>JAIUPT010000019.1:0-600000 GCA_022315425.1 Pseudevernia furfuracea
AGATCGAGAAGCATTCTAATGTCGACTTCGACACAATTTGACAACGAGATCGAAGTCAATGTGATTGATCAGCGCTTTGCCCTCGAACATAATCTCGAATTAGTCGTAGCGCCGTTGTCAAGTGTCAAATGAATAAATGACAACACGATCTTTTGTTATATCGTCTATCTTGTACACTATGAGTTATAAGATAGTTGAAGTTATACAAAGCGATGTTCGTATATCTTTTATGTTATCGCAAAAGAAGACGATTTACTCTTTATATTAGACTGTCAGTATTAATAGATAAAGATATCGTGATTGACATTGTCTAAGAGAATCTAACGCTTTGATATCGATGCGTATACGTATAAGATATATCTCATTTTAAGATTTTATTAACGCATTGAAGGAAGAAAAGTTAGTGTATGCTTTAATGATCATAGGTATTTTTGATGATGCGTCAGCAAAGAAAATATAACATTGACGAAGTCTTAGCGAATACATTACAATCGCAGATCGCAGACGCTATCCCAAAATTGTTAGAGAAGTTGCGCGAATACGAAGACATATTTTTAATCGAAGAAGTCGATCGACTCTCGTCGCACGAAGAACGTAATTATGTCATTAAGACTACAGTAGAATCATTATTTGATTTACTATATAATCTATTTAACATCGAGTTTAGCGACACTGAGAACATATCTAGACGATATCTTAGCGAAAGACTGAATTTAGTATTCAACGAGCTCAGCAAGAGTTCTCTATTCTTTTCTATATCAAAAAAGGGTGACGACTTGCGACTATGTGTCGACTATCGAGAATTGAACAAAGTCACGATAAAAAATCGTCACCCTTTGTCTTTGATTAGTGAGACTCTAGATCGTCTAAATGAAGTCAAGAGATTCACAAAATTGGATCTCAAGGATACGTATTATCGTATTCGAATTCGCAAGGGCGATGAGTGAAAGACTGCGTTTCGTACGCGTTATGACCACTTTAAGTACTTGATAATGTTATTTGACCTAATCAACGCCTCTGCGACCTTTTAGACTTACATTAACAAGTCGTTAACGGGCCTAATTAACAATTTTTGCGTTGTTTATCTTGACGACATTTTGATTTATTCGAGTTCGCAAGAAGAACATTTAAATCATATCAAGCAAGTGCTTAAGAGGCTAAGACGTTTTAGTCTATATGCAAGTTTGAAGAAATGTGAGTTCTTCATCACAGAAGTCGAATTTCTAGACTTCATAATGTTTATCGATAACGTCGCAATGAACAAACGCAGAGTGAAAGCAATTCAGAAGTAATCGAGATCTAAGTTCTTTCATGAGGTGCAGATCTTTTAAACTTTGTGAATTTCTATCGAAGATTCATTATTACTACTCTCAAATTGTCGAATCACTCACAAACTTGCTCAAGAGAAGTATCCAAGGAAATCAAGATAAAACCTTTTAATTGACCTGTTGAGACGGAGAAGATATTTCGACGACTTCGCGAAGCCTTTACGAAAGCGTCCCTTTTATATCACTTTGATCTAGAACTTCTTATTAGAGTGGAAACGAATACTTTAGATTTCGACTTAATAGGTATTTAACTTAGTTATAAAATTGACAATAAGCAATGACACTTCGTTACATTTTATTCTCGAAAAATATTTCTGCAGAGAGCGAAACTATGAGATTCATAATTAAAAGCTACTCGTCATCGTAACGATCTTTAAATAGTGACGTCATTATTTAAAAGAGAGTTTTCATTCTATAAAAGTACTTACGAATCATAACAACCTGAAGTACTTTATAAGAATGACGAGTTTGAATAAGCGACAAGTCAGGTAAGCAATGAAGTTATTAATGTTTAATTTTTTTATTACACACAGGTCAGAAAGATAAACTCAGTCGATGCGCCGTCAAGACGACCTGATTATAAGAGTGAAAACGAGTCGCTAAATCGACTGTTATCAACATTATAACAGAAATTGACAGCGATAGAAAGATCTGATAAATCTCATATGTTACTATTATTCGAATAGCGTATAATACAAGATAAGAATTATGAGCATACGAAGCGTAGCTCAAACGTTGAGTCTCTCTTTACGATACACAGTCTAGACGTGAATATATAATATAATCTAGTAACTAACAATAAGAAAGAAGTGACTGCTTAGAAGATAACACTTACAAATTTGATAACAGCTATAATTTAAGAGACTTATCTTAATGTTATATATTCTTCGAGATTTAGAGAACCTTCAACATGCGAGAGCATGAGATTCAAGCGAGATACTTATTTAAAGTACACGTAACGTAGCTGTCGCGCAGCTTAATTCTATTATTAAGACTGTTGATTATAAACAGCTCGTTTCACGCTTAGTAGCTCACATTGCGACAATAAGCGAAACGACATATAATCTCAATAACAAGTTCATCTTCGAGCTTATTAAAGCACTTCAGCTAAAAAACTCTTATATTCAATAGCGAAGAAAAGACGAAGCGTAAAACAAGCGAAAGGATGACGTCGAAGCTTGAATATGAGATAGTCAGAGTCTGTTAAGATATAAGAACATATTGTACGTCCCCGAAGAGACTTTCGTCCGCGAAGAGCTATTAAGACGTTATTATAATAATCCCTTGACGAGACATTTCGATATCGACAAGACACTAAAACTAATAACTAAAAAATACTATTAAGATAATATTAAAACAGACGTGAAATCATATATAAATACATATAATGTCTATCAGAGAGTGAAAATAAAGCGACATCGTTCACATGACGAGCTGAGTGCGCTTTCTCAATCAAGTCGTTCTTGAAAGAAAATCACGATGAATTTCATCACGAACCTTTCTTCAAGTCGACGCAGAGACTGCGTTTACGATACGATTCTTATAATCGTCGATAGATATATCAAAATGGTGAAATATCTATCAATCACAAAGAAAATCAATGTCTTCGATCTCGAACAGCTGCTCATAAAAGAAATCTTTCTTCGATTTGATTCATCAAAAGATATAGTCACCGATCGTGATTCTGTGTTTACGAATACGTTTTGATCGCAAGTCTACTATCAAATAAAGATAAAACGTAGACTAAGCACTGCCTTTTATTCTCAAACTAATGATCAAATCGAACGACAAAATCAAATCTTGAAACACTATCTTCGAGTTTTTTGCAACGAGCAACAAAACGACTGAGCGAATCTATTGTTTATAGCCGAGTATGTCTATCAACAAAGTTAACATAAGACGTTGAATTGCAGTCCATTCTATGCAATGTATGACTACAACTCGGACTTTAAATTGAGAATCGAGAACGATTCTTCTCAAGGGGAGATATCAGCAGCGAAAGAACGTGTAAAAGAAATTTATGCGTTACGAGAAGAGCTTGCGAAACGTTAATAAAAAGTATTCGAATCGTAAGCGAAAACGTACAACAAAAAGCATCAAGCACAATTCTTTCAGAAAGAAGACTTGATAATATTATCAATCAAGAATCTCAAACAAAAACGATCAAACAAGAAGCTTTCGAATAAGGCAATTGACTTATTCATTATTCGAAATGTCGTAGACAAGCAAGCTTATCGATTAGCGCTTTCGTTAATCTATCGCATATATAACGTTTTTCATGTGTCACTATTAGAACTCTATCGTCGTAGAGATAATAGTACGATGTCAGCATATATAGCAGCGAAATTAATAGATGATAAAGAAGAATAAAAGATCGAAAAGATCTTGAACAAGCGAAAGCGCAAGGGTGAGATGAAATATCTTATTCGTTGAGCTGAGTATTCTTATAAATACGATCAGTGAATATTAGAAAAAGACATAAAATATTCGTAGAAGTTACGAGACGTTTTCGAAAAGTCAAAGAAGCGAAGACGAAGAGCACGATAGATGAATAAAAAGTAATATCTCGAAGGATAACGATTCTAAAATTATTCGAAGATATCGCAATAAAAAAAGATATTTAAAGATCAAAGAGAATCGAAAAAACACAATTTATAAGCAGCGCAGAATATATCTATTATATCTAACTCGAAGATCAGACGTATCAAAGATGTCGACGTAAGGTTAGATTACTTCGTCTCTTGCATCACCTCGTCTTCGTTCACTCAATTGCTTTTGTTATTATTCTTATTCTCGTTCTTCTCCTCCTCCTCGTCCGCATCAATTCTCTGAATAATGATATTCACATTTAGTTTCTTCAACTCTCTAGTTCTAGCTGCGACGAACTCGGTGAAGAAGACGACGAAAGACGTCGGGGGAAGCGAGGGCCTCGTCGGGGGAAGGCGACTCGAAGACGTCGATCTCGTCGACGAGAGCCTCGTCTCCTCAGTCATTATCATCACCAACTCCGTGATTGTAATTGCTGCTACTGCTGCTGCTGCTGTCAAGGCCGTCGTTGACGTCGTCCTTCGTCGACGAAGGAGAATCGTCAGGTCCCGAGAGCGTCTTTGAGTTTATGGGGGGCAGACTCGTCTAGCGAATCGTTAGCGCAGCTGTTACGTGCTCGAAACGTCTATTAAACGTGAGGAAAATATATTCTCAATCGAAGAACATCGTAGATGCCCTTCAGAGTCGTATCAATCCGTCGAAGCGACTTGGCTTGATTTAGTTGAATCGTTAATGCATTCGACTTTTTCTTTTTTCCCGAGACGATTCTAAACTCGCTCGTGACGAGACAACTCGACATCGAAGAATTTTACGCAGACGGTCAAAAACGATCTGCTGACATATTGTGAATGCCCATGCATTCACCCGCGGCGAATGATTCGCTCACGATACACGCGACGTCGTAATAGATTATTCGTTAGATATCTAATCTCTCACGCAGGGAGGATCTTGAATTAAGATCAGTAGACGCTTCAGCTATGTTTGAATTATGAACTATATATGTTTACGTACGAACTCACAATCGGCCCGTAGGTCGACGCAGTAAGTGTACTTTCGAAGCATCTCTTCTGTCTTCGCGAAGATAGTATCACAGCTATTCGAGACATGCTGATTCGCTGTTCGAAGACAACGACAATAGAAGTTCTTAATCAACGCCTTTATTCGCACGAAGAATCGATTAGCAATGCTGTAGAAATAGAACTATAAACGTGTTAGAAACGTACGCGAAATCACGATTAATTCAACTTATCGCAGAACGAAAGAGAACATAGGTCGAGAAATCAATCGTCGAAAAGATCTAAGCTGTCATAATCAAATAGGTGATACAATAATGTTCAGTATATACGTAGAAAGTGTGATATCTACGTTTGATAGCTGTGGATTAAAATAGAGAAGAATATGTTTTGTGAGAAACAAAGTTTAAAAAAACAAACTTATACACAACTCACGGCTAGCGCATAATAATCATTCACGTCGCGTATCTATAACGACGACGACGCGATCACGCGACCCACGACTCAAACAATAAGGAACATTAACGTCAACAAACTTCACGTCGTCTACGATTATACGAACATTTTTATTCTTATACGCAAGACGTAGAAGTATCACAATCTACGCATTTCAAATTGAGATTTATAATATTAACACGAAGCTAATCTGAGAGAACTCTTTCTCTTATATTCTCTTTGAAGTTTAAAGAGTTTTAATGAGTCTATTTAAAGTAATGAATTCGAGAACGAATTTTTGAAGAAAGAAGATCATGTCAGCAGCGAAATCAAGAGAACAGCTATCGCATAAGCTCGGGAATTACCGAGCGTAATCGAATCGCTTGACATACGCATGTCAAGCGGATCCTTGGCGTGAGAAGCTTAAGAGGATTATATCTCGAAGTTTCTCATTTTCCTTCCTTAAGAATTAGTCTTACTATTAGATATACTATACGCAATATATATATCTTCGCTAAGTTCACATTGCTACACAATTCTAGCCTGTCTTATATATATCTATATTATATAAGTCAGTCTAACAGAGTTCTTCATCACAGAAGTCGAATTTCTAAACTTCATAATGTTCATCGATAACGTCGTAATAAACAAACGTAGAGTGAGAGTAATTTAGAAGTAATCGAGACCTAAGTTCTTTCATAAGATGCAGATCTTTTTGAACTTTGTAAATTTCTATCGAAGATTCATTTATTATTACTCTTAAATTGTCGAATCACTTATAAACTTACTTAAGAAAAGTATCAAGAGAATCAAGATAGGATCTTTTAATTGGCCTATTGAGACGGAGAATCAAACCTGCCGTTACGACGACTTCGCGAAAGTGAAGTGAAATGAAGATAAGCAGAAGACACGGAAGAGAACGGAAAAGGAATGAAACGGAAGGGGCATTGGGGGGAGAAGGTTAAGCCAAGAACAAAAACAAAGGGAGAGAGAGGGAAAGGGAGACGCATACAACAGATGAAGCAGAGAGGCGGAGCGCCGAACAAGGGCTCTAGACGAGAAACAGCAAGCAGAACAACGTCGTATTAAACGAGTCCGTTATCGTATATATGAATTGTTGATATAGTAATGAAATATGTGTGAACCACGAACCATTTTAGAGAAGAGTTTCTGAGGAGAAAACTTTCGGAAGCTTCTACACTTAGGAAAATATGTGTAGCTTTAGTTTTAGAAAAAAATGAAATCAGAATAATGAAATTCGTACTTCTGGTATTGAGGAATAGAAACTCTGTTGATGTTAGATGATCTATATACTAAGATTTTATATATTAAGGACAAGGCTAGAATTTCATTAGAATTGTTAGTTCTGAGCATATTTGGTTGTAATAGCAATAGCAATGTGGAAACTTAGCAAAAATAGACTTTAGAATTTATTTCGAATTTTAGAATGGTGTTTAGCACAACAGCAATGTGAGCACATGTTATAGCTGATTGCCTGAGACGAGCGATCAGCTAAATATTGTGAAAACTTTAGCGAAGATAAGATGCTTTTATTAGCGAAGATAGCATATATAATATTTAAAAGATTATTTTATTATTTATAATAAAGATTATTATTAGGAGGATTACCGACACTTCAAGACAAGATTAGGTAGACGTATATATATTGCGATTATTTGTATATTTATTATAGATGTATATATCATAAGTATATCTCACTAGTAAAGATAATTCTTAAAGGAAGGAAAATGAGAAACTTCGCGAGGTTATTATATCCTCTTAAGCTTAGCACGCCAAGAAGGAAAGGATCCGCTGACTGCGATGTTATTTCTATGTATGTCAAGCGATTCGATTACGCTCGGTAATTCCCGAGCTTATGCGATAGCTGTTCTCTTGATTTCGCTGCTGACATGATCTTCTTTCTTCAAAAATTCGTTCTCGAATTCATTACTTTAAATAGACTCATTAAAACTCTTTAAACTTCAAAGAGAATATAAGAGAAAGAGTTCTCTCAGATTAGCTTCGTGTTAATATTATAAATCTCAATTTGAAATGCGTAGATTGTGATACTTCTACGTCTTGCGTATAAGAATAAAAATGTTCGTATAATCGTAGACGACGTGAAGTTTGTTGACGTTAATGTTCCTTATTGTTTGAGTCGTGGGTCGCGTGATCGCGTCGTCGTCGTTATAGATACGCGACGTGAATGATTATTATGCGCTAGCCGTGAGTTGTGTATAAGTTTGTTTTTTTAAACTTTGTTTCTCACAAAACATATTCTTCTCTATTTTAATCCACAGCTATCAAACGTAGATATCACACTTTCTACGTATATACTGAACATTATTGTATCACCTATTTGATTATGACAGCTTAGATCTTTTCGACGATTGATTTCTCGACCTATGTTCTCTTTCGTTCTGCGATAAGTTGAATTAATCGTGATTTCGCGTACGTTTCTAACACGTTTATAGTTCTATTTCTACAACATTGTTAATCGATTCTTCGTGCGAATAAAGGCGTTGATTAAGAACTTCTATTGTCGTTGTCTTCGAATAGCGAATCAGCATATCTCGAATAGCTGTGATATTATCTTCGCGAAGACAGAAGAGATGCTTCGAAAGTACACTCACTGCGTCGACCTACGAGCCGATTGTGAGTTCGTACGTAAACATATATAGTTCATAATTCAAACATAGCTGAAGCGTCTACTGATCTCAATTCAAGATCCTCCCTGCGTAAGAGATTAGATATCTAACGAATAATCTATTACGACGTCGCGTGTATCGTGAGCGAATCATTCGCCGCGGGTGAATGTATAAGCATTCACAATATGTCAGCAGATCGTTTTTGACCGTCTGCGTAAAATTCTTCGATGTCGAGTTGTCTCGTCACGAGCGAGTTCAGAATCGTCTCGGGAAAAAGAAAAAGTCGAATGCATTAACGATTCAACTAAATCAAGTCAAGTCGCTTCGGCGGATTGATACGACTCTAAAGGGCATCTACGATGTTCTTCGATTGAGAATATATTTTCCTCACGTTTAATAGGCGTTTCGAGCACGTGACAGCTGCGCTAACGGTTCGCTAGGCGAGTCTGTCCCCCATGAACTCAAAGACGCTCTCGGGGCCTGACGATTCTCCCCCGTCGACGAAGGACGACGTCAACGACGGCCTTGACAGCAGCAGCAGCAGTAGCAGCAATTACAATCACGGAGTTGGTGATGATAATGACTGAGGAGACGAGGCTCTCGTCGACGAGATCGACGTCTTCGAGTCGCCTTCCCCCGACGAGGCCCTCGCTTCCCCGACGTCTTTCGTCGTCTTCTTCACCGAGTTCGTCGCAGCTAGAACTAGAGAGTTGAAGAAACTAAATGTGAATATCATTATTCAGAGAATTGATGCGGACGAGGAGGAGGAGAAGAACGAGAATAAGAATAATAACAAAAGCAATTGAGTGAACGAAGACGAGGTGATGCAAGAGACGAAGTAATCTAACCTTACGTCGACATCTTTGATACGTCTGATCTTCGAGTTAGATATAATAGATATATTCTGCGCTGCTTATAAATTGTGTTTTTTCGATTCTCTTTGATCTTTAAATATCTTTTTTTATTGCGATATCTTCGAATAATTTTAGAATCGTTATCCTTCGAGATATTACTTTTTATTCATCTATCGTGCTCTTCGTCTTCGCTTCTTTGACTTTTCGAAAACGTCTCGTAACTTCTACGAATATTTTATGTCTTTTTCTAATATTCACTGATCGTATTTATAAGAATACTCAGTTCAACGAATAAGATATTTCATCTCACCCTTGCGCTTTCGCTTGTTCAAGATCTTTTCGATCTTTTATTCTTCTTTATCATCTATTAATTTCGCTGCTATATATGTTGATATCGTACTATTATCTCTACGACGATAGAGTTCTAATAGTGACATATGAAAAACGTTATATATGCGATAGATTAACGAAAGCGCTAATCGATAAGCTTGCTTGTCTACGACATTTCGAATAATGAATAAGTCAATTGCCTTGTTCGAAAGCTTCTTGTTTGATCGTTTTTGTTTGAGATTCTTGATTGATAATATTATCAAGTCTTCTTTCTGAAAGAATTGTGCTTGATGCTTTTTGTTGTACGTTTTCGCTTACGATTCGAATACTTTTTATTAACGTTTCGCAAGCTCTTCTCGTAACGCATAAATTTCTTTTACACGTTCTTTCGCTGCTGATATCTCCCCTTGAGAAGAATCGTTCTCGATTCTCAATTTAAAGTCGGAGTTGTAGTCATACATTGCATAGAATGGACTGCAATTTAACGTCTTATGTTAACTTTGTTGATAGACATACTCGGCTATAAACAATAGATTCGCTCAGTCGTTTTGTTGCTCGTTGCAAAAAACTCGAAGATAGTGTTTCAAGATTTGATTTTGTCGTTCGATTTGATCATTAGTTTGAGAATAAAAGACAGTGCTTAGTCTACGTTTTATCTTTATTTGATAGTAGACTTGCGATCAAAACGTATTCGTAAACACAGAATCACGATCGGTGACTATATCTTTTGATGAATCAAATCGAAGAAAGATTTCTTTTATGAGCAGCTGTTCGAGATCGAAGACATTGATTTTCTTTGTGATTGATAGATATTTCACCATTTTGATATATCTATCGACGATTATAAGAATCGTATCGTAAACGCAGTCTCTGCGTCGACTTGAAGAAAGGTTCGTGATGAAATTCATCGTGATTTTCTTTCAAGAACGACTTGATTGAGAAAGCGCACTCAGCTCGTCATGTGAACGATGTCGCTTTATTTTCACTCTCTGATAGACATTATATGTATTTATATATGATTTCACGTCTGTTTTAATATTATCTTAATAGTATTTTTTAGTTATTAGTTTTAGTGTCTTGTCGATATCGAAATGTCTCGTCAAGGGATTATTATAATAACGTCTTAATAGCTCTTCGCGGACGAAAGTCTCTTCGGGGACGTACAACATGTTCTTATACTTTAACAGTCTCTGACTATCTCATATTCAAGCTTCGACGTCACTCTTTCGCTTGTTTTACGCTTCGTCTTCTCTTCGCTATTGAATATAAGAGTCTTTTAGCTGAAGTGCTTTAATAAGCTCGAAGATGAACTTGTTATTGAGATCATATGTCGTTTCGCTTATTGTCGCAATGTGAGCTACTAAGCGTGAAACGAGCTGTTTATAATTAATAGTCTTAATAATAGAATTAAGCTGCGCGACAGCTACGTTACGTGTACTTTAAATAAGTATCTCGCTTGAACTCTCTGCTCTCGCAGTTGAAGATTCTCTAAGTCTCGAAGAATATATAACATTAAGATAAGTCTCTTAAATTATAGCTGTTATCAAATTTGTAAGTGTTATCTTCTAAGCAGTCACTTCTTTTTTATTGTTAGTTACTAGATTATATTATATATTCACGTCTAGACTGTGTATCGCAAAGAGAGACTCAACGTTTGAGCTGCGCTTCGTATGCTTATAACTCTTATCTTGTTTATACGCTATTCGAATAATAGTAAATATGAGACTTATCAGATCTTCTATCGCTGTCAATTTCTGTTACAACGTTGATAACAGTCGATTTAGCGACTCGTTTTCACTCTTATAATCAGGTCGTCTTGACGGCGCATCGACTGAGTTTATCTTTTCTGATCTGTGTGTAATAAAAAAATTAAACATTAATAACTTCATTGCTCACCTGACTTGTCGCTTATTCAAACTCGTTATTCTTATAAAGTACTTCAGATTGTTATGATTCGTAAGTACTTTTATAGAATAAAAACTCTCTTTCAAATAATGACGTCACTATTTAAAGATCGTTACGATGACGAGTAGCTTTTAATTATGAATCTCATAGTTTCGCTCTGCAGAAATTATTTTCCGAGAATAAAATGCAACGAAGTGTTATTGCTTATTGTCATTTTATAACTGAGTTAAAATACCTATTAAGTCGAAATCTAAAGTATTCGTTTCCACTCTAATAAGAAGTTCTGAATCAAAGTGATATAGAAGGGGCGCTTTCGTAAAGGCTTCGCGAAGTCGTCGAAATGTCTTCTCCGCCTCAACAGGTCAATCAAAAGATTTTATCTTGATTTCCTTGATACTTCTCTTGAGCAAGTTTGTGAGTGATTCGACAATTTGAGAGTAGTGATGAATGAATCTTCGATAGAAATTCACAAAGTTTAAAAAGATCTGCACCTCATGAAAGAACTTAGATCTCGATTACTTCTGAATTGCTTTCACTCTACGTTTGTTCATTGCGACGTTATCGATAAACATTATGAAGTCTAGAAATTCGACTTCTGTGATGAAGAACTCACATTTCTTCAAACTTGCATATAGACTAAAACGTCTTAGCCTCTTAAGCACTTGCTTGATATGATTTAAATGTTCTTCTTACGAACTCGAATAAATCAGAATGTCGTCAAGATAAACAACGCAAAAATTGTCAATTAGGCCCGTTAACGACTTGTTAATGTAAGTCTAAAAGGTCGCAGAGGCGTTGATTAGGTCAAATAACATTATCAAGTACTTAAAGTGGTCATAACGCGTACGAAACGCAGTCTTTCACTCATCGCCCTTGCGAATTCGAATACGATAATACGTATCCTTGAGATCCAATTTTGTGAATCTCTTGACTTCATTTAGACGATCTAGAGTCTCACTAATCAAAGACAAAGGGTGACGATTTTTTATCGTGACTTTGTTCAATTCTCGATAGTCGACACATAGTCGCAAGTCGTTATCCTTTTTTGATACGAAAAGAATAGAGAACTCTGCTGAGCTCGTTGAATACTAAATTCAGTCTTTCGCTAAGATATCGTCTAGATATGTTCTCAGTGTCGCTAACTCGATGTTAAATAGATTATATAGTAAATCAAATAATGATTTTACTATAGTCTTAATGACATAATCACGTTCTTCGTGCGACGAGAGTCGATCGACTTCTTCGATTAAAAATACGTCTTCGTATTCGCGCAACTTCTCTAACAATTTTGAGATAGCGTCTGCGATCTGCGATTGTAATGTATTCGCTAAGACTTCGTTAATGTTATATTTTCTTGCTGACGCATCAAAAATATCTATGATCACTAAAGTATACACTAACTTTTCTTCCTTCAATGCGTTAATAAAATCTTAAAATGAGAATATCTTATACGTATACGCATCGACATCAAAGCGTTAGATTCTCTTAGCAATGTCAATCACGATATCTTTATCTATTAATGCTGACAGTCTTAATATAAAGAGTGAATCGTCTTCTTTTGCGATAACATAAAAGATATACGAACATCGCTTTGTATAACTTCAACTATCTTATAACTCATAGTGTACAAGATAGACGATATAACAAAAGATCGTGTTGTCATTTATTCATTTGACACTTGACAACGGCGCTTCGACTAATTCGAGATTATGTTCGAGGGCAAAGCGCTGATCAATCACATTGACTTCGATCTCGTTGTCAAATTGTGTCGAAGTCGACATTAGAATTGCTTCTCGATCTTCTGTAATTGTCAGGATCAGTACAGAGTCAAGTCATGTAGGTGTATAGAATAAGACAACTAGATGAGGAGCAACTATGGACTGGGAGGGAGGGCCATATATGTATGGCGGAGTGAACCTGCCAAGACACGCTAAGCCTAAAAGGGAAGTGTCAAAGGAAGGCATGTGTCAAAGGGATGCGGGGTACGCTCGTAACACTACCCCCCCCCTCCGAAAAGACATGTCCTCATGGCTGTAGTCGCTCGCTCATAGTCGCTCGCTATGCATGTGGAAGAAAGAACAAAAGCAGAAACATGATGCCCGCCGGCGCAATCCTCAGCCGCAGTGCTGATCCCAAGTCTCTCCGGTGACGTCTTGGCGATGCCATGTCGCTAGCATGACGTCATGCGGTTGCAGGGGTGCTGGAATGGCCTCCATTGGTGAAGAGTTGAAGAAATGGTGGCCAAGAATGGTTTTTGGTGTAGGCTGGGCAGCTGATATTGGATTTGCGGCCGGAGAAGAAAGTTGCTGAATGAAGGCCTGTGATTGGCTGAGGCCTTCCGAACCGCCCGAACCTTAAATCTTAAACCAATATCAAATCCTTCTGGGGCAGCTGGGTGGTCTTCTCCCTGGGACCAAATCCACGGAGGGCGACGACGTCATCAACAACACGCTTGGGGCCTCCGGCTATGACGTCGTCGACAGTCATAGACTATAGCTCGGGGAGAGGCGAAGAAGGTAGATGTCATATGGCGTTGTTGTTGAGTACCAAGTCGCTGAGCATTCGAATTTGCCTGAGTGAAAAATGAAGTCTTGGCGCCGTTCTGGAATGGCCTGGAATCGCTCAAAAACACCATGTCCGAGGTTTGGCCGGATCGCATGCTGATTTGAGTGCGCTAGGCCGAATGCAGTCTAGCCAGAGTTGTCCATGTTGTCCAGCAGGCAGCAGCCACATTGCTTTGTCGTCCATGTCAGCATTGTCCATGTAGAATCGAAAAAATCCATCGCATGCATGTATGTTGTCCACCTCAACTCCTGCTGGCAGTCTGTCCTGGAAGTATCATTGTAGATTTGCCTTGTGCCTCCAAGCTCTTGCCATCAAATATCCATCTTCTTCATATCCTGACCATAGCCTCTTGTCATCCAACGTCCGTCGCTGTGTTGTTCCATAGTGCTATCCATTGCATCCATTCGCTTCGTAGGCCTATCGCTTCGACTGCCAGTGTCTCACCAATACTAAGTTCTTGACACCCGTCCTAAGACCGATAGCGAGTACTCCGCTGTCAATGACCTGTCTGACATAGATTACGCCCGTAACTCAAGCGTCTGATTCGTAGAATTTTTTGTGTTGTAATTCGCCATGTCGTGAAAATGATAGAAAGGGGAAAGAAAGAATCGAATGTGTTGTGCCATTGTAGCAGGCTCACTTGCCGTCCGTTTTCTTTGTTCTCACTTGATTTCTTTGGTTGCCCGTTTGACACCCCGCAAAGAATGTGAGTGCTCTGAAGAATGTTGTTTGCGATGGTGTGTTGAGAAATTCAGGTGTGAAGCTCAGGCGGGGTAGAATGCGGCTTCTTTTCGTGTTGTATGGCCGACATGCTTAATGAAGAGGTCGTGCGTTTGCTGTTGTTTTGAGTGTCTTCGGGTCTGATCTCGTTGCCTTATAGCAGGCTCGCTGTGGGGTGAGGAGATTGTTTTGACGATTTCTTTTTGATTCGCTAAGTCGTACGAATGGTTTAGTAACTTCTTTATCCTTGCTCACTGTACACAAGGCGGTTCTCCCTTTTGTCGTCTGGTGGCCAGACCCAGAGGTGTCTATCTTAATGGTCGATATTGATCTCAACCGATGTTAATAATGTCTTGGTCTCACTTAGTCTCTTGATAAACAATTCTCTGCCCGTATGATGGGTAGACCCAGGGATACGATATCTCAATGGTCGATATTGACCTCAACTCGAAGGTGTCTTGATCTCACTTAGTCTCTTGATAAAGCTTCTGCCAGCAAATTTCTTTGAATTCGCTTGCTGTCAAAAAAACGAATGGAGTGAGGGTGATCTAGTTGTAGTGTCAGGATCAGTATAGAGTCAAGTCATGTAGGTGTATAGAATGAGACAACTAGATGAGGAGCAACTATGGACTGGGAGGGAGGGCCATATATGTATGGCGGAGTGAACCTGCCAAGACACGCTAAGCCTAAAAGGGAAGTGTCAAAGGAAGGCATGTGTCAAAGGGATGCGAGGTACGCTCGTAATAGTAATCACTTTTTCTGAGAAAATCATACTGGGTGTCGAGATGACTCCTTGTTTTGTCCTCGCCGTTAAGAAGTCTTCGACGAGAATCTTTCTTTTCTCGACGAAGATGACTCGACAGCATAAGCATTAATGTTTTTAACGTCATCGATAGACACGCGATTAACGTCGTCTATCTTGAGTTATCGATATTCGTTTGCGTAATGTTCCTTCTTATGACAGTTATAGCATTCGACTATCTTCAGATATTTCTTGCTTTTCGACGTTTTGTCTCGAGATTCACCTCCGTTTGAGCGACGCGAAGTATTCGCTTTCTTATCCTTACGAGATTACGTCGCTCGTTTATTGTTATTAAGCTTGTTCTCTTTCTCATTTTCTTTGTTTCGTCTTTGATTCGTATTCGAGTCGATATCGTTTGTGTCTCGTCTATTATATAATGAGCGTGCGTTGACTCTCTTATTCGTATTCTTCAGACGAATAGTCTAAGCGATAAGATCTTCTCGCGTCGAGACTATTTGTCTCGTGCGAGTAATATCGTCTTGAAGTTTCGAAAGAAGTCTCGTTATCAATGTCGTAACTCGTTGAATTTCGTTCGACGGCGATAACTGTGTCTCAAGGCTGAAAAGATAGATCTCAAATTGAATTACTAATTGAGATGATCTTTGTCGCGTATTCGTATAGATCATGTTTATCTTCAGCTATCGATTGATTGAATTTTATATTTTGTTAAGTAGAAAAGAGACGAAGTGATTTCAGCTTTCTATCTTGATCGAGTTCTTTTCTCGTTCGTTATATCACTGTTTCTTGAGATCTCTCGCTAGAAATTGTATACATCAAATAATTTTATCGTGATCGTTCAGAAAATACGCTGAGACATTCATAAATGCAACTTCGACGTCTCGTATTTAGTCACGATGCTCTCGTCTCGATTTGCCGTGATAATCGTCAAGGTTCTTTGATTTAACACTTCGTCGTTTTGTGACATGTGTCAATTCAATATTCGAATAACGTTTTGACCCTGCTCGGGCATTAGAAGAGTCACGGCGGACATTCGACGTGTTCGATTCGACATCGTCTTGATCCCGTTCACCTGACGGTTTCTCTCGTTGAAGGGCATTGATCTCTTCGTTGATGTCATTCAGTTGTCGTCTTTTTAGTAGCTAATCTCGACGTTGAGTTGTCTGAGTCAATCGCTCGTTCAAAGTTAGACCGACAACATCGTCTCCCGAAGCAGGTGTCGATTGTCTTTGACTCTCGAAGTTCACGTTAGAGACATGATCTAATTCGTTTAGGTTCACTGTCTGTGACTGTTCTCCAGACATGATATGCGAGTTGAATGAATCTGCTTCGTTTCTGATACGTTGCGATTGCGAGCGAGTGATTGTTATTATATTAAGTTCGAATCGCTATCTCTCGATGAGAAGAAGAATTAGAATTGTTAGACTGGCTTATATAATATAGATATATATAAGATAGGCTAGGGTTGTGTAGCAATGTGAACTTAGCGAAGATATATATATTGCGTATAATATATCTAATAGTAAGACTAATTCTTAAGAAAGAAAAATGGGAAACTTCGAGATATGACCCTCTTAAGCTTCTCACGCCAAGGATCCGCTTAATATGCGTATGCCAAGCGATTCGATTACGCTCGACAACCCCCGGGCTCATGCGACGACTGTTCTCTTGGTCCCGCTGCTAACAATTTTTTAATTCTTCATATATTCTAAACTTATAAATATTTAAATAACTTTTTAATTAATAGTAATTAATACTACACGTAGTTATAACTAGTTATAATAAGTTTTAACTAGTTTTAACTTATTATAATTAATTATAACTTATATTATAAGTATTATTAATTAAAACAATAATTAAAATAGTAAGATTCAGAGTATTATTAATTAAAATAATAACTAAAATAATATTGTAAAGATCGCGATTAACTAGAATAGTAATACTAAGATTAATTTATTATTATTATTATTATTATTGTTATTATTATTATTGTTATTATTATTATTGTTATTATTACTGTTACTGTTCCTGTCACTGCTGAGATCAATGCTAAGATTAGTGCTGAGATTATTGCTGAGAATACTGTCTGTTGAGAACACCGCTGAGAATACTACCTGCTGAGAATACTGCTGAGAATACCGCTGAGACCAATATCGCTGAGAATACCGCTGAGACCAATGCTGAGACCATTGCTGAGAATACTGCTGAGAATACTGCCTGCTGAGACCACTGCTGAGACCAGCGCTGAGAATACCGCTGAGAATACTACCTGCTGAGACCACCGCTGAGAATATCGCTGAGAATACTGCCTGCTGAGACCACCGCTGAGAATACCGCTGAGAACACTGCCTGCTGAGACCACCGCTGAGAATACCGCTGAGACCAATACCGCTGAGAATACCGCTGAGAATACTGCCTGCTGAGAATACTGCTGAGAATACCGCTGAGACCAATATCGCTGAGAATACTGCTGAGAATACTGCCTGCTGAGACCACCGCTGAGAATACCGCTGGGACCAATATCGCTGAGAATACTGCTGAGAATACTGCTGAGAATATCGCTAAGACCAATGCTGAGACCAATGCTGAGATCAATGCTGAGAACAATGCTGAGATCAATACTGAGACCAATGCTGAGACCACTGCTGAGACCACTGCCATTGAGTGTCCCATTGAGTGTCGCATTGAGTGTCCCATTGAGTGTCGCAATTTTCAGCATCACTATTTTAGTTATTATTCCAGTCTATAATACTCTCAGCATCACTATTCTAGTCAATAATGCTCTCAGCGAGGAAGACTGCATGCAAATCTTTATGGTGAACGTCGCTGGCGGTCATTGCCAAGGTAGGCTTTGCCTGGCAAAACCTGCCGCTAGCGGTCGATCCGGAAAACGTTGTTCCACCAATCAAAAATTTATTCGGATGGGTTTTGTCAGGCAAAGCTCGAGAATTCTATTCTTAGAATTAGTCTTACTATTAAATACACTATACGTAATATATATATCTTCGCTAAGTTTATATTATTATATAACTCTAGTCTGTTTATATATCTATCTATATTATATAAGTTAGTCTAACAGACTGCTAGCAATTAAAATCAAAAATAGAAGTAAGCGTTCTTAGTTATTATTATATTACTTCAGCGTCGCGAGCTTCTATACATCGATAAAGAACGTGATATGCACTCTATCGAACTCGAAGATATTCAGAACTCGAAGTGTAGAGCGATTAATGATGTTTTTAAAACTGTCTACTAGATACATGCGTCGATATTAAATCAGACGATATAGAACACATTACTAAACAAGATAACTAGCGATCGAATACTTCGATTCTGTAAGGATCGTACTGTGGTGATAACCGTAGTGTAGTATGTAACGAAGATAACAAGCTGAGGAGCAACTATGAACTGGGAGGGAGATCATATATGTATGACGGAGTGAACCTATCAAGACACGCTAAGCCTGATAGGGCTAGCGTAGGTGTCAAAGATACGAGGTGTCAAGGGATGCAGGGTACGCTCGTAACAGATTCTAATGAATATTTCGTTAGCTAAAGACTATATGCAGTTATAAAAATAGAAAATCTAAAATAAAGATCTGTCTATATATCGTTTTCTTTTAATCGAATTAACTTGAAAATCTTCTTCTTCGTCAAATTTAGTCTTCGAATAAACGTAGCGATATCGATAATATTTAGTCAAAAAGACGTTTGACTCTTATAAGCATTAATCGATTGTTCAAAGAATATAAAGCTGCTCTGTCACTTCTATTAACTGCGTACGTAATAATTCTTCAAAGATACTTTATCTTCATATAAATTAAAATTACATATCGTCTCTCTACTAGTAGATATCGAAGAGCGAGTTATAGAGAACTTCTCTAAGAGTTATTAAGATATATAAAGATTGTCGATAACAAAGAGTCGAAAAAAAGGCTTAAAGAAAAAGAATTGATAAGAGATTCTCGTTGTTATATCTTCAGTGTGTTAATAAGTATTTTTAAATTCGACTAATTCATATAGTTTAGATTAATGTCTCTGTATATTCTTAGTAGATAATGTAATAAAGTCATAATCATTAATCACGTATTGAAGATCGCTGATAATAATTAACTTAGATATAGAAGCTTTTTCAGAAGTAAGATTCTAAATGTTCTTAGATTTATGAAGTTGAGAAAGGTCTCGAATTTTTATAATAACACGCTTTAATAAGTTACTTCGAGCTGTATAAAGACGTCGAAGATGTTTTTCGCATTTATCGCGTCGAAGATAGTAGTTATAATTACGACAAAGAATTACCTCATAGGGAGAAAGATATTAAAGATTATAAACTTCTATTGTAAAGCTGCGACACGTATATAGAGCAGCTCGAATTTTGAATCTTCGCTCGATAACTGTATATAGTCGATCAAAATCTAAAGAAGAGGAAAAAGAGAGAACAATAATTAAACTACTCTAAATTCTAAGTGACGTAGCATTTATGAAGACTACATAGAGTCAAAATTTAAAAGAATCGAAGAAAATAAGAGCGAACGACAATTTGACTGCTTTGAACTCTAAGTGAAATAACGTAACATATATTAAGCGAGATTTTAAATGCTTGACGTGAAATTTAGACTAAATTCATTTTAGATAATATTAGTTTAAATATCTATCTCTAAATAATAATAGTATTATGAATTTAAGAAAAAAGACTATACGCGCAGACTATACGCAATTTCAGATTAAATCTAAACGCCGAAGTCGATAACTCTAGTTTAATTAAGACTGACTTGATTCTAAGTACCTCAAAATTCTCTATCTTATCTCTTTCGAATTCGTATCTTGATCGCATATTGTTAGAAAATGTGACAAACAGCCCTACTAGCTAGTGACTTGACACGGCACTCACATACATGTATTCTACCTTCCTACATAGACACTCCTTAGTCCACTCAATATCAGTCGTCTAGACTCTCTTTATTCAATAGGTTATGGGACTCGATTGCCTTACCAGCTTTCAGAAAGTGACTTCGTGTCGTACAGATCGAACACGTTATCCGTCAGCCGAGGGAGAAGTGTTACTAACTGACACACATCTAACCTGCGAGGCATTATCGACTATCCGACCGTCGACCGAAGAAGGAGTGCTACTAATCGACGTGAATTAAGAAGATCATAGCTGACGAGCTTGAGTACGTAACTATATCGTCGACGGACGTCTGCATAGATCAGGGAAACGCATATCTAAACACTCTACAACACCGAGTCTTCTCACCAAATCAACATTTAAATTCTGATACTCAGTCGTCACCATGAGTTCAACAATCGAGTTCTACTTCAAGCATAAGCTTTTTATTCTCATCAAGACAAATGCCCGTCAGTGGTTTAGTCAAGCAAAGACTATACTAGAGGCCAAAGATATCGAATATGTTCTTACCGTCACACGAGAAGTCTATGCCTATGTCGGTCTCAATCTTTCACTTAACGCGGTCCAGCTGAGAGAATTCAAGAAGGACGACGCCAATGCTCGTCTCATTATCTTACAAGGTCTCGACGAGTTTAGTCAAGAAGATGTGAAAGAAATGACAAACATCAAGGCAATATGAGAACATCTTCAGAGCAAATTCAAGAACTAACGATCTACGACTGATCTGGCAATTCTACGGAACTTGACAAACTACACTTTCACGGAAGATCAGAAGATTTCTGAGGCTTGAAATGACATCAAAAACAAGAAACGTCATCTAAGAGAGATCAACCCTGATGTGACCAAGGCTTTTTTCGAGACTCAGTGCTTTCAAATCCTTCTGAACTCTCTTCCCGAAGCCTACACGTCATTGGCTGACAGTCTTATGACTTCCTCCTTCAGCTCGAACGAGAAGCTTCAGAAGCTTATGAACAAAGAAGACACTCTCACAAACTCCGATGTTACTATAATGACTGCATATCGAAAATCCTTCAAGGCCTTCTGTTTTCTTTGTCACGATACACATCTCGTGACCTAGTGTTCAGAGCTCTTTAAAGCACAGATCTACATTAAGAAGAAATTGACGAGAGTCAGAAGCAAATCTCGAAGCAAGAGTAGAGACAGAAAGAATCGTCGTTATAGTTATCGTCATGACTCTTTCTTCAATTCTGACTTCATAACATTCTCAGAATCATCGTCAGAGAGCGAGAATAACAAGAAGAAGAAGAAGGAAAAGAATATCACATTCAAATCCTCTCTTAAGAAGTCTGACAAAGAAAAGAAGAAGAAGTCCAAATCCAGGATCAAGAATCATGCCCATACCGCTGTCAGCGATATCAGTGACTCGTTCGATTTCCAATTCACATATGCGGCCTACGGAGCATTGTCTCAAAGCGACTCGAATTCGGAACCTAATGAGGAGGAAAAGAAGGCCATGACTTTCATTGCTGCTGCTGAGAAAGATATACCAGCTGTAAGAAAGTTATTGTCACAAACGAGAGCACGTGCGAAGGCCCTTCGTGACTTCGAAGTATCACGACAGCAGCGAGGGGCCCAATTAAGTTCTTTATGAGACTTCGACCCTAAGACAGAACTGCTACGACCACAGAGTACTCAGTCAGAGAGAGTGATTTCTGAGCAGAGGGAGTCATTGAACTAAGCACCCTAGATCAGAGAAAGCACTGTGTAGAATACTCGCCTAAAGACTTCAAAATAACTCAAATCTTTCAGAAACGACATCAGGCTTATCGATAAGCCCTCCACCTCACTATTCTACATGCATCTTTTCAACTGACCTAATCACTCAGAAGTCTCTTTCTCGACAACTATCTTATTAATTCTGATTATTGACGACTCCGAAAGATCGTCTACACTGTCACTACCTTCGATACATGTCTGCTTGCGATTCGGGTATCACTGTCGTTGTCGATGACTAGGTGCTGTTCGAGAGAAAGTGTTAGAAAATGTGACAAACAGCCCTACTAGCTAGTGACTTGACACGGCACTCACATACATGTATTCTACCTTCCTACATAGACACTCCTTAGTTCACTCAATATCAGTCGTCTAGACTCTCTTTATTCAACACATATAGTATATCTAAAATTATAGAGCTAAAGCTCAATATCATATAGACTACTAGTTAAGAGATACGCTAAATCTAAAAGAGCTAGACTGCTAACAAGTAAGGTCAAGATCACTTAAACTCTCACTTTAAACTCTTTCTTCTTATTATTAATTAATAATATAACGTTTTCTGTAGTCAACTCAAACGGCGCGCATTATACGCAGTAACTAACGAAGAAAGAGATTAATCTAGATGTTTTCGAAGTCTTTGAACTCTTTATAAACGAACGAGAACTTAGTCATAGCGCTCTAATCTTATACTTCCGCAAGATATTAATATCACATATATTTAAACGCGATAGTGTAGATAGTAGAATTCAAGACTTCGAGATATCAACATGAAGTCAAGTGAACACGATCAAGAACATCTTATGAAGATTGAATCAGAAAAAACTTGCTGATCTTCAGATCAAATGAAGACTCAAGAGTCAACAGATCTGAAATCTCTTTGCGAATCTCGACTCGTTAAATGTATTCGTCGCAGCAGAAGAAAACGTGCGTCGTGAGTCTTTCTTATCTTCTTTTTATACGAGTGAGCTGACTCTGAAGCTATATATAGTATTAGAGAATCATAGGCCGTTCCGCCCGCACTAGCGTGCCTTTTAGCGTGGCGCTAGTGGGCGACTCTTGTCTATTCTTCTTCTTCTCTTTCTTCTTATTCATCACATGTATTCTACATAGTCATGCAATAGAGTCGTTCTATTAGTCACTCAATATAAGATCTCATAGCTATCATATATTTCAACAGGTTATGAGCTCGGATTTTCGTTATTGAGGTCTTCACACAGTAGAAAAATTAATCTGCTGTTCTCATCGTCTGTGAGAGAGCCGATGTTATAATAATAGTGTTAACATAACATTATATCACATAGTCAATTCAAAATGACTACTTAATTGTCCCATGCTGCATTGACGCAGATATGGAATTTCTCAAAGCTGAAGGGTCAACAAAACTATCAGTCATGGGTCAAAAAGATGAAGAGTGCACTGATGTACTCGGATTTATGAGACGTCGTTTAGAATATAAACAAGGACTTTTCAACGGATCTATCAGTCACATTAGCATCTACGGCTGCTCAGGTAACGACCTATTAGACTCAATTGAAGATCTGAAAGCAGACGAACAATTAAGCGTCTAAGCTGATTTACTTCATATATGAAGATAAATCAGTCGAAGTCATTGAGGACGATAAGATTGTTATGAATCGATGAATCAAGTTGAAAAACAATTATTTCGACTCAGATTTCGTTCTTCGATTCATCAAGTTATAAGAACTCTGAACAACATCAATAACAAGCAGCGACAACTTTATGGAGACGTACGTTATCAACATACGAGCAAAGTCGAAGAATCTTAGTCGAATAAGAACTAGAATAGACGAGTGAATACTCGTCTCGTTGCTGCTGAACAACCTTAACATCAAGTATAAGAATTTCGTGCATCGTATCATCACGTCGTTGAACGAAGTGCTCGACTTTGATAAAATTGTTATACTCCTTCATGAGAAAGAGCGTCTTCTGAAGAGAGACATCAAAGAACAAGTTATGATCGCCGTTATAAAGCGTTTCAAACAGAAGGAGAACGAGAAGAAGACCTCTAATAGAGACAACAGTAATCGTGATCGAGGCTCAACGAGAGATCGCGAGGGTAGGAACAACAATATCACCCAACTCATTTTCAAGAACTCGAATAGTACTAACTATAAGGGCGATGGCGACCCTCCTGAGTGTTCTAAGTGTCATTTTAACAAGAATAATAATAAGAGACTACACTGGTCATACGACTGCTGAACCCTCCATGAGAACCGTATTTTAGATAGATTTCGTGACGCCTTTAAGAAGGCTAAGGCCAAGGCGAATGCCGCCAAAGAACGTGAACGATTAGACGATTTCGAAGATAATCATAGTACTCATATTTCGGCAATGGCTCACTTGATCATTGATCAAAACATCGTGACAGACGAAGAGGATAAAATCTAGAACTTCTCGTTCAACGCGACTATATCGAAATTCTATAACGAGAATATATCGAAGAAGTCGATTATAGAGACTCTCGATTAGTCTTTATCTTAATTGACAGAAAAACAAGAGAGGGAATCTACATTGAAGATATCGTAAGAAGAATCGATGGTTCAGCTTACGCATATATTAAACTTTGTCGAATACGTAAGTACACGACTGCTTCCCTCTTCGAGAGCATTTCTCGACATCGAATGTCAGAAGAAAGAAATTATAGTGAAGGTATCAAGCGCGCACTTTACGTCTCAGCTTTAATCTACGTCAAACTTTTGCGACGAGACAAGCCGAGAGACAGAGAAAAAGCTTATCTCTTAGTTCGAAGTTGTCGATTTTGAAATAATTGATCAACTTTCATATAAGACGTTCTCATATTTTCGTGTATACTTCGCAGCGTTGAACAGTGATCTCACGACGTTACGAGATTGAATGATCGACTCAGAGTGTATTAATCACATGTTCTTCGATAAGGACGAGTTTATCGAGTATCGATTCTATCGTGAAGAAGTAATTGTTATTAACGAAGTCACTGTCTGAACTTAAGGACGTGACACAGTCGAAATGAAATGGCTATTGAAGAATGAAATCAGCAACATAGTTCGTGTTGAGAACGTGTTACATGTATCAGACTTTATATGCGGGCTATTTTCAATTAGTCAGGTTATCAAGAAGGGATTTGAAATCGTCTTTCTCGATGATGATTGTTACATTTTAAAGAATGATGTACTTGTAGAAAGTGCATCAAAGACTCGAAACATTTATATACTGAATGTGTTCCAGTCTACGGCTAAAATTGTCGCCCTGATTCAGAAGAATACGAGAGCACTGTTTATCGCCCTAATGTTTAACGAAGACGCAGTCGAACTGTGACATCGTCGAATGAAACATCTAAACGAGGTAGATCTTAAGAGACTCGTTAACATGAGTAAGGGCATTATCTTAATATAAAAATCTCGGATCAAGCTCATTTGTGAGGCGTGTTCTAAGGCAAAGTCGTCTCGCAAGGTCTCAAGAAGACAATAGCGAGAGGTACTCGAAAAACTCGATAAAGTTCATATCGACTTGAGGGGATCATTCAACGTGTCATCGGTCAATGAAGTCAAATACTATATGCTTCTAACGGATTAAGCGACCCTTCGAATCTGATGCTTCACGTATAAGTATAAGGACGAAACGTTTAAGCTCTTTCGTGACTGGAAAACCCAAGTGGAAAACGAGTCAGAATGTAAACTCAAGATAGTACGCATTAACAATGATACTGAGTTCATCAACGACGACTTTAAGGTCTTACTCAAGGACTCAGGAGTCATAATGAAGCTCATCGTGGTCTATATTCCAAAACAGAATGAACTTAGCGAAGTTTAGAATCGCGTCGTTATGAACGGCGTGAGAGCTATGTTGTTCGACTCGAGGCTAATACGTTATCTCTGATTCGAACTTCTTCACATCAAGGTCTATCAGAAGAATCGAAGTTCAACAATTAAGATACACGATATGATCTCTTATGAGGTATGAACTGGCGAATAATCATTTCTCGGACATATGAGGATCATTGGCTGCGTGATCTGAGTTCATATACTTAAGGAAAAACGTAAGAAACTCGACGAGCGTAGCAAGAAATGCTACTTGATAGACTATGACGATACATTCATATTTAGAGTATAAAACCCGATCAGCAGAAAAGTCGAAAGATCGTCACACGTTGATTTTGACGAAACTCGTTTGATGACTTCAGTCGTATAAGACACGGGCTACTGACTAGCTGACGTCACTGACGACGACGATGATATACTCGATGCAGGGGGTGATGCTTCTGAGCATCATCATACATCACACGACGTCGACGACGACCCCCAAGAAGGCTTCAGCTTGCAGCATATATAAGACGTTCTTGATAATGCTTCAAATGTTGTCGAAGATCTCGAAGATGTGAGAGCAGCATCGAAAGAAGAATTTTCGAAAGATGACGATGATTAGATACCTCAGAACGCTCTAAATGTACACCTAGATTCAAGTATCGACGTAACGTATACTTCGAGACCGAAGCGTGTCTTCGCTTCATCTTAAAAGATACTCCTAAATAAAAAATGGAGCGATATCAAGATGTGGACCCAGCGAACTATTGCCCATATCAAGTGTAACGCAACTCTACAGTCAGAACGAATATACTGTAGACTTGTTATCGTCGACCATGAGAACTCTCAACATCATGACTTTGAGTCGAAATTCGATCTCGCTAACGCTGTTTAGAAGATAGCTGAAATGCGAAGAAATCAAGACATCGATGACGTCGATGACTACGAGTCATTGACTTATAAAGAAGCAATGATCGATCTCTATGCTAAGCAATGAAGTGAGACTATGAACAAGCAAATGCAGTTCTTCGCTATTATGAATATCTGAAGACTAATCAAGAGATCAAAGAACGCCCTCGTTCTCAGCGACAAGTGAGTCTATAAGATCAAGAAGAGACTTGACGAGACGATACTCTACAAAGCACGCTGAGTAGTTCGAGAATTTGAACAAATCTACGGTGTCAACTACGACCAAACATTTGTCTCCGTTGTCAAATTCATGTCGTTCAAAGTGCTATTTTTTATTATGACCTACTACGACCTAGACTGTAAACAAATGAACGTCATAATAGTCTTTCTCAACGCGTTGTTGAAGAAACGAATCTACGTGAAATAGCTCAAGGGGTATAAGGACGATGAACACGACATGATGTGTCTCTTGCTTAGGGCCCTATATGACCTCAAGCAATCCTCTCGTGAGTGATACGCTACTCTACGAGACTTTCTAATATCAAAAGGCTTCAAGCACATCGAATCGGATCACTCACTCTTTGTTAATAAGGAAACACGTCTAATTGTTAGCGTGTATGTGGACGATATTCAAATATATGGTCTTCGGGGATCAAAACATATATCGAATCTCAAGGAAGAACTTAGCAAGCGCTTCGCAATGACCGATCTCGGTTCATGCTCATATTATTTAGACATGGAAATTCAGAGAAATCGCGTAAAGAGAAGCGTTCGGATCACCTAGAGCACTTATCTGAAGAAAGTTCTCGCCCGTTTTAACATGGCAAATTCCGTCTTCGTGTCAACATCAATGATAGTTGATATATAATTGAAAGAGGAATTAGTGAACCAAGCAATCTCGAACGTCGTTCGTGAGTATCAGTTAATGGTGAAATCAATGATGTACGTTATGATATAAACGCGTCTTAATATTTGCTTCGTCATAATTATTCTTTCTCGATACAATCAAAATTCGAATTTCAAGTATATCGCTGCTATCAAGCGTGTGCTTCGGTACTTGAAAGACATAATCGATCACGATATTATCTATGGGATCGTCAATGGTCTCGAGGGGTTTATCGATGCTGATTGAGCGTCGGATTCTGAGATTCGTAGATCTCTCGGAGCATACGTGTTTCTGCTGTATGAAGGGGCTGTAAGCTGAACGTCGAAACGTCAGCAGTTCATTGCATTGTCGTCTTGCGAGGTCGAATACATGGCTCAAACGCAAGCAGTCAAGGAAGCAATATGGCTGACTCGCCTGTTAAGCGAGTTGGATGTCGGTCTGGGGCTTTCATTCAAGCCTGTTCTGATCAAGGCAGACAATCAGGGTGTCATAGCATTGACTTCAGACCCTAGGTTCCATACACGTATCAAGCACATCGATATACAGTGGCATTTTGTTCGAGATCAGGTGAAAACTGGGGCAGTGTCATTCGAGTGGGTATTTACGAGAGAAATGGCTGCTGACGGGCTTATAAAGGCTCTCAGCAAGGACAAATTTGGTACATTTGTAGGCCAGTTAGGCCTCAAGAAGAGCGTCTAGAAGCAGGAGTCCAGTATAGACTCTGTGGGAGATACAGGCCCATTATTGCCTGTGTGGGAGTGATGGAATTCAGCCAATCATAGGCCGTTCCGCCCGCACTAGCGTGCCTTTTAGCGTGGCGCTAGTGGGCGACTCTTGTCTATCCTTCTCCTTCTCTTCCTTCTTATCCACTACATGTATTCTATATAGTCATGCAATAGAGTCGTTCTATTAGCCACCCAATACAAGACCTCTTTCTTATGAAGAAGAATAACTTTATTAAAATCGAGCACTTCGTTTAACGATATAATAATACGATACACGAAATCTTTATACTTGATATCGAGATTGTTCAATAGCAATAAAACGAGTATTCACTCGTTTATTTTAATTCTTATTTGATTAAGATCTTTCGACTTTGCTCGTATATTAATAATATACGTCTTTATAAACTTGTTATTGTTTATTATCAATTTTATTTAGAGTTCTTATAGCTTAATGAATCGAAGAACGAAATCTAAATCGAAGTAATTATTCTTTAACTTGATTTATCGATTTATGATCACTTTATTATTTTCAATAACTTCGACTGATTTATTTTCATATATAAAGTAAATCAGCTTAGACGCTTAATTGTTCGTTTGCTTTCAGAACTTTAATTGAGTCTAATAGATCGTTGTCTAAGCGACGATAGATATTGATATAATTAATAGATTCATTAAAAAGTTCTTATTTATATTATAAACGACGTCTCATAAATTCGAGTATATTAATGCACTCTTCATCTTTTTGATTCATAACTGATAGTTTTATTAATTCTTTAGCTTTGAAAAATTTCATATCTGCGTCAATGTAGCATGAAACAATTAAATAATTATTTTGAATTAACTATGTGATGTAATATGATGTTATGATAACATTGTTATTATAATATCGATTCTCTCACAGACGATGAGATACAGTAGGTAATTTTTCTGCTGTGTGAAGACCTCAATAACGAAAATCCGGGCTCATAATCTGTTGGAATGTATGACATAACCCTAACCCTAAGCTATGAGGTCTTGTATAGGGTGGCTAATAGAACGACTCTATTGCATGACTATGTAGAATACATATAGTGGATAAGGAAGAAGAGAAGGAGAAGAATAGACAAGAGTCGCCCACTAGCGCCACGCTAAAAATCACGCTAGTGCGGGCGGAACGGCCTATGATTGGCTGAATTCCATCAGGACGTCATATCAATGAGATCGATCTGGACACGCTCAAACAGCCGTGAGGTTTCGATAGATTTAAGAGGGCCTTTGGACTTGCTGTGGGCTTTGCGATGGCAGATCTCACAGAGCTTGACCAGGTACTGAGTCTCAGCATGAGCAATACCGTAGTACTCAGAGCCTATTTTGTTGCAAGTGGCATTCTGTCCGGCGTGGCCTAAGCTGTTATGGATTGTGACAATTGTATCAAAGATGAGGTCCTCAATGATAACCTCTCGTCGTTGCTTGAAGAGACGACCAAGGAGCTTCCAAAGTTTACCTTGATCATAAGCAAAGTCGGCTCTGATCCATGCTCGCTTCTTGCCCTCGGCTGGGCCGAGTCGTTCAGCAACGGCCTCGGTAAGCCACTTGACGTACCTGCGCTTCTCAGAGGTTGTGATTCGCTCGCGTGCTTGATCTTTACGGGTATCCAGATACAAATAAAAAGCCTCCCGTGCAGACGAGTTGAAAGGATTCACTTGAGCAAGAGATGATGAAGTAGGAGCCTCGTGTCCAACTTGAGAAGGTACTGCATTGGCTAATTGTACACGAGCCGATTGGGTATTTGCTTGAGCTTGAGACATTCTAGATAGATGGTTGAGAGAAAGCCAAAGGATGTGCAGACAACAGGTAGGAATCTCAGATCATATATCAAGTTGGGAAGACCAGCCTTGTTCCGTACCTCGCTTCGTACCTCGCTCACAAGAACAGTCCGAAAGGCCGAAAGATGATAAATCAAAAGGGAGCGCAAGTTGGTGGCTCACACTGAGACATGTCTCGAGGTGACGGCCTGGTGGCCAGGAGCGATGGTGTGGTGACTAGGGTCGACGGCGTGGTGGCCATAGGCGACTGCGGTATCCATGGGTATGTGCAAGCGATTGGTGGTTATTTGCCCATGAGATGAGTACCATGACACTATGAGTGTGTATAGTACCCATGGATTTTCATAGTATCCATGGAGATGAGGTATCCACCGGTGCGATGCAACATCTATGAAAATCCCAGCTTTACCGCTCGGCGACGGGATTTCGCCCCGCAATAAGGCGACCAGTGCTTCTTTCCCATCCCCCATGCGTATAACTAAGGATCCCGAGTCGCCACCTTTCGAAAAGAATCCATCCACATTGTCGACCAGCCATTCATTCGTGAATTTGACACTAGGCGTCATGAAGTGTTTGGGTTTCAATTGTCAGATTCGACGTCAGATGGTGCAGAACTCAGTTTGGGCTCGATCACTCGCTTAAAGTCACTCCATCCAGTGTCCTTCTCGTCCTGAGCTCCAACGACGACGAGTAGATTTGGCTTGCGCTCTGTCCATATCATAGTGGAGACCCAATCCAACACCGTATGCGCCTCGAAGTACTCAAATATTGGCCCGGCTTGACAGGGGGTTAGTGGGCCTTAATCTCGCACTCGCGTATAGCATGTTGGTTGCATGCTATTTTTGGATTTGGTAGACGTGTCCTTTGCAGGGGACAGGTCTCATTTGGGAGCAGCATAAGTAGCTGCATTCCACCTGCGTTTGACTCTTCATTCGAATTGATCTCTTTCAGAGCAATAGCATTCTTTCGTCCCGCCCACCCACACCTGTTTTTACATGTATTCACGGCGTTTCTACATGTATATAGCTTCGTTTTTCACTCCAGGTCTATGCTTCTACAAGCATGGGAGTTTTTCTAGCGCTGGGGTACGAGAACACGCCTGCTCAGGCCTCTGTTGGCTCAGAATCCTGGCGTTGGACGGCCCAATCACATCTACGAGTTCTGTATAGCCTCATGTTGCCCAGTTGAGTCTTTGTCACGTGCGAATTAAGGACACTAATCGGCCCGGATTGACAGGGGGTTAGTGGGAATTTTTCGTACCAGTTTAGCAGCTCAGATTTGCCGATCCCATGGGCGTCAGGGTGAGCGTTGGCTCTTGACTATCAAAAGCTGACGTCACAACAGGATACTGTCGCTTCAAGCCGGGGGATACTGCTTCGTGTAGCTTTGGTTCAGGCTTGGTGGAAAGTGTCGTACAGAAGAAGGGCAGTACAGCAAGGTGCCAGGTGTTCAAGAGAGCTATGAAAATTGTGTAACAAACATCAATAAGCAGGCAATCTCAGTGTGAATTTATAGCTGCGAGATGTGTTATAGAAAGGTTTCTGGTATTGGGCAAATGTATATATATAGGAGTGGAAGCTTTCAAATCTTCGAAGTACGTACATATGTGTGATCGGATTATAAGAAAGTGAATTTCCCAGTGCAGAGCATCCCGAGTAAAGATTAGGTAAGGTATTCACCCGGGAGGCTTATTTTATTGCAGCAAGTCCAACATCTGCCAAAACAGCCGTGAGCATTCCTCGTTTCTTCGAGGAGACCGTTCGCCACGACCTCTATCCTATCCCATCCGAAGGCTTTCTCAAAGCCGACGCGCCTGTTGGACAATTCGACGGACTTCGCAATCAGTTTCCGAGAACGTAGCAACCCTCGCAGTGCCCGAGACAGTCATTTCTGATAGCGGCGAAGGTCAGGGTGCCACCGTGTCATGGGCAATAGGCTGTCGAGGTGTGCACGTAAGCGGTCCGGAACCCTGAAAATGCTGCCTTTCTCTCGATTGGAATCGGATTTGGGAGATGGTCATCCATGGCAGCCAAACAACCTGTTTGGCTACTACCTAGATAGGAAGATGAATAAGGTAACTTACCTACTGGTGTGGAAGGTTGCGACTGCCTTTGGGCAATTGTCGGGTTTTCAAGGGTTTGTACAATATAAAGTAAGGAAGCAACCGTGATTGGGCAACGATATCACGTTGGTGATCCGCTAGACAGTAATGGATGTGTGTGATATTGATACTGTTTAGGTACTATCGAATAAGCTATCTACAGTATCCCTAGCGAGCAGGTCTAGATCCTTGGTGTGACAGCGGTTTTGGACTTGTACACACACGTTGACAATAGACTAAGCCAGGTGACGCGGACGACAATGCTGAAGGATGTCCTCGTTACAGATGTAGAACTTTAAGAGCATGCAAACATAAGCAAACTCCGCTCAAGAGCTTGGTGCGAAGCATGCACCGGGTGATCGCCATGACGAACAAGACGCTAATCACCTCCAGTAGATTCGCCGATGATGTACGTATTGGGGTCTGCTAGGGAGTTATAGGGAGCCGGGCCGACCTGCTCCCAAACATAAGCCGCCCATTTCGTGACTTTGTAGGTATTAGCCTGTTGTCCGGATGCGCGGTTCTCTGGCTGCGTTTCCGATCCTGGTATATGCCCATTCTGATAGTATCCGTCAGGGACCGTCATGTCAGTCTTGCCAATCTGGACCACGGAGAAGGCGTTCCACGTCGCCTGATCACCGTTGATGCAAGCCCAAACTCCCCCTTCGACAATGGAATTCGTATGGTCTCCTTGAAAAAGCGCACCCTGGCCGTTATAGATGGATACAAGGTTCGAGTCTTCTGAAGTGAATGCATTCTCTGTTGCGTTGTTGATGACAGTGGCGTCGCAGATTGGACTCGTGTACAAAAATATCAGTCCATTCTGGACCGAAGAATGTAACCAGACTGCGACCGATTGAACTGCCACCCCATCAATATCCGAAGGGTTCATGAACATGAAATTCTCGCAGGGTTTCTGATCATGGTAGTTGAAATTGGTGGACTTGTACTCGCTCATCATGTATGGTCCTGTGCTATCGCTCTCGGTTGGATCAATCCCAGGTCTTACGCCCGTGCGGCCACACTCTGTTGTGCGGAACGTTCGTATAGACCAGAGGACGCTTTCATCTGGGTACGTCGGCCAGTCACTGTCATTATTGTGGAAGCTTGTGAGTCTTTTGATGAACGATATTGTTGCCTCAATCCCGAGATCGGCAAGATATGTCGCGTAGTAAACAAGAGCAGAAGCGGCGCAACTCTTCCCAAAACATATCTACCATGGGATTAGTCTTTTCATGCTCAAGATGACATCATGGCAAAGACATGGGCCCTTTTCACTCACGAAGGGAGGCACATAGGTGTCGGGAGGACTGCCGTTGCTGTTCCCATTTGAAGTCACAGCCTGTCCGTTCGTGTCGACGGAACCCATCAGTCCGTTCGGGCCAAAAGTGCCCAGAGCATTATACGCAGTGACGTCTCGCTCCGACAATCGCTGCCCGTACGGGATATGTACATCGCGCCCAAAGTTCACAGGAGCACCCGAAGTATGATCAACCCCATGAGCAGGCTGGGATCTCCCTGATAAAGGGGACGCTATTGACGCATGTGCGTATGAGCAAAGGAGAAACAGTGCAAGTTGCATTGTGGGACTCAATGAATTGTCTCGGTATTGGCGTTACAGAAGATTCAACACGAAAAGCAGGCTGCGGGGTGCCTTTGAACTTGAGGAGAACCAAGAGTAAGATAGGTCCTGGACGGGGGTGAATTGCTATATAGGTACCTAGGTAGGCATCTAGCTCTTGGTGACTCGATATAGCGCCAAAGCGGTTGGTCCGGTCCGTATCGTTGGACTTTTGGCTTTGGTCTCGAACTGTTGGTTGGTAATGATAAAGATAAGAAGACATTGATATCTGTATACTGTAGAGTCTAAGCTATCTGGGAGGCGGTCCAAAAGCTCTCATGGCTCACTCGAGATATTGCATTACAACAATGGTAACAGATGGTAGATTAATTGAAGTCATAGAATAATGTCGTTGGCTGTATGGTATCTGTATTCTGTAATAAGCGAGAATAATAATGAGGTGCCGTGTTAGCAATTTGAGGCGGAAAATCAGAATACGAGCTCAAATGTGTTGGTGAGTCAGCCCTACGGCATGGTTATTTCACGGCTGCACTCTCTCAGCTACAAACCAAATCTTTCAGATGGTTTGCGTTTCAGGGTAGGGTTCATTGTTGGACACTTACCTACGTTCCATACGACGAGGGACGCGGATAGGTATGGTGAAATCCAGTCTGCGGAAGGCTGTATGATGGATGGGCAGTCATTGACTCACCAGAGAGTCGGAGCTCGAAGAATGCGCCTTTCGGAAGTCCGAGGACGATGAGGCATTGATACTTGTAGAGCTCGTGTTGGCCAATACCGCTTATTAGATGGTTTTGGGATCAAGCATAGACGCGCTTCTTTATTTTCAAGGATTTTCCCAGTCATGTGCACCGAGCAACGCGCCCATCTATCCTCCCAGTCTTGCCAGACAAAGCAGCAACAACGCATGAAGACAATACCGCTTGAAGCCTCGGGATCACCCAAGTCTTGGATTACTATTGGTCTGGGCGGAATTTTTTGAGTAGCGATCAAAATTACCCGAAGAAATGCCGAGCCACTAGCAGCAACTCACTATCATAAGTACATTCCAATTCATTCTTCATCAACCACATCACTATGGCAGATTCTTCTGAAGAGGCCCCTACTGCTGCTGAGACACCCTTCACTAAGCCCGCGAGGTCTGTAACCTCCTCCAAGCCCCCCCACGACACGCGTAATAGGGTAACTCGAAAGGGCATTCAACCACCCAACAAGCCTACAGGCAGGAACCGACCCAGTTTGAATTACTCAAAGGCCTTCAGATGACCATACACCACTGGTTACAATTCTTATCAGAGCTTCAGAAAGCGAGCAGCACGAGAGGGAATTATCCGAAGACAATCAGGCGAAAATCCCAGCGCAAACACCTGTTCCAGGATCAATTCAGACTATTGGTCTGGACCGTCCAGCATTTTGGACGGAGTACTCCGTACGGACTATGTGTATGTTGTATAGCTTCATTTTCCAGTACGTTGGAACGGACGTTCGGACAACTGGGCGCCTTGCACCGGATTACGGATGAGGTCATTGAAATTCCGTAGAAAGCGGATGACGGTTTATTCCTACCCCTCACTATAAGTCGGTTCTATACGTAAAATATCCTCCTAAGCTGATAGCTCGCTAAGAGGCTCGATAGTTTCTCTGGTCTCCTTTACCTATCTTTTCGATTTATCTCTTTGTTAGCTCTACCTTAGCTTGTCTCCTACGTCGTTCAGCGATTTAAAGGTATAACGAAAACGAGTCAGGCGTTCATGTCAATGTTGTTGATATGTCGGTAGTGATGAACCCTAGCCCTCATTGTCTCGAAGCCGTACGACAGCGAGCGTCGACTGCCGCGTGCCGCTTACATTACTGCCTGTCACCAGTGCCGTTCTGTTCTAAAGCAGTGAGGCCACAATTGAACCATTAGGTTGTCTTTGTGAATAGATATTGGCCAAAGTAAGTATCGTACAAGTCAGAGCTACTGCGCATGCGGGTATAATAGGTGTAGGATTTTTCTACGCGCGAGATCAGATGCGCTCCAAAAACCAATAAACAACCCTCTCAAAAGGTGGCTTTTAGTCTCATCATCATGCTTGTCTTTCAACTGATCTTGCTAGGTTTCTCTTCCGTCTCAGCGCTCGTGTCAAACCTCCTACCGCCAGCAACAACATACTCCATATCGCAAAACTCCCCCATATCTGCCAACGAGCCCATCTATAACGCGAGGTAAGAACGGCCTATGAGAGCATTTCGTGAAAGCTAGCTCAGCTGCTAATCCAACGCTTTACTCCTTTTCCCGTCACAGTCGCCCCCTACCTTCCCGCCAACTCCTCTACCAGCACCAGCTAGTCAACTCTCCCGGCCAATCCATCATCGCCTTCCGCGTCACATTTCCCAAAAACGACGCTTTCCCGCCTCACCGCCATGACGGCGCTTCGATTATCGACTATGTGCTCGACGGCGCCGTACTGAACCGAATGAACGATGAGCCGATCAAGGTGCTCGCAGCAGGCGAAACTTAGTATGAGGCGCCCGGGTGCCACCACCAGACATTCGACAACCATCTCGCGACGGAGCAGACTACCGTGCTAGCGACTTATGTTGTTGATACGGAGGTGGTGAGAGAGGGTGGGTTAGCTGCACTTGTGATCGTTGATGAAGAATTTAGAGACGTGGTTGGGCCGTCATAGGAATAGGTGATGCGTCTGTTTCGCGAATTTGGTAAATTCCTAACCCAATCGCCAGGGTTGGCGAGAAGAACCAATGATGAAAGGCGCAGCCGTCAGACTGTCAACCTAATTGATGACGCTATAGAAACCTATCCCGGTGTCCTAAAATGGGAGGAACGTTTCAAGAACCCACGCAACAATTATGGCGATCTCTTTGTCCTTGTCTGTGTGCATGGCTCCGCAAGTGGGACTGTCAAATGGGGAACCCATCGGTCGCAGGCTGCCCAGGTCCCAATGCGTAGGCGAATCGAGCTGCAGGTCCAAATACGTCAGGAGGATCATGGATGTTGCTCAATCAAAGGAAATATCCGATGTCGTAGAAATCCTTTACGGCTTCATTTTCAGAGGCTCCTTATAGCCACTCAGTTATCCTCGAGGCATCGTAGCACAGACTTGTACATATGAACAAGCGAGAGTATTTTGAATCAGACAGATAACCATACAGGCCGAACTTTCGATTAAATACACCGAAACGGTGACTCTGATATACACCAATAGAAGACAATATTTGCAATTCCACCAAACCTTTACATGCCGAGCCCGCTGCACTTCAACCAAACTCTGTCTGAAACTCCGGGCTCATAATGCCGAAAGAAGAGAATCGACTTGCAAGCCTAGTCGATCTTTACGGTCCGGCTCCGTAATTGCAGTCGAAACTTATCCCCCCCGTTGACCAGAATCCACCACCAGTCTCCGACAAAGGTGTAGTTCCGGACCAATCAGCATATTTGAACTCGACTTGCGCGCTACCAGTAGAAGGTGGGTAGTAAAAAGATTCCAAGCCATATGCCATGCCCACAGAGGTAACGTAGGGACCATCCCTAGAACGGAAAATAAAGTCAGTGATATGGATTGACGCGTCACAGGGTGGGAAATCCCCGGGGGGGGGGGTGCGCGCAATGCAAGAATACGTACATTACCGTTGCCGGCAGCGTGTCAAAATCACCACTGTATGGCACAGTGACCGAGTTCACCAAGACGCCGATAGTCCATACGTCGACGAGGAGCTGGTTGTTGTCGTTATCAACGACGGCAACAGCAGTACATGGCTGTCGATACTGTTGCGTGGAAAGGGCAACGTGACCGGCGGCGGCAAGGAGATACGGGGCGAGCTTGGAGAAGTACATTGCGAAGGGAGTTGACGAGAAGGTTGCGAGAGATGGTCTGACTTGGCAGAGACGAGGAGAGTGTAAGGAGGTGCGGTTGCGTTGAGAGTTGTTGTTGTAAGGAGGTGCGGTTGCGTTGAAGTTATTGTAGAGAGATGCGATTGTTGGAGTTGATGATATAAGAAAGGAAGGGCGGTGATAGCTATTAAATAGGCGTTTGCTCTCTTGGCCAAGAGACAATTTCGATAATCGTTACCCCTTTCTTAAGCGACACTCTGTGAAGTTATTCGTGAACATGGTAGAGCACGGCGCATCAGACAGGGAACTCATGGTAATGCAATAACGGCGTGTAATTCCAACTCTCGTATAATTCCAACCCCCGTATCATTCCAACTCCCGTCTCATTCCAACTCCCGTATCTTATGCTTCCCATCTCCACAGACGGCTATATCCTAGATCATTTGTACTTTACCTTGGCAATCTTAATATTCCTACGTACGAGAGGGGTTTCGCCACTTTTTTTCCCAACCTCTAATCTCGCAGCAATGCGCGGGCAAGAGAGGCTCCCCGAGGTTCTTCCAAAACTCAATCTGACCTGTTGCAACTTGCAAGTACATTATTTAAGGGTTAAACCTTTGGAACGTACTACTCTGCTGTGATGTTGATCATAGGTATTAAATTGTCTTCTCGTATTTATCCCGTAAAAATAAGTAATGTTACCTGTTATCTTGATTCCCGCATGAAAGTGTAAAAGCACCGACCCTCGAATGATAACATTATTATTAAAGTATCATTTTACTTTATTAGAGTCATTTCGCACCCCCTGCACACTCTCTTCGCTTGTTTTCGCTTGCTTGGTTTCCGTACCCTCGGGAGTACTATTTACTAGCTTCGAACTGAGACTCTTAGCAGATTTTAGTACGCGTTGCAGCAGACACGCTAGAATTTAACCGAGGATTCAACGAATCAGAGCTCATAACGAGGTATTCAAACCTTAATGTTTTATCCAACCTCTGGAAAAAAAAATAGACTCGTTCTAAACCTTTAGCGAGATTACTAGCTAACCAAAACAGGTACCATTATTAGTATACCACGTACTAAGCGCGTACTATCCTCGGAAACCAGGCTTTAAGACATGAGAGTGTGCAGGGGGTGCGAAATGTCTCTATTAAACCTCGCAGTAGGGTTACGACGAAAAGTTGGTAAGAGTTACATAATATATTCACCTTCGGAGTTTTCTCACTCTCCAGAGTTCCCATCTCTATCCTACATCATTTTCTCTCCTTTTCTTACCAAGAAACTTCTCTTCGTGAGAACACGCGTTTCAAAGCTTCTACATCTCCATCATTTACACCGACCGAGATGATTGTTCTCTCCATACTCACAGCCATCAAGGCCTTCACGATGACTCTCTTCATCTTTTCGAACCTGGTAGCAGGTGGTGGTTGGCACCTCGACGAAGAAACATGCGGTGACGCTGCGGGTAAGGATAAGACTTATCTACTGCTCACCAAAGCTCTGAATAGAGCGGCCGTGGCCCATGCCAATATAGCAACCATCTTCTACAGTCTTAGGGTTCAAACGCCCGAGGCATTCCAACAGCGTATATTGCAAGTGTTGGGAGGTCCGAATCCAGCTTCCGCGGATGACGCAATTAACGCTGCCAAAGCCATGTTCAGTGGAGGAGATGATCCTACTAGCGCGAATCCTCCTCGATATCTCCATGGTCTCCGGACTGTGAAGGCGGAACTTTCTAAAGATGAAGTGAATTACAATCCGGGAGGCGTGGTAGAACGGCAATGCCTATCTCACAAACTCCGACTCCGTCGCTAATCAATTTTACAGATGATCTACTGCGATGCAAGGCGCTTGGGGACTCTAATCACGGAAGGTCAATCCGTAACCTTCGACGCGGGTATGTACAGATCGAAGAGACCAGCCAGAGGCAATTGACTGACGGGTCGATAGCGTCAGATACCACATACCCTAGACCATTGCCGCCATGTGGTGCAGACTGGGAAACTGGTGCTGCGATGTTCCTCACACATTGGGCTCAGCCAAATCCCGGCCAAAGCGGCTACCAACCGGACCGTATTACGCTTTGCGAGTGGTTTATGAAGGACTTGGTGTCGCAATGGTCGCCACCGGCGTGGTACAGCTACTTCACTAAAGTCACTATAGATTTCGCCCGACAGGCACTAGATACGTTTGAGGATAGCAATGGAGATGTTGGTGCGGATGGATGGGCTCAATGGCGGGAAAACCGGGGTCACTTCTTCGGTGGTCGACCTGAGATTGAATATTCCTTCGGCCTTGAGACTCTCCTTACGAGCGTGGTAGGTCATGTCTACTAATCTGGGGAACTGAAATTTGGAAATTTGAAATGGGCTAATTGTTCGATGAACTACGTAGCTCACAATGACATCGGTAGGCGGCTTCAAGGGAAGTGGTGGCGCCCTATCTGGGTCGCCTGCCAAGAAGTACGAGTTATCTGCCTCTGATGGTGCGTTTGGAACTTCTATGTCTGATGACTCATCACTCGCAAGCTAACCACGCCCGGAACTAATAGGCTGGGAGGCCAACGAATTGCTACCCAAAGTGGGTTTACCTTATACTGACCCTACCGCGGCAGCCAACTATCCTTGTATGTTTCCAGCCAGGCTTAGAATGTCTCCACTCTCCAGTGCACTGCTGATTCCCGTCTCCTAGTACCATACATGCTCATTAACTCGAGTAAGTCCCCCGTCGCAACACTTGAACACAGCTCCGGGATATGAGCAGGAAAATATGCTAATAAACTGCCTTGTCGAAACCTCTAGTCTCCAACAATCTTGCTGCAGGTTTCTTGATCAAACCGGATGGCAATTATATAGAGGATCTCATTCCTTGGTATGACAATTGCGACTTCATGGTCAACTATGTGCCCTATGCCACCGACGGAAACGGATGTGCAGCTAGATCCACCTGGACACCTGACAGTGATTTTGATTCTTGGAATCAGACAGCATAACCGGAGACGTTTGGCGGCCGGGGACCACCGTGGGCCGGCGAGGTCGCGTATGACGATGGGGCTGATGTTGAGTATGAGGAGAGGATGGGGAGAGGAGGGGTGGCTTAGGATCAACATTGCTGTTCTTTGTACAGCTGATGTCGGGACTTTGGAGACGTCATGGCATACACTTCAAGAAAAGCGTATGAATAGATGGAACAACGTCATACTTGGTCCCACTGATTCTGTACCTTGCTTCCTTCCTAGATCCCTTGACCCCGCTTAGAGATTACTATCAAGGCATTGGGCAGTGGGGGAATATCACTACTACGCTTTCAAGGATTAAGGATTTTACAACATACAGGCCAGTACAATGGTATTCGCGTTTGGGACAACCAAAACTTCAAAAGGCCAGCACTCTTGTTCAAACGTAGCTTGACCATTGAATCTAGCCCCCGCCGTAGCTCGTAAATACAGACGCATCAACATTGTGAAATTGACTGGAGCAACATCGGGCGGAGGCGAAGCTGGCATGCGGCCGAACATTTATGAGTTGCAAATTAAATGAGATTCCTTGTGAGGCGGGGCGCGATGAATGTTGCCAAGGAATCTCATTTAATTTGCAACTCACAAATTCAATCAGCCTTGTCAGCCATAGCGTTTAAGCGCAGCTATGATTACGGGCCTATGATTGGCGCAGGCTGAAAAGCGTAACGACGTGGCGGACGATTAGTGAAAAGGGCTGACTTGTAGGGTAATGACGGGTTGCTTCCAGACGTCGTGTAAGGCTTGAATGAGTACATACCTACACGGTTTACCAAGTATGACTGGAATGCTGAGCCAACAGCAAAATCAAGTTTCTCCCTGGGCTCACACCCTAAATGATGCTCATGTGGTATAAACGAGTTGACGAAGTGGAATGTTGCTTCGAATTTTGTGCGGTTGGAGCTTCACCTCAAGACTTTACGTATCAGTACTCAATCTAGAAAAACGCTTGCCGTCCTCTCTATATCGCAGAATCCCATCTGACGGAGGGCATCCGACCAGCACTCATACGACACAAGGCGGCTACTCACCCAAGCCGATCCAAACAGCGTGCATTGGCAACGAATTCCCACACTCCTTCTCTCTATCCCAGCGATCAACGTTACCTGCCCAATCCCTACTATGAGTCCAAATCCATCAGCAGTTGGCTATCACAATCGGCTTCCGAGATGTCAAGTCGTTGAGTTGTATACTAGTGATTGGCCTCTATCTATGCTAAAGCTTGAGTCATTGCCGAATAGCTCAAAACTTTCGAACTTTGAACGGAGGACGTCACTGCCTGCATTGTCATCGCGATTTCACCGAGGCTTGACCGTGGTCCATAAGAGAACAAGACGATCCACTACTTCCATATCCGCCATTTTCAAATCATCTTGTTCGCTTTCGTCCATGCCTGGCTCTTGAATGTCAAACGTTGGTGCATCACTCTGAAGATACGAAGCAGATGGAGAAAATCTTCTTGTCAACGACGATGCTACTTGATCCATTCGGTACCTGAAAATAGGACGGTTAAGAGCCGCTGGATTAGTGATCTGGGTCGACGCGGCCGGAGCGTACATGGAAGAAGGAGGATGAACAAAGCTCGATGAAGTCTCTGCGGCAGCTGGCAGGTTGAACTCAGTCCCAGGCATGGAAGCTCTGATGTTTTCATTCTTCTTGGCCATCTGTGGATCCCCCACACCTTCGTTTACAGAATTCGTAGTAACAGCCTTAGGTGCGGCGCTCAACGCGAGACCTTTGACAGCTTTACGTTATCGAAAAAGCGAGCGCTAGGGTCAAAAGTTCTTGATTTTTTATGATTTTTTAGTAATTAAGTATATATAACGTTTGCTTTTCTTCTTCTTTTCTTTCTTTTTATCGCACTAAAAATCAGCGCTTCTTCGAGAAAGAGAATAGTGTTACGATCGTACTCTATATCCCTTGACATCGACTAGACGCTAGACTCATTGAAGCCTAGCCTAGTCTTGGCGGAGGTCTTATCTCTTACATATACAGAGCCTCCCTCCTAGATAGTTCGATAGACTCTTTATTCTCGTCTACTTATACCCCTACGATCCTTCTAGATCTGATTCTAACAACTTTGTAGAGAGTTGATAAAATAGCTTAATACGATACGTCTTCTTTGAAATGTAGATAGAATAGAGAGATATATATATATAATAAAAGAGTATATACATGTAATAAAAGAATATGTTGAATAACAGACCATCAGGCCGTCTAGATAATGCTCTAAGAAGGTAAGAATACATGAAGTGTGAAACCCATCAAGTGTGTGCCGTTGCCAAGCCGCTAGTAGATAGGGCTGATTGCCACTATCTTCAACAGAATATGTATATCTATCAGAACCCTTCAATTAATCATAGATTATTCCGCCCGCACTAGCGTGTCTTTAGCGCTACACTAGTGGGCGACTCTTAGTTAGATTTTACTTTACACCCTTTTTTCTTAGTAACTACATAGTATGCAATAGAGTCGTTCTATTGTCACTCAGTACGAGACCTCATATCCTTCGTACATTACAACACACCGAGATGACTGGTGGGCTTGGGAGCCTAGTATACATCTCAAGAAGACTTTCTATTCTCTTCAAGGACTCCAGATAGAAATATTCCTTATCACCACCCACACCAGTGGCGCTTCGGACCAAACCGTTTTCAGTGATAAACGTACACGAGCTGCGACGGTATCCTAATCTGGTGGATCGGTATCCACCTCCCATCTGCGCTCGACACTAATGTGACCCAACTCCATCGATGAACAGTCGTCTCCCTTACTTCGCGGACCATTTTTCGCGTCCCCGACTATAGCCTTGGTAGTGACTCCAAGTGAATGTTCCCGGCTGTCAATTCGACTTGCAGAACGAGGATCCAAATACATTCGGCGTGAGCGCTTTTGTGCGCGATCCGAGCTGTAGACCTTGGATGAGGTCCCGGAGCTGAGTTTACCAGTGGAAAAGTATGAGCGAGAAGATTTAATTTTCTCATGTGTTAAGTCGTAGAGAGGTTTCAAAGTCGGAATTGAGCCGCAGACAACGAGAATGAGATTTTCCGTGCTAGAGCACAGTACCGCTTAGTCAGTTCCATAATGAGAGTGTCGATAGGAGCTCTGGACTAACGCTGCCCAGATGTAGAGATCGTAGGTGGCCCCTGAGATTGTATAAGCACCACCTTGGGGACTTATATGATCTGTTCAAGACTTACAGGTCAAATCAGATCGAGCAGTAAGATCAGGAAGCTTTGAGGTCTTGATAGCAGCGCAAATGCCGGCGCTATGACAATGTCAGCTGAAATTCAAGCTAAATGCTTGGCTCGATGTCTCGTACAAGATACCTAAGCTCAACAAAGCACCTAATGCAATCTTCTTTCGCAGCGCTAAGTTCAGGTCCCAAACAATCATAATTGGCAGCAGAGCTAGACAAACATCCATGAACGCATTGTAGCCCACACAAAGTCAGTGTTATGTTTACATTATTCTGTTGATTTTGAACCTACTGCCGCAGAAGAGAGAAAAGGCCAATTGGGTTGATGGGTTCCAGCATTTAGCGTAAGGAACTTTTGCAGGTCCTTCCCAGAGCGTTCGAGCAGGATTACACTGTGTAAATGTAAAGATAGAAGTCAAACTGCTGATTATGAAGGTAAAGACAATGCTGATGTAGAGAAACCATTTCTGCCAGAATGCGGAGGGTCCAAGAAGTCTCAGTAGTAGAAGAGCAACAGAGATCTTGCCAGTCCCGAGCGACATGATATTGAACGGCTGAGAGACCCAGTTCAATTTGGTTGTATACTCGACTTCAGCGGGGGTCAAGTAATAAAGATGACGACCTCCTCCATGGTGAATCATAAAGGTAGCAGTAATAGCGAGAGATATAAACAAAAGCTAAGAGACTGTCAACGATCGAATATGAAGATCAAAGAAGCGGTATGCTCACTAGTGTTATAACCATAACCCAGTCATCAATACCCGTGGCTTTGATCTTGAAACGAGAATAGATCCTCATTGCAACCACGATGATGGCTATAGGAACTTCTGTCCAGAACATTGCCATCAAGGATCCGCCTCTGTCCCGGTCGCCTCCCTGAGGGACTGGGAGCGAATCCATGTGAATCGAATTTTGGAGAAAAGGAGAACAGCGAGTCCAGAGATAGCGAAATCAAGGAACAGAGACTACACAAGAGAAGCAACGGGTCTCGAAGGATCATGTGAATATCTAGAACCAGCAGGTGATGAGAAGAGTTGACCTGATCTCGTTGCGAAGAGGCTGAGGCTGAGAACAGATCAGTTGCATCGAGCTGAAGCGCTGAGAAATTAGCGGAAACCTCGACCGAGCATGACTGCATGAACCACACCTCTATGAGGCAAATAATCTAATACATATTCGCATTGCATCGAAGGCTAGGCAAATTTCGTCGTCAGCTTGAAAATCGAGTGTGGAAGGTTGATCGTACATTGAAACAGCTTTGCTGATTAGTGTGATGATGTGGCTTGTTTCTACGGATGATGCACCTCATTGGGACTGCTTCCCGGCTGGAAACAAGGTGGTCATCTGCTCGATCTCGAGACTGTGACAGCAGCTGTGGAGGCCAAGAGAGAAAAATAGGTACTTAGTGCAAGAATAGTCACGTTTACCCGCACTAAGGACCACGGTTCCTTGTTTTGCTTGCATCGGAGATCGGAGCTACGCTGCAGGTAGATTATTAAGGCAACCACGTATCTAGCCTGATTTCCTCAATGACCAGTAGTCCAGTACATCTTGGACCAATGCAAACTATGGAAAAGAGCCTTCGTATACTATCTAGTCACAGCGTCTTTGAATGCAGTTGTATCCACCTCTACTGGATGAGCACTATTTGGGTACAGCCACGATGATGCTGTCGCGGAAGTCTGGGGTATATGTGCAGATGGACTTGATCTTTAGCCCTGCCAAATCCATCAGAGAGTGCCACTGTTTTTCAGTCCTTTCCATGGCACCTAGGCTAGCCATCATAGTCAAATCAAGCTGAGTTGCATGCCAGTGTGCTCCTTGATTTGGGAGGATCATGTCGTCGACCAAGATCACTGAGTCTTCATTCATCGCTTTCCTGATTTGACCAAGTATCACGATACATCTATCGTCTGGATGATCATGCATGATGTTACGCAAGTAGTAGGCTCTAGCTCCTGTAAAATGTTACTAAGATAAAGCTGATGCTGTACTGAAACAGAATTTACCTTTAATGGGCTGTTCAGTCATGAAATCGTGTACCATTGGCTCGATTCCCTCTGCGGGGATAGCATGAGCTATGACAGGAGGCAGATCTTGAAGAATGACACGCCCGGGAATGTTTGGAAGCTTTTTCTTGAGAGCCACACACTGATGGCCGATACCGCCACCGATATCAACGAAGAGAGGAGTTTCTGGCTTCGATCTTGAAGTAATCTCTTTTTCAAAAGGGAATACATCAAGGAAAATATTCTGCCCTTCACGGCTTGCAGATATCCATGTGCCGAAGTTGTTGAGATATATCGGCTTGTCTTGAAGCCAGAGGAATGGCACAAGATCTGTCCCATGAGCCTTCTGAAAAGGGGTGTGCGTGCTCTCGGTTGGGTTCCGATACTTGGTCTCTGCAAGGAATTGGGGCAATACCTGCCAGCATGGCATGATAAGATCATTGCTAAGAAAGCATAAATGTCAACCCGGTATCAAATAGAGCCAAATGAAGTGTCTTACTTATGGTATATTCCAGTTTTCAATCCGGGTATGCTGAGCGTCTTCGTAATGTTGCTAGCAGACCAAAGATCTTCTCCGGTCTCATTGATCATCCCAAAGCTTGCCAAATAGCGAAGGATTCGACCTTGGCACATGGACAAGTATCAGTGTGTCCTACAAGCAACATAACAGGCTCTGAATTGCTATAAGCTCACCGAGGAAGATCTCATCTGTCTTTGTGGCCACTGCAAGCTCGGTGGTGCTCGACGACACGTCGTCTTTTTTGGCGAGGATCTCGAACAGGCTGATGTCGCAGGCAACGCGTGCCGCAGTAGTCTGCAGCGCCTAAGGAACGAGTGCGCAATTAGCTTTGGATCTCAGGTGCAAAGAAATCGGGCTCAGCAGGGAAGTCTTACAGTGTAAGCAATTCGCTGAATCGAATCTCCTGGTGTTTCTAAAGCAAACATTAGGCTTCGAGCAGCATCGAATAAGCTCTTGCGTGTTGCTTCTTCTTTCGGTACTGAGTGCTTAAGAGACTCTAGCCTCGTAATCAAACCAGATAGGTCTGAGTCTGAAGTTAGGGATGACATGATGAGTTTAAGATGAGTTTGCTGTCCGGTGTCGCGTTGAAGATGAGGAGCAAGCAACACTTAGAGCCAAGAAGCTTGAAGAACAGTAAATGAAATCAAGATTCCCTCTGTTACATATTTATGGTAGAAAGAAATCATGGGTAGGTGGATGTATGCGTTGGTGGATACCACGCGGCCCCATGCATACTCGGTGCTCTCGATGTCACGCAAACACTGCACACGCTGCACTCAAAACGGATACGGATAGCCCCCGGACTCGTACTGGATTTGCCTTAGCGAGGCTGTGCGGCGAGGCATTCATCCATGATCCAGCCTTGGTGATCCCAAATGTGTACCACCCGTTGGATGCATGTGGACCTCATCAAATCGGGCTATCTTCCGTGAATCTACCCCGTAAAATAGTAGGATCCGTTTCCTAAGAAAATACCTTGAAACACAGCAGGAAAATGCTTACACCATAACTGTCGAAGTAATCGGATCCGCAGAATAGCTTACACTGAAGTAAGAAAATCCCTCACACGCATTTAGGGGTCCATGAATTGCGGGGTTGTATAGCGCATAAGACTGTCAATCATCTGTAGTCTCGTCTTCCCCCTCCCCACGAATTTGACCCACTTTAACCCTACGCGTGGTGATAGAGTAATTGACCCGCATAATGGCTGTAGGTCGCAAGTGTTACCGAGGTGAATCCAGGGAATCTAGGCCCTCTTACCTATGACTTCGGGGCTGCTTACCACTAGCACATGTGCAGGACTCTTGGCGTCCACCTCCGTACTGTGCACCAACGTGGAGATATGGAATGAAGAATCACACATGAAAGTGGACCATGGTAATCGAGTAGGCTTCAAGTGCTTGTGCGTCAGGTCTGATACCCGCTAAACCCTTCCATGTATGTGTCAAAAGCACGCATCACGCCCTATCATAAAGTAGGCACCCAACTTAGCCCCAATGTTGCGGACGCCAGCTGAGAGACAAAGTGTCTGCACTTCACACATGGAAGACGCACGAGTACGGAGTTGTTAGAGGGCAGCATTAGCTGACATGATTCAATGCGACACATGGTTGCATCCGAGGAAAATGGGGTCAAAACACAGCCTGGTAATCGAAACCTCTTTTGGGAAGGTGGTCTCCCAAGATCTTCAGCCTTCATTCATGCCCACTCTCTGCCCGACATTCAAATGATGTATGGGATTCATAGGTGCGCGGTAATTTCATAACTGTTGACCAGGATTGATCTAGGTACCTTAGGTGTGGCATGCATTGTCATCCACAGTAACATTAGGAGATTAGCAGCAGACCATGTTCTATCCCTGCAAATCCCAGATCACCTTGGCACTGGCCGAGTCAGACCTTTGCTCAAACTTGTACTTGTCTCGTCAATGCGACTCTGCGAACCTCTGGCTCAAACGATTCGTGGTCCCACTACTCGCTTCTTGAGCAAGGCGAATAATGGGACCTCGACTACTCTCTTTCTCGTTCCTGTCTTCTCCCCTCCTCCGTTGGCTTTGAACCTCTTGAGGCTTCCATCGTTTACGCTCACAGAAGAACCGTCTCAGTTATGTCTTTGATGTTAGCATCAAGCAGGGGCTTTAGGGCCTTCAAAAGCCCATTATCCAAACCCGGGTTTGCGCATCGAACACTTTTGCTTATTTTTGATCTCCATCTAGCTCGAAAATCTACAACTTGCGGTCCTCAAGTGTATATTCGCCATTGCGCACCCTCACGGTCACGTCTGCCTCGCTCCACGCTTGAGCAACAGATACTTCAACATCATGTTCACTACCGTTTCCGCTCCAGCTCAACACACCCCTCAGATCTACCACGGACTGCCCTTGAAACCGATTCCCTATCCCCGAAATCTATTCCCTCAGAGGATGTCTATCATCCACCAACACACGGATTCCTCTTCCTGATCCCTCGCGCCTGGGTCCCTTATGCCGAATTGATGCGCCTCGAGAAACCAACAGGCCTATACCTATTCTACCTCCCTTACCTCTTCGGCCTCCTCTTTGCAGCCAGCACCGCCCACCCCACTATCATGCCCTTACCTCTTCTGACCGCAAGCATTCAGTTCTTCTCCGGTACCATCATCCTGCGCGGCGCCGCCTGTACCTGGAACGACACCCACGACCGCGCCTACGATCGCCTCGTAGCCCGCACCCGTTTGCGCCCCGTAGCGCGCGGTGCCATTTACCCGTTCCAGGCCCACGTGTTTACCGCTGCGCAAAGCATCGTGGGCTTGTTGCTACTCTATAGCATGCCCCTTCAGGTCAGCTACTACTCGCTGCCAGTAATTGGGATACTCGGTCTATACCCGTTTGCTAAGCGGGTGACGCATTACCCACAAGTTATACTAGGGGTCCCTGTGGCATGGGGAGTGTTCTTAGGCAGTGCCGCTTTGGGGTGCGATCCAGTAGCTCTGTGGCTTGGACAGGGGAGTCAGTCTGGGGTCGGAGGGGCTTTGGGGTGTTTCTATATGGCAAATATTGCATGGACTGTCATCTATGATACCATTTACGCGCATCAGGATGTGAAGGATGATGCGAAGGCGGGGGTCAAATCGATGGCCGTGAGGCACCTGTATAATACGAAGACACTCCTTTCATGGCTGGCTGTCGTGCAGACATCATTGCTCCTAGCAACCGGAATGCTGGCAGAAATGGGATCGGCGTATTTTGTGGGAAGCTGCGGGGCTGGTGTGTCGTTGGCTACTATGATATGGAGAGTCGATCTGAAGAGGCCGAGCGAGTGTATGTGGTGGTTCAAACATGGGACATGGTTCGTTGGAGGGAGTATCACGTTGGGGCTTGTTGGCGAGTACTTTACACTGCTACGTTCAGATTCAAATGAAGCTGGCAAGGACGTGGAGAATTTATGATAAAGAACTCAACCAATGATGCTTCAAGAATCCAGACTTCACCTTGCTACTTAGGACATGCTCGTTGTGCCAGGCCAACCGCCTTTCAAGTAGATGTTCCACGCGTCCTCCCCTTCTTTGTAAGCGTCATACCCGAACATCCATTTCTGGGCAACCGGATCCGCCCACGGGTTTGGATAGCCTTCAAACGGCGCGTCTTGAAGTAGTTGACGGTCTCTTTCTTGTTGTAAGGGCCCATCTATCATGCCGTTGATGTCACGCATTGCCCTACTACGCTCTTTCATCAAAATGGCTCGTGGTTTGCGGACTTGCTCGTAGATCGCGAGGACGTCTGGGATCTGAGACTTGTGATGCATCTTTGTGAAGAGAGCGCTCAAGATGGCGGCGTCTTCGAGCACCTGGGCGGCTCCTTGCGCTCTAGGATTAGATTAGCCCTCACTGGAAGATGGTATGTTCCAAACTTCTGAAGATGGAAGGAGAATCTAACAAGTATGGTAGCATGGCATGAGCAGAATCCCCTATAAGAGCAAATCTTCCCAAATCATGACGCCAGGTCCTGGGCTCCGCCGTTTCGGTCAAAGTCCATTTCACTGCGTTCTTAGCTGTATCAAGCAGTCTCTTGTACCTGGGATCCCAAACCTTGAAATACTCCCGTAACTCATCAATTTTGGTCTGCTGCGGTCGATGTTGTATTGGTTTTGTGCTATCCTCTGAACGTGAGAGGATCATATGGAAAAGATTGTCTCTCCTAACCATATAGGCTACAACGTGCGCATCCGGTCCAAACCACACGTTGGTGGCTGGGGGGTCGACGAAGCTTCTCAGGTCCTCTTGTTGCCGTACTTCCTCAGCATCAAGGGCGATGCTGACGACTTGATCACCACTGTGATAGGGTAAATCAGAGTAACCGAGTAAAGCTTGTCGACTAATTGACCTATCGCCGTCTCCACCGAATATCACATCGGCGTTATATAATTCGCCATTGGAGAGCCCAATCGATGGTGCCGCAAAGTCAATATTGCTCACCTGTGATCCGAGCTTGATTTCAACACCAAGAGATTTAGCTCGTTCTAGCAAGACCGTCCGAAGGTCGGTTCGATGGACGTTGAGAAATGGAGACTTGAATTCGTACTCGATATCGGGCACGAGCGTCAACTTCGATAATACTTTACCGTCTCGATAGGATCGTAAGATGATAGCTTGAGACTGGATCGCATTGGTTTTGACAGCGTCGAGAACACCAAGGTGTTGAAGACATTTTGTAGCATTTGGTGGGACTTGGATTCCACCGCCAACCTTCATGTGTAAGTATGAGAACCTAGGTGATTGTTCTTATTTCTTACATCCAAGAATTCTGTCATACGTTCGAACATGAGAATTTCATGCCCAGCATTTCGAAGACCAATTGCAGTAGCAAGGCCACCAATCCCACAACCTACAATTAGGATGCGACAAGGCATTTTTTTTATCTTAGAAGATTCGAAAAAAAAAACGATAGGTCTTAGGCTGCTGTTGCTTAAAAATAGGAGTGGAAAGCGACTCGTTAAATTCACACACTTCTGTTGTACTTCAAAGACGCTCCGATGAGACTACCCCTCACTGGGGGCTCTTGGGTCCCATTCCTTATAAAGCATGCATTGAATAGACCACTTGCCCCTCGAGCCGAAATGCAGGCTCGTCATGCTGGTAGGACAGTAGCAAAGACGCTACCGAGGAAAGGAAAGCGGAACCGACAACAGTGATATGCTGGAAATCATACTGCGGAAGAATTTTGATTACCGGAGTCTCCTGAATCTCACAATGTAACTATATACTAAGAGAGAAGATTATGTATACATAACGAAGTGAATCTGTCAAGACACGCTAAGTCTAAAAGAGAAGTGTTAAAGAAAGATGTGTGTTAAAGAAATACTGAGACGCAGAGATGCAAGGCAAGACTTCATCGGGCCTAGAGTTTATAGTTTTACGTTACGATGGATATGCAACAGTGTGAGAGTAGAAGATTATCCAGAGCCGCTGAATGACACCTGACCAAAGAGACATCTAACATTCGAGTATGGGCGACGACATGTAACGTGGCTATGTAATCTCAGCCTTAGTTCTGTCACATAAGTTCAGCTCGGTACTCACAGTGTTTCTGCCTCATTCATCTTACTTAAACATTGATACTTTTGTTTAATTCAGGTAAGAATTTCGTTGGAACTCGCAGCAATAGAGATGAAGCACGAAAACGACGGGGAGGAAAAACATCTTGTTTTTAAGCCCTTAGTTGTTGTATACACTACTAATATTGAAGCCCAAAGCATGGCGTTACTCATCTCAAGCAGCCTGACCACCATAACTCATTTGCCGACCCTTGAACGAACTCTCTGGAATGAAATTTAGCTTATCCTCCGCGGAATCTAACTTGCGATGTGCAAGCCAGAATCCTGCTCCAGCAATTGCACACAAAATTGTAATAATCATGTAGTTCCACACCAGGAGAGGATCAGCAGAGAGAGAGACGAAAGCCTCTCCTATAGCGTATGAAATGGCACTCATGAATAAGAAAACTGCCGTGACGACCGAGCGCATATTCTTTGGTGCTTTGGTGAAAGCATACTCGAGACCGGTGATGGAGGCGAATATCTCGGAGAAGGCGATGAGGAGGTAGGGAATAGTTTGAACCCAGACGTTGATGGGAGCAGGTCCTGAACAAGTCGGATCCGAGGGATATTTACCACAAGGGCCGAGTTTGTAAATATAGTACTGGGTGACGCATGCTGCAATCATAGACAGAGCGGCGGTGATAAAACCCCAGGTGATCTTCTTCAGCGGCGTGAAGCGAATTCCTACGCGTTCCATGGCTGGATAAATGAACAGGTCACAGATGGGAATGAAGATGATGAGAGCGATAGGATCAATGTTGTTGATGAGATCGTTAGGGGCGCCGTGGAGCTCCATGGTTGCGGCTTGGGAAACCAGGTTATTGGTCATTTGATTGTATGCGAGCCAATATACCGGGTACCAGAGGAACACAGTGCAGGCCTTGAGACCTCGACGGACTTCATCGACCCAGACGTCATCGAAGGTCATCCAAGCAGGTTTATTTGACCCCAGTCTGCTTGGCTTCACATCTTCCCAGAAGTCGTTTGAGCGCATGTTTTTGACACTGTAATAATGGCACAGCTCAGCTTGACTCTCAGCACAGACTTCGGGAAAACAAAATGCCACTTACGTTGTCACAGGATTTATGGACCAGCGGCCCTTCATGGCAAACCCCCAGAGCTGGAGAGCTTTGGCAAGTACGGAACCAGTGGGTGCTCGCTTGGCATATTTGTTGCGCATTAAGAACATGATACTAGGGCAGCACAAGAACAAGAGAGTCGGTAGGACGAACGCCAACCAATACCCAACGTACTTTTCTGCATAGACCATGCCGATCTGGCCGATCAATGCGCCAACGTTGATCATAAGATAGAAGTACATGTAAATCCGGGAGATGGTCATGGTTGGGTCGACAATGGTCCGCTCGCCGCTCTTCTGGATTTTGATATATTGTTGCGGGTGCTTCGACTCGTACTGCTCGGCAATGAGAGGAGAAATGTTAGGTTTGAATCCTCCGACGCCAATACCGAATATGATCAGACCAATGCAGAAGGCAGCGATAGAGCCATTAGGGTTGGCGATGACCGATGGAATGGTGGAGATGACGAGTATTATGTGACCGACGATAGCGATGAAAATAGAGATCTGAATAGTCTTGTATCGCCCCCAGTACTGGTCGGCCATGTATGCACCCACTAGTGGCATGAAATAGGCCCACATGGAATTGAAAGTGGTCAAACCGGTCGACGCTCGCTGACCCAAGCCCAAAGCTCCTGATTGTCCATTGGTGCCGGATGAGCCAGTGGTTGATCCAGGTGGAAGAGGTTCCTGAATGAAGTTGACAACTGTAAATCTTACTTAGTCTCAAAGCTCTCAAAGCTCCCATGGCTAAAATGATGAATGGTGGACTTCTCGCGCGACTTACAGACTGCCGTGGTTCCATAATATGAAAACCGCTCGCAAAGTTCGACAAAGGCAATTGTGTAGGCGCTCCATGGGACGACACCGCAGACACGACGCAAACTCTCAACCTCTTCGGCGGTGGGATACTCTTCGCTATCAGGACCCCTCAGGGAGTCGTCGGAAGTTAACTCGGGCTTGTCGTCGGCATCAAAGAGGGTCTTCTCGTTCTTCTCGTTGATGAGGCCTGGGGCAGCAGGGACGTCCTGAAGTTGAGGCGCATTGGACTTGGCCACCTCGGCCAAGTCGAGTCCGATGGGTCCACTCGTCATGGTTGTGGAATGATGATGCTTGTCGCAAAAGGGAAGATCAATTGGGCGACGATAAAGGAAGTGGAAAGGAAAGACAATTGAAGTAAGGGGAGGGAAGGGGAGGGGTATTAATGCAGGGTCGACAACTGCAGATTGGCAGATCAAAGATGGCAGTGGTGCAATGTGGTGCAATGCAAGACGGAGGTCGAGCTGATCTAGCGGCCAAATGATTGGCGTTGAGGCGGGGGAATCCGAGGTGAGCGATCAGTCAGAGTGTTCTCGCATGGGGGGTTTGATCGCCGGACACGAGTTTGTTGCAGGACTGGTGCATGTCTGGTGCGGGGCTTGGCATAGGCGAGAGGGAAGTTGGGTAAGTTGGTGAGAGGTTGATTGGGCATTCAGCAAGATGAGGGGGCAAGGGGCAACAAGTACCTTCCGCATTGCGCTATTACCTGCGGCCAAGTCATGCATGTTTCCCACGCCTATCCAATCATAATCCCATCATAATCCAATCATATTGTCCTTCCCAATCGTTTGTTATCTCTCCGGCTCCAATTAATCCTCTTCAATTTTATCTCTTCTCACTTTGATGCTTTTGAGGGGCACGCGACAAAATGTTTTGATGCAGAATTGTTGTTGTTGTAGGAAGATCTGCCGTCGGTCATCTTATTATTACCCTATCGATCCTTGAGGAGCGAGCCAGGATCATGATAACAATACTGTACACTACCTCGGCTCCGTCCATCTTCTCCATTTGTTCATTTCTCCATTTGGATTCCTTTATGATCGCGTGTCCGATGCATCATCAACATCATTTAGCGACAAGGAGTCCGTGAATGCATATGCTGGTATCGACTTACCAAGTGAAATACTACCTACCTAGAAGCCGAGGAAGGAGGAAGAAAGAAGGAGAAAGATGAAAAGGTGGAAAAGAAAAAGGATTTCCTTATCTCGCCTGTGCCCAGACCCCGGGACTCGGAGTCAGCGCTAAGAGGAGGTTAGCCGGTTAATCTTTCCCATCCGGTTAGACTCCCCGAGACAGCCTCCTGCCAAGATTCAAGAACAATCGAGATCTTCTAGAACAATGTCTTGGCAATTTCTTCGGCCTCGCCGTTGCCAAGATTCGATTCTCATTTACTGGGTACATAAATCATTTTCCTCTTGTACTGATGATACCTTATAGTTGAACACGATATACAAGGCTTCGCGCCTTCTGCTTTACATAACAACCAGTCCAGTCCGATAAAGCACAACACGTTCTTCTCAGTGCACCATGACGTGATCGTATCCAAGATTCTGTACTAACTTCCGAGGTCAACTATCTATTACGACTCGAACTGGGATACTCAAGCATAAAAAAAATCAGCACATGCTTCACGAGTACGAAGATGTAGCAACACTTCGATGGATGTCGCCTTGCGCGTGATAATACCAGGTGAACCTTAACCCAAGCGTAGATTTCAGCCAAATCACAAGAGACCGTGTCTTTTCATTCCAGGGCTGCCCGCCGTCCATGCACGAAGTTCTCCGAGTTCTATTCCTTCTTTCCTTCCTAGACAACAAGGGGCCGATGTCCTTTCTTGTGGGACAAAGCAATACATTGGTCTTTTTACACGCACAATGAACTTCAACGTTGGGTCCTTCTTCATGACAATAGCCTTTGTTATTCTTTTGCCTGCCATCGAGATCCTTAAGAAGCCCTCTTCTTTCTGTACTTCTAAATCTCTCCAACTACTTTTCGACTCACAGGTCTCCCACTCAAACCCAGCAGTCACCATGGGAAACCAGGCCTCAAAGGCCGCCTCAGATGACAGGACCTCCTCAGATCTCGCGTGCGAACCCCAGCGCGTCGATCTCTGCAGATTTTCAACCACCGAACCGCCCGATGGCAAAAGCACTCTTACATTTTGGGAATGCACGACATGCGGTCAAAGGTACGTAGACCCAGCAGCCCCGAGCTTCTTCATCCCACCCCCGCCAATCACTGAGTGCATTCCGATCAAGACTGACGAGACACGGGGGCATGCGATTGGAGGAGTGGTGAGTATCTCCATTCCTGGCGGTGCCACCTGCGATTACGTGCGCGTGAATAGCGCCGTCAATGCAATAGACCTCAGCCGACAGATTATCGAGCCAGTGGAGGTCGCTTCTGCGGTGGACATACCGGTTGTGAACGAGCTTTCAGCGGGCAAGGCTTCTATGAAGGTGGTAGGTGAACATGGTCGGGTCAGTAGGCAGAACACAGCCGTGGATACCGCTTGCGACGAGGAGGATCCCAAAGATTGCGAATTTTGGGGGGCACCGTGTAATGATATTGATTGTATCTATGAGGGAGGGCATTGCCGGTACCAATGTGCGATGGGAGAGGTGGATGAAGAGCCAAAAGCTGAGGCATCAGTCCTCAAGCGCGGCTTCTTATTTGGTCGATCAGCGGCATAGCTGTGTCTGTGGCTTTACTTCTGTTGCCAGGACACCAGAAAATAGATCCATCGCTTTTCCTTCCATTCGAAAAATAGAACAAGAATATGATGGGTAAAGTGGTCATGATACACACAGTGGTAACGAAGCTGAGCCACTTGTGCGAATTCACTGAAAGCTCTGCAGGCAACATGCGGCATCGATATACAAGTCACCACGAAAAACGGGATGGTCTCACACATCTGGTCGGTTTGAAACTGGAAGATCCTATTGATCGACTATTGGATGTACATAGGGCAACGAAGGATCTGATTTCAGAGACAGCTGAAGCCGCTTGTTTGGTTTTGCGGTTTTTCGTGTTTAGATTTGAGCGATCAGTAAGATTCGGAGATTTGTATGGGACGACGTATGCACTCCTGTATCATTGCCTATGTGGTTCAAACATTCAAAACAGGAACATTCCTCTGCTTATACCCGTACCACTTCGGGCTTGACCTTCCATACCTGCTGTTCCCCTTCAACTGCAAATCCTCGATTGCGCTAGCCCACTTCACAAGCTCGGCCTCAGACCACGCGGTGTTCATGAGTGCTAGACCAAATGGCATTCCTGTCGAGGAGTTGACGCTTGCGGGAAGCGTGATCATTGGATACCCTAGTGAGTAAGGTAATGTTTGCATTAATCTCATAACAGCAGCCGTTCTCAGAGCCAACGCTACTTGATTTTCTTGGAGTTACGTACCAGCTTGAGCGGCGATCTGATATGTCTGCGCGACATCAGGCGGCACTAACAGTGCTGACAGTTGCTTGCCGTTGTATCTCAGCGCGGCGTCGATGCCACCCTCTCTTGTGGATCGTTGGCAGAACGACAAAGCTTCGTAGTAGGTTGAGTTCATGATTCCTAGAACAGGTCAAGTCTTTTGGCTCTCAAATGACACAGCTCCTCAGATCTACGGATCGCTAGAGGCAGACATGAAGACGCTAGACGGTGTATATACCTTTAGTAGCAAGCGACGCCAGGAAGCTATCTTGCCCGGAGGCAAACGCGGGTTGGACATTGGGCGTTCCGCCCTCGGTCCCATCGTTATCGTAATTGTATCTAAATCAGGATTCAGTGTTTAGCAAGGGGTTGTCATCTCAAGCATCGTTCTTTGGCTGCTCAAGGCGTGTCAGTCGAGAGATCTAATCAGTCTACTTACTGAACAATATCCTCAAGAGATTTGACGTCGGTGTTTTGAAGCTCGGCAAGATAAGTCTTGATGTTGTTGTAGAAATCGACCTGACAATTATAATTACTCGGACGAACGTTTGAGAGCAAGAATGCAAACGTACTTTCACATAAGTGAACTCAGATTCGTTTGGATATCCTCGAGTTGTCCCAAAGTCCCTGCCGCGAATACAGTAAGCAAAGGCGCATCGTTTGATGCCGACGGAGGGCAGACAGACCAATTCCATCCATCTGGACTGACGATCGTCTGGTAATTCGGTAGTTCTGTTCCATTGATCACAGTAGCCCCAGCACTCTCTATGAGCCTGATAAGCCCAATCAGAGAGGCCTGCTGCTCTTCGCTTGCCAGCGCCCAAAAGCTTTGCCATGGTAGTCCAAAAGTAGCGTTTGAGAGCTCGTCGCTAGTGGTCAAGAATTGGCTGTAGCCACCAAGAGGTGCGTTGCCCTCCTGCGCGAACGTGTAATTGTCACGGAGATCGACACCATAAATCGTGTCAAGAACATAGACAGCGTCTCGAACGGTTCTAGCAAATGTACCAACAGTATCTTGGTGACTGCTTTCCGGGATGACACTGCCTCCGTGAGTTACACTGATGATCTAGAGAAAATTGACGGGAACTAGTACCCAGCGCGAGACGTCAAGCCGACAGTGGGTTTGATGCCTATCAAGGCATTCCTTTCCGCAGGGTTGATGACTATATGACGCAGTAAAATCAATAGCCGGGCATCTTGTACTGGGCCAGACATAGGAGCATACCACTTCCATCCGTCTCAGTCCCCAGAGCGAACATGCACAGATTCCCAGCTACAGCGCCAGCACTCCCAGAGCTGCTACCACCAGGATTGACCGTCAGATTGTACGGACTTCTAGCTTGCCCACCTCTCCCTGAGTAGCCTTCTGAATAATTACTGCTACGCATGTCCGCCCACTCGCTGAGAGTGGCCTTTCCAAGAAGCAAAGCCCCAGCCTGCCGGAGTTTAGCGACGACATGGGCATCACGTGGAACGATTGACCCTAGAAGCGCCCAACTACCGGCAGTAGTTTCCATCCTATCTTTTGTGGCAATGTTGTCTTTGACGATGAAGGGGATGCCGTGGAGTGGACCACGAGTTCGGCCGGCCTCTCGCTCAGCGTCGAGAGTGGATGCGATTTCAAGCAAATCTGGATTAAGCTCTAATATGGCACTTCGTTCTTCGGGATCAGTGACCTATCACTGTAGTAGCCCGGAAAAAGGCAGACAGGGATGAGCAAAATACGTCACAATAGGGTACTTTGAAGGGGTGGGAGAAAATTTGAGCATGATGGAAGCTTATCTTGGATGATTTCTCAGATAGGAGGGATAAGAAGCATGTGGCAAACGTTCGCTCCGGAAATGAGCTTCACATTAGACAGCAGTACATAGACGATAGCAAGCTGAACTCAAGCGCAGCCAAGATTCATAGTCTTACTTTGTGTAGCCATTCGTCTGATAGATCCGTTGCAAGTAACACAATGCTATCTTTGTACTCGTCAAATGGCCCTTATTCATAGCATTCTGCATATCATCAACAGTAGCCTCTTCCAGAACTAGACCGTTGCAATTTGGCATTGGGAAAAGATTATCAAGATTCCCACGATCCGGGAAATCATAGGGAAATGGTGTCTCCAGGTCCTGTAATGTAATGAGGTCGGTAGCATTACCGTAGTACTGCCCGCCATTAGGGCTGGCTTCCCTCGCATACCTGGGAGTCTTAGGGGCACCAGCCACAAGGTGCAATAGGCAGGCGCAGAGAATTGTCAGTATTAGAGACATGATTGAACATGAAGGCGGAGAAAAATAATAATAATGTCGGGCAAAAAGCTGATGAAGAAAAATTAAGACCGAGGCGCGAAGGATTCGTTAGGGTTATACAACATAGAGTAGTACCCCGCAGCTAGTGTCGCCTCCTCTACCACCATACAGTAGGTGAAAGCGGAAACCTTTCTACCTCCGAGCCTCCCTGTGTAGTAGCTCTCCCCCGGCAAAAGCATGAGCACAAGGGTTTTCGACGCAGGCAGGCCGCAGAGTAAGACGGGTTGAAGATCGGCGGCTTCCATTCACGCGGCTTTAAGTAGTCCTGAAATCGTCTCTGGATGGACTGTATGAGGAAGCTGTATTTCTAAGAATTGTAGAAGCATTGTGAAAAGAATCCGAAGAGATCAGTGGAGAGAATGTGTGGTGAGTGTAGCCTTAAGGATAGGTTTATCGAGCGGCAGGAACAATTCTCTCTTTACGACATCTTCTGCCGCTGGTAGTTCTAGTTGTGATGGCGCAAGGAGATCTTCTGCAGTGCCGCACTACTCCTTACAATTGTCAAGACTTTCGAAAGTAAAGAAACCCACGTGATCTTTCGCCGCAACCTGCGGTGCAGAAGCTTTGGGGTTACAAGTTCTTTATGCGACCTGCCCAAGCGGCGCATACATAAATCTAGTCTACCTGGAATACTAAGTGCAATATGCATGATGACTATCCGTATAGACTCCTCATCCCTGGATATAGAAAAATTAAAAGCCGGTAGACTCTGCTAGATTCCGTATCTCAAAAGACCCTCCACAGGCTCTTGGTATTCAGTTTCTCACCCTTACTCGGGTTTGAAGTGATCGAAGCCGGCTCTCTCGTTGGCAGTACCATCATGTCATCACCCGATCTGGGTCGCGGCGCCATATTCTTTCTCTCCTTCCTATCTGGAAAATCACTCTCTTTACCTGCCATGATCTTTCCCGGATGCACGACATTGAACATGACCAGCGCGATCAACATCGGCAAAGAGTCTAGGCAGTATTGGTAAGCCTCATGGTTTGGGATGGTGCTTGTGAGGCCTTTAGAATACTCGGCAATGCGAAACAGAATTCGGAGCTAAGCGTGCTGTTAGCTGCACCCTACGGTCCCAGGAATCATCCTGCCTGAACATGATAAACATACTGTGATCAGCGCCAGAACTGAGTACACGGTGTATAGCAATCGAAGAGCCTGAGCTTTCTTTGCGGTAGGGCTCTCTCTGGCGAAGGTCCGGTGGAATTTGATCGACGCAGCGACGAACACAAATATAAAGACCTGTTGTAGTGCGACTCCTCCTTGATAAATGTGAAGATCTATTTTTGCTGTTAGTTCCTGACTTCTATTGCAATCTTTCGCAAGGAGTACAGCTTACCCCGGAGTTCTTGACTATTGGGCACATTGTTTCCGGAAGCCATAGCAGCCCCAGCGACTTGGATCAAAAAAGCCCTGCGAAATCAGCGGATGCCTTGATCAAATTCTATCCACCTGAAAAGACTTACGTGACATCAAGCAACACGAAGTAAAGAGTGAACCTCCATGCCTTCACTCCAAAGATCTTGGCTTGTGTCGTGAAGTTATAAACCATCCGACCCATGACCATGTACGCAAACGCATTGGTCAACAGAGGCGCTATCTTTAAGGCGTCAATATTGAATCTTCACTTGATCATACTTCTACTCACCAAGATAAGGATGAACCAGGCAGCGTAATCGGAAAATGAGGTGGGGTGTTGAATGCTGAGCACGCGAAATATGTAGCATATCATCTGAGCAAGGCCGGAGCAGCAGATGACCCAACAGTACCCTTTACGATAGACGATGGCTTGCGTAAGGTGTGTGACAGTGGTCAGTGCAAAGAGGATTGCGAAGAGATAAGCTGCACCGATATTTGGACAGAAAGACCATAGAGTATTTGGATCAGCGAGAGCTGTATCAATAGATTTAGTAAGAAGGCTTTGGAGCAGACAAAGTGTTGCCACTTACCAGGACAGTTGGCCATGTTGAGCAATGAGCAAAAGGAGAAAGTAGAGAGGAAACAGCTTTGAGGATTTGAAAAGCGATGCAAAGAGAAGGGAAGTCGAGCGTTTTATATTTGGTCATCAAGGTGAAATTGCATATCACCGTTTTAACAAGGATGCCATCACGCCCGCGAAGTACTGCTTCGCCATGTAGAGCGACGTACTGCTGTACGAGCCGGCCAATGAGATTGTAGATGAGTTTGAAGCATAGTTTCGCACCGCAACTGGTACCAACCACCGGAACTGGGAAGCAGTGAGGCGGATTGACAGGGTTGCTAGTCATGTACTCATACCTATCGAAGAGAAGAGACGGAGGGGGCGGGAGGGAGTGAGCAGGGTTGATTGAAGCGAATGCCAACATCAAGCCTAGTATCTGATTGGCCAGGTCGTAAAGAAGAGCGCTTAGTAAGCGGCTCTCAGCGCACTAATGCTTCATCCATCTAGTGGAGTTGCGCTCTCCGCCTTCCTCTCTTCCCTGATATCACTGGCTCCCTCGGGAAATCTCTTTTCTGTTTTTCTGTCCCGCTCTTTCACAACCGTACGTACACGCAACTACCCAGATTGCAGGGGCGACTCGCAATTTAGTGTAGACTGGCTCTTTGAGCCATTCGCCCATGCCAAACGACCAGGGCAGAAAGACATCAAGAGCATGCAAGCCTAAAGCCAGAACAGGTTGCATTACCTGCAAGTAAGTTGCTCTACTCTCCTGACAAGACATCCAAAAAGTAAACAGAATCGAGGTAGTGCCATAAAGAGTCTACTCTGCGTCTCTAGATAGTCCAAAAACTTGTATAGGAGACCACACTAATTGAGTTTTCAGGAGTAAGACCATTCGCGACCCCAAGTCTCTTACCGTGAAGCTCTGACCAACCATTCACTCAGTCCGCCATGTCAAATGCGATGAAGAGAAGCCAGCCTGCAACAGATGTACAACCACTGGCCGCAAATGCGATGGATATGCTTCCATCAAGAAGAAGAAGAGACGCAACCAGTCATTAGCGCCTGCATCCGGTCACTCTAGTATGACTTTACAATTGAATCCATCAGCCGAATTATTCGGCAATCCGGCCGAACGCCGCTCTTTCCACTTCTTTCGCAATCGAACCGCACCACAACTCGCAGGCTATTTTGTGTCGGACTTTTGGAATTGCTTGGTGCCTTTATCCACTCACCATCAACCAGCCATCAGGCATGCGGTAGTCGCTCTAGCTTCTTTACATGAACGCTTCGAGAATAGCGACGATTCTATACTGAGTTCCAACTATGACATTGCCCGAGGTGGCTTTGCACTACAGCACTATAACCGTGCGATTGGCTGTTTGATCAAACCCGTCATCACTGGAGGACAGCAGACATTGGATATATATTTAGTAGCCTGTATACTCTTCGCATGTTTTGAGGTACTCTGTCCCATTATCGCCACTTCTATGGGCTAGATGATAGTATGTATCATTGTACGTAAATCTTTGCTAACCGGTCTTCAGACTCTGCGAGGACGCTATGGATCGGCCATTTCTCACGTTAAGAATGGCGTCAATATAATCTCTTCAACCAGAGAGAGCACGAGCCCGCAAGTGATGCAGTCCCCAGTACCTTGTGTTTCGCTGGAAACCTTGAAGGCTATCTTTGCACGTCTGGATTATCAGTCGAATCAGGTAATTCCATTGCAGCTTTAATGCTATGCTCGGTCAATGTACTGAACCAATCGTAGCTTGTAGGCGGACCTCCCATGCCTCTCGAGACTGACCCCAAATCACACCAGCCTGGCTTTGGTCCCCACATTCCCGCCTACTTCACCTCCTTGGAAGAAGCTCAGAACTCGCTCTACTACCACCAGAATCGCTGTTTAAAGGCCGCCTTTGATCTTGACAACGCCACCTTGCACAAAAAACCAGCCAGTCTTCTTAGCGAAGGCTCATACCTTGAGAGCTATAGCCAAAGCCGTAGCGTGTTTCGAGTCATATTGCAGAGATGGTCCTGTGCCTTCGAAGCATTTCTCCTGAAAGTCAGTGCCACTATGGACTCCAAAGCATTGCAAGGTGCCGCAGTTCTCAAGATACATCATCGATTATCCTCGCTACACATCAAGTCCAACAAGCAAAACAGACTTCAGAGCCCAAATAGTTGGGACCCTCTACGCCGCGAGTGTGAAGAGATAGTCGACCTTGCTACCTCAGTCGTCAAATTGCATATCAACAGCTCCAGCAACTCTTCTTCCAAAAGCCCGCTGTTCTTCATGGACATGAACATCGTGGGCCCGTTGTTCAGTATCGCCCACCGATGCCGTGACCCCATCATCCGTCGCAGAGCCATAGCTCTGCTTTACAGCGCGCCGCGCCAAGAAGGTCTCTGGCATAGCGTCATAACAGCCAGAGTGGCCGAGAAAATAATGAATGTAGAAGAAGCTGGACTTGGAGAGGTAAAGAGCTCCGAAGATGTACCGGAGGAGAAACGAATATCCGATATTGATGTGCAATTCAACTTGCAAGGAAGAAAAGGATATCTGAAGTATAGTCGAAGACAGCGAACGGGCCAGCATATTTACGTGGCTGAGCCAATCTTAAAAGTCTTTCAAGAAATAATTGAGTGGTAATACCATAAAGCCTTTCCCCAAAATTGGCTAATGCTTGAATGGTTGCCAATACTCGGCCCTTCGCTTAGGCTATTAGTTCTTGGTACCTGCCGATCACGAGCAACTTCTCTTGCGCTCTGTTCTTGACGTCGCCGCGATCGTTACTCGTCATACGAGACCATCCCTGTTCCGAGGAATTTTCCCCAACAGAGAGACACTCAAGCAAAGGTACAGCACCGCATGTTTTTACCGAGGGAATTAGAGTAAGCTTCATCGGAAATAGTGGCATGCAACTAACTCGGATAGCTTCACTGCTAGGATGCTGATAAGAACGGGAGCCTCTAGTGCTTAGGTGCTACGGTTCATCCTGAAAAGCGGGGCGAGGATTATGAGAGCAAAAACAATCAATTTGTAGTCCATCTTCACTTTCATATTTTTGAACACCCGCTGCCATTGAAGACGTCGGTGTATCGCCTTCGCTCATATCATTTCACGTCGTGTCAACAGCAATGCTTGATCTCCCACCTACCTCACCAGGCTCAATCCTTGCCAAGTTCTTTTTTGGGCTCGTTGCTTTCCAGATAGCCAAATACATCTATCGTGTCACTTTCCATCCCCTCGCACATTTTCCTGGTCCCAGACTAGCGGCCCTCACGAATCTTTATGGCGCGTTTTATGACCTGAGCGAAGTACGCTCATACATCAAGGAAATACCTGCTCTGCACGAGAAGTATGGTACATTTTTAACCAACCCAATCCTTCCCACCACTTCCTGAACCCTCTTAGGACCGATCGTACGGGCCTGGCCAAATGAGCTCCACCTCGCAGATATGGATGCCTATAATCAGTAAGTCCCCCAGGTAAGCAATTTTATGGAGACTGAAAGCACTAGGATTTTCAAGACCGGCACCCGCTTCGACAAAGAACACTCGTTCTACAAAGGTTTCCCACCCCTCAACGGCTCCCTGAACCAGATCCTCGAAACGAAACCCGCCATGGCGCGCATCAACATGATATCGCCGTACTTCTCCCGTGAAGCCATCCGGCGCGCAGAGCCGTTGATATCAAAATGCACCGTCAAGTTCATTTCCGTACTATCAGACGCAGCCACTTCCGGCAAACCCGTGAATCTAAGTCTCGGCTTTCGGTGTATCACGGCAGATACGATCATGAATCACTCATTCCAGAAGCCCTTGGGAGCGCTCGATGCACCGGATTTCGACTACCCGCTGATCATGGCGCTGGATGCGAGTCTGAAGGATATTCAGTGGGTGCATTACTTCCCGACGCCCTTTGGGTTGCTGTTCCGATTGACGGACCTACTCCCCGACTCTCTCTTCGAGAAGCTGTTCAAGCCACTGTATCTTACGAAATGGTGCCTCAACGTACGCTATACCCGCCCCAGCTTCTTCCCGATATTGGCTAAAAATCCCCCAAGTTCTGTCGAAACCGTATAATTGAACTCCAAAAGAAGCCCACCACTCCCGGCAGCCTACCCACAGTCTTCGACACAATGCTCAACCCCAATCCGGAAAAGGGCCAATACACACCCACCTTGCAAGAGTTGACGGGAGACGCGCTTTTGCTACTGATGGCAGGGACAGACAGCACGGCGCACACGCTCGTAACGGGGACTTATGCCATGTTGACACATCCAGAGATGTTGCAGGCCCTCAAGTCTGAATTAAAAGAGGCAATCCCCAAGAGAGACAGCTCAGTAGAGTGGGCGGCGCTCGAAAAGCTGCCATACCTGCGCGCTGTGGTTAAGGAATCTCTCCGCTATGGGTCCGGATCTCCAGGGCGCTTACCAAGGACTGTTCCCTCAAGAGGCGCTGTATTTTGCGGACAACAGATACCACCAGGGACGATCATCACGAGTGGCGCTTACGTGCATCATCGCAATCCGAAAGCTTTCGAGGACCCGGACACATTCCGGCCAGAGCGCTGGCTTCAGGGTAGTGTGGTAGAGATGGAGAAAAATCTGGTCACGTTCTCGAGGGGGTCTCGGACGTGTACGGGTATGAAGTAAGTATTTTGACTTCACTTTTTATTATCGGCGGCACAATGCTGTATTGAGTCTTCTTGGTATCAAAATCTTGGGGGCACGAAAGACTGACTGTTCCTAGTCTGGCATATTGCGAGCTCTATCTCACCCTGGCGCATTTATTTCGGAAATTCGATCTCACATTGTATCAGACTACGCCTGCGGACATGGAATGGAAGGACTGCACTGTATTTAGAATGATGGGGCATTTGAAAGTCTTGGTTAAGGAGGCGAAAGATTGAGGGACCTTGTTCGTGCTTGACGAAAAAAAAAGCTGCATTTATGTAAGGTGTTTGCAACCAATTTCTAGGAATGCCATCTGCAGAGTCGTTGCTAGCATTTTCAATTCTCGATCCGTGAGAGGGTTTTAAACGGCTTCACAATCGGATTGGTTTGGAATTGTAAATACATCCAGGCAAGATGACGGTTCAGGTAAACTTGAACGCGTAGTTCGATTCGAAATATTTTCCTACCTTCTGAACACACCAGACATACGTAATGGACCTCGCCATGAATAGTTTCAGGATTTTTCCACCAACGCACACACCGAGAAGTCATACTCTTCTACGGCTTTTACAGTCTTTGAAAGCACCAACTAGCGCCGCGAATCGGCGATGCACAAGCTCGATGGCGTCCATATCAGCACCATCAAAGGTACAGTACCAATACACGATACTAGACGGCGTTGAGGACATTGACTCGTGGTCTCTAGATGAGATTTACCGCCAACGTAGCCATCCAAGGCAAGAGGAGGTGTTCAGCGTACCGGGAAAAGGGCCCGGTATCCACGCGCGCAAATACCTGGTTCAGCCGACGTCGTTCTCCAGAGTCGAACCAAAGCATTTCTCTCAAGATATGGTGCTCGTCGATTTGGGCGAAGCCTTTCTGTCACCGTCTCCACCACCCAAAGGAGTTGGGACTCCCAATAAACACGCCTCACCAGAGCTACTATTGGAAAGCACAAATGGTCGGACATCTGGGCCCTCAGCTGCACAATGTTCGAGATGCGGTCTAGCTTTCCTTTGCTTGAATCGTGGCTGGGGTACGACAGCCATGTGCTAGAGGAAATGGTACAAATCTTAGGGGAGCCGCCAAAATCTTTGTCTACTGTTTTTGAGGACCAAGGTACTGCGGTGACGAAAGTAGAGGGCACCGGCCAATACTCTCTCGTAGACCAGGTTAGCGAGATCGGGTAGATGATGAGCCGCTATTGAGGGGAGAACTACCCACCAGACCTTGGATGGAACCACCTGACACGAGCGATCTTCCGAGGAAGCACGCTGCCTTGCGGGTCTGCTACAAAAGACGTTAACCTACACGCCGGTGAGACGTTTGCCGATTGAGGGAATTCTGAAGCATAGATGGTTCACTGAAGACTTTTGAACGACTTCAATTAATAGAGAAATTTACATCAACCCGCCAAGTGACGGCAAATACGAGGATAAAAAAGACACACCCAGTGATGGATGTAGGTCAAGAGCAGCCTTACTTACACGAAGGAGCCGCAGACTCTTTCTCCGCTCCCACATTTCCGATTCCCTCACAGTACGAAGGATCGAACCAACTCCGTGCCGCGGGCTGGAGATTCTCGTTCCGGTGAAACTCTGCACGGCGCAAACAGGATCTGTCGTCTATGAAAGCCACGAGATTCGACACCCGGTTCCGCTCATCAGCTCGTCGCATGAGTCACTGTAGAGGCGGGCGCGACAGCCGAGTGTCCGATACAGAGCCTCACTTGGGTATAATGATTAATTTTATAAGCACGAGGGTGAATACGCAAGTAAATGGGACCTTGATTGTAGCCTCGTGGCAGTAGAACAAGTCATGAAACCAAGATGCGTCTATGTTTATCGATGCTTGAGCAGGCTGTGCTGCGACGGTCAGCTCACTCATCAATATGTAATAGTACGGTATATAGATAATTCATCAGCATGTGCCTCGGGCGTGGAAGGAATGCAGGGCGCAGGGAGAAGGGCAGGGTCAGAGAGTACTTTTAGAGTATGTTGTAAGGTACATAGGTACCTTAGCTGTTGTATTATGCCACCCCCTGCGTCTCACATCTCGGCAATTTGTGCATGGTACGGAGTACTCTATTGGTGCTCAGGGCACTGCTCACTCCGGCGCCAAAAGGCCCGCCCCTCACCTCATCTATTTCCCCCCATTTTTCTGCCTCGTTTTCTCTTTCTACCCACAGCAGAGCGATACCTGGTGATTCGCTCGCAATCCTCCTTCCCTCTTTGACTCGATAAACAGCTGGCTGTTACCAATTATTACTCTACATTCTTCCTCATTCACTTACCTTGCACCATCAAACGCGCCATCTTGCAGACTCATACCATCAGGCATGGAAGCTCTCCGTCAAAAAGTGCTCAATGCGCGAGGACTCCCCAAGGAAGCAACCTCAGACGATGATCAGCGACGAATTGATGCCAAAATGCAAGCAATGGGCTACTCCATCTCGCCTCCTATACCGACACGACTAAGGTCCAGCAGGAGCGAGGACCAAGGACAGAGACCCTTCCACTCCAAGTTCAGCGAGACCCAACATCCTCTTTACCGCGGTGTCGATCAAACTGGTGGAGAGCACGTCAACTCTTTTGACGACCCCTCTCGTCCGCAACTCTCTCGCGCTGCGACAGATGACCATCTACATCAAAGCTACGCCATGGATGATGGCAGGAGTGGGATGGATGTGTCATCATACTACGAAGACGGCGAACGATCGCCTGCATTGTCCCCTGCGTTGAACAAACACATCGCACTGAAGTCCCTCGAACCGCATGGGCAGCAGCAACAGCAGCAGCAACAACATCCTAGTCAACCCAAACATGGCCGGCATCGCAGCAGGTCTGCGACAGATGACAATCTATACCACGGGGGTGATAGGGATAACAGTTCCGTTAGCAAAGAGCATAGGAAGCATAATCTTAGGCAGGAGTCCCTCGCGAGTGGTCCTACGAAGCCGTTGCCTGAGAAGAGGTCAGACGAGAAGATGAAGGAAAGGACGATCCAGCTTCTCCGAGATCGTCAACAAACACCCACACAGAACAGCAATGTATGTGCTGCCATCATTCCACTCCTCTACAATGCGCAAGCTAATGCACTAATTCTATAGGGCCGATTCACACCCCAAGCCCTCGTCGTGCCCCACGACGAAGCCACCAAGGTCGCACACACCTTCTCCGGATCCGACGGCTCCCCCACCGACTCCGCCGGTAACAGCGTCAACAACAGTGTTAGCGAAGGTGGACACGGGAAGCACGGCCGTAAGCGCTCTAGAGACTTGGACTACGGCATACACCAGCTCGCAGAGATGGACTACCAACATCTGCACAACGAATCCTTCGACCACGTCCCAGGCCTCATACCTTACCACGGCCTCCCCGACCCCTCACTCCCTCTCTCCGAACGCCTTCACAATATATATCCGGATAAGACCCACAAGGATAAAGCGGCAAGGGCAAAAGCATTCTTCGCTTCTCTCACCATCGACCAATATGAAGAGTGTGGGGATCTGTTACTCGATGGGTTCAGAGACGTGATGGATAGGCTGAGGCAGGCCAGGCAGCAGAAACGAAAAGCGGCGAGGGCGATGGAAGAGCAGATTGCGAAGAGGGAGGAGTGGGTTAGGAAGAAGAGGGGGGTGTGCGAGCTGGAGCTGGGAAGATTGAGGAGTGCGGGGACTGCGGTTGTGAAGCCCATAAAGTCGAGATGATGATGTGGATGGATATACATCTACGTACTAATGTTTCCTACGATTCTGAATGGCTGTTCGAAGGGATGGCATGGCATGGCGTTACGACAGCGATATGATAGGATCATAGGGTAGACTCGAGATACCCTCTTGGCTTTAAATGAGTATATATCTTTCCAGACACTAGCTACTACTCCGTATAAAGTCCCGCTGTCCTGTCATTGGTTCAATATATGTTGCCTGGGAACATGTACCGGACGAACCCGGCACGCTCTTTAGACTTGAAGTCAAGTGTTCGCAGGGGGGGTTGGTGGGGTGAGACGGTGGCATAATAATCTTACGTTTGGGGCGCTTATAGCCCCCGCAGGAGTGGAGGATCAGGTACCCATCCGGGCTATCCCATGCAGCTGAAACGGTGCCGAAACCTCACACCACCAACCACTAACCACCAACCCGCAACCCGCAACCCGCTGAACCAAGCCAACGTCCACGCACGCAAACTCAACGCAAAAACGACTTCAGGACACTCTCTTATCACTTATCACACAGTGATGTCGGTGTTTAGACGCCATCGAACCCATCATTATTCATTTCATTTTTCAAATGGCCAGACTCTGCCGGCTGCCTGAGAGAGAGAGAATACCAGTACGGTACTTGATGCAGCCTTCAGGGGTTTTTTCGGTCTACCCGGAGGTCGTTTCACCTGGTGACCCTCTCTCCCTCCAATTTCCTTCGCACTCCCCTGTCCGCACTCACTACCTTACTCAGCACTCACAGAGCACTACTCAGCACTCACTACTCAGCACTCCAACAGTGCAAAGTCAAGCGCCCGCGCCGCTGCAAGGGATTGCTATCAGACACATGATACAGTACATTATTAGTTAATAATGATCCTTTCGGAATCTAGATCTGCATGCTCATCACTACCTATGTACCTATGTACCCTATGTAGCAAAAAGGAGATGTCGTGCCTCCCGTCTGGTGCGTGCTCTGCTCCCTTTTTTCGCACCATTACTAGAGTATTACAGTCATCCCGCTTTGCTTTCTATTCTAGCTAATTAATTGAAGAGACGCCGACGTTCCCTTATTCTCATGATGCTTCACCGTGACGCGCATGAATAGGCTGTTAAGCCATCAACCACTGCTACAACCACATCCTGCGCAACAAAAGCAGCCGTCAGCTCCTTCAGCAAGACAGCCACTATCCATCAGAACAAAACCCCCCGCCACCGAGCCTTCTCCCAATACCAACACAAAAATGTCACCCACAGACTACAATTCCGCCAAGCCGCTCCCCCTCGCTCAAGCCGGCTTCCACTCCTCACCCCAACGCACCCACTCGCCGCACATAATCGACCAAGCCGTCTCCCGCAAACCCATCACCGCCAGCAAAAACGGCAGCGGAGATAGCACCCTCGGCGCCCCCACCAACGCCTCCGCTAGCGACTTCAACCGCTACCAGTTCGAACACAGCCCCACGCACACCCCATCCCGACTATCCTACGCCGGCGATCTAGAAATGGACCCCTCGGTCCGGCTCGAAGAGTACGACTGGGCCGACCTGGAGACGCAATTCTCGAAACGCATGGAAGCGTTCAAGACGGTGGAAGAGGGCATATGGGAGGAGTGGCGGGGGTGGGGGGAGGTGTTTGGGGCGTGGGCGAGCACGATCAGCGTGCACGATGAGGAGAGGGCGAGCAAGCGGCTGCGGACGCGGATCGCGTTTACGCAGAACAGCGAGGAGGGTCTGGAGGCGAAGAGGATGCATTGTGAGATTCTGTGGCTGTGTTTGAACTTGTGGCGGGCTTGCTGATGATTGTGTGGGGCAGATATTAAGGTCGTGCAGGCTTTTGAGGGGGCCTTGGCGTTGTTGGGGGATGTGTGAGAGAATGCAAGACTTGTTTCCTCTTTGTTCGTTTGTGGTGCGGCTTCAAGGATGCCAGGTGCCTTTCCGGTGAGATGGTTCTTCATATGCTCTGGTGGCCAAGGGGGATGGACCGCCAACGGAGTTGGATCTGGGTATGAGGGTCAATAGCTTCGAAAGGCAGGAGGCGTCTTACGATTGTGACGAATTGTTTTTGACTTTGAGGGTTGAAAGTGTTTCGAGGATGTGTATGTATATATACCCAATCTCAAATGCACATCTATTTTCGCAAGGACTATCCCATTATCCTCTTCCTTTCTATTCCGTCCAAATTACATCTTCATCCCATAACAGGATAGACTCTTAAAGCACGACAAACCAAGCATACAGCACCGCCAACGCTGGCCCCAACACTAGCAACGCCCTCCCAACCACCCTGAAAATCACCCAATTCCTCGCCCGCCCAAAACTCCTCACATAAGCTTCCGAATCATTCACATGCGGGAACTCCCCCACCGGCCTCTCCACTCCCAAAAACCCACACAGCGGCCCCCATCCCTCCGTCACCTCAAACACCAACAAGCGCTCCTTCGGCACAACCCTCTTCACCAGCTCACCGTGATCCAAAAACGTCTTCCGCATATTCACATCCCCAAAATCATTCCCACCCCACCCTTTCAGCATAACCTGTTTGTAATCCCACCACGGCGCTACGAACTCTTTGTCGACATATCTCAGTAACTGCCATGAGGGCCAATTCATGACGGGGAAGATTGTCGCGTTCATCGACTTGAGCCACTTATTTACGGGGCGGTGGGTCAGGATGAATTTGGCGTCGGGGTAGGCGGCGAGGAGTTCGGGGACCATGCAGGCGGCGGGGAGGTCCATGACGGCCTGTTTAAAAATATCCAATCAGTTGAAGGAACTCGCAGCATTGGTGCAGGGATGAGGGAGGGAAAGAATGCATGCATCCATATTCGGGGAAGGGAGAGAGGGAAGGAGAAAGGGAGAGATAGACATACATCGAACTTCCCCAAAACGACATCGAACTCCCTCCTACCCCACGGCTCGCCCTCGCCCAGATACTTAGCTCTCATGGCCTCGGTCCAGAGCGTGAGGTACTTTTTCGGGTCTTCCCACATATTGGTTCCGTGGCAGGGATGGAATCCGAGCTGTTTAAGCGCGGTGAACATTGCTGATTGATTGAGCCTACTGTCAGCACTGAGTGGACCATGCCGCTCAAAGAGAGAGAGAGGTCTTTTGATGGTTATCACCTACACATCGTCCCGGTACGATTCAAACCCAACACTATGACCTTCATGGGGACAGTTCTGATGGCAGGCAGGGTGTCGACGAGACGGCGTGTGTGTTGTTTATGTTGTTGGGCCATGCTGGCTTGCGTTTTTGGGGGAATTCGAGACTGGTGAGCGAAGAGAAGGATGAGGGATGAGTGGCAGCACAAGGAAATACTGCTTGCTTCTCACACGAAAACCCGGACGATAAAAGGCAGAGCGGTTGACCCGGTCGAGAGTCACTCCACGAAAAGCGCGCCGCGATAAAATGCTAACACATGCTTTGCCTGAATAATTTCGATTCTACTGCCTAAGCTCAATCGCCACCACCATGGCGACCGGCAAGCGTCGGAAAGCCATGTGTTATTGGAAGCGAATCTCAGCAGTATTTAACTGCCGTGTTACACGACTACTGACCCCGAACGGTTCGATCATCATATGCCTACCTCGGAATCGGCTGACTCTTTTCGAGCCTCTCCGAGAGCATGAGAAAGATACAGAATCAACCCATCCCATTATGCCTTTCAAGGAGGAAGAAATCTCTTTTTTACAACTCCGCACCCCATCAATCCCGCCATCCCGGACATGGACCATCCACTCCGTGAAAAAGTCCATACTGTTCCGTAGCATACCCCAGCACTTTAGGCACTGGGATTCTCTGCTCGTCGGTGTATGGGCTTTGTCGGTTGAACCGAGGGAGCCACGTCTGGCGACAGATGCATTCTGCGCTCAGTTTATTTTCTGAAATGCTATCCAAGGTCACAGCATTAGACAAGTAGTCTGTTTCCGCTTCTGCTCCTCGACGGCTTTTTTCAGCTTCAGGGTGCCTCGCTGGCTGCTATTTGTTTGATATCCAGACTCGACGTCTTCTCTGTTGCTTCTACTGTCGAAAGTATTCTCATTACAGAAGTGAATGTTCTTCCTATCGAAGATCTCTCTAGTACTTTCTTCTTTTCTCATTACAAGATCGGCTCCTATACAATCCATGTAGGCATCGCTCAAAAGGCCTTTTTTCCCACATTGTCAGCTTCGACATTATCGAAGCCTAGCAATGCTAAGGAAGGCATCAAGAGGCTTACTTTCACTGGCATTATCCACCGCATTGATCGTCGGAAAGTGAGTGACTGTCATGGAAGTCGAGCCAGTTGAGATATCATCTGACAACCATGCCAAAATTGCGCCGAAGCCGGTCCTTTGACTTGCATGCGAGCTGCAATTCGACAACTTCCTTTACCAGCATGCGAACAGCAACAATCATAGCCCGGAAGCCATGCGTTGGAATTTATCATTCATCATATCGTGAATGACAGAGACAACAAGACCGTGTTCACTCCGAGCCAATTGGATGCAGCCATCGGAGACATTATCCTGTTTAACCCGAAGAAGCTCGAAGACCACATAGGTAGCTTAGATATCATCCGATCCTCTCTTCTGACGAGGAATATCAATGTATACATCTATCTATCTATCACTATCAGTATATCACCGTACGGCGGCTGGAACCAAGTAGAGTAGACTTGCGCGGCTGAAGGCGGGGATCAGGATCCGTTTGTAAGCCGACAATCTTACACGGGAGATGCCTTCCGAGTTCCGATCTTTTTTCCAGTTAAGAGCAAGATCACAATCGCTGCAGTCTCCTTCGACGCTTGAACGGTCAGGTACATTCTCCGCACAAGTCGGCCCGCCGCAAGACCACACCACCCAGCTTCCGCAGACGACCGACAGTCCAGCCAGCATCGATAGCCACGAACCTCAAATCCTTCTCCATCACCCATCGGGAAAAGCCAAAATTATGGCATACAAGCGGAACATGATGGCGGTGCCGAGGCGTGCGTCGATGTCGTGTTCGTCCATGGGTTGACCGGCAATACGTACAACACCTGGCTTTATAAAGAGACGGAAATAAATTGGCCAAGCAAGCTTCTGGGGCAAGACCTCCCGGACGCAAGCATCTTGAGCTTTGGGTGCGATGCAGACATTGTCAGTTTCTGGAACCCAGCATCAAACAGACCGCTTGCGATGGCGTAAATGTTGTGCAATTCTGGAATCTTTATCGCCCATTGCCATACATGAAGAAGGGCCTTCAATCGACATTTCAACGCATTCTTTGATACACGCCTGGGCGGAAGGGCGACAAGACTATCAAAGTCGAAGTACAGCGTGGCAGTTAGCCGCGACAATTCTAGCGCTATCATATGAGGGTTGGCACGGCTTTTGTCCCTTCTTCGTCGACGTCCAATCTCACGTTCGAGCCTGTGTGGGCCACGAAATCGGGGATTTTACAAATACCATATCTGACATGGCAGTCGCTCAGGTACTATTGCAACTTGCGTGTACCCTTTACAGTACCAGAACTAATGCTTCGCTTAGTTCTCTCGTTCAACATAACCGCTCCAGACTACAAGATGGTTGCGAGCTCGATCAGAAAAAAACGAGAAGAAATAAATGTCTTCACGGCGAGAGTGAATTTAGAGAAAGGTGATTATGGAGAGGCAATCCATATGTTCAGGGACGTCCGCGAGAGTCGGGCCCGAAGGCTAGCGGAAGACGATCCCGACCGACTTGATGCGGAGCATGGGCTTGCTATTGCTTATGAAAGGAACGGGCAAACAGACAAGGTCGTAGACCTGCTCGAGCATGTGGCTAAAGCTCGAGAAAAGCTGGCCGAAGATCACCCTAATCGACTTGATTCCCAACATGCTCTGGCTAATGCTTATGAAGCAAATGGACAAATCAAAGAGGCCGTAGAGCTGCTCAAGCATGTGATTAAAGTTCGAGCAAAGCTGACCGAAGATCACCCTAATCGACTCACTTCCCAACATGCTCTGACTACTGCTTATGAAGCAAATGAGCAAATTAAAGAGACAATAGAGCTGCTCGAGTATGTGGTTAGGATTCGAGTAGAAAAGCTAAGCGAGTATCATCTTTATCGACTTAATTCACAAAACAATCTCGCTTTTGCTTATAAAGCAAATGAATAACTCAACGAGGCGATAGAGTTACTTAAGCATGTGGTTAAGGAGCATAAGTTGCCCGGAGATCACCCCGATGGGCTCGCTTGGCAAGATGCCCTCACTCGAGTTTATCGAGCAAAGAGGAAAGTTGAAAGGGGATCGATGTAGACCTGGTGGTACTCATTGAATCAGAAATGCCTCCATTGACCACTACTCCGCATCGGGGCCCTTCGTATTTCCTTGTTGTGTCTGAGCTTCGGTATTACAGAGGCCTCGCCCTGCCAATCATGTAGCGGAGGAGCGTAAGCCAGATAGCGCCCTCCATGAGGGGATTGGCTGCTTCCAGCGCGACAACAACTGCACGAAATTCACCAATATATTTCCTACTGCCTAGACGTTTGATACTCAATTACCCTAGACCTAGGCCCCAAGTTTTACCTATGAGTGTGACAAGAACCTCTTGACACTTTAGGTGGATACTACCTATTCGGGCCTAGCGTGTCTTGACACTCGGGCATATCTACCTGCAGTGACCACTCTACATAGTTCCTTATCCGTGTTATCAGTTTTAAACACCACCATAGGCTTGTTCTGGTTGCAGTCCTAACACGTTGGCCTCCTTATAGTTGGAAACCTTTGACAGATAATTCACTGCCCTTTCACAACTTTCACAACCATCATTCCCAGAATCTTTCACGCCAATATCCTTCCGATGACCTAGCCGTAAAGCGCCCAAGCAACAACTACCGAGTCAAGCAAACCTCCTCGCCACCTTGTTATTATGAGCCGATCGAGCGTACCTTTGACACTCACATATGCGACACTGCTAGTGAAGCCTCACGCTACGAGATTGTTGATAACAGTACAATATCATCGCCTCCAGGTTAGTTGTAACACTTCCAATCGTTTGAAACATGTTTAGGGGCTTTTAATAGGCTCTTTTTCATCCTTGCTCAGCAAGAAGTTCTCCCGCTAAAGACTCCAAGGTCCTCCAACCTTACCCACCATGCCTTCTAAGGACGAAGCTCGCGCGCTCAATCAGAAGATCACACCCCATCTCAAGAATCACCCCCGCAAACCAGCTATACCAAAGTCTACCTCTCTCGGACCTCTTGGTACTCTATCCATCCTCCCTTGTGAGCTCCGGGACCTGATATACGGATACGTATGCAATCAAGAGTACTCGTACTGGTTCAATGATCGCAGCTCCGATAGCGAGTTCCAATATCCTGGGCGTAACGATTGCCAAAAATGGGAAATAGAGACCGAGAATCTCTCCATGCTTCAAGTATCCAAGCCTATTCGCGAAGAGTTCCTGTCCGTCTTGTGTTCCGAAGTAGTCTTTAAAATAGGCTACTCCGATAAGCTCCAACGCAACGATGTTCCATTTGTGAACGACATCTCCAACATTCAATTGTTTTTAGACCTATACCCCGAGATCGAAAACGGAGGCCTCTCCACCATGAAAGCGGAACCAGTGTCGTTCTTTACGGGCACTACGGTCATACGGAACACCTGCGTCATTGAGCTTTCCTGGTGTACGCCGAAAATTCTTTTACTCCTGAAATCACCACTCATGAGCGCCATGTCCCAGCTGATGGGCTTCAAGACGGTACGGCTGATATTTTCTACGGACGCAGATGACTGGCTGAAGCACAACACGCCACAGGGGGTCAGAGAGACATTTCGTAATCTTGAGACATGCCCTGGTTTTGATACCGTCGTTTTTCGGATCAGCAGCGCGCTGGAACCGACTCTAGGTTCTTTTACTACAGGTGAAAATTTGGATGGGACCCAATACGTCACATTCCATCCGCAGAGTTCTCCGTTGAAGAAGGCGGAGGGAATGGAGGCTGATGCGGGCTTTCAGATGTACAAGAAGTCATCGGCGCTTTCTACACAGAATTGGACCCTGTCAGTCCGCGGGGCCCAAGCATGAAGATTTTGGTGTCTTGATCAAGCTTCTCACCATCAATGCCAGAACCACAGACCCTATGGCAGACCGTCAGATACCTGCTTTTCGGCGATGGATAGGTCCCAGCACCTCTAGGTCATCGAGGCTCTTAGTGTGAAATATTTGAGAAATAATTAAAGTCCGTCTTCATGTTCAGGCGCGTTGCCATACTCTAGAAAAGTGGCAATCGTCATGGTTTTCCCACAAACAATCGGTCATTCTGTCTATTATCCAAGATGCTCTGACACGAAGAACCGTTTCTTTCTGGCCAATGCCCACAACTCTATGCGAAAAGGAGGTGAGCTTTCTCCTACTGGGATTTGAAAGTATGAAAGTCCTGAATGCGAAGACTTCTGCACCAAGATCTAATATAGTGACCCTCGCCTACCTACCTCAAGCGGGAGCTTCTTTTAGAGTGTCATAATCAGATCCATAGCATGCCAGAATCTCCCAGAGGTACTTCTGTCATCAGACCTCTAAGTGTTATGTCTCTTGAGCTCTGACCTTTGCTAGGTACACTTCAACTCAAGCTCTCTTTCTCCCACCATGCCCTCTAATAAAGAAGCTCACGCGAACAGCAATTAATCGGAACTCATGACCATCTAGGCCCTTCACCTCCCCTTCTTAAGTTCGTGATCAAACTAAATAGTTGAAATTCTGTGCTCTCTCGAGGGCTGATTTCCCCAACGTTCCCGTACTTCAAAGAAACGAGTCCATTTGTTCAATTCAAGTTGAGATTCGGACCGCAAGGTAGCTGAGCATCAAGTAAGATCTTTGCAAAGATAAGGTCTCCTGGATAAATCCATAGCGCAATTGTATGTGACGTGCCCGTATCATTACCAAGTCAATCAACCGCAGCGCAACAGATCCAGAAGGATCAATGTGCCCTCGACCCCACTCGCTGTCTTACCGGAACTCCCACTCCCACTCATCGCCAACGATCCTTCAGACGCGAAACCGCACTACTCCCTTCACTGTCACTGACACGCGGCAGACATACAGCTTTGAAGTTCTCAAGAGGACAATCAAAAAAAAAAACCATTCTGTCCATTCTCATGTCTTCGTAAACATAGTCAACATATGTCATCCGTTCGTAAGACGCAAGGCGAAGCGTCTCAACCCTAAGGATGAAATGACCAATGAAAGCATATAAAAATATGCAAATCGAGTGACAAATACCTGACCTTATGCACAATCATGTGTACATGATATGCTGCCTCTACCAAGCAAACGCAATACATCCTCCTAGTTAGCGCCTCGCCGCAGTTTTCCTTTCCTCATCCAGCGAAAAGAACACAACCCAAAGACGACTCCTACCAAGCGAGCTTCGCAACAACACCCCTCGGCCACTTCCTCACCATGAATTTCCTCCCTTCATCCAGCAACAAAACCCCCAACCCAAAAGCCGCAGGTAGGAAGAAATGCTCCGTCGGCACTCTCGAAGTCGCCAACACAGTCTGTAGTTGCGGGATGTAAAGCCAAAAGATAGCCATACAAAGAGCAAACAGGATCGCTGGGAACAGCAGCAAATTCTGGGTCTGCTTGTTGAAGGCGGGGGGATGCTGGAAGATGCTCAGGCGGCGGGTGCGGAGGGACATTAGGCTGAAGTTTGACATAGATTGAAGAAGCCTCTGCGAGCCTAGCGTTGTAGTAGTCCTCAGTTACATTATCGGGCACCGCGCCGTATTTGAACCAGAGTGCGCTGAACGGAATACCAGATCTCTGAAGGTACCAGTAAGACATCGCAAACGAGGAGAGCGACTCAAGGACACCAATGAAGCCGTAGGACTGCAGCATTAAGCCCCAGTCGACTAGCCGATCCGTCTTAGGGTTGCGTGGTTTACGGAGCAGGACGTCAGCTTCGGGCTTTTCGTAGGCCAGAACGGTGGCAGCGGCGCAGTCGGTGAAGCAACTGATGATGTTCCATTAGTGGGGGCCGGCTACATCATGACAGGAAGGATTGAAAACTCACCAGATAATGATCATAAGGAACGACGACAAGACTTGAGGTAAACCGAACAGGACATTCGTCATGACAGGCCAGAATTCGGAGAAGGATCCTGCTGGAATTTGTACACTGTGTATCGATAGCTGCGAGTTTGTGGACGGTGTGCGCGGGGCCGGATTGCGAGAAGTCTCCAGGGCTTCTTCGTCAACGGTGTGCCAACGGATTCCAGGCTTTTGCCTGTCGCTCTCAGACCCCTCCATTTCGAAAACTAGAGATCAAGATAAGACAAAGCTTGAGACAGAGCCGGAATAGCAAGTAGGGTAAAATTTGTAACAAGAGACCATAAAAAGGGTCCCAAATCTGCATGAGCATGCCAGAAAGGAGCACAATATAGGACCCTTCCTTTCTATGTTATTGAAGCAGAGACATGACTGTTCTTGCCACTTTCAAGGCTGATGGTAAGACGGGCGACGAAATGTGTAGTGAATCTTCGAGTGCGGGCATTCCGCCAGCTGATAAAGGGAAAAAGAGAAGAATCGAAGGAAACATTGCGTGAGGGATTTTTCCTAGTCTGGTGGTATTGTGCAAGTGAGACCCTCTTGCAGTTATTGTGTTTGAGGCAGCGACTCGATTGGCAGGTGAATTCAAGAGGGGTCAAAGCCTCCAAGCCTCGATCAGGCGGCGATCGCTGCGCCTCCAATGCAAGAGCGAGAGGCTGAAGTATGCCTTATCTTTTGACTCAGAGAAATCAAGATGTAAAATGAGCCGAAGATGCAGCTGGACGCAAACAGAGGGATTGGAAGAATGATTGCAGAATCAAAATCCCGCATATCTCGCTTATCTGAAGACCCCCACTATTTCTGACCATACGGACCATTTTCCCGCGTTCCGACGCACGACACTGTACTACGCACTGTCTCAGAGGCTGCAGAGGAATATCATGCATGGAAATTCTCCTACCTGTTCCACCATTGGTTTGATTTGGGCATCTCTTTCAGAGACGAAGACCCTGGACTTTGATCGATTATCAGCACATGCTAGCTTTTTGCTTTAGATGAGAGTACAGAACCACACACGTAGAGCAAACGAAAAAGGCAGTGTGGATAGATAGCATTGATGAGCTAGCATTGCATGCGGTGAGAACTAGATATGCCGCCGCGTCATCATATCAGCCAATCGACAGATGGACAAATTGTCACAGGCAATATGTACCCGTCCTATTATGATGACGATAGAAGCGTGCGTGCTTGTGTAAGTATAACCGGTTCAAAGCATAGAAGAGCCAAGCTTGACTTCTCAATCTGCTACCAGCATCTGGAAGCACTCAAATCTGCCACCCTACCAGAAGCTGCTAGTAAAGCTCGTAGCCTGAGCTTAGACCACTTGGTGGCTCCAGCTTTTGGCAGAAGTCACTATGTACCGCCATTAATTGTAGACCTGGAACCGGCCGCGGCGGGAGAACGGCAAGAGTTTGGGAAGTAGCATGCTGACAAAGTCATTCATCTCACTTCACACGCATCGCGCCTACTTCTGACCGCCTACTTTTGACAGTCCTCTAAATGCCTCAGTTGCGCCACGTGTAGATCCCATGCTCTTGCATTGCATACTGTGCTTGCCATTGAATGTAGTCCTTGTGTTGTGTGATTCAGGATCGAGGATGTTGCGCCTGAAGCCGGTGGGACTATGATACTGGACTGAGAAGGACAGTCATCAGGAAGTCAGCCGAGTGCCATGATTTCGGGCGCCTGGCCGGCTGTGACGGCTGGGAGGTACCATTCCGCTGTCCTACAACATAGCTAGCCCGAAAGCAAAGACAATCAGGTTGGGAGTGTTGCAGATTTGACGCGAGCCAAGCAGCGTCCAATGGCTGTCCGTAGAGTATACGGAGTATTATTTAGACACACCAGGAAGTGCACCATTCCGGGAAGTGCACCACTTTAAAATCCGATAAATCCGAGGAACATCAAAATACCAACATTCTACCAAAATTGTATGGCAACTCAGCACAGTCATGTTGAAAGAGACTAGATTTTACGAATAGATTAAATAAATATCTCCAACAGCTACTTCATCGTTTTTTGGCTATTATGAGTCTTCCACGAGTTGATACCCGAGTCTCTTCTTCTACTTCTTCTACCACTGTAACAACTCTACCACCCCTTCTACCACCCCTCCCAGCCCTTCCACCCCTCCCCCCTCGCTGTGATTGTTACTGTCTTGAGGGCGTCGAGGGTCCCGGGGGATCAAGCACCAAAGATGTTAATGGGCCCGAGACAGAGCGTGATGCAGTGACCTTCTTTTTGACTGGACTTCTGACTCTTCTTTCCTCAAAAATCTCAGGCCCTAGACGACACATAATTCTGAATTACTACTCGAATTGCTTATCTTCTTTCACCTATTACTTTGCAGCCAGATTATCCTTCCGTTGCTATACAACGTCGAGATTCATGATCATTGCTTGCCCATAATGTTGCTGTCCACGCTTGACCTTATCTTCTTTTCTTTGCTCCGCCTTAAGAAGCTGATCATTCGTTTTCTGAAATAAGATGCTGAAGGCCAGAGCAGAGCTGCATACCTTACCAAGTTTTTCTGAGAGTTCGGGATCCTGGTCTCCAGCCTTGATTCGTTAAACTAGCTGATTCACTTGCTTCATATTTCTTGATGTAAAGGTCACAGAAATCGAATCGCCATTGGAAGCTGTGACTGTCATATCTGGGAATAACGATTTCGGAGGTTCTGGTATCTTCAGTCCCACTCTGTCAAGCACAATTTGTGACTTAATTGAGAATAAGCCACTCTTTTCCCAAGAATGCTTGATGTTCTTTTCCGTTGCAGCATTCTTTCTCGCCATTTGAATCAAGACAATAAAGTCTGATTTGTTCATTAAGTAATCCTTTTCGCTAACAAGATTGATGTGCTCCTCTAAATGCTTGCGGTACGCTGTTGCTAAAGGCTGAAAAAAGCTAACATCTAATGACTAAAGAATATGAGTGAAATGAGAAGGGAGATATAGAAGAATGATGTCATTGTCGATACAGAAGGTGATGACTTTGTTACTAATATAGGATGCATGCCCATCAAATATCAGAAGTCGATATTTGCCCTTGAGAGTCCTTCGAGTTTGTGGCTCAAAGCACCTGGAGAAATCAGTCAAAATCAGTCAAAATCATATACAAAAGGACAGTACCTAGGCATACTTCTCGAACCACTCCAAGCCTAAAACATTGTTTGTTCAGCCATTCTCGCTCAAAGCAATATAAGAATCCTCGTCCTCCAAGACATCATATCACGCCTTCATTTGACGCTTCCCTTTGAAGATAATGAACAGTCTCAAAAATCTTCCATCCGCTGAGATACACTCAATCAAGGACACTCACTCTCGATTTCCATCCTGGGTTTTGTATATCTGCAAGTTAGATTTGTGACAAACAACCCTGGACCTTCCAGCAGCCCCAATTGCGAATCCTTTCTCGTCCATATTGTACACATCTTTCTGCTGAATACTATACTTCTGAATAGTCGATTCCACAAGCTGAAACCACCGCATCAGCTTTTCTAAATCATGAGTCTCAGCACGATCTCTATCTAATGACTGAGAAAAGCGACTTCGCAGCTTCGAATAACGACTCAAAAAGCGTGAAACCCAGTTAGGACCTAGCTCACGATAGTCCCTCTTGTCCATAAGAAGCTCAGAAGCCATAAACTTGACCTGAGAGATTCTTGGTGGTCAGCCCCACTCCGCTACCTATAAGATCCATGCTTTCAAAGCATTCTCCTCCAAGTCACTCAGTCGTTGCTCGCTTTCATGGGCCTCTTGACGAGACTAAGTCTTACCAATGATACGTCGTTTGAGGGTAGTATAATTAAGATCATACTGTTTTGCAATTGATCTAACAGAAGGCTTACGCTTTTTCTCCATAGACTCGAAGCTCATATAATAGACTAAGAAGACTTGTTTATACTCGTCAATTGCGAGATCTAGGCGCACCTCTTTAGATAGTTCTTCTGAATTCTTTGATTTTGCTGAAAACATGCTTGAAGAAGGATTCTAACTATATGGAATCCCCGTTTTTAATTCCATTCTCTTCGGGCCCTCGGTCACCAAATAGTGACCGAATAGCCCCATCAAGTAGTCACCGAATAGCCTCATCAAGTAGTCACCGAATAGCCGCAAAAGAGTGACCGAATGGTATATATGAAGTTGTGGGGTGGTTTGTGGGGTAGAGCCCTAACCCTAAGTGGTGCACTTCCCGGAATGGTGCAATTCCTGGTGAAACCGAGTATACGGAGTATTATTTAGACACTCGACGAAATTCGATCTCTTTACTTGCTGTGTTGTATTTGCGACCACAAGTGAGCTGACCTCTCGCTGCGTCATATCTCCTGTCAAAGGGGGAGCTTGGACTCTTCGGCGTGTGGCACGAGGTTTTACAGGTGTGCATGAACCGAAGACAGCTGCTGCTACATACACGTGTTCACCGGGATATGCACTTCCCTGGGATATGCACTTTAGGGCTAGGGCTTACCAACACTCAAATGCCTACATCGCACCAAAATTCTATGGCAACTCTGCATAATCATGTTGAATGATGTTGTTATGTCTCCGACAGCTACTTCATCGTTTTTTGTCTATTATGAGTCTACCACGAGTTGATTTCCGAACAGGACTCTCTTCCTCAACTACTTCCTGTACCACTGTAGCAGTCTTACCACCTCTCTTACCACCTCTTGCGGTACCTCTTCCACCTCTTCCACCTCTGTCACCTCTTTGTGATTGCTGTTTTGGAGGAGAGAGGCCTGGTAGAGGGAGTATTAGTGGGATCTCTGAGTCCAACAAGGATAAAGTAGTAATCTTTTTTTTGACTGGGCTAGTCTTCTTCTTGACTGGACTTCTTGTCTTTGTTTCAGCAAAAAGAGACGGTCCCAGGTGACACATGCTTTTGAATTGCTTCTCAAATTGCTTATCAGCCTCATGTTGCTGTCGTTTATTCACAGTCTCCTTGTTTAAGAGATGCGCTTGCCTCAAATGTGCTTGTTCACGATTAGCTCTCTGCTTCTTTCGCTCATCTATCTTGACAAGATCGTTGTTAGTAGATTTCAGAAGAATGTTGTTTGCTAGCGCGGCATTGCAAGCTTTCCCAAGCTTTTCTGATAGTGTGGGATCAGGGTTCCCAGCCTTGATTTGCTGCACCAGTCGATTGACTTGCTGCATATTTGCCGGGGTAAACGCCACAGAAATGGAGTCACCATTGGATGCTGTGACTGTCATGTCTGGTGGAGGTGTGTTAGGCCGTGGTTCTGGGATTTGAAGTCTCAACTTGTCAAAAACGACCTGGGGATTGATCGGAAAAAGCCCACTCTTTTGCCATGCATGTTGAATGTTCTTCTCTGTTGCGGCATTCTTTCTGGCCACTTGAATAAACTGAATAAAGTCACATTTATCCATTTTGTAGCCTCCGCCATATCGTGTCTTCGCCTTCAAATGCTTGCGATATGCTGTTGTCAATGGCTGAAAAAATTCAACATCAAGTGGCTGAAGAATATGTGTGGTGTGGGGAGGCAAGCATAGTAGAATAATGTCATTGTTAATGCAGAAAACGATGACTTTGGTACTGATATGAGAGGCATGCCCATCAAGTATAAGAAGACGATATCGTCCTTTCAGAGTTCTTCGAGTCTGAGACTCAAAGCACCTGAAGAAATTAGTCAAAATTGTATACAAAAACGGGGTAAACTGAGCATACTTCTCGAACCACTCCAAGCCAATAATATTATTTGTTCAGCCATTCTCGCTAACAGCAATATAGGCTTCCTTATCCTTCACGAAATCAAACCAGGCTTTCATTTGCCGCTTACCCTTAAGAATAAGAAACATCGAAAGAAGTCTACTGTCCGCAGAGATGCATTCAATAAGAGTTGCCCACTCTCGATTCCCGTCCTGGGTTTTATACACCTGAATGTTCTCTCGAGAACATATCACTCTCGCTTTCCCAGTACCGCCAAGAGCAGATCCTTTCTCGTTCATATTGTACGTATCTTTCTTCTGAATATCGTACTTCTGAATCACAGACTCAACAAGCTGAAACCAGTGCAAAAGTAGGTAGGGATTATGAGTAGCAGCACGGTCCTTGTTCAATGACTGACTAAATCGACTCTGCAACTTCGAATGACGGTCAAGAAACTTCGATACCCAGTTTTTACCTAGTGGCCTATGGTCTTCTTTGTCTACTAGTATCTCAGAAGCCATGAATCTAACTAGTTCAACTCTGGGAGGCCAATTTCAGGACGTCACTTGCAAGATCCACCCTGCCAGAGCTTCCTCCTCCACCGGGCTGAGTCGTAGTTCATTGTCATGTGCCTCCCGATGAGCACGAGTCTTACCGGCAAGACGTCGTCTAAGAGTGATGGGAATGATACTATACTCGTAGGCAATTGGCGCAATTTCAGGCGACTTTTTGTGAGGATCTAAGTTGTTCTCATAGAGCAAGTAGGCTTGTTTATATTCGTCAATTGCGAGTTGCAATCGCTCTGATTTTGAGACCTCTTTTGGAGCCTTTGGGGGAGTCATAATAACAATTTTGAGAGGTAACGAGGGTACAGGACGAGGTGGAATGGGCTGACTACTGGCTACGAGGGGATTGTGAATTAATGAGGTTATTGTTCAGTCTCCTCGGCGACTATTAGAGATCGAAATGTATAGATTCGTTATAGATATGTGGACTTGTTTGGTGGCTTATGATGGGGGAGATAGATTTGGAATTATATTTGGGAAGCCCTAACCCTAAAGTGCATATCCCAGGGAAGTGCATATCCCGATGAACAGCTGCTGCTACATAGACCTTGACTGCACGACGTTGATGTTTCTCACCCCAATTCTCCTCATCCGGGAATTTACCACCGTCCGGGATAATCATCTCCATCTCGGTCATGGAATTGTAATGCCAGAGCAACTCATATTCGAAGCGCTGATGTACCTCTCCTGTTTCTGGATTTGCTGAGTTTGGACGAAAGGGCATCTGCTTCGGATGATGAATGGAATTTTGCATCAGATGATTTTGTGAGAGATTGCGCTGCATCCGTATTGTGATGAAGCTAACCCGTTACAGATATGAGCCAGTTCCTGTTAGAAAGACTGCGGCTCCGCGATCCAACAGCGACACCGTCCCGCCTCCTCTCACAATGAATCGATCGGGCACAGCTATCCGGCGAGCACCAAATGGTCTCCTCCCAATACTTCTGGACCAGAAATTCTCCGAAGTCAGACATCAGGTCGTGCCGGACCCTCCGTACCCATGATCATAGCGCCTAGAACAGCAATGACATCTTACGTAGGGGTAACTAAACGGATCCAGGAGTAGCTAGCGGATGACCCAGATCGCTAAATTCCGTCTCAGGAAATACTTCTGGACCAGAAATTCATCGTATTGGGGCAAATCGAATCAGCGACCGAAAGTCTGCTGGACTCGAGGAGCTCAATAGAACTTGGACTACGAGAGGATTCCGCCGTTCGATGAAACACTGTCGGATGAGGATTTTTGTGGTCCATGCGTACGAATCCACGTTGTTGTCACGATGGAGGAGTTGCATGAGAAGATAAATAGATACTATCTTTACATGAGGGATTTATTGAGAGGATTTCTGGCCGCTGCTGTCACCGATTGCGTCATCGATGAGCGTCGTGTCTCTATCTCTCGAGCTTTTATTCTACAGTATTGCCAGTTCTCAGGCTTACGAGAGGGAATTCAAGCAAGGCACGCCATGCGAACCACCGGCGTCTTTTGAATTGATACACTAACGGCCTGAGTGATTAGTGTCTGAACAACTTCACGAGCAGTTCCTTCGCAAAAGCAGAAGCTCCTTCATCAACAACGAAGAGAATTTCAAGGATCTGGCCTCTGACCTCTCAGTGCGCTTGCGTGAAACCTTGAAGCCTTTACTGAATTCCAACCATCTCCGACCCTCCGGCCAAAACTCGGTCGTCTGGCGTAACGGCATCGAGCGCGTGTTCATCAAACTCGAATCTCAAACTGCACTATGGAGTGGGAATCACAAGTTTCCCGATTTGACCCTAAGGTGGTGACCACAGAGAAGGGGACTGACATGAAAGGCGATTGGAAGGTTCAGATTACCCTTTCCCCGGCTCTGATCCAAGTAATAGATCCTCAGACGTCGATGGATGATGCGAAAGAGGTAACAATATTTCTTGCAATGGTTGTACTGCGATAGAATGCTCGGCTGTAACTTTGATTCATGCGCTAATAGAATTCAAGCAAATTTTTCTCGCCTCCAAAGACAGATGACTTGTCCCGAAGGACACCTAGGTATGATGAAAAGCCAACCACATCAGGCCTCCCCCGGCCAGGATGGTAACGAGACCTCGTACATTTACCGTACTCTACCCGGCATGACTTCCAGCGCCCCGTCGTATGCCTATGTTGCGTAGCCGTTAGCCGCTGTGACATGTCGATTTCTGATCAACACTCAGGCTCCATTGGTCCAGATGACGAAAAGTTCTCAGTCGTGCCAAACAATAGTTCACATCAGCTGCGCGTATCCTTGCAATATGAGTGGAGACCGCCCTGCTCCCAACCCTTCCCCAAGCCTTCCCCGTCTCGAGTGACTACGTCTAGGTCTAAAAGAGTATGAATGCAGCAATCATGCCCTGGTGTACCAAATTACAGCGCGACAGACGTACTGCAACGGATACGCGATGGCCAGAGCAGCTCACGCAAACTTCGTGACAGTGCAGTCCATGCCTGCAAGACAGAGCGCCAGACACGGCCTGCACCATTCCCTCAATGATCGTGTGCAGTGGAAATACGGTCTGCTAAGAGCATCGAAATAGGAAAATGTCCATTGCCGCGCGATCGGTCACCGTTGATTGAACAACTGCACTCTCATCACGGCCTTTACTATGACCGATTGGCTAATTGTCGCCCTGCATGGCAAGCTCCATGTTCCCAATAACGCTTCTTTCTCGGTGCTCCTTCGGCAAACGGAGATGTTACAAGGGCTAACCTACAGTAAACCCTGGCTATAACGAATTGTATATTCCACTGGGAGATTTCGTGCATTTGTTACGTCCAAAAGACGCTAGGCCTAGAACAGAAGAGATGTAGCAAGCAGTCTTTTCCTTTTACCCTAATTAGCATCTTCTTGAATGACGATCTTGAAAAACGTCGCCCCTTCTATTGATCCTCGATTAGCACTGCAAGAGCGACTTCTCTCAACCTCCAACTACATATCCCATCCATCCATCATCGACCTCACCTCCCACCTCTAGACCAACAAAACGCGCTAGGGCACCTCTCGCATTCGCTTCTCGCGCCGGAATAACTAAACAGGCTGGGGCTCCAGCGGCTGTGCTTCGCTCAGCGATGCCAGGTCTGGGTTGTCTTCCACATAGTTGCCAGCCATGACAGCTGTCACGAGGGTGGAAACGAGGACGCGAGCTGACACTTCGCTGAAGTTGGACGGGTCGAGTCCAAGGTTGTTAGGGGTGCAATATCGTTGTGCATGACACTTCTACGGGGGAGTTTGGAAGGCGTGGTGGGATCAGCGACGGGATATGATAGCTCTGGGCAGGGAGGGGAGATATTTGAAGTTTCGGCCGCAGGACTGTTGGGACGAAGGGTGACGAGTGAATTGGCTTGAGGTGTTGCGGCAGACAGAGAGTATCGTAGTCTAGAAGGGGGCGATCTGGGTTTCGGGAGACTGTCGTGTGGGAGGCGTCCACGCGTCCAGCATACGAATCGTATCAAAAGCCGAAGCGCTGGCTTTTGATGTGCTCATAATCGCCGATGACACGGAGGGCTGCTTCCCCCCCTGGTCCTGGCTCCTATGCCATGACCTTGAATCACGCCCCGACTATCTGACTATTGCAAAAAGGAGATCAAAGCTTGAAATCGCATCTGGTCCCTCGCCTCACTGAGCCACTTACTGTACAAGTCATGCTTCCTTGAAAACATAGAAGACTACTTGTTGGGACATGCTCAGATCTACTTCGGAATTGCGAGTTTGAGCCTCTGAGGTCACTTCGGGTTTATGGTCCCTATCGAACCTAGTAAAGGCCCTTCATCTTCTACCCATACGATTCCGAGACATACTATAGCAGGGTCTCTGACTACAGGTCTCCTTGCGAAACCAGCGTCGGGGCTGCTGATATCGTTGCGAACGAACTGGAAGAAAAAAAAATCCATAAACATCTGGACCTTGACAGTGATGATACTGAATGCAGAGAGTTTCGATTGATTTGAAAGAGAGTCTGTCGAATGCACTCTAAGTTGATCTATCTGATCGATTTCATTTCCGCCAGCTCACATCGCTCCCCGAACTCCGACCCATCCATGCATTGAGCTTGTAGTATTCATCCCAGCATCAAGCGCGAAAGTAGAGGAGTTTTCCCGGGATCACAATGACTTGAATTCCCTGAAGTCTTGTCAGCGTCTGCACGAGGGTTGGGAGCCAGGGATGGAACGTACCCCGGCGCTGTCTTGCTGCTTTCTAAGACGGCGGGGCAGGAGGCGAGCCAGACGGGGGAGGTCCCGAGAAAGTGCCTGTTGGCTTGGGTCCATGGAAATTTTGGGGAGAACCAGTGCCGTGAAGGCCATGGAAATGGTCGCCGGGAGAACCAGTGCCCATGGGTGGAGGAGGACCATTGGGCCCTTCCGCTGGAGCAGAGAAGACGGCTACCGGAGCCAAGGCGGCGATGAAGAGGGTAAATAGGGTAGAGAAATGCATGCTGGCAGCTATTGATTGTGGTTGGGTTGGTGTAGTGGAGGTTTTGTATAAGAAAAGTGTTTGCTCTTGCTGAATGAATATTTTTGATTTGTCTGTGCTTGAACGAGAGGATGCTGTCTGATAAGATGCAAGGGAGCGAGAGGGCTCTTATAGGGAAGACTTCGCTAAACGGCGACCATTAGGGGTTCAGCGATGAGACTGTGAGACCAAAGTCTTTACGCGCCAACATTCCCTTCGTGGCCGTCCACGTAAGCGGCCTACGGCATGTACCGATCTAATTGGTTTCAAGGCAAGTCTCGGTTTGAGTCTCTCGTTCCTCTGGGGCTCCACCGAACAATCCCGTGTCAAAGAAACGCAAATGGTGAGGTTGACCGTTGGTGGCGGGGCCATTTGAAAGGCTGAAACACCGTTTTATGTGCGCGGTCACGACAATGAAAAGTCAATATGAAAGTCGTTGCCGTGATATAAAGTATGCGTTACAATAATGGTGCCCCTGAACATGATTTCTTCGTACTGTTTGTTGGATGGTAAGGATACCCGTCACCAGCCGCTAGCTTTAGACTACTTAGTACTCGGATCCGTCTCACGTCCCAGATCCCCAGTGCAGTAATTGGCTCTATAGCTCAATGCAAGGTACGCGTAGCCGCGGAGGCTTTGTAACGAGAAAGGTGTACGTAACTCTCTGCGCTTGAAGCCTGCACGTATAGGCGGGGTGTTCTATTTGAAATGGGACTTAGTGATGCCAATCAACTCCTGAAATGATGCCAATCAGCTATGTTGCCGTGCCATAAGAGGAATGTGCCTGGCGAAGATTCTCCGATGCACAGGTGAACAGCTGTGGCGGCGTAAAATCACCCTTACTAGAGTATGCACCATTATATGCAGAGATCCACATAATCAAAGGGCACGGTCAAAACTACTGGCTGTCATGGCGTCAAGGTACTTAGATTTCAACTGTAGTCGTCAGCTTCGGGTTCAGTTATGGGTAGTAACTGCATTCGGCTTAGCGGACGCGTGGTCTCCAACTCCCATATGGTCAAAGTGTGACCGATGCTTACATCTCTCCGCTGATTATTATCACCTTAGCCTCATGCCGCGATGACCGGAATTTGTTGGGTTTTAGGATATGTAGGTATATTATTGTATACATATTATCAGTTATTGTATTATTGACATGGTTTACATTATTATTATTGCAGAGAGAGGAAGAATTTATTACACGGCCCAGAAGTTGTTTCAGAGGCAAGGCTGAACGCTAGTCCCGATCAAGCTTATCAGATTACAGCAAAAACCCGCTAGCTCTTAATCGGGTAAGGTGTTATTTGATGGAACATCTGTAGAATACGAGGAGCTCGCGTTGAATTCAGCCTTGGCCAGAAATCTTGCCCAGCTGACAGAATCAAGACCGTGGACTCACTGATCATGAGCCTTGGCCAATGCTTTGCACCTCCGCCCCAACACAATCATGGCAGCCATGCTCGTAGGAACCACCATGTCAGCGGTATCACAAATCCTCAAAATCTATCATGGGAAATCAATCTAGTTTGTTCTTAGCGAAGTATATGGCGTCCTATTTCTGGAAAACCATGATAGCATAGCAGAATGTGCCATTGGCGTACCCTCTTCTCATTGCCCGAAATGCTTGGAGGAACGCTAGGCCATCTCGACCCTGGGAGATTGCAAAAGTCCATAGCGCAGGATTCTGGATCAACGACCATGATATATCCCTATATGCGTCAATGCTGTACGATCATGCACATCTTTGGGGATGAATAAGGAGCGCTCAAGGACATACCACGTCTTGGAGACTTGCTTGCTAATATCAAAAGGCTCTGAGAATACACTAAACCCAGCCTGCTTTGCATAGTCGACGTATTCCGACTGCGTGTTCAATCCAGGAAGAAGCATTCCGTCTTTTTCCCAGTCAGTATCATGGCCGACTAACACTTCGAGGCGCCTCTTACCCTCAATTGGTTTGATATCTGCTTCCATTTGCGCATTTGTCAACTCCTCGGCCTTGAACCAGTCCGCTACTACCAGCTTTCCACCTGCATTCAACAGCATCGAAGCGTTTCGAAAGAAGAGCTCTGTATCCGGCAAATGGCTCATTGCCTCCGAGATCCATATGCAGTCAAAGGTCGTTCTTGTCTCTGTCTCGTTGAAGAAGTCGCCCATCTTCTCAGCGTCGAGCTCCACGAATCGCACCTTGCCATCGCCTAGTTTAGTAAATTCTGTATCTTTGGCCGGGTCTTCTCTAGAGCCAGCCTCTTTTGCAGTAAGGGTCTTTGCCAGCTTCACCTGCTGTCCGCTGATCGTGATTCCAGTAACGCTACAGTCCATCTTCCTGGCTAAATAGCGCGATGTGCCGCCGATACCGCAGCCGACATCTAGGACCTGGCTACCTGTGTGCAATTGAGACCGCTCGAGGAGAAGGTCGATAAGACGCGCCTGGGCCACTTCTTTCGTGTCTTTAGGATCAAGGAAGTAGCCATGATGTATATGCTCACCCCTGCTACTTAGCGAATGCTTCCGGGCTCGGCATTAGACACTCTGAAGGTTCGGCGGGCACATACCAGAGTGAATAATAGTAATCGGAGCATATCTCGTAGTGACGCTTGATGCGGTCTTTCAGGCCGGCGAAGGAGGAAGAAGGTTCCAGGGGAGGGATTTCGTAGTTATTTCCAATGTCCTCGGCATGGCTACCAGCGGACGATGTGTGAGTACTCGCTATTGACGCTTCATGCTGGTCGCTCATCGTGCAATCTCAGGGACAAATTCGCGCAGATATCTAGCAGTCCGGCTTCAAAGACTTCTCTGCACGTTCGATTCCGACAGTTAAGCTCTTGAAAAAATTCAGAGGCCAAGAAGACAGGACGAAAACGCGCAAGCAGCGCGTATCTCGTACACATCTGTTGCCGTCACACACGCTAGCAGGGTAGATCATGCGTGAATGTTGTTATCGGCAGCCGTAATCTCGATGCGCAAATTTCAGCCCGCTCTACTGAGTAGCGTATACCAATCACATTAGTTTCCATGTATTGTCTTTTAAACACTCAAGAAGCCCGAGCTGAAGTGAATTCGATAGAGATTCAAGCCAGGTTTTAGTCCAAATTGCCGGAGCATCGAGCCAGCTGTCAGAGACGAGTCCTTTGTCCGAAAAGACAAGTCGCTGGAAAATCAATTCTGGGCGCTTCGTTTGCCATTCATCACTTTTGGCGAAATCTTGTCGACCGAGCCAGGCCTGACGGAGACGTTGTGCAAAAGAGTGCGATAGTGTTTTAGAGAAGCACAGAACCTCGAGCCTGGTGCATGTTATTCTAAACACACCAATAAAAAAGGTGTGTTCGCGGAGCACTTGAAAATGTTGCATTTTATTGTATAGCTTGTTTTCAGTCTTAGTCAAAAGGGTGTGCTTTTCAATCCCGCGGAGAAAGGATCATTTTGACCAAGAGAGTTTATCAACCAGACACTGAAAAGATCACCCTCAACTTTCCACGTCTCATACCTCACTCCACCGCAAAGCCCGTCAAGTCATAGCCTCCCGAATCATTTTAAGTGATCAGCACCTCGAAAGATCCAGCTTGTCGGAGACTAGTCTCCACCACTCTCCATGTCGAGTGCGATCTGATCGAGCTCTTTGTGGAGAGAGGCCTGCTCAACATTCGAACCATGGCTTCAACTCAGGCTATACAATAACGGAACGATAGCAGTAGGGGTCTATAACAAGGGGATCAAGGGGATCTATTTTGCCGCACCGCCCCTGGAAAAGATGGGCTGTCCATCCTCTTTGATTCGGTTCGTCCACATCCCGACTAACGGTATTTGCGAACACATCCCTCACTTCAGCAAACTTTAGGTCCTCAAGCCAGATGTCAGCAGACGCAATTGGGAAATAGAAGTGGTTGAAACCTACGACAGGATTTTCTACCATGGAATCGACGATGCTGTCAAAGGTTTTCACGTCTTCGACTTGCGTGTTAGTGGGTGAGATCGCCCCGGCGGATTCCCACATCCAACCAGCGTTCTCGGCCGCCTTTTTGGATTGCTCATAGTAGTTTCGAATACTTATTTTTCGGAATGTAAAGCTTGTATTTATGCATAAGGAATTCGCTGACGGGGGGCTCGTTGGCACCGTAGAACATGGTGTATAGGATACATGCTTTGTGCTTGGGTTGAACCACAGCACCGTGGTCGACTCCTGGGGAATGGTCTTTCCTTATGGCGGGATCGGGTATCTTGAATTTCCCAACCGTTTCCTTAGGAAGTGGGTGGGTGTCGTGCATGGCAATGGCTGATCTGTGCTGACAATCGAAGAGGTTGTGAGTGGATTTTGGCTGATCTCGAATTGCTTGCGAAGCCTCAATAGAAAAGGCATAATTCTCGAGGGTTGTTGGGACGAGGCTGCAATTGTTGTTCGGCCTGATGTGTAGAAATGAGAGGTTGAGATATTATAAAGAACCTGACTGGGCGCGAGGAGGCTGGCCTTCATTAGTTCCTGTGCTTGCTGCGTGACTCTCTCCTGTTCTAACAATTTCTTTGAAACGGTGTCTGCAACCCACCTGGAACCAGCACGGGGACAATTTAGAGGTTGAAACTGTTTCGTGCTAAGCAACACCAAAATCACTAAGCTTTAGTAGCCAGACATGTCGCAACCCCTGTGAAGGCTGCCAGATCTTGCATTTTGCTTCGGCCGGCAAATCTCTGTTGAAACGGACAGTGGCCGGAGTGTGTGGGCAGATAGCGCAAAAAATTGGTCGCATGACACATCTATTGAGCTCACTGCTCCAGAAAAAAGAGTGTGTCAATCCCGTACCATTGCATGCATTTTCTCCACTGCGAGCCATATCACGCAGACGCAAAGACTATTCCGTTCTGTTTCATGCCTCATATCATCCGACGAAAAGAGTGTATCAGTCAGGCGCCGAAAAGATCGTCTTCCACATTCCTTCCTACCGGATTCCTCTCCACGGTGTAGTCCGTCTGACAAGGTCTCCAGAATTCTCTCTACTGATGAAGCCAATTATAGCCATATTCCGGGAGGACTGCTCCAGATAGCCTCAGCGCCCCTCTTGTTCTGCCTTTCGCAATCTTTTCTGATGTCTTCTTGTTCGATGGTCCAGGTTTCCTCGCAAGCTTGCTTCAGGTCAGGTTCTCGGATTTTAGGTTTGGCTTGGTTCTCTGATGCTTCGTAGCTTGGAAAGTGAGCTGCGTTGCAGGCGTCCAATGCCTCCTTCAGTAGCCACTTCGTCCCGTCACAGACTGTCACCGTCTGGTCGGCTGTACAGTTACAGACTGTCGGCGTCTGGTAGGCTGACCATGTCTCGGTACAGACTGTCGCCGTCTGGGCAGGCTGTCAGCCGATGCAAATGGAAAACTGAGATTGGGCTACTGGGGCTTGCCTGCCAAGGTCTCTCCAAGAAAGAGAAAACCTCGTAAAAGGTATCCTGATCTTTCACTAGACTGCGAATGATATGGGCCACGGCATCCTGGTCCCACTTGACGCCAGCGTCTTTGGCATTTTTTCTGGTTTGGGTATAGTAGCCTTCAATGGTAGTGCCTCGAATTTCGAGACCGTATGCTTTCCACATGAAATTTGCGGCGCCGTGGGAAGCATGTGACAGGCGCGCAACATCGGCACCGTACATGAAGTACATGATGATAGCTTTATGTTTGGGTAAAAGTTTGCCGGGTTTTTCTTCTCCGAGAAGGTCTGATGCTGCGTGGAAATTGTGTCCGGTCGGAAAGGAGCGATCCATGTCTTTGATGTGTGGAATGCTTACTAGAAGGTGAATTTGATGAAATGAGCTTGAAGTGTAATGAGATTGCTGTGAATGTGCTTATGTATGGTGTCTGGTGTCTGAATGAAAGGTCTGAACTTTGTGAGGAGCAAGACTGAGACCTGGAAGGTTGGCTTTTATAGAGAAATATGTAAGCTATCTGCTGCCTGGATTTCCCTGTTTCACAGAATGCTACATACAAATCTGTAACATCTTTGTGTTTTAGCTGGCGCCCAGCGCATCTTCTGAGTCATCAGAAGATAGAGAAAGCTTGGGAGAAAGTAGACATCGTTGTGAAAAAGCTCATATGGTAACTTGGACCGCTGGCATATTAAGCAACATAAGCAAGCGCTAAGCCCCCGTAGCAGATAGCTGCGACTGGAATCATTGGCCGTTGACCCTCCACACGCCATGTGACAATATTCTGAATTCCGTGAAGGGGTCAATTTGCTGGGCCTGAAACCTATGAAGGTGTGCGGAGAAGAAGCCGGCACCCAAAGCTGACAAGGTCATCTGGGACTCCGGAACGCACAGAGGGCGCCAGCCATTCGGATGCCGTTGCGGATACACCTGGTTTCTAATTCGTATGACGTTTCAGCTGTTTGGAAGCGGGCTTTCCCCTGTCTGAAGCTCCAGGGTTTCCTGCTCAGCTCACTTTGACAGCCTTGATTTGGGAGGTCCGCAATTTCAATCATTTAGTATCGAACACACTTGTATTTCTGTAAGCGCCGAGTGCATTCCTTGAGTCATTACTGGAAGTCTAGACCGCTGAGGATTCGAGCGGCCTGATGTTTCACGGCAGTCTGCAGCCGTGTCAAAAAGAGCGGTGGCCAATACTTGCTTTCTAGCTCCGAACTACGCCCGCAACAAAAGATGACTCATTCTCACCGGGATAGAGCCAGCTTGTTGTTTTCTCTTTATTTTTATGTCAGATATATCTTCAGTAACGGCTGGTGGTTCCGAGGGCGGCTTAAAAGACGCACTTCAAGCCAAGACCTATGTTCAGAGTATTGCCAGGAAGTCAAAAGTATGTGCGGTACCTTTGCATTTTAGCATAGGCTTGAAGTTCCAACTTCGTACTCTTGAGTTTTTTGAAAGAACTTATATTGCGGCGCTGTCAGGGTCACTAACCGCACTTATCAGTACCTCACAATCTGCGCTTCGAGCTTTGAAATTATGTACCCAGCTTAAGCGCTTAACGTTAAGCTCGTCCAGGTATCTAGACGCCGTCTCCTCCGGATCGCCGAATGAACGAAAACATTCTTTCCGGGGCGGTCCCAACTGGTCTTCTTCAGTACTGCCGTACTCTACGTGTGCACAGCGACCGTAATCCTGACTGGCGGCGACTCGATTTATCATCGTTGTACCGAGTCGCTAAGATCAGACCTTTCGGAATTACAGTAGGATGAATGGACCTTGATACAGATGTGCTCGATTCGTTAGGCTAGTGCATAGGCTAGTGAATGATCGTCCCTCAAACTCCCACAGCATTCCTCTCATCGCTGCCGCCATCAAACTTATGTTCCAGCTCGAGCTATATGTTCATGCTTCAAGGCTTCCTAGACTTGACATGTTCCACCAATTCTGCCCTCCGTTTTTCGAAATTCTGCCATTCCTTCCTTCAAAGCCTTGATGTTTTTCTTCTAAAGACCGGTCCCATACTTCTCCAATTCTGCCCACGTATCCTCCAAGCTCTAATGTTCTATCATCTGTTCCTTTCTAACCGCCTGTTTCTCCAAATCTCGGCCATCTGCTCCGTCCATCCTGGCCTCTCTTCTCTCAGAAACTAATTTCCTCTCCTCCAATACTCCCCTCGCATCCTCCCACTCGAATACGCAGTTTCTATGCAGCCACACCTTCTCGACGATGTCGAAGTGGAGCCTAGAAATTCAATAACCGTATCCACAAAGGCTGATCATTTTATCTTGGGAGCTGCTGCCAGTAGCGTATTTCAGGTTTTTCTCGTTGTCTGCTATCGCTTCTTCAAAGTCATTCGTTACCAGCTTCTGATGTCCGTCATCCAGCGACTCGATCTTCATCATCACATCTTCAGTGTCTTGCTTCGACTCTTGTAGACTCTCATCCTCAATTAGGGAAATATGTAGGTGTGTTTTTGCTTTGGTGACGTTTGTAAGGAGTCTGAATAGGTGGAGAGTATGTAGTACGTCCGAAGCTGATTTGTAGCTCACATTCATTGTCTCCTAAGATTTGCCAGCAAGACGTTAGCTATTGATTCTCCATGAAGTGAAGGGATAGATTTTGTATGCAGGAAGCCTCTTGTAGATTGGTATAGAGCTTGTGAACGTGTCTCCAGATTCGTACTTTGCCAATAAGTCGATCGTGGTATGGAGGATAGATTTCGATTCTGAGGTGCGAAATGCTGGCAGATTCTATGCACTTACCCCTCGCCTGGCAAGAAGACAGTGCTAGAACATCAAATGTGGGATCTTGCCAACATATTTGTAGGGGTGGGAAGTCCAATAGTGAGGATCAAGGATCATTTTGTGGATTTCTGCGGATGAAGGAATATATTGATCGACTAGGTAGTCTTTGTAAATCGTAGACGTAATTCGAGTAGGAGGCGCATGAAAGGGAAAGGATGCCCGCCGGCTGTATTTGCAAGAGGCGGTGAAGACTTGGCAACATTGTTGTAGTGATCATGGAGATATCTGGTCACGTGCTGGTTCATGTGGGCGGCATTGCCGAGCACGGGTACTTAGTAATGTTTTGACAATGAAAGGTTTGAATAGTAGGAGGGTTGATTAAGTAGTGAGTAGTGATTTGTGTTCTGAACGCGGGAAGGTGATTCTTAAATCTTAGGAAATCATCATGGCATTGCCCTACAACAAGAATGCCAAGGTATGGCTAAGAAGAATGAGATAGAGTAGGAATAAAGGAGCGTGTTGCAGGGAAGAAAATTAGTGTGAAAATGATGGTCCTCTACCAAGGAGCCCTTTTTTCTCTCGGAATCGGTTTTTTTGTTACTCTGCCTGGTATCAAGGCGTCCGTAATCTCTCAATTAGACCATCTATCTGCAAGCTCGAGGCATTCACGGCCTTTCCCATTTCAGTATCTAGCACCTAGCGTGCAGGACTCTATTGCCTGTGCCCTCTTCGAGAATTCTCACCGCATACTCGTAGTCCCCCCACGCTCTTGCTCTTCCCTACCCAACATCACCAGCCCCTCCCAACACTTGTCCATGCAATTTTCCTGACTTCTAATCCTCTCCGTCACATTCTCAGCAATAGCGTCGATTTCATAGCCCAGGTACCTCTCGATATTGCGTAGGGAAGCCATCACATTGTTGCCATTGGTGCTGCCATGACCGAAATAGGATGCGTAATCATTGCGAATACGAGCGATGAGAGGTCCGTAGTCGGTACTAACGCGGTTCGCGTTGTACAGCCGAATCGCGGCGCGTACATTGCTCAAGTCGGTGTTCAGTTCAAGGAGGTCGGCTTGAGTGCGCGTGCAGTCCGGTTCGAGGATACATGGAGGCAGAGGAGTCTTTTTTTTGTGGCCACAGCGATAGAATGTCACGCTGTAGTAACACATATCGAAGGAGGATGGGGTAGATGCTGTGATATGAATTGATGTTGATGGGTGACTCTTGTCTTCCGTGACGAGTGATCTAGAAGAAGAAAAGATAGAAGGTTCGCGATGTGTGATTATATAGGAAGCTAAGTCTTAACACAACTTGAAATTTTCCAAGTGTTATGACAGTCCAAAGCCGAGCCGCCCAAGGGTGTTAAACATATAGCCGGGCTGCCGCCCATGGAGACACAGCACACCAATCGAATCAAATACCTTCCTCTGCCGAAAAATCAATGAAACCCCCCCCCCCCAAAACCACAAAGAGAAAGAAGAACAAAAGAAAAACAAAAAAACAAAAAAAGGAAAGGTAGATGGAAAGAAAAACGAGCTCATACGCCCATTGAATGCGCAGAACCATTGCACGCCATGTCACACTCTTAGCACACCATTGCGGAAATCTGGTGAAATTCTTGTGTCCATCTACGAGGTGAATCATCCCATTTCAATATACAAATTTCAACAAATTTCACTTTACTATTCCCCACCACAGAGAAATCTGGGCGTAATTGAGCAGAGAGCACTTCGCCTACTAGAACGAGATATTTTCCCTGGCTTTGGGTACTTTTGATTCTCTTTATCCTTGTGATGCAGGGTTACCCCTTTCGTTTCTTCCTTCGTGAGCGACCGGTTGCTTGGCTCCCCTTTTTTACACTTCGCGCAGAATCATCATGGCCGCGAGCCTTCTTCACTGGCAATAAAAGATTTCAGCGAACACCATCTATGATCTATCTACAAATAGTTATGCAACAAAGCAAAAGAAAGCAAGATCAAAAGGAAGCAAGTGCAAAAGATGAGGGTTTTCTAATTCTCTTGAAGTTGATTACAGTGTACATCCAGGGCTTCTTCTCCTCTTTCTACAGACTGATCAAGGTCAAGAAATCGCTCCAAGTGTGGACGATGTAGTTAGCACTGCTAGTCATTACTAATGCCACTGCTAACTATAACTGTTAATTCTGTACGGTATCACAGGACAAAAAACGCCGCAGTAAACCTCCGGGTCGCGTCGCATTGAAGTTTAGCAGACTGTTGATTGCTTCGCTGACATTGCAAGAAGGAGATGTAGTAGCGAAGCTCGTTGTATCGTTTCAACTCTCCTTTAGGTTGGCCTTAACCACTCCACAACCTTCCATAGCTCCACCGATTCCCGCTGAAAAAACACGAACACGTAACGCTCAACGTGTCTTGATGCGCGATAGGGAATGTATTGAACAGAGAGACGGTAGTCACAACTCGAAAGGAAGAAAGGGCGAGAAACTTGAGTTGACAGGATGAGAAGTTCAGGCTTGGAGGTGTTCAAAGGTGAATGTGTTAAAAATTTTGATTTGACTTTGTCTTCAATAGGGAATTTGTGGAAGCCTCGGCACCTTTCAACGTGGTTGATTGGCAGATATCAGGCTTCTCGGGTTACGACATCGCCGTTCAGTCAAATGAGCCTCTCGTATGCCATCCACACCGCAATAACGGTTGCTACCACGACCCCGAGAGTCTTGGCCACATTGACACGCGCGTGTCTATACTGAGGCTTTCTCAACTCCGAAATTCGCTTCATAAACTCTGGCGGGGCATTACCGCTCGGGAACTCCTTCTTCGGTACCGGCCTATCAAGGAAGGCGCACAAGGGTTCCCTTGTGACGCGTCAGCATCATTTCCGAAAGCACTCCCATAATATGTTTAAAGCAGAAAATTGAAGAAACGTACCAACCATCTTCCACCGTCCATTCCAGATACTTTCCCTCGCCCAACATATCTTCCAGCTGGCGATAATGCGCCCGGTAGACATCCAAACCATGCTTCTCAAAGCTGCCGTTGAAGAATGCATTCACAAATCGGAGCGTGATCTGACGCAGCCAGAAGTAGTCTGGAGAAAAGATGGCTAGCGCCTTGAGCCACCAATTATCACGGAGGCCTTTGATCAAGGATGAGCGGAAGCTTCGGTCCCACGCATCCACGTCTTTGCGACGGTTGAGGATAACCTTCATACCTGGAGATCAGTCGCCAAAACTGTATCGAGACTCACAGCACGACGTACCTTCGCATCCGGATAGGCCTCGATCAATTCCTTGCCAAACATGTTACACGGCGCATCGGTGACGGCTTCATAGTTCCCAATCAATCTGTCAAAATCCTCCACGCCAATCTCCCGCCCAGATCCGGCGGCCTTGGCGTCCCACAGGCGAGACCAAACCATGCACTGATCTCCCTTGACCTCGAAGCCATGATAAACGCCCTTGTACCCCAAATCCTGGAGCGCGAATTTCAAAGACTCGGTACCGCAACGAGAAAGACCCAGGGCTAGGACTTGCATCGGGCGGTCACGGACGACGCTCGGTTCCTCGTAGCGATAGAACCACTGTAGGAGCAGCTCGATAGGATGGAAGAGTATTGCTGTTGACATGGTATGTGGTTTCAGTGTTTTTAGTGAGATCTCAGCAGGACAGAATGAGCCAAATTATGCGAAAAACGAGAGCGAGTCTTCTTATTGTATCATTTGAAAGGCACCAAGAGGGAGTGCCGGGCAGACAGTACCAGTAGTGATGAAGGGGAAAGATAAGGTACCTTAAGTAATCCACCTCGCGCTAAACGGCTTCCTCCGGAAGAAAGGTAAGCGCAAGCGAAGATTATTAGATTACGGTATACGAAGACGCGATGTCACCATTACAAGAACAGGTACATGAGTTCTACGCATAGTAACTGAGGGAGCAATGACCAAGGCTATTGACTTCCCAGTAAGCTGCCAGGTCACACAACATAAGAGGAAAGCATTCGCGTCAGGCGCAACCGGGCATTATGATCGATTTCAGTCATACGCAGGGGATTGAGATCTCATAAATTCGTACGTACGAAGAAGAAGCTCTTCTCTGTGGAGTTTCGAAGTCCGCAAGCGCCTCTTGCTCCGAACGGTCCCCTAGTATAGACTATCAATGAAAAAACCCCATCATTACGACTCGCCCTCCCCCTTCCCCTTTCTCCCTTCGCTCCTTCCCTCTCTATCTCCCCGCCCCCCTTGCACCGCCCTCAATCCTCTGCCCCGCATTATCCAAAAACACAATCGTATTCGCCGTTTTCTTCGAGCTCTTTTTCCCGACCGCCACCTCCTCATGCGGCTCCTTTGTCTTGCTCCATTGATCTAGCTGAGGGCTAGGGCTAGTCTTCTTGGAGCCATGCGAAGATTGACTCTGCGAGTAAGTCTTTTTGGACCTGTCGTTGAAGAACGCTTGTCAGTTGCATCGCAACAAGGACGGGCATATGGAGGAGAGGGACAAGACTAACGGCATGGCTAAGCTAGCACTTGCACAAGTCAAAAGGTCGGATCGAGGTTGTCGATGCTAGGCTTTGGGTTTTCGTTTGCGTCGAGTATGACTTCGGTATGGCGGGAAGGGGCTCGGTAGTCTGATCCGATCGCTGCGATTGTATGCGGCCAGTGCTCTTCTTGGACACTTCAACGGCGATCCCATGCTACTTTATGACACCCTCCCCCCAAGCTTATCAGACGCATCCAGACTTACGGTTGGCCCCCAGGTAAGGTGCTATTGACCGGTCGGGGCCGATCGTCCGGGCAGTCCTAGATGCCAACGAAGAGGTCGGTAGTCCTTATGGTTGCCAACACAATCGCGTTGTGGGTATCACGGGACGCCACTCGCGCATCTCTTATCTGAACGTGTCATGACCAAGTTTTCCTGTCTGGGCCACCGTCGAGGTTCTTTAGCAGTCCTAGACGCCAACGACAGGTTGGATAGTCCTTGCGGTTGCCTGTACCATCACGTTCTAGCCATACGTCACTTATGCGCTGGCTATCTTACCGTACCGGTATGAAGCTTTCCTATCTGGGTCGCTTCCACGGTCCTAGGGCCGGCTAGCCTCGTATCATTACCAAGAGCGTGATCGACTTTGTCAAACTTCAGCCTGAACAAGTCCGGCAAGTCCGGAGACGGATACCAAGATCACCTCGTGTCATCGGAGTCCTGAGAGGTTCAAAGATCAGGCAAGTAGGATCAACCGGTCGGTATCAGGGGGAGGAGCTACCACACTTGTGATTCATCTGAAGTTACGATTCATCATGTCATTAGATTGCAGCTAAGTAGATAACATATCGTATACCAGTGCGTAAAGCAACGTCCAGCGTAGATCATGAAACGCGTTAAATCAAAACAAGAGCTGTCAGCGATTCTGGAAAACCTGACGTCTATTCTCGACCAAATCTGCGTCGGGCAACTCCATCACTGTCGACTCTTCTTGCCGACAATTTACTCTTCTCTATAACACTTTGCCTTGCTGATGACGACGACATCTTATGGACATTATGAAGGTGCGGCCCTAAGTTGTCAGTCCTCATGGGGCCCTTCTCGCGACATTCTGGCAAGGGGCATTTGAGACCTGTTTTCCTATTGTGTCTTCGAGACGTTCGTAGATGGCGCCGATAGTTCGAAGTGGCATCCTGTGGACTTCCTTTGAACTCTATAGAACAGGCCCGGCAGCTTGCAACCGAAGTAGTTGGGGTGGTCGAGACTGGCGAGGTTGGGGAGACGGATTCTTGAAGCATAGTATTCGGCGAGGTGGTCTGGCTGCTGACTTCCAAAGTTTGCGAACTACCCGTAGACGTCCAAGACATAAGGCTGGTAGGCGAGGAGTTGAGAGAACCAGATTCTTTGCTTGTACTAGCCCCGCTGTTTGCACCAGCTCCGTCACTTGTTGAAGACAATGAATTGGGCGAGTCGAGGATTGGTTGATTTCGGTGGATCACTGCGAGTACACCGGCATCGGGCCAATGCTTGCCAGCCGACTCATTCGATGGCTGTCCATCCGAAAGTTCCGATATTTTTAGTATCCTGTCCACATCGTCGATATAATGATCATTGCGCCAACCCGAATGCCGATCCGAGCCCGAGGATAGCATAGCTTCATCGCACTGAGAAGTGACTGAGTCATGGAATCTCTCGAGTACTTCAGGAGATTCAGAGCTCCACTGAATACTTGTCAGTCTAAAGAAGTAGCAAATGATGGGGAAAACTTGGAGCTTACTCTGCCACTGGTAATCAATGTAATCTCAACTTCACGCGTGTTCTGCAACAATCCGCAGTGTATTTGGTATTCGGTATCAATCACAATCCTTTGAAGCGCCTCTATGCCTCGTTCTTGCAGGAGAGGTCGAGTGATGTTCTTGATCATGTGTTGGACCTTCCGTGTTCGAGACTGAGCATGGAACGCTAATGCCTCGGATGGAAAGTGAGCATTTCTTTCACCGATATCTGCCTCTTCGAAGCCTATGAATCAATTAGAACGCTTACTGCTGCTTTTAAACGATGACGCCATCAACTTACGATCCAGCAAACCAATACAAACTTTGAAGACTTCGCTATTTCTCGACACGTCCGACAGTGTTTTTTGGTCGTCAAAATGGAATGATCCTTGAGGCGTGATGTTGCAAAAGCTTGTATGGCGACTGCTGCTGAGTAGCTGGCTAGCTTCAAGCTCGGGGAGCCAATAGCAATTCATAGCCTTCAAATACAAGACCTTGTCCTCCTTATCAGCAATCGCATGCTGCCACTGAAGAGCTTCGTTGAAAAAAGCATGCCAAGAATAAAAGTCGTGTTGCCAGTGCAAGAGAAATGCAGAAGCAAAAGCCAGATGTATAAATGCAAAGACATCCTCGAAGATCTGTGCAGATCTGCCACAGATGTACTCTTTCAAAGTCCAGACAGCTTTCTTGAACAAGATAGGTGCCGGCAGTGCACTGCAACGCGACCAGAGCTCTGGTAGTAACGTCATCCTCTGCATCCACTCAGTGTTGATAGTGCGGACCAACTCTTGGAGCTCTTCAACCTGTACCTGCTTTAGTGGCGAGTTACTTACTAGAAAAGATTTGTGATTGAAGCAATGCGGCAGTGTTTTTGTGGCAAGCACCTGGCTGGATGCAATTCCACCACTATGATTTTGAGCCGCGAGCTGTTGACGACCATCGTTCGAGTATCCTTGTGGGCAAGTCGAATTGAGTTCCGACATAAATGTAGTTATAAGGTTGTCGAGGGGACTCCACAGCTGTAGGTTTAGACAGGCGAGTGATTGCTCCTCGTCTGACTGGTGGAAGCTTTCGGTCTTGGCACCCTGCTCTTCCATCTTCCAATCCCCTTCACGTTTCCCCAACGGACCTTCCCAAGTATCACTATCGCCCGTACCCGCCTGATTCGTAGACATCCTAGTCACAAGAGTGCTTGGACGAATGAGAGGCTCAGAAAAGGACGATGCATGGATAGCTGCGGTAGGTGGTGCAGAAAGCGAAGAATGAACAGAATCAGATAAATCAAACCATCCTTGAGCTGGTGAAGAAATATCACCTTCGGTCAGAAAGCCGGACTCCATGCAGGCGTTCCGTTGCGGAGATGCGAAGGGGGAGATTGACTCGATTAATGACGAAGTTGCTTCTAACTCTGAAGACTCGTCGAAACAATCTGTGTGGGTAAAGCCTTCCACATCGGACGACTCCACTCTCGACTGGCGGGGCTGAACAGAGACGAGTGGCGCATCCGACTCTTCGAATTCAGACGAACAATTGAAAGAGTGAAGAGGGACTGGGCGTAAGATTGGAAGACCTGATTCAGGTGACTTGAGAGTAGAGCGTGTGTTGTCGGGCTTTTTTGGCATCGACTGTGGAGGCGATAAACCAAAAGAAATCCAACCGTTGGCGGCTTCATCATGGTGCTCTATCGTTCCCGAACCTGGATCATTGCGGGTCACAATGACGGGAGAGTCAAGATTCGACGGCGGATATGCGTATTGGGCAATTGGACTGACTGGAGAGAACATGTTCGACGACGGAGCAAGTCCGGAATTTGGCGAGCCTGGGAACACGAAGTTTGAGACTGAGTCGCCTGTGGGAGCCACAGTATTTGAAGAAACGGGATGCGACATTGCGCTAGCTGGTACCTCATCCCCATCAACTGCTACACTATGAAGACTGCTATCCGGCTTAGAAGATCCCCTAGATGAAGATGAGATTGCCTCTTGCTTGGCACCAGAATGACAGCGATCAGCAGCGGGCGTGCCACGCCTTCTTTGCCACAAGCTATCCCTGTCGGGTTCGCTGTTGACCGGATGAAAAAGTTCTGGCGAGCTTCGTTGTTGACGCGATCCCGGTATTGGCATTTCCGTTGGAGGTGCTGAAGGGTCGTACATCTCTGGCCGTACGACACTTTTGTGAGATGCTGGTAACTCTGAAAAGCAGACCACATCACCGTACACTTCAGCGATCCGAGACTGACGGCGTCGACAACTCGCCTTTTCATCTACCCATCCTGCCATCATTGCGGAATGGCTGCTTTCCGATGATTGTGAATTGGAGCCAGGTGATTCAAACCTTTGGTTATCAGTGCCTGTACCAAGTTCCTCTAGGTATGTTTGACGCTGGTACTCATCCATGAGTACCTTGCTCTGCAGTTCGGCTTTTTTCAGACAGATCGGTTAGTATTTGAATACTCAGATTAAGGAAGAAGCTGAAAACCTACTTTGTCTTTTCAAAGATCGTCTACCACCAAACCAATTGAAAAAGCTAGCAGCCTGGTGCAACTTGGGTTTCCGAATAATCTCGCATCCTTTGTTGCATTCTAGAAAACGTTCGGGGCGCTTATGATACGGACACCAGTACCAGGCGTTCGAAAGACAAGGGCAGTCGAAGACGTGGCGAATCGTCAAGATCTTGGTCTCAAAAGTCTTGCGGCACCATATCATAGGGCACATCTTGAGCTCGTCATCCTCTATGCCTGAGTCATAAGGACGATAATTATTGACCCAGTCGAGAAAATTCCATTGACATCCGTGTTCCGAGAGAGATCCTAGGATCTTCCTACTGACACCGTCATGGACGTGAGGTTTCAAGCTGAAGCAAAAGGGTCAACGCATATTCCGTCTGGGACTGAACGAGGAAAGACTCACGCACAAGGGACTTCGCGAACAGAGATAGGTGTCGTGCCACTGATGGTCAGCGGTAGCCCAAACGTGCGCCTAGAAATATTTCTGTCAATGATGTGCGAGAACATGTAGATAGATGCCCACTCACGCGCAAGACAATGAGCAAACAGAACCAGGAGTTGTACCACACATTGCAAATGGTGTGATTGGTGTGATAGTGTTCGTCTGGACCTCTTTCCAAGGTCTCCGAGATTTTATGAAAAGGTTCACTATCTGTGTCGAGCAACGAGAGAGTGTTGAAAGAAGACAAAAGGCTATGAGTGAGGTGGAGCAGACACAAATGAGGGATTTAAGGTCTCTGACATTGCTTCACACTAGGAGCTTTCCCGTAGGGAGGCAACTCCATGGGGTAGAGCAGACCTAGATTAGGAATTTGGGACCTTTGACGTTGCTCCACACTAGGAGCTTCCCTGTGGGGAGGCAGCTCCGTGGGGTAAGAGCCATGCGGAAATAGATGGTGTATGTAGATCTCAGTATAGGACTTTGACAACATCGAGACTGTCACCCCGATAGCCGATACGGGAAACAATTTTGAGTGGCAGGTTCTCCAAGGACTGCAGAAATTATGCAAAGAATAACCAATGCCATGCTGCGTCAATTCGTGGGGAAGGCAACGACCTCGTACAGGCCAGAGCTCGGGTGTATTGAATTGGTGGTGTCCGATGAAAAGTCCTGGCCACTGAGCCTATCCTATGCAAGTCTCTACCCTCGAGTCTATGACCCAATGAGCGACCTCCTACGTGACCCATTGTGTAACCCAACGTGAACTTTTGGCATGTAGTGTTTTGAGAATCTCGGGGTCCCCAGACTGTCTAGAAGCCACAAGTCCTAAATTTCCGGACTCGCTCGCTTCTTATGCGGCCAGACGGCCACAGCGGGCAGCCACGAGGCATCTCATGCAGCCCATGGTCGCCGCCTAAATTCCCGACGCGGACATTAAACTATTTCCGGCGCGTTTGATAAGAATCCGACTCGATTGATGGACTTCTGGAGATGATCCGAAAGAAGGCAATCAGCTAGGGCAACGGGCGATGAGTTTTTTGTTCATATCTGGTACCGGTCTTTATCGTGCAGGTCGTGACGCACGTCGTTGAATAGCAACGCCCTGTCTTGCGGTGCGCTACAAGCGAAGGAATTCGGGAACGGACTGAGCGACGCACGATCGAAGGTTCGCCATGGGGATGCATGTGCGGTCGGTGAGACCCCTGTCAGTCCTAAATTTCCCAAGCAGTCCTGGACAGTCCTGATATTGTTGGCGGGAACATTAGCCTCGATACTTCGCACGCGAACCAACCAAATCACGTTCGCATTCCTGTATTAGTATCTGGAAGAGCACAGTGGAGGCCAAGAATTGGCAATCGCAAGTCAGGATGTTGGACGTTCGGCCGGATGACAACTCACGGTATGAGAGCGCGCGCGTTTGGCGTTGTCGAAAGATCAGGCAGCAGGTTGTGCGGGGAAGTGGGGGGTCGCATGACTAGATAGACTTGACTATCGAATTTTGATAGCCTTGCGGCCATGTTTGACTGAGAAAGCAGTGGAAAACGCGGTACCTCATGAGATGAAGAAAGCAGAATGAGCTTCTTTATTAACGACAGAACCCTTCATTTCCTACGCCGCTTCTGAAGTGCAGGAATGTAAAACATTGAACGCTGTGCCATACCTTGGATGCTTGAGGGTTACATCGTCTATGTGGCTTGGTGGTTATAGCCAATTGGAGCAGTATCCGAACCTACCTGCATAGCAAGACGCAGTTATCAGTCCCAATGGGCACACCGAGCGCTTGAGCGACAACGCTATGCGGCTGAATTCCGGGCTTACATAGACTTACAGAAGAGACAACTAGATGAGATGAAGACTTATTAGATATTCCTTTATCAATTCTTGTCGTGCAGCGTGCTTTTACATTGCATAATGCGCGGGAATCCACGGATGAACTACGATGAACTACGATGAACTACGATGAACTTAGCGGATGGATGTTTGGCACTCTTGGCGACGGTAGCTACACCCTGAAAGTCCAGGGTCACAACAAGCACAGAATCCGCTGGTACTTCCTTTCGACTAAAGTTTTCCCTACTAGATTACCATGCCATTCTTTCCCTATTTTCATTGAGCTGTAGAACTTCACAAGGTGATTGATTGGAAGGAAGAAATGGAGTGTGTTGCTGGTCGGCCGATGATTGAACACGTCAGACATGTTTAAAATGACGCAGATATCAAAATGGATCGCGACAAGTCTTGTAAACAAGATAGACAACAAAAATCAACATTATGGTGCTTTCGTCTGTGAAGTTTGTGCCCTGTATTGATGTGTGAGGTCCCATTGGTCTGGCTTACTGCAAAAGCTGCTCGAGCGGCTGGGGGAATGGGATGTTTATAACAGAAGTACTATACAGTACAAGAACGGCACACAGGCGCGAAAAACAACCATGCGGCGCCGGAATAATCTTTTCCCCGAGTATGAATGCCAAGACATCCGAATATCTGGCCAGACAAGCCGGTTTTATTATTACACCTTTGCGCCATGTATGACCACAGCTAACGGACTATGCGCCCCTACTCGAAACGAATCCATTGGATCGAAAGACTTCCTGCCCATGGTTATCCTTGATCCTTCCGATCTTTTGCTTCGGGCAGGCGAAGCCACGAGGCCCCAAGACTACAATGGACTACCTTCGAGATGTCCTTAGGACAAGCCAAGGAGTGCCTTTGCCATTGATCATAGCATTGGTTATGTCTACAGTTGTTGGAGTTTGTCTGCTGGTATATTTGCTGAATCGGAAATTTTAGAAAACTTGCTGATTGGGTATAGTTCTACCTCGCCCTCTTCATTGTCGCCCCCATACCACGCCCTCCCCTTAGATCAGAGAAGACCTACAGGACTATCGAGCCTGGCGAGTACTCCGGTGACGCTAGACCACTACCTTGCTGGCAAGACAAATACAACGCACAGAAAGAGGCCGCACGACGCAGAGGGGACTCCAAGGAGACAGATCTGCAAGTCGAGGAACCCGAGGTCTTCATGTCACTCGTTGTACCAGCGTTCAATGAAGAGGAAAGGCTGGGGATAATGCTGACTGAGGCCGTGGAATATTTACAACATGCTTACGGCAACGAGGCTCCCAAGACGCAGGCCAATGGCAATCGCGCAAAGCGAAAGGACGCTACGCAGGCAATCTTCAGTGGCGACGCAGCGTCAAACAACCGTAATCTTCCAGGCTGGGAGATCTTGGTGGTCTCAGACGGCTCCACAGACATGACCATTGACACAGCATTACAATTTGCAAGAGACTTGGAAGGCAAAAGTGCATCATGTATACGGGTCATAAGTCTAAACGAGAACCGAGGCAAGGGAGGAGCAGTCACACATGGAATGCGACATGTGAGAGGGCAATATGTCATTTTTGCTGATGCGGACGGTGCGAGCAAGTTCGAGGATCTGGGCAAGCTTGTCAGGGCATCTAAGAAGATTGAAGATGCTGAGGGGAGGGGTGTGGCCGTCGGATCTAGAGCGCATCTTGTGGGGAGTGAAGCTGTCGTCAAGGCATGTCGAGCGGATAACAGATGAATCGAGTGGTACTGACCACCGTTCTACAGCGCTCATTCCTTCGAAACCTCCTCATGCATTCCTTCCATCTCCTCCTCCGCCTCCTCACGCCTCCTGCCACAGCGGCTATCCGGGATACCCAGTGCGGCTTCAAGCTTTTCTCTCGTCCATCACTACCATACATAGTACCATATATGCACTCGGAAGGTTGGATATTCGACGTGGAGATGCTGATGCTTGCCGAGTCCGCTGGTATACCGGTTGCGGAAGTACCCATTGGCTGGCAAGAAGTGAAAGGCAGTAAGCTGAATGTGCTCTGGGATAGTCTGGGCATGGCTTGGGGGCTGGCTGTTCTTCGAGCAGCATGGGGTTTGGGAGTCTACAGGCGCTCGTGAAAAACCGTAGGCTGGGAAAAGTTTAGACGGAACATTGGTAAAGGACACTCTGAATGGACCTTGGAGTTTGGGAATCGTGGGGAATTATGAAAATGTAAGAGGACATCTGCATCTCAGAAATTTATGATTCAGCGTTTCATAGCATGCGGCCTTGCAATTCTACGGTGTCTGTTGACACATGGTCATCTTGATATTCTTGAAAGTGAATACAGCATTAGAGTGTCTCATCACCACCAACGCATTCAATCGAATGCAAAAATGCGAATCAAATGCGATCAGCAACCAGAATGCACCCAACGAATTGAGCCCAGCCCAGCCATAGCCACAGTCATAGCCCTTTACCGCCCGCAAACAGGGCTCACCATACCACGGATTGCTGCAACCTGACCTTATCCACCAGATCCAAGGTCTCCTTAATTACAAAGTCCGGATCATCCCTCTGGATGAAATGGCCGCAGCCCTTCGCAAAGATCGGTCCCTTACTCCTCTCACGATCTGTGATGTGCACGAGACCCTGATTATACTTGTGCCATGTAGGATTCATGTACATCATTGACAACCCGATCGGCGTACCCATGGTTCTCAAGCTTTCAGCAGCAAAGGCTTCAAAATCATGTCCGACTACCGTCACCCAAGGTCTCTCGTTTTGATAGTCCAGCACGGGCCCATCATTGTGAGGCAGCAACTTGGCTAGATTGCGCCTGCTGAGACCCTCTCTATTCACGACATCCGGCCGGAAGATAGCTGCGAACTTCGCTCTCTGCTGCCTTAACACCTCGACACTCACATCATCTGGCAGCTCCCGCTTGTCGAACCCTGGCGCATCCGGATCAGGCCAGAAATCGAAGTTCGAATTCGCCATGATAGAATCCAAAAACAATACTGCAGCCACCGGATGTCTCCTGGCATACAGTCTCGCAATTGCGCAACCAATCGAGTTAGCCACAAGCACAACCCTTAACTTCTCTCCACTCAGCAACTTCAACCCATTCGAGAAGTGGCTAATAAGATGATGCAGGTCTTCAGCCGCATCCCTACAATCATGGCCATGACCCTGCTCCCTCCCTTGATCTAAAGGGTCGCGATCTTCCGTCATTCCAATGCCGTAGCGGTCATAGGCTAGCATTGATGGGAATTCCGGGGACTCGAGACTTTTGCGCTGGCGGATGATGCCCGATATGACGGGAATCCAGGAGGATTTGTCGGTCATGAGGCCATTAAGGAAGACGACTAGGACTGCAGGATCGGTGCCAGAGACGTAAGAGCAGGCGATGGAGGCGGTGGGTTTGTGGGGAAGGATCACGGTTGTTGCAGTGATCTCTTTGGGGATGGCGACAGCTTGGAGAGGTACTGCCATATTGAGAGGAATGATTCAGGATTCACTCTTCCAGTAATACATAAATGCCTGTTATTGCGAGAGGGATTCTAGATTGGGAAAAGCCGAGTCCATTCTCGTGGAAAGAGGATACTTATCAGCTGGCGTAGAGTAATTGGAAGCGTACTCGCCTTCTCACATCAGCAAGAAAAGATAATGTTGGGTGTGTAAAATACGATTGTAACAGAGCCTTCGATCATCAAGCAGGTGCTCTCTCTCGATCTCTCTCTCTCTCTGTCTCTCTCTTTTTTTCTCCTTTTCTCTCTCTCTCTCTCATCAGAAACAATGAGAGGTTGTGACAGACTCAAGTCACATGAAAGCGGTCAGGCAACCTTGGCCGCTAATTGAGCAACATTTCCGTCTTATCGCCGCCTAACCTCCCCGCCATACTCTACAGGAACACACATCTTGCATAACATCAACAGCAACAAATATCTATTCTTTCAACATACATACACAAACATGAACATAATCCACTCTACCCTCGACACCCTCCGCGACCGCTGGGCCCCGATCTCGCACACCTCCACCTTTCGCTCAACTGGCCAAGTGACGCCCGAAGAATTCGTACTCGCCGGCGACTACCTCGTCTACAAATTCCCCACCTGGTCCTGGTCCGACGCCTCGACACCTTCCAAGCGTGTCGCTTACCTGCCTCCCACCAAACAGTTTCTGATAACGCGCGGCGTGCCATGTCACAGAAGACTCGACGAGAATTTCGCCGGCGATGCTGGGCAGGACGAGGCGATGGTGCAGGATGGCTTTGCAGCTGGAGGAGAAGGAGGAGGAGGGGCCGGTGGTGAGGATGATGGATGGTTGCGGACGGGCGGGTTGGCTGCGAGTCAAGAAGCGAGGATGAGGGATGTGAGGACTGTGGATGAGAGCGGTAATGTCGGAGAACGGGAAGAGGAAGAGGAGATTCCGGATATGGAAGACGAAGACGACGACGAAGAGGCTATAATCCGGGACCCCAAAGCCAGCGGTACTAATGCGTAAGTCCTCACTCTCTTCGCAAACCCCGCAGTGACATGGCCAAGGCAACCCACCATCAGCTGACTCCCTTAACTGCGACACAGGCCCCTGCGAACCTACACACTCTACATAACCTACACCCCCTACTACCGGACCCCCCGACTCTACCTATCCGGCTACTCTTCGTCCTTGCACCCACTCCCCCCACACCTAATGATGGAAGACATAGTCGGTGACTATGCCGACAAAACTGTAACACTCGAGGACTTTCCCTTTTACGAAAACTCTGTAAAAATGGCATCTATACACCCGTGCAAACACGCCAGCGTCATGAAAGTGTTACTCGACCGTGCAGACGCGGCGTTGAAGATACGGCTCGAGAAGATGCGAAGAGGAAATGGCAGTGGAAAAGGAGGGGAAGGGCAGGGGAAGGTGGAGAGCGGGATGGAAGGATTGGTGGAAGACATGAATGCGACACAGATTGCAGACCGGAGAGGTCACAGCAGTGGGGTAGCTGCCGCAGGCGGGGCGGGAGGAGATGAGTGGGAGGTCTTGCAGCATGAAGGTGGGGTCTCGGAAGAAGACGAGGTGGCGATTCGGGTGGATCAGTATTTGGTTGTGTTCCTGAAGGTAGGATCTCCACGCCCTTGATCTACCACATCGGGGGTTAAGAGTGGTGGTTTTAAGATGGCTAACGTCTGCTCTAGTTCATGGCCTCGGTGACGCCAGGAATAGAACACGATTTCACAATGGGAGTCTAGGTTCCAGCGTCCTGCCAGCACTATCATTACTCGGCAATCAGAGCCGTTTATGATAGACGATCGTCATTATTGCCTGGATGTTATTTAGCGCTCATGAACTCAGGATATGCTCCAACATCATGCACAACAACACGCCACTTGAAAATCTTACCCTCCATGTACCAACCGCATCCAACCACCACAATCTCCTCAAACTGAGCAACTCCCCCATACCCGTCACTCAATCATTTCGTCCCCATCTTCATCTCTATCTCCACCCTCTTCCACGTACATACCCGCTATCCCTATTCCCTTTCCATCCTCCCATTGCCCATTCTTCCACCGCACAAATCCCCCCCTTCCACACAAGCGGCCAAACCACCACCCCACGCCTTCCCAGAACCCGGAGCCGACAGTCCCCTTACCCCAGCTCGCGTTTCAAAAACACTAACCACTGACCAGGGCCCAATAATAGCCGCACAAGCGCTTGGACTGTGAATTGCCCCCCCACTTGGCAAGGGCGACCAGTCGTGGGTTGCTTGGGGCATGAGATTTACATTGGGCTGTTATGGCGGGGTTTTGGTTGGATATCAGTTAGATGGATTTCGGCTCGTGAGCTCCGGATAAGTAAGGGTGCGCTTTGCATCATTATTATATGCAATCCGCAGCGCATGTAAACTTTCAAATCACATATGTACTCGCTTATTCTTGCTTCTTGCTTCGGATAGGTATTGGGGGGGGGGGTGTTTTTTATGGAGAGCGCGCGCGGGGAGATGCTGAGGGAAAAACATAGTATTTGCCACTTTTCCTTGGATTATTGATACTTTTTGTACATGGATACCGTACAAACACTGGATACGCAATAATAAAATGCTTTGCTTCCCCCAACCTTGCCAGTAAAATCCACCATCCAACCCTATTTCCAACGGAGCACAACCCTCTCACCCCCTCGACAGCGGCGTCTCCGGCCCCCGCTGAAGCGGCAAATAAGTAATCGTATAGCTCGGATACCCAACGTCGACCGCTTCCCCCGTCTCGTAATCGTCCGGCAGCTGCTTAAGATTGACCACGACCTGATTATACGCCAAGCCGCCATAGTTCAAGCCGATCTGATACATGGGGGTGTAAATATTGTCCATGCAGGCGGCATACGTCGGCTTGGGGGCGCTGCCGTTGTACTGGGGGAGCCAGAAGCCCATGACGCACTCGGAGCCCGGGTCGGTCCAGTTCCACTGGCCGACGGGGGTGGCGGAGTCGTTGATGGCGGCGCAGGCGTCGAAGATGACGGTGTTGCAGTTGTCCCAGGTGATGTTGAGGCCGGAGCCGTCGTTCATGAGGAGGGCGCCGTAGGCGGAGGGGGCGGTCACGAGCGTGACGGCGCGGTTGCAGGTGTCGTTGGGGGTGATGGCGTCTTGGACGAGGGGGCCGCAGGGGTCGAAAGCGTGTGTAGGAGGGAGAATGGCGGCCAGGAGGAAGAGGATGAGGGGTTTGAGAGAGGTAGCATTCCTCATGTTGCTGTGTTTATTTGCATCTGTTCACTGGTATTCGAGACTGGTGGTGTAGACTGCCAAGGCTGGGTGTTTGAAGATGTAGAGGTAGTGAAAAGTGGAGATGTGCTTTTGGTCTGCGCAAAATAAAAAAGAAGGGACCTCGGGAGGGCTGACAATAAAAAAGCAGGATCGACATGACTAGGAGTCATACCGTGAGGATTTGTCCACTGAGCATATGGGGGTAAAAGCATCTTACGCCGAGTGAGCAGAAGTAGTATGCGGAACGCTGTGTATGGTTTGCTTAGAGGCGATCACGCCACCAATGTACGGCGATTATCCTCCGATGGGCGCGCGTATGCAGGAAGAAGCGATGAAGACTTGAAAACACAGAAACAAATCAACACGTAGTAAATTGAAAGTCTGCCGTTAAGTTCTGATGCGAAACAAGCTTGTTAGACCAAAAAAGCGCCCTTTAAATGTGATGTACTTTTCACTGGGTTTGGAAGGGGAGACGCGCTGTTCATAGACTATCAGTGAGTGTTTATGCAGTTGTGACACTGGAAATTCTGTGGAGGTATGATCGGGAAGACACTCGTAAAGAAAAAGGGATTTGGAAAGATCGGGTGGCAAGAAAGTAATGACAAGGCCCGTGGCACGACTCATGCAATGGAATGCCAACGGAGGAATTCTCCGACCTTGAGAACCATAATGGTATCATCAATCTAGCGTGTATAGCCGGGCGATTTGCAACCACTGACTGACATTCAACTCCGCATTCGGGACAGGTACCGAAGAGGGAGTTGCGGGTGTAGCTGAGACGGTGCATAGGGATCTTGAGAAATTAGCGAGATGAAGCCAATGATAAAATGGAAAAAGTGTTACTGATCCTCCGTGTTTTCTTCAAATCAGAGTCAGTGGAATCGGACTGATCTTCGAAGTAACAACTCGGATGAACAAGTCGCTCCTCCATGTGTGCAATAGCATCAATGCGCTGGATGCGCGAGAATTCGGGAATATCTTCGGCACTTTCAACATCTAAAAGAGCTTCTTCTTCGACACTTAGAACCCAATGGCCAACCCTACTGGCATCATTCGCATTCCAAGAGCCTTCTTGCCGGGGGAAGCGACAGAGGAGAGAGGAGAGACAATGCCTGCCGTCGTATAGCGGGATCTCTGCAACTGACGAGTGTGGAGTACAGAGGTACAAGAATTCCCAAATCCATCGAGAAGCTTGGTCTGACCTCCAGAGACCCTGGCGATTCCAGCGATGATGCTGAAAGCGACACGATGCTCCTGAAGTGGTCGATATAAGAGTCGAAAACGCATTGCTCGGAGCTCAGGCTCGTTCTGAGAAGGACTGTTGCCGTAATGTGATGTATTTTGAGGAGCATAGCTGCCTTAAGATTTCTTGTGTCTATTGTGTGCCGGGAACCTGTAGTAACGTGTCGAAAATCTGAAGCAATTTTTGCATCAAGTCATCAAGGTGATCGCGTCCCAATACCACCGCATTGGGTGGCTCCTCAAAAAACTCGATAGACTCTTTGGTGTCGTGTCTAAAACGGATAAAGTCGAATGCCGCATTGAAGAAATTGTAGAGGCAGACTCGCGACTGGTTGAGTCTGAAGAACGCATTTGGGATGTTGGGGTGTCTCCAATGAAACGGTGATGCTGAGAAAGGCAAGAGTCGACTAACGATCTTGCTTGTAAATTGAGCCTAGAGAATACCGGAAGAAGGTCACCCTCGATCATGGTCGTTGCGAGCAAGGAAGATGGTTGCAGAAGCTGGTCTTGCTTAATTTGCCAATCATGCAAAATTTTCAGCCCGCTCTCCAGGTGCAGCCCAGCTGAATTGTAGTTACCCAAGAATGCCTCGAAAGCAATATAGAGGACGCAACAAATCAATGTCGACCGGACATTCCCATTCTACTCATCTCCAAGGTTCTGCCGCAAGTGAGCGAGGGCTTGATTGTATTGCTCGATGCTGTATTAGTAGCACACCGTTAGTTAGGACTGCGATCGGATGACTTCCCGCTGGATGTCGAATTTTTTGTACAGGCAGCCAAGTGCAATGACCGCGTGGCGTAGGGCTGGGTCATCATGACTGATCTGTAACACTAGCTGGTCCCAAAATTTCGAGTCGAAATAATCAGAAAACTCGATGACGGAGCGTTGGCGAAACTATTCGAAGTACTTCCGTTCCTCATGAGTGCCAGACAGATTGGATGATGGTTCTTGAATGGAGAGAACACTAGGACCGGGGGATCTGTCTTCGGGCCCTGTAGCCTGCGGTGTCACTCGACCAATCTGCATGGAAAGGTAGCCGTTGCAAGTTCTTCCGGTTCTGCGACAATTCAAGCATGCAGGCTTCTCCTCCTCACATTCTTCACGTCGTACTCTAGGATTAGGCGATACGAGCTTAGACTTTGTGAAGCACTCGGACATACGACAGCGCGGTCAGGGGTGTGACTCACTTACAGGTAAGACACGCAATTCGAACTTTCTTTCCAAACGCCAACTGAGAGCTGCTCATAATGAGGCGCTTCGTGTTGTTAGAGGTAGGAAATCGCAAAACTCAAGCTGCCTGATCGATAGGATGAGCTCATTTTTGGGGGTCTTTGAGACAGTTATGGACTTCGAGCTTCAGCCTGAAGAGCAGAGGCTGTCTCAAAGGAACAAATTAGTGAGACGAGAGTCAACGATCCCACAGAGCAGAGCTACTACAGGCATTTTGTTCCCGATTCCCCGGTAATTCGATGTTGTGGGACGCCTACTTGTGGCTGTAGGTTTTTTCCAGCAGCTTTGGCACCAGATGGGCTGCCCGGAGTGTAGTCAATGGTGATGCCGACTTGATCAAGTAGGAGAGCAACACTAGGCTCTCTGGCAACTGAGTAGCGAAAGGGTTGGGGTTGTATGTTGTAGTTCACAACGCTGGAGAACGAGAACGCTAGTGTACTGGCTGAGAGTGCTCATCGGAAATGGAAAGGGTCGCAAAGACGACGAACCAGGCAGGGAGACACAGATCAAGATAGTGAATTTTGATGTCGACAAACCTCTTTGTTGGAGATTTATGAGGAATATGCACGCAGCCTTGTAGGGCTGGCCACTATTACACGTACCGTTCACCGATTGGCTCATCTTCGAGATGGCTGCAAGCGGGATAGGCAGGTGGGGTATGCTATACAGTTCTGATTGACGATTGTATCACGGGTGTTGGAATTGCACTACTCAGCCCTATCGCTTATATATAGTCAGGATTTTCTGTAGCAGCAAACCATCCGTCACCAATATTATAAAAGATTATAAAAGGCTATGAGCCCGGGTTTGCGCTATACCATCATAACCGTGACGGGCCCCTCACTGAGCGGCAGCATTGTACGGAAGTCCCACGTCGAGCTGAGCAACGGAAGCCCTGCGGCGGGCAGGCATGGACTATTACCCTGGAGAGGTTTTAGGGGAGTGATCGAGACATGTTGCTGTCGGAGCAGGCACGGATGTCTCGTGTGTATTTTTAGATTAGCGAGGATCTGGATGACGGGTCGAGAGGGAAGAGACAACGAAACAACATCTACGGCAATGCATGGTTGACTAAGAGGAAAGAGACAGCGAAACGACACCTACGGTAACGTATGATTGACTAAGAGGAAAGAGACGACGAGACGACACCTACGGCAATGCATACGATGGCTCGAAACAGGTACAACGGGCAGGCAACGGACTCCAGGTCAGAGGGCCAGAGGGAGCAACAATCGAGTACTCTTTCCCCCATCCACGAGCGAGCGATTGAGCGGTGGAAGGTTTTAAGGAGGCTACGAGTCAAGGACGAGAGGGAGCTATAGACTATAAGGCGACGACGAGGGTATACTCGCCGTCGATAGGCCTAAGTGTTGAGAGGGAGTGTTAGAATTGCACTACTCAGCCCTATTGCTTGCATGTAGTGTTGCTGAGGTCGCGTTGCTGTCCAGTCCAATGCTCGTCTGGTGACTTGGTACTTCCTCTGACTGGCAATTTGTTATACAAATGACATGCATACACAATCGTCTCTGCCTAGAAAGACAGTGGTAGCTGCGCTCCCTGCAGCATAAGCCCTTGCTATTATGATCACTGTTCGGTTGAATCGTTCTGATATTCCGATCTGATATGCTATGGGGGTGACGGTGGAGTTGATCAGCACCTATACAGCACATCCAAAAGGAATCCTCTCTCTACTATAGCATTGGGCCAAAAGTACCCGTCATACGATAATCGTCGAGTCATCGATGTTTTGCGGCTTTTCATAGATTTGATAGATGTTTCGGATGGTGATGGAGACGAGTGGACCAGCGGCTCCAGGATGGTGTATTTCATGAGCGGCTACGATAATCCGAGTTCTACCATCGAAATTGCTGACGATACTCTTCTATGGTTTATACAAACTCTAGGCCCCTCTTTCTGGAACTCGGTCGACGAATACTACCGTAGGATAGCTACGTTGGAGTCTGCTGTAAGTGAACAGCCTGAGCGATTGAAATGTCTCAAGAAACTCGTTGGTAGTAATATCGATGTGACGGAGGTCGAAGGGGGTTACTGTCTGTTCCACGATTCTGTCCTTGGAGGGAGTCACGTTGGGTCAAACCAGTTACTGGCAGCGGGAACAAACACTCACCTAGTGGGTCTTGAACCTGAAAAAAGCCCTGCATATGAAATCCCGGCTTCTCTTGCACTGTACCGTGCAGACCTTTTCATAGCGCTACAAAGGACACTCAGAGACACGAAGGTGCACTTGGATAGTTTTTTGGCCTTGGAGCTATGATAAGTTACTTTTTGGGAGAGTGCTTGGACAAAGGATACCCTGTTAGCACTGTTCTCTCAAGACCTTGATACCTTCATTTTCACTCGTCGGTCCACAACCATCTGTAGATTTTGCGCCCATATTACGATTGTGATGGTCCAACCTTCTTGGATGTTAGCTCTTGGAGCCATAATACGCGGACAATCATCAAAAGATGTTGGTGATATCATCGGCAGCAGCATGTCTCTTGGCTGGCGACCGCAACGTGTCCCATCAAACCTCCTCACTGCTGAAAGAGAACCGTACAGGTAGGCTCAGCATGAAGACGACCCCGGGTTCATCATCTATAAAGGTGGACAAGGCTTTTTAAAATTTCATGCTGATTAAAAAAGTAGTTCATCTAGTATCGAAGACCACCTCGACAGATGGGACTGGGACATGTGCCTTTTCTGCTGGCAAAAGATGAAAGAGACTGGCATCGAACCCGTAGTCCTTGAAAGCAAATGTCCAACCTGCGATCGCTTCTTGGTTCTTTTGGGACGAGACGACTGTAGAAACGACCTCTGCCGATTCTGCGAGGCGAAGGAAGAGCAAGCCGAATTCGCAATACGACAGAGGGAGAAGCGACACCCCCAAGCCAGATTCAACGCGGACGAAGGAGACACTGAATACTCGCCCTAATTAATACGTACCTAATGTCTTCATCGAGGGATACTCGCCCTACTTCATACACACCTAGCATCCTCACCAAGGGACACGCCTGCTGCCACCACTGCCATCGGAAAAAGAACTTTGCATGAAAGATTATTCTTGCGTGAGCTCCAAAGCAGGACGGAACCCGCCCGGCCAAACGGCCATTGGAGACCCAATGCACCGATTCTGCTTTTTGGAGGAAACCGCGAAGCGGAAAGGGGGGGCCCGTTTTGTCAAGTCTACACAGTCTGGTGTCTAGCTAGCTAGTGTAGTCCTCGCCAGCACTCAAACACGACATGAGGATCCGACTACAACACACAGCATGTGAACTTTCAACATTGATAATGTGCAAATAGTAAACGCCGGAGATCTTCACAGCTACACGCCCACGGCGGCCAAGGAGAAGCATCTTGCCTGCTCTTTTACTCCAGCACGACACGGCACTATGAAAATTGCCCCAAGGCTCGACTGTTAATCATGATTTTCGATGGGGGACCGAAGAACATGTTCCAAACGTGTTGAAAACACGGGCGCAAAAGCCTGTGCCCCAAAACAACAACGCCTTGGCGACCCCCCCTGCGGTTGACATGGTAGCCGGATACGTGGATTGGATTATCAACCGTCGCCTTTTTCTCCAATCTCATCCAGTCCCGACCAATCCTTTGTGGAACACACCCGTCTTCAAGAAAGCGGCAACGTCACAGTACCGATGTGCGTCAACCCTTAGGAAAGATGGGCTAGGTAGTTAAACGAGACATGTGATACATGTGACCGACTTTTGAGTACACCGACACCCCCCCCCCTCCTCACATCCGGGTACGATTTCCGGGTCCTCGCCATGCCTCAACCTGTTTGCCCCTCGGCGGGGCTAGTCTGTTTGAAATGAAGCGCACCGGACGAGTGTAGGAGCGAGTGTGTACAGGAGGGGCCCCCTTGGAAGGAAGGGAGGATCCTGTTCGCGAGTGACGCACTCTGTAGGTAGCAAGACCACGGCACTTGAAACACTCGAGACTGCGCCCGGCCCAACCAGCCCGGAACTTGTACCCGGATATGGTTTGGGGTGGGAGGGAGGGGTGGGGTCAATGTATCCAAAAGCGGTGTACACGTATCACGTCCCTTAAACAATCCGGAGGGCTATCGCAGTACACACTCAATCAAGCACGGGAGATTCGGGGCTGGCCAGTTGTTGGGAAGGGGTAATGTTATAACACAGCAACAACATCTGGAGTCCGCAGGGACGGAGACGTCAAATGGAAAACATTATTAAATGATCCATCAACACCTTAAGTTCCGACGAAAGTATTCTGCTACGGTTAGTCTCTGCGGTACATCAGAGCTCAAAATGCATCGGAGCCCGGATTCCAGCAGCAAATTCGCTCCATGCTGTTAGAAATGTTTGGCTAAATCCAGCCATACCTCGCACTACAATTTCTTAAGCAAAATCAACAGAATAGCGTCTCATGCGAAAATTTTTGTATAAAGTCTCAATGCATATTCTCATGCGCGTAAAAATCTCATGTACAAGAATGTATGCATATATGCGTTCGAATAGAAAGCCCCATAGAAAACCATCATCAAGTCGAAAGAAGTGAAACATCCCCGTCCACTGCCCAGCAGTCACCTCTCCATTGTCCCACTTCAACTCAAGCCTAGATCCTAAGAAGCATACTTCACCCCCACGGCATTCACACTTCCCCCACTCACCATGATCCCATCCGTAGCCATAAAGTAAGAATACCTCTCTACACTACTCTGGCCATCTAACCATGGCAGTATCTCATCAAGGAAGCTCTCTGGGTCCGTAAACGATTGAAACTCTGTAACCCACACCGGCACGTTCTGCCCAGTCGCCGGGTTCACCGCTGCTTTGATGGCCGATTGGACATGAGATTGAAAGTCGCTGACGTCGGAGGAGACTGGGCAGCCATTTTGGCAGCCGTACCAGTGGATTGGGACGAATGAAATGGGGCAACCTGTGCATTGTTCTAGGAAGGGGGAAAGCCAATCGAGTCCTTGGGGGATCCCAGCACTATTTGTGCCGGCACTGTTAGTCACACTGGGAGAGCCAAGTAAAACGTTGTTGCTGGCGTATGGTTTCATATACTGATTGAAGCCCGCGACAGCGGAGCCAACGTCCATATTGGCTTGACCCGTATTATCGGGTTCGTTGAACGACATGAGATAGTTGGTCCCGGACCCAGAGGTTGCGGCTTTGACGGCAGAGTCCCAATTGTCTGAATGAACGGAGGCGATGCCCCATAGAGTGGGAACGTATTGGAATTTAGAAGGGAGGCCTTGAGGCGTGTCGTCCCAATTGTAGCCCCATGATAGTTGACTGTAGCCTGACCATATGTTGAGATTTCCCGAGCTAGGATTGTATGCAAGACCGCGCTTTCCAGAGCTGCTGGTAGTACCACCAGAGTTACTGTTGCCGCTGTTGCTGGTTGTTGATCCTTGATTTGCGGCAGGCGACGGGGAGGGCGAGGTATCGACGACTGGCGCAGCCTGCGCGGGAGTCGAAGCAGCGGCGGGAGTTGAAGTAGGGGTGGGTGTCGGAGTGGAACCACCACCGTAATTGACGGTGCTCCAGTCTACGTTATTCCAATCGACGTTCTTGTAGAGAGAAGGGTCGTTCCAATTTACGCCCGCATAGTCGTCGCGCCGGTGTTTGCGGAGTGGCGCATGTGCTGGATGGGCATAGACGCCCGTGAGGAAAAAGGCCGCCAGGGCTAATGTTGGAAGAGATAGATGCATGGTGGCGTCGATACTCAGATGTAGTCGTGTAAATTTAAGTTCGCGACGTTGGGATGCTGAGTTGAGTGACGATAGTGACGAATGAGAGTCTGCGGTTGATCTTCTGGTGCGGTATGCGATATGCGAGTCGCGTGTAACAGTGATTGTAGGCACTGACCTATGAACTGAATGAAGGTGGTGGTAAGGTTGTCCTTAATCGTTGCGCGGCGCAGCTGTACAGTGTTGATGTGGTGTGGAAATGAGCGTGGACTAGGTGGCGGCGTCAGGTGAAATGAATGAATGAATGAATGAATGAATGAGAGTGTCTAGAATGAAATCATTGTTCGTGCTGATTGTGTGGCTTAAATTAAAAGAGAGCCGAACGAATGGATGAATGTGTTATTGACAAAGAAAAGGCAGTCTTGCGAAGAGAGCAGAATGAGTGAATGAATTTGTTATTGACAAAAAAAAAATAGGTTGCGAATCAACAATAGTACCTAGTACAACATACTAGAGGAAGATGAAGGAAGGATCGTGGGGAGAGGAAGGTGCCATGTGCATTTTACGCAAATCCGACCCCTCATTTTTGGGCTTGCCAAAGTTGAAACAGCTTGCGAACTGCAGCATTTTCAGCATTTTGTGTAGAATGCAATATCGAATTAGGAGTTAGCGAGTGGTTGGATGCTGGCCGCCGTGGCGCGGAAATTGCAGAAATCTAAGCGCTGGCAAAGGTTGTGCCTTTCCTATCCGAGGCCGAGATCCTCCACTCAAATTCACAGGCTGGGCCTCGGTCTCGAATTAGAACAAAGAAAATGGTCATTACTTTGTCCTCAAGTCTCCACTCCTGAGTGTGCATATACCTCACAGGCACGAGGAATCATGCGCACTGGTCCTGGCGCCTAGGTAATGAATGTCGATGAGTGAGTATGGACAGGTCATACAGAATGTGTAACACCAAGGAAACAACGCTCATTAGGAAAAATGATGCTCTGATGCTATCTCCTTGAGGCGCCTGAAATTTGGCTGGAAGACTCTTAGGATCTTGGTGAAGGAGGGATGCGAACCGTATGTTGCCAAGCTGGAGCATGAGCATGACGATTCTCTCAACTCCTATGTCTGTATCTGCATTTGACGATGTAGCGTATCAGAAGCACTCCATATAAACCTCCATACTTGAAGGATCTACCCTTACGTCTTCATCTGCTCGTTATTCATCTCAGAATCTCTTGACCGCGCAGAAACAGATTAAAAGAGTTCGTAACTTTCGAGTCATCGGAGTCTGACAGAACTGGAAACTTGTGAAGTATATAGTAGTCTGTGTGGCACCTCTACTTCATGAGCTCGTTAAGCCGGATCTCGTCTCGTATGGAGACCATCCAAAGGCGAGGGAGGATTGTCACTCTCGTCGATCCAGCTGGAATCTATAAGCATCTGCACTCCCTCTTTAAACGATATCCTCGGGTCTCGTTTAGCCACACCAAAGCCTCTTGCGTAAAATTTCTCTTGACTACCTGAAGCTCGTCGTGAAAGCACTCGTGAAAGCCGCTGAAAGTACGTTTCAGCACTCCGTTGATAACTTCCAGAGCCTTATGATAGTGTTCCTCAATTGCCACCTCGAGATCCAGGCCCGTATTCTCTGTCAAATGTCTGTGAGTGTTGTGTTTACTGCCAGAATAAGCAGTCCTTTTTTCTAGTCTGCAGCTGTGCACCTTTGCTTTGCCAATTGAGAACTCTGGGCAATGCATGCTGGTCGTCCAGAGTAGTCAAGCTGACAAGCACTGGAACCGACTTTCATAGCACCTCCTTGTAATTCAAGCGTGTATCTCCATGAATCCTTGATAGTCAATATGGGAGCGAAAGAGATTGCAGACCCCGAAATTGATGCGAAAGATGGCCTTCGACGTCGATGTGCGTAGATCCAATTCGCAATGAGTCAGTCTGACGTGGTCTGTGGCGTGGCTTTCAGTACCGGCCTCGTCATCCAATTCCTTGTCCTTGAAATTTTCATCCTTGTAGACCGTCAAAGGTGCTGCTTGAGGGTGTCCAGATGCCACTTGGGCTTCGCGTATTGAGATCCAGGCGTCGTGCTTGGTGGTACCGGTCACTGGCTGATCAGGTCTCTTGATCTGGCTCGAGTACAACGTTTGAGGCTGTTGGCGCTCTATCCATGGTACCATATGCTGAGACAGCTTCCTCTTCTTGGGTATGACTCCTTGCATTATTCTCAGTCGTTGCCGAAAGACAACGTAGAGCAGCTTAGCGCTTCACTTGCGAACAGTATAGACGCAGCATCGAAAGCTGATCTGTTGACAGACGTCCTCGACCACCACGGTCTTGAGCTAGACTCGTTGCTCGCGTTTGCGGTCTCTTGACTAGACCGGGGACAAATCGCCATATCGATGTCTGGTCACCTCAGGCTCCTGCTGCTATGCTTTGTCGTCTTCCTCTCTGCTGTTCCTTGTAGCCTCCTCCTTCGGTTTCTCGATGCCGACGTTATTGTGGCGCTTGTCGCTTTTGCTTAAATGTTAGTCTTCTTCGTTGAGCATCTCGCTGCTGGCACCGTTTCTGGCCCGGTCCGTTCGTATTCGTACCGTTAGTCTTGGGCCCGTCACCCCGTCTACCTCCTACACAACGGTTATCACCACCGCAACTCACCAAAGCCTGACAGGACCGCTGTTTTAGGAAATGGTAGCCAATACTACCTACTGTGGTTGCATGGTCATTCCCTTGAAGACCAACGACTGACCGAACATCAAACGTACAAAAGCCACCAAAGCCACCAAAACCAACAAAACCAACGAAACCAACTCCGTTCGGGACAGTCCCCCTCCCACAGGCAGGGCGCAGACCTCTGCCATGAAGGAATGGGGGGACTTAAAGCTTATTTCCGTGACTATGCACGGGAGGCGTAGGTATTTAGCTACAAATCTATGGTAGGGGCCCTAGGGGGACTGGGATGGGGAGATTGGGACGGTCCCGAACGGAGTCACCAAAACCATCGCGCGTTACCATCAGCGGCGAGCTCTTGGCAACGTTGATGGCACGGCATGAACCATGGTACCATTGCCGCGATGGAATTACTGACATCCTCCTCCCTGCATCGTTTGGGTGTACAGCATGGACACACCAACTCAAAAATCTCGATCAGCATCCCCGGCCGCAGCAGCAACCGCTCCTTTTCTGACCACCCCAAGCAAAGACAACCGCTTCAATTGCCCCTCAAGATGGTTTCTCACTTTGCAAGCGCGCATCTGGAGATTCCTTGCTCGAATCGGCCTTTGGCTGCATACCTTCCCTAAGCCATCACCCCCAGCACCCTCCTTCCTCCGATACTTCACCACCACAGCCCTCGATGGCACCAGTTCTGCACGCCTCGAGCTCGCCTTCTACGTCCCCGCAGACTACAATCGCCAGATCAAGCGCGGCAAACGATATCCCGTCGTAGTCAACTACCATGGCGGGGGCTTCACAATGGGACGAACGTCTGACGACGCACGCTGGGCGGCAATGGTAGTGCACGAAGTCTCCGCCGTGGTGGTAGGCGTAGCATACCGGCTAGCACCGGAACACCCATTCCCCACAGCAGTCGAAGACGGCGTATGCGCTTTGCTACACCTCTCCGCCAACGCGGAAACCCTCGGCATCGACGCCGGCAAGATCTGCCTCAGCGGTTTCTCCGCCGGCGGAAACCTAGCCTTCACGGTCCCCTTACGGCTCCAAGCGCACCTGCGCACCCTCGCGCAAGAACAAGAACGAGAAAAAAAAGAACAAGAGTTTCCCTTTGTGCCCCACATCGTCTCGATAATAGCCTGGTACCCCAGCCTAGACAACCGACTCACGCGCGCCCAACGCCGCGCCCGCAGCCTCGAGCCCTCCAAAACCCTCCCCTCCCTCCTCACCGACCTCTTTGACGCCTCGTACTTCCCCTCCCACGCAAGCGTGGCCTCGCCGTATGCTTCCCCCGCCGCGGCCACCGATGAAGCTCTAATAACGGCGCTGCCGGATAACATAGCACTGTATGTGTGCGAATGGGATATGCTGCTGCAGGAAGGGAAGGATTTCGGGGAGCGGCTTGAGGGGTTGGGGAAACGGGTACGATGTGAGGTTATCAAGGGGAGGAAGCATGCATTTGATAAGAGCCCATGGCCGTTCGGGCTGGATTGGAAGGTAGGGGTGTATTACAAGCAAGCGTGTGGGTGGCTTTGTGAGGTGTTCGGGGAGTTTTAAATTCAAGTGTTAAGGAAAGGGAGGGAGGTAGATAGCAACGCTGTGCAAGTATCTATTTTGAAATAGACCGATTGACTGATCGATAGACATATCTATTCCAAATCGTAATCTCCTGCTTTCCTGGATCTAGGCTGTCAAGACAGTCCACCCCTCTTCCCTCTTCCCTCTTCCCTCTTCCCTCTTCCCTCTTCCCTCTTCCCTCTTCCCTCCTCCAAAAATCCTCTTCAACTTAGCCTGTCAAGACAGTCCTCCCCTCTTCCCTCTTCCCTCTTCCCTCTTCCCTCTTCCCTCTTCCCTCTTCCCTCTTCCCTCCTCCAAAAATCCACTTCAACTTAGCCCCTCCCGGCCGTTGACTCGAACCCTGTTCTCATTCTCTCAAGCGTTGAGCTTATCCATACCACCACCTCATTCAGCGAGATCGTGCAACTTCCCAAGCGTGATTAAAGGGCCGCTCGGTGAAAGGTCTTGCCACGCGACCATACCATTGTACTACCGCGGTCGCTCGTGGCTGGTGGTGCTCGTCTTGCCGGCTGAGTACAGTACGTCTTCGAAGCCCCGGGGCTTTTGACGGGTGGGAAGCCTATCTACGGAATCTCAACTCGATTTTGCGGGTTGGAGCGACAAGTCCGACGTTCCCTGTATCAATGATGCACTTCGAGAGGGAGCTGTAGCCATGTGGGTTTGGTTGAAGAAGCCACCAGTACATCATAGCCATCTCTCGCGTGCTTCTGTCTAGCTCGCGACCATCGAGTTACCCCCCCAGCTCAAAGATGTGGGAAATAATCTGTCCACTGCACGGTCTGATAAACGCCCGACGGAACATGCCGCAAGCTGATGAAAGTCTCGGTGATGATGTAAATTCTTGACAAGATGAAAAGCGGAAAGTTAAGGAGTCCGATCAGGATCACTATCCGATAAAGCAACGACATCACACCCGGCTCTCGAGTGAAGCAAGACGTCAGTAAAAGCCTGGGACCGTGCTCGTGGGCAAAGACGACAACGGAGAAAACCGCCAGCAGCGAAATGACTCCGGCGATGGTGTCGATGCAAGCGATTCTCCACAGGAGGCGCTCAACATCTGTCGGGAAAACGAACGCCCAAGCCGTGGCGTGTGCGGCGCCATAGAACATGCAGACCGTCAGTGCGGCGACCAGACCGCCAGAAGCCCAACCGCGGAAATAGGCATAGAAACCGGCTTGCAATCCCTTGCGGTCAATAAGGATACTATGAGTAGAAAGGGTGAAATAATTGATGGAGGGTTTGGGCGAGTCAGAATAAAGCTCCTCCCCAATCCTTCTTGCCGCACGCGCCGCCAAAGTCCACCTCCGAACATCCTTGTCGGTCAGAGATATCTGTAGATGACCACCATGCTGATGTTCTTTCTTCGCACCCCACAGGTCATGAACGCTCATTGCGGGTCCAACGCCGCATTCAAGCGCCTGTCCAGACATCAACGAGCACACTGCTGGGCCATACAAGGAAGGTCCCAACGAGTAGTCACAATCCTTGACTTCCTGATGTACAACAATGTTAGGTGTAGCTGATGACGACCTGCGTGGTGCAGGCGGTTGCATTGTACGATCTGGAGAAGGTGGTGACTGGGTCTCTCGCGCGATAGTGTTTGCAGATTCATCCTTCTCGGATGCAGGGTAAAGGTGAAGATATGCGCTTTCTGATCCGTTTGCAAACCGATGCTGGACCGCTTTGATCTGCACCGGGTTTCCCTGGTCGTGCCTACAGACTCGGGTGCCAAAGCCGTAGTTTCGAACCAACATGAGAGCGAGAATATCTTCAAACTCGGAGGTATTTACCCACGCGGGATCCCGTATATCAAGAGGCTTCTGGAACCAAAGGCCGTACACTGCTAGAGCACAAGCCACATGGACTAACGTATGGACTTCCAACAATGTGATGGGGTACCCCACAACCTTTCGAGCAATCGTCTGCACCAGCATCCAACTCACTTGGATGCAGACTAGGACTTTGGCCAATGTATCGGCTTTGCTCTTATCCCGAATAGCGTCTTCTGGGATATTCACAAAATGGCCATGTTTCGCAAGAAAGGCCATGCCTTTGGTGGAAATCGTGAGGCGGGACAGGGTGTTGTGGAGATGGCTCACGTCGACGATGAAACCTCCCATGGTCACGAAAAAGCCATACAGGAGGCTGTATTTGGTCTCTCGAGGTTGTTGCAATGGTGTCTAGAAAGTCTGCTTAGAATCTCAACCTTGCTGTAGACCACATCTCAGTCACGTACTGCTTGGGCCGACGCCTTAGATCCACTTAAGAGATTTGTAGGGTTCGTTGGCAACTCCGCCTGCTTTTTCAGGGTAGCATTATTGAGCTTCTTGCACAGTCTCGACGCAGAGAACCATTGCTTCCCGGCCGTGTACAAGATTATTTCCGGAGAGAGAATAGCAATGATGACCCACTTGCCTTTCCGGCGAAACCACTCGAAAGTACTTTCCTCGGCCGGTCCGACATTCATATGAATGGCAGTAACAACGCACAAGGAGAGTGTGAAGCAACAGCTGTAAATGATTTCCCATGTCCCTAGAAGCTTGTCAGCTCGAGTAAGCTCGACCCTTTGGACAGTTCCTCCCCTTGCTGGAAGTTTGCTGACAGACCTCGGCCATTGGGTTCAGGAACCCAAGCAGGAGCGAAGTCGCTGAGCTCTGCAGAATTATTATTGAGGCCGGGGGGCATTGTCCTTAATCCCTGCCAAATGTCACGGGCAATAGTTCCCGCGACGGCGCGACACTGTTGGAATTCTGTTTTGCTGAGACAAGGAAGGCGCGTTTTTAGGCTGGCTCGAGTCGAATGATGGCTGAAGCTAAATGCTACCGTCGAGTATCCTAATGCCTAGTGTTACAGTGTGCCACGTGGTCTCCTAGCGATGAGCTACCTACCTTACATCTACCTAAATTTCACAAGACGATGGTCTTCCATATAACAAAAAGACAATCTCTGGAGGATAGTCGCAAAGTAATAAGAATAAGGCGTGCAAAAGAAAACACATTTCAGCTGCCCAAACGCTCGGCCTCGACCTGCATCTTCAGCCACTTGCCTGCAGCAATCGGCAATCGATTGATCCTTCGTCGCCTCGTCGCTACGGTATACTGTATACATAGGGGGCTACTCTCGGGAGTCCCGGAATTAAATCCGCACCCCTTCGTACATTCAAAATCTAGCAAAAGACAAATCAGTCTCAGACCTTGACAGTCGATTGCGGATCAAGCGCGTTACATACTTCACGTCTCTTGAAAATGGAAATTGGAAATTGCCGGATCCTTTCAAAGAACAAGGAGGGAAAGTGAAGGTTGATGAGATGGAATTCTATTGGTTGCGCGCACTCAACTTTGTAGGGTGTGGATGGATTTACTTGTAAAAAGGTCGAGAGCACCCATACATGCACGTTGGTTTGCTCCACGAGTCACAAAAATGTGAGCCGCAGAGCATCACCATTGGCCTATCGCTTAACAAGCCTTGCAGCGCGGTGTGCAGACCTGTCTGATCAAGACTCGGCCCATTGGGCTCTGCTGTACTCTACATTATGATACACAATATAACAGCAGCCACGTGAGCTTTACCTTGTTTCGCGCAATGGATGCCACTTCTTTTGGGCGTTCCATCTGCCACAGCCTTGCTCTATTCCCTTGTGATCTTCATCACCCTGAACACATTCCCCCGTATGTCCCGAGCACGCGTTCCCGATCATCCGTCCCGGCATCAAACAGACTAATGCGGTCGACAAAAATTTCCAGAACGCAGAATTCAGAATGCGCGGAGAGGAGTACACTCATTCCACGCCCCAAGATCCAATTGGCGCATCTCTTTTAATTGCGTCTCATAAAGTAGAAACTAGGCTTTAAACGCTATACATGCGGCACAATGACGAAAAATCGAAACTTAGTTATCAGGAGACACGAGATCGCTGCTTTTGGCGACACAATAGGTCGCAGCTTTCGACATTTAGACACCGTAGAAGGAGGCGAGGTAAATCACAGACTTATCGATGGGCTGGCCATCTTGTATAGCAATCGTACCCCTGATGAGATAGTGGGCTGTTTGTCGATAAAACTCATCACAAGCTCCTTCTGATGTGCACAAGCGGTGAAGGGACCATGATGATTTAGCTCAAACCTCCATTTACACATAAGTCCTGACAGTGAACTCGAAAGGGCGATGCGTGTTTTCCTGTGTGGCAGTCAAATCGTGAAGTGACTTGAATATTTCAAAGTAGATTCTAGGGAAAAAGGTGCGCTTGATACTGTGAACAAATCCGTATACAGGTTTTGGGAAGATACATACGAAAAGGCCGCGTCATTACTCTGCCAGGATGCAATAATTTAACACCAGCAGAACTTATCATTGCGCGGGCCTGCAGCACCAACGATTGCCAATCGTGCCCGATGCCATCAGTAATAAAAATGATTGTTTAAGGCTGAGTACCTCAATATTCGAGAATCAAGAAGCCCTAAGCCAGCCACCGAACGGCATAGGAAAGGGGAGATTTGCATAGAGCAGGAAAACGCATTGAAGAGATGACGGGGCAAATGACAATTGTGTTACCAGGCCGTAATATCGCCAACCTCGGCTTCGCCCGTCAATCCCTGTCGCTCGTCACCCTTGTTGTCATTTAAATCGAGTCCTGGCGCCTCCATGATATCGGGAAGAACCTCATTGAAGAATTCTATAATGTGCTTGTTCACCTGCTCGAACTGCAGCAAGAAAGCATCATGACCTTCTGGACTAACAATTTTCCGCAATCTTGAGTCAGGTATTGCGGCTGCTATCTCTTGCTGTTCTGAGAATGTGAACAAACCATCGCTCTCAATGCCGATCACAAGAGCTGGCTGCTCAATCTGGGACAGTGCCACTGCGACTCTATTGGGCGTATCGGGGGGGACCCGATACCTCGAGACGTCATGTGTATCTAGCTTCCGTGTGATAGCTATGTAGCAATTGCTATCAAAGCGCTTCACAAACTTTTGTCCCTGGTACCGTAGATACTGTTGGGCGGTGAAACTGGTAATTGCGCGGTTGCGGTCGGTGAGGGGTGTTGGCGGGGTGGGTAGCGCGAAGGTTGTAGCTCCGTTGAATTGGGGGTCAGTGAATTGAGCTGCATTGTCATTCGCAGTAAGTACAGGCACATTTGATTGAGGAGGAGGAGTTGACGCGTTCTCGTGAATGCTGGAAGGTCGAGTCGTACGGGAACTCTGGTGACCCTCGTTGTGTACCGCCCAGTGCTCATTCAATGGTGTTGATGGACCATGACTGTCATTGATGGTTTGCCGTCGTGACGGATCCGGAGCGTTTCGTCCGAACCTCGATTCAAACGAATCTCGGCTTCTGTATGTCAGGAGGGCAGACATGCGCGCAGCTCCAAGTCCTGCTGTCGGTGGGTCGTCGAAGGGATAATAACCGTCTTCGTATTTAGGATCGCAGTATATGCTTTGCCGTTGTGCCTCGCCCCAGCTGATACACCATGCACCGTGACGGCTTGATGTAGCTATTGGTACTATTGCTCGAACGTAGTCGGTGCCGAAGTAAGCATATTCCAGGACCAGCATGCCTCCCATAGATCCTCCGACGGCTGCTGCGATTTTTTTTACGCCCAGGTCATCGAGAACGAGCCTATGTATGCTGTACTACGTCAGACATGGTCGAGGAGCAATGGTACAAGCACGTACTTAACATCGTCTCGTATCGTAGTCAAAGGAAATTCTGGGCCGTAACGCTCGCGGTTTGCATCTCCGTCCAGGCTGGTGACAGGACTCGCACTTCCGTATGGACTGCCCAAGCTGTTCAGGCAGATTATGAAGAACCTCGTCATATCGAAGGCACGTCCAACCCCTCCCATCAATGGACCCCACCAATCAGCCACATCGGCACTCCCAGACAGAGCATGGCATATGACCAAGGCGTTATCTCCCTTCGCGGAGAGTCGCCCCCGAGTGCTGTACGCGACAGGAACATTGCGGAGAGTGACTCCAGATTCGAGGGTGAAGGATGGTACGATGGCAATATGCTGATCTGGAATCAGAGCAGCGAACGGGTTCTCAGGCTGGCTAGAGGCTCTCTCTACGGGATTTAGCATTCGGTCGATACAGTCCGAGTCAAGGTGTTTGATACTGACGGAGTCGCTTATTCAAAGAAGCATTGTTGGCCCCTCCTCCTTCTTCTGCTGTCATCTTTGAATGGTAGAGAAGAGATGCTTGTAGAACTCTGGGTGGGATGGGTGTGGCCGCAGTAGAGTAGCGGGTGAGCTGAGTAAGCAGGCTGGCAGGGCTAAAGCAGCCTTCGACTCTCAGGGAGTGACCAACTACAACATCAACTACACAGTGGCCTTCTTCTCCCGTGGTAAAAACTTTTTCTTTGGAAAAAATAGATCTGATAACATATACACCAAAAAAGAATCCGTACTTATGTGCGCAACGAGCCTGAATCTTCGAACTACCATAGGCTTCGTTCGGGACACATTGCAAGATGCTCGCCATTGTGAAGAAAGCTCACGAAGCAATGATGGAAATCCCGAGAATCAATGTGGCAGGTCTCAAGGACCTTGTGTTGGAGATTCCCGTGGTAAAAAGAGTGAATGCAATCCCTGTGTTGTAAAGAGTCTCGCCGAAATACAGAGCCGGACGAAAACGAGGGCAATGTTCGGACAACGTCCATGTTCGGATATGCGAATTGTGAAAATCATCCTTAAAGATCGGATTCTTGCTTGCAGAAGGATCCACCCCTCTCTGCATGTAAGGATGATGCTCAGTCAGCCAAGGTGCATGAAGGGTATATCATCTGGTTACATTTGACACACCGCTACGAAAGTCGTCAGAGAGCACCTCGCAGGGGAGAATCCTGCATACACACATGCGATCACGATTACAAGTCGCCGATCCCTAGGTAATTATCCGTTGATCATGAAGGAATATGTGGATTCTGCGCAGAATTGTAAATGATCGTCGCTCTACACTGCCTCTTAGATGCAATTCACGGCTCCGACGCAAGACCCTTGATCCTCGAAGCGCAAATGGATTGTGTTTCTGTGTATCAACTTATTATGACGAGATAAAGCGCCTGAGTATGGAAACACCACAGCCTTGCCATCCTCTGACAAAATTTGCTCTGTAATCCAGCCCTACCCCGCGAAGAGACTCGTGGTTGTTGATAAAATTCGCAACGTCAGCCATATTTGTTGAGATTGGCAACAAGAAACAGCCGCAGCCACCTAGCTGATATCGCAAGCCGTACACATGAGTATTCATCCCGTGTCCTCTGACTGTGGACAGAGGCTGCTTCCAACTTTGGTTGATCAACTATCAACCAGCGATCCGGAGCGTGTTTTTTTGTCATACCCGTCTGGTCCTCGCCCCATAGACGGATACCGTGATGTCACGTATAGAGAATTTGCAGCTGCGATCAACCGCTGCTCCTGGTGGCTTGACAAACACCTGGGAAGTAGTGACGATTTTAGGACGTTGACGTATTTTGGATCTCGGGACTTGCGCTCGACGGTGGTTATGTATTCTGCTGTGAAGACCGGCCACAAGGTACCGCTGCTTCTGCTGTCCACTCCATTGTCCTACTCACGAATACAGCTATTCTTGAGTTCTCTTGGCTTTGAGAGCGTGGAAGAAGACCTACAGATACTCGAAGATCTGCAGTGCGATGTTATGCTTTTGACAGCTGAGAGCAAGTCGCTGATTGCTGAGGAAATCTTGTCGAGGAGAGCTATGCGAACAATGACAGTACCTGCATTGGAAGAACTGTTGATGACAGAAGAAGGACCAGTCTACCCGTACACCAAGACCTATTCTCAAGCTAAACACGAGCCATTTGTTGTGATGCATACTTCTGGCTCCACAGGGCGTCCAAAACCTGTGTCCCTAAATCATGGTACAATAGCTCATCCCGACCTGTTCCTCAGCGCACCAGTTTTGGGTGGGAAGGCGTTGAATGTGGCTCGCTTCAGCGGTAAACGCGTGTTACTTGGCCTCCCGCAATTCCACAGCGCAGCAGTGTGCTTTTTGGCCTTTTCGATATACTCAAACACCATACCAGTCCTTTTACCTTCGCCAGTAACCGCTGAACTAGTCAATGAAGCGCATACGCACGCTGGGATCGATGCAAGCTTTCTCGCTCCCAGCACGCTCGCTGATATCGTTCGAAATCCGGAATACTTCGAAAACCTCAGGCGGTTACAGTATTTGACATTTGGAGGATCCCCACTTCCACAAGAGATTGGCAACAATGTGAAAGACTTGGTGCATCTCTTCGTGAGCTTTGGGACTACAGAGTGCGGATTCTATGCACTTGAGGAAACTGAGCCGGATGATTGGCAATATGCTAGCTTTAGTCCGATCATGGGCTGTGAGCTTCGTACCTTCTCCGAAGGCCTCTACGAATTGTTCTTCGTCCGCAGTGATGATCCGCAGAAATCGCAAGGAGTCTTTTCGACTTTTCCGTTGCTTGAAGAATATTCGGCGAAGGACCTCTACTCGAAGCACCCGACTAAAGAAGGACTCTGGTTGTACGAAGGTCGCAGAGATGATGTTCTTATCTTCTCCGATACCCACAAATTCTATCCCCAGGAGACGGAGCGCATCTTGAATGCTCACCCTGCCGTGAACTCTGCTCTTGTCTGCGGACATGGTCGATTCAAGGCGGCACTCCTAATCGAAGCCAACTCACCGCCAGACACGAAGCAGGAGAGATCTGCGTTGTTAGAAGAAATATGGCCTTCAATCGTGCTTGCTAACAAGAAGACTACTTCTAGCTACGGGCAGATCTCTGAGGACCTAATATTGTTTACATCAATGACAAGGCCTATGTTGAGAGCAGCCAAGGGCTCAGTGCTGCGCAATAAAACTGCAGAACTGTACAGTTCGAACTTAGATCAAGCATTCATCAACCATGCGAAGGCATCTCAATGTTAAGAGGTATAGCGATCAGTCTGCCCAATTGGGGATTTGTATATAGAAGGAGAATAGAAAGCCTTCTGATTGGGACGTCGCATAGTGGCTGACCATCAGCGTGTTCAAAGACATGAATATGTCGATTACTGTATGGTTTAACATACACATGACTTGAGGATCTGTGTATCGCATGTTCTAGCGCTTCACTTCCGCGTCGTAGTTACGTTTTATAGTACGTCCTTAATTTTTTGACTTGACGGGGAACCTCTTGGGGAAACTGGTCCTCGAACACATGCAAAGATGTGGGATAATTTTCTAATGCATAATGAAGTTGCTGTGCTTTCAATCAATGTTGCAGGGGACGGATCCGACTGCATAAAATAGTTACGGGTATGAAGGATATACTTCAATGCAGATCGACGTTGTTAATTTTGAGGCAATCCTTTACAAATCAACTTCGACCACTTCAATAGTGGAAGATCTGAAGGATTTGCTTCAATGCAGATCAAATACGCTATTTCTTTTTTTTTTGGAATTGGCTCGTAGGCCAGTCGAGCGGAGTCAAAATAACCTGCGTCACCAATACGTCAAGTAGTGAGCCTGCTATAACAGCAACAGAATAGTGAAACTGCTACAAGGGCAGTCAAGAAGACCACGCTCCGACCTGTTCACTGAGCAAGTCGACAAGTGAGCCTGCTGCCAAATGGCAATTCCATGCTACGTGGACTTTTGATGGCAAGAGCTAGACAGAGCGTGGACGATGTGGAAGCCAAGAAAGCCACAGCCTCTAACGACGACGACCGTACCAAGAGCAGGTTCAGAGTGAGAGCCCACAGATTCGGTTTGGAGTGCTTAGTTGACAACAGTCTCAATGACGGAGCAACCTTTAGGCGAGGAGCCTGTGAAGCGGTTGGGGTAGAGGCGTTCAAAACCGTTTTTGATACATCGACATCTCCCTCACATCCAGGTTTAACCTCCGAGTAAGATGGGTGTCAGATTCGACACACTCTACTTTGCAATTTAAGAAGCTCTTTTCAGATCAACCTCACCATTAAGTAATTGTCGAAGAGCTAGCCTGTTTAAGATCCAGAGCATGAAAACCCAGATCATATCAAAGTTGCTGAGTTAAAACATCCGTCATCAAGATGCTGGTCTAGTCAATCAAAAGGCATAGACTTGACTCCCTAAACACTTCACAGGAAATGCGCGCCGTTCAGTCCGGAGATGCCTTGAATACTGTACATACTGTATACCGTTCACTTTACACCTATCTCCAACATGGCTACGGCCGCAGACGAAGAAACCAATCATCCCGATGATCGCCAGCTCATTTATACTGTAATATTTCGAATACATCTTATAAATGGGCTTGCTCTATAGGCGCTATCAGAACTTAATGTTTCTCGTCATCACCTCCGATCTCCATTCCACAACCCACGAGGAGAATTGGGTCTAAGATTTCACCCTCTCAATGGTTTTGTTCTCAAAGACGACGTGCGGATGCCGCACCAGCGTCCCCTCTGTGCGAGGGTTGGCACGGAAGTTTTGGTCCAGTACTACACCCCGTACCCACTCATTGCTCTAAGGAGAAGAGCCGGCGACATTACCTACGAGAACAGATGAATAAGCCACTAAGCTAGGGAGAGAGGTCCAAACATGCTCTTTTGAAAGATTAGTGGAGTAGTTCCAAGACGCTTTGAACTCGTCCTTTCTACGATGCTCAGGGCAGGCTGACCACCAAGGTTGCAGTCGGTTCCAACACCAGTGAGGAAGCAATAGTCTGATTACCGCAACTGCTGACCATTGACCAAAGCTCAGGGCACGGGTTCTGGGCATCAACTATAGCACATGGAGGCGCTCCTACCCATTGCCAGTAATCGACGGATGCTGCTGAAGCGGATCCGGCAGTCTGAGAAAAGTATGTCTTGTCTGAGTACCCGTTGAGATCACCAGTAGAGTTACTCCGCTCAAGATCAGACCGGAGTCCTGAAATACTGCGGAGGAATTCAAATCAACTCGCTCGATACCATCCAGTTTAGGGCCAATAGCAGTGAGAAAATGGGTCGACATTAGCGATAGACTCTATAAGAAACTGAAGCAGGGAGACAGCAAACTCGCCTTGGCGACTGGAAGCCTGTAAGAGGAAAGGGGGGAATCATGGCAACGAGGCTGTAGACTACCATCTTAAGTATGTGCGGGCCAGGCACCACAGTGTGCACCGGTGAAGAGAATTCAAAAGCTGTTTAGATACTGCATATAAGACGGCTTCGGTGTGCCGACAGCCTAGCGCTAGGCAGGACGACGATGCATTTGTTTGAAGACCTGCGTCTTGACGCAAGTACTCTTGCCTTACTTTGTGAAAACATCAGGCACTCAGGCAGCGATTTGACATGGGTTCTCGTTCTTTATCAAGTCAAATGCACGTTTGCCTTTTTCTGTAATGACGGGCTCTTTTTCCGAGAACCAGCCGTTCGCGAAAGTGGCCTCGCAGACCGCTCAAGATCAGTAATCCAGAGATGTGGATGTATCCTGCCTAATCTGCCCGAAGCTAGTCAGTCCTTCCCATCTTTTTCAATGAGCTCTTGAAATCTCCCTATTTTGTCATGGTAGATACCCAGAGTCTCGAATACAAAGAAACGGATTTCTCGATACTCAATCCCATTGGCGCGAGTGCGGTTTGCGTACTACGTCTCCTTGCCCCAGAGAACGTTCATTAAAAGCAACTCCTCATGATCGAGTCGGAAACGCGACTCCTCCGCAGTCCTCCACAAAAGCTGATATGCACATCTAGCGAGGCTGCCCTTTCAGTTCTAGGCAACTATTTCAGCCTCGTTTCCTTGGCCGTATGCATTCTGCGCCTCACTGACAAGGTGCACGAAGCCTTACTTGATTTGGACACACCTGCGACGAAAACGCTCGGTTATGGAGACGGCTGCAAGCCACCACAAGCAGCCTCTGATCTGATCAGCGATCCATTTGCCTTTCACTGTCGCGTATTGGATGCAACCACGCAGCAGTGAGTAGTCAACACAATGTAGTAGTAGCCGAGGAAGCTAGATTAGTGTTGACAGCCTGGACGAGGCTAAAGAGGTCATGCTCGCTGGTCTCGATTTTGTGTATGAATCCTTCAATAATGTCTATGACTCCATTGGTATCATGCCGCTAACTCTGGCGTCTCCCTATCAGGTATGGACGCCTAATGCATGCTCTCGTAAGGTCATTATTCCCACCAATGGTCACATTTCCATGGTTCCAACCCGGCCTCCAACCTCACTCGAGCCACCCATTGGCCCTTGCGCGACCCGTCTCTCAACAGCTGCCACCATGTCCTGACCCTCGCCCCAGGCTCCTACCCACTGCTTCAGGCCCTGATGAAGCTGTGTAAGCACATCATGCTTAGCAGTGGCGATCTTGTAGACAGCGCTCTCCACGTCTCCACGGCCTCCGCCCACAAGACTGCCGAAAGATTGAGCGGGCCTCATCAGGTAAGGGATGACTATTCCAAGGGCCGGTTGGGTCATAATGGCCTCGATTCCTAATTCTAGAAGCGACTCAGCATGACACTTATCGGCTAGTTCCCTTTCAGATGGAAGTTTGAATAAAGTAGAGCTCGAGGAATGGGTGTCTGGGAGTGGTGACCACTTTGCTGTAATGATGGCTCCGATCAACGAGAGAGCCGACAACGCGCTCTCTTTGAGCGCTACGGTATCAGCTGCAGCCACGACACATTCCCAAAAGTCCGGGAAAGTTTCCATTTCCAAGTAGTAAAGAGCCCTTGCAGCGGCTTGTTCTTCGGGCACGTGGCTACCATGCAGAATGTGAGCTAAGGTCGCAAAAGCCTCTGGACTTGCAGGCTTTACGGGTATCAGGAACAATGGAGAGCTGGCCTGTGTCCTGGGTATGAGCATAACTCGTGGGAGGGACATCAAGACACTAAGGTCGTGTTGGACCCTCTGCCTCTGTCCCAACCGGCCATGGTATCTGTTCTCGACTGCTTGTGTAACGCGAGAGAGGATATGGCCCGCTATCGGCGACGAAAGTAGGTCCTGCGGAAAGGTTTTGCAGTAGGTCGAAAGGTACCCAGCCGACGAACCGTACAGATAAGTGAGGTCCAGTGAATCCTGCTTCTCGGGCTCAAGGTAATACGCCATTGAACGGGTATGGAGTCCATTGCTCTGTAGGAATTGAAGCGCAAATGTGCGGCCTGTATCCAGATAGTTGGAATAAAATTCAATCAAAGTCATGTGCATCAGCACATCGTCCTGATAGTCGACCATATGAATGGCTGCAAACTGCAGCAGCCCGCCGGTTTTGACACCGAATCGTTGCTCAACCTCGGGTATCTGTGACGTCCTTACGGGATTCGAGTCGATTTTTAGGAGCATATCCAGCAATCTTGCCTGAGAGACGGTCTTCTCTCTCTTTGACAGTGGCCATTCCTGACCTGCTGTGCTAAGGCTGCAGATCGAGAAAATGGAGCCGTAGATGTCCCTATCACGCATGATTCTCCTCCACATGAGGCCTTCATCCATGATCCCACTGTCGCTCATGGTATTTTTCCCTTCACCTGCCAACAATAGCCCTACTATCACGTCATGAGCCCGCACTGCCACTGCCGTCTCTGGCGTACATAGCCATAGTATGATCAAAGCTGCGACCACGTCAGCCTTTCCAGCCACTATATCACTGTCGCTTTTCCGGTACGTCGCTTTCTCGAGGAGTGTGAGGGTCGTGAGCTCGATCGGAGCTAGGGAGAATGAAAACCCAGCTGTGAAGTCAACCGGTGGCCGAATTGTAAGAACGCGTGTAAAGTCATATTTCGTAGGCAAGACCAGGACGTTGATGAGGTTTGCTACCGGCGTAGGATCTTGTTGTAGTGTAGGGAGGAGGTCCGAAAGCTGGTTCAGAAGGGTATCTCTCCATGATTCTTCAATCGATTCTGGTAGCTTGCTATCAGTATATTCAGGAGACAGACAGCTCCAGGACCAGCCTTGAAAACAGGCGCCACATACCAGTTATTTGCCCATCAATCTGTTCCAGTAGCTTCTCGTTCAGGCCTTTGCTAGGATCATTCCGTACTTCTTGCAAATGGGTGTTCACCTGGCCTAAAAGCGCTTGGACGGTCATGTCGCACGGTGTGATGATGAGACAAGTACAAGTAGGTATTTTGTGAAAATGACATCTACACAGACGAGCCTTCCTCCCCAAAACAACCACAAAACAATCACAGTTCAAGATGTGACAGCAAGCATGAAGGTTAATGAAATGTGACCGTCAGGACTTATTCACGATGCCCGGCATTTACTATAAGTACAGTAAGGCTGACAAGTAGAGTACCGCAATGGATTCAGCCCCGCCAAACGTCCCCGACCCCACTATCACGTATACAGTAAAAAAAAGGTGACCAAGTTAATTAAGCACCGGATATTAGAAGCAAGGCCTCCACGACATGGCCGGAGCTGCGAGAGCAAGACAAGGTCCTCGCATCAAAAAAGAAGGCAAGGGCGACCTCTACAGAATCGGCGGGGTAGACCTCCCCTGGGACCCCGAGCTTGATCTCGACAAGCCAAAGCCTACGCCTTTCTACCCTGTACTCAGCTCCCCAATCCTTCCTTCCGGAACCCCACTGACACCTCTCCAGGCCTTCCAAATCCCCAAACCCAAACCCCTGACCGAGGACGAGAAATCCCAAACCGCCCACTTCCGCCGACTGCGTGACAGCATCAAAAATGGCCCTCTCTACACCGTGCTCGGAGACAACGTACGAGTAGGCAAGTCCAGGACATCAGCCGCGGCGGCATTCAATGCGTTTGAGGGGATGCCGAAGTATAGTCAGAGGTATACGAAGAAGAAGAGGATGATTCCCAAGCTGGATACTAGACCCTACGGTTCGTGCCCGCTTCGGAGATTTTAAACAAAAGTGGGGCAGTAATATGCTGAAGGGGGGTTTTAGTGCTCAAATTCTTCCCGAAAGAACTCTGGTCCACGATCGATCCCACCGCTACCGAAACCAACGGCGTCATCAACACCGATACCAAAGGCAAATCGTTGAAGATAGCCGGCTATGAGAAAGATGCCGATATGTCGGAGGACGAGGTGGATATGAAGGAAGAGGGGGACCCGGATGATGAGGACATGCCGGAGGAAGAAGAGATGGACGATGAGTTTGACGACGAAGAGGATGGAGGGGATTACAATGCGGAGCAGTACTTCGATAATGGAGGAGATGATGGCGGGGACGACTATGATGCCGGTGGTGATGATATGGGGGGGACTTATCTTGATTGAGGGTGTTGAAGGCATTTGCTGGTTCAAGATGCATAGCGAGGAGTCAAGACTGCTGTGGGACCTGACATTGGAGCGACGATACCCTTGCTAATATCAGAAATTGATTCTTGGTCTAGATACATGTCCCACGGCCTGAACGCCTGCCCCAATACCAATGGCACCAAACACGCTTCTATCGTGCCAACATCAATTACAAGTGCTCACAGAATCTCGAAGCCCGATACACATCGCCATCAACCGGTCCTTTTGCAACACTTTTGCGGCTCTCGAGGCCGAACCCCTCAGCCGCGTTAGTCCAAACCTCATCTCGCCAATTGGACATGTAGCTGCCAGTAACAGGGCCCATATCACTTAGTCCCGCTCGACGCACATAGTGGCCCCAGTTCTCGCCGTGGACCCTCTCCGCTGGCCCCGACAAAGGTGTTCGTGACGTCCGACTTGCCTTCTTCAGCAAGATATCCTTCATCACGTTCCCACTCTTCACCATGAACCCCGTCGCTGCCTCCTTCGTCTTCCTATCCTCCATCTCCCATAACTTCCCAGCCTTGAACCTTCTCCTCTCTCCTACATCTATGACCGGCGATGCACTTCTTTTCCTCTTCCTCTCCAGCGCCGCCTTTCTCGGTCGAGGGCAGTCTGACTCCGAGTCATCAACAAATGCGTCGCTGTCGCTTGAATCATCCGAGTGGATGGGAGTGCGCCGGGGTACGCTCGGTATTGTGGAAGTTGCGTCGCTGTCCAAGTCCAGATCTTGTTCAAAGGGATAAAGGGCGTAGGTGTCTTCGACGCGCTTTCTGGCTATCATCGCTGCTTCTCGTAGGGGTCTGGCGCTCCTTGTTGCCGGGGCTAAACCTCGAGCGGCTGGTGAGGAGACGTGTTGGGAAGGTATTGTTAAGGACAGAGGACGTGAGTGCTGCGGTGGGAGATGCGGACGCAGAGGGAGCGCAGACACAGCAGGCATCTTTTTCCGGGATGGTCGTGACTGGCGATAATGAATGAATTTTATGAAGGCTGTTACGCTGCTGGTTCAGAGAGACCCTTCGGGAAGCCTCCACTATTTAAAAGCTGCGAAGCGACTGAAACGCGGAGAAGAAAGGGCAAGACAAGACAACGAAGGTTTTCAGCTTGTCCTGCAGTCTCAGCTGCATGTTGCCGTAGTCTTTCAGACCTGAGTTATCTAGACAAAGGTTTGTGGTAACACTCCGTGATTGCGGCTTCAGACGAATCAGGTTTGTAAAAGTGGCATTGTTGACGGATATTATAGGCATTATTGGCTGCAGTCGACTTTTCCGCCTCAGGCAAATGCTTCATGGTGGGGCTTGGTAGAATGTTTCACTTGTGTCCTGACTGATCTTCAGGGGTCAGCATGTCTCTTGCCAGCTTTGTGCACACTCATCCACACACAATGTCCCTGGCTCTGCCCTCCGCTGATCCTGTTGAATGCTCGTCATACATACATCTCGGTGTCCGCTTGTCTCGATAGCTTTCCGGGATTTGTCACGGCCTTCCCACCAAACCCACGGCCTCTTGAACTCTGCGAGATATACACATCGTCTCGATCTCCAGCGCTCGTCATCTCCATAGGCTCAATGTCTCTTTCCGTCCTGTGTTCCTTCGCTGCAGCTTTCGCTTGGTCGTCTTGCTTCGCCATCTTTCTCTTTTCTTCGTAATCGAGCGCGCCACATCTTTGCCCAAGGGCTCCGCTCCGAATTTTCTGCTTCATTCGCTATCCGCCAGATTTCTCTTGACTTTTGCCTTTCTTTCGTATCGATGATGATATTACGTAGTCGGATACATAGCCATTAGTGGAGCTTGGGCCCTCGGTTTTGTTCGAATCAGCGCGGGGAGCGCTCGTTCTTGTAGGCATTATGGCTGGATTGGCTAGATTTGAGGTGGCAGAGTCCTTTGAGTCTGAGTCTAGTTTCATAGCGACAGGAGCGATCTGTTGAGGTAACGACTTGAAGGTTCTAGTTGCTGCTGCTCGCTAGGGCGCTCTTGAAGCAGCGGTGGAGCCATTGTGGACTCTTGAGGTGATGATGTAGGGGACAGGGGGCGGTTGTGGAGAACATGAGGTAGCTGATCGGAGATCTCGGGTAAGCCGTTCCATATATCTGGAGCGAGAGATCAGTATCGCGACATCAGTGATTCCCAAATATGCCACAAGGTCTTACCCGCATATCTGAGTCTTCCTCTAGAGACTATAGCGGCGAAGCATTCGCAGTGAGCAAAGCTGCAAAGACTCTCTGGAACAGACGCACGATAAGATATGAGGCTTCACTGGAGTAGCTTCGTGAGACTGGCTATCTTGCCCCATATGATCTGTACCGAACCCCTCCGAGATAAAGAATCCAATTCTGCATGTCAACACCAAGAAGTTGCTCTATCCTTCTCCGACCGCATCGGTCAAGCTTAACGCTAGAGCTTTCACCAAGTCGATCTCCTCTTCATCCACCCCTCCCGCTCTCATCGCTTCAATAAAGTCTTCCTCTGACTTCGTTGGCACGAAGTTATCTGGTGGTTGCTCTGTGACTTCGGCGTTACGTTGAAGCGGGCCTGCCAACGGCTCTCTGGATGGCGTAAGTTTGATGTCTTTCGTTCGTTGCTCCACGCCTTTGCCTTTCGATAGACCCGTGGTAATAAGTCCTCGATATTCAGCCCTACGCTGGATTCGGGTCAGAGTTGCCACCTCTCCAGGCAGTGGGAGGAGGCCCCGTCTCAACCGTATTTCTTCGAGTCTTTCCTCCGCCTCCTCCCAGGCACGTTTTCGTCTTGCATCAAGTTCTGAGAGGCCTTCGTGCGCGGCGTGATTGTCTTCATCTTGTTGTTGGTCATCTGGCCGATGATCCTTGCCTTTACCTTTGTCGAGTTTTCGCGTTGCATGCTCTTCCTCCTCTTCCAGTGGTTCCTCTTTCCTTTTGCCCTTATCGGATTTCCTTGCTGCAGCATGCTCTTCTTCATCTTCCAGTGGTTGCTCTTTCCTTTTGCCTTTATCAGGTTTCTTTGCTGCAACATCCTCTTCCGCATCTTCCAGTTGTTGCTCCTTATTCTTTCTTCTCTTAGATTTCCATGCTGCAACAGGCTTTTTAGTTGCTAAACCGCTTGCCCCCCGTAGGACCATGAACTTCCAGCCATATTCTCCATGAATCTGCCTCTCTTCCCTACGCAAAAACCCATAATCACCCAGATCAACCGTGTATTCACCGACTTCTTCGAAGCCAAATCCCTTGTACAACTTCTGAGCGAAAGGTGGAGCTTGCACCCACATAGCCCATTGTGTTCCGACCGTAACCCTGTTTTCCCAGAATTTGATGGCACGCTCAACCAACTTATTTGCGACGCCCGACTTATACATCTCTGGAATCATGACAAGTGTATTGATGATGCAATAGTCGCGCGGAAGGTTCTTGGCCTGTAAACTGGAAGAGGCCCGCTTGATCGTGTCCCAGACGTTGCTTTGTTCACCAGCATTGTCAACCTTCCAATATCTCATTATGTGCGAACACATTTCCGTCCATTCTAATCTTGCTTCGTATTCGTCCCTATTCTCCGCTTCGATTCCCTCGATATTGAAGCTCAAGGCTATCCAGCCTACGATCTCCTTCGAGGGTAGTAATCTCGCCAAGAAGAATTCATAATCAGTTCTTGGGACCAGCGCTTTGATTGCATTGGCGATTGTATCTTTCCCAAAAGGGTACGCGTACATGACTTGTGCGAATAAGTCACGTCGGTAGTATAGATGGTGGAGACGAATCAATTCGTTCACGCTAGGGTTGACCTTATCATACTCTGTTCTCGCCCACGGCAAGACCTCCATGGACATTTTACCGGCTCCAATGAGTAGAAGCACCGTTTGTGGGCAGTTGAGCGAAATTGAGACGGGAAAATGGCCTCGGAGTGGATGGAGACTGTTCTGAGGGGGATTTGGCGAGATCCTAAGCTGTCATGCTAGAATTAATGGAAAGATCATAACAAGCGAGTGTTTGTTGTCTTCGGTTCCCGTCAAACATTTGGCAAATATTGTCTGGCTCGAGAATGGGTACCGAGAGTGCAAAAATGACCTCGAGTATTACCACCTAAGAACATGCACTCATTGTCGTATTCGTCGCGGGATCCTCAACCTGGCAGCCACCACGCATCTCATCATAAGGATCGAATCAATCGAGCAATCTCATCGTAACGCAGGATGAATATATCATGGCGTGTTTGGGTACAATGGAGTTTGGAAGAGCCTTGATGGCGACAGCGAAGCAGCACCTCGAATGGAGCCCGTTCTCAATATTCGAAGATGCTGTAGTATCTAGTGCTCCGGAAGACTTTCAAATTGAATGTCTGCGACCTGAAAAGACCAGCTTATCTTGATGGAGAAGGATCTATTGTAGGTAGTCGCTTGTGTGACTCGGCACTCTGGTCGTGCTTTGTGCACCCACACTAGAAGTTGCGGCGGGCCAGCTGAGCTGTAACCCTTGAACTCTGAATCAGCTGGTTTTTGCATGACTTTTAGGACTTTGAGACGAATACCGAGGGTTTGGTGAAGCCGGAAAGTCTCTGTTCTTCAGTGATGGCCAGTACAGGCGGGCGACCTCGTATACGCCAGGTTTCAAGCATGGATCTAACCGCTGTGATCAGTTTATTAGAAGCAGTTTTGGATTGGACCAGGTTTTGGGCCGCTGACTCTTCCAGTTTGAAGAGGTTCACGGAAATAGTAGTAGGACGAGATGAAAGCGAGATGCTCGAGACCCACACGTGACTTGGCCCGAGGCCTTGGCATATCAACCATGGCGAAATTTGACATGATGAAGATGCAGAATATATTCATCAGTAAGGCATATCCAGCGATCGAGAGACTTGGTGTATAGAACCAATCACGAGTATACTTGTTGGGTTCAGAGTGGTAGTTCTACATAAGGTAGCTCTACCTCATTATCCAAATCAGACTCACTTGTTATGGACTACCAATCTGATAATCTTTCTTACATGCGACTGTGATAGCTAGCCAGACTCAAGGGGGAAAAACGACTGTAAGGAAATTAAGATCAAGCACATGGATGCTTATAGGCAAAGCAACACAGCTACCAAAGTAAAGGGCAGAAGTGTTCCATCGTGCCGATACATCCCACAACTCCAGGACGACCATAAGCTCGGTCTGGCTTTCATTGTTGACGCATAGGAGTTCAGAGTGGCCACCTGGCTGATAGACGTGTTCGTCTTTGAGTGATTTATTCTTCTGGCCAGACAAGTGCGCAGGTCGACTAGTGTTGAATATTATAATGCAACTAGTGGTCTCATGGGAGTAAAATTGTTGTCTTATTGAAAAATCTAGGTGGGAAGGATATGTAGAATCTACACAAGAAATGAAAACTCTGCGTGCCAAGGCTCGCTTAGTCTTCCAACTCATAGAATGTGGAAGAATGCTGTCATGCTACTATTGACTGATTCCAACAACTAGCCGTAATTTCAAGCGTGGCTTACCTCGGAGATTTGCTCTCCGAGGCGTCATTGGGGTGCTGGATTCAGTTGGTGATTTTGTTGTAGCCTGTGCATAGTGAGCTATATCGTTTGAGGTAAAATGTCCGTGAACAAAATGAAGAGAGCGGTCAGATTCGATCATTCATATCGCCTCTCGCAATGAAAATACCAAGGACTCCGAGTACAAGGCCTCGACTTCGCAGTTGATACCTTCTTGGCTTTTCAAATTTCTCAAATGGCGGTGAGCTTTGAGTTTGGATATACTCAAATGTCACACACGTAGTATCCCTAAGAGCTTCAATGAGACCTCAAACTCTGCAAAAATCTATTGCTCATCTTTTCGCTCACGTAAGCAGGACAGGCATCCAGCGCCACCAGCAAAAACACGTTCCCGCCACCCGTTGCCACCCTCTTGTCACCCATAAAATCAACGTTTTTGCCACTATTACAGCTGCCTGGGAATTTCATTTGGAATAATTTAGCTCTTCGCATTTCCAACTCTGGGTACAGCATTGCCCGCCCCTCTCTAGGAGATGCCGAATCGCCAATAATGCTGTCGGTCGAAGCAAGAAAGTTGACGAACACTGAAATCGAAAGAGGAAGTGCTTGCGTGGGGCGAGTGCCGCTGTCACTGTGCCTCCCTCCTTTGGTAGGCTGAAATGCAAGAGGTCATCAGAGAATGCTCTTCTAGTTCTCCGAGATTCAGGCCGATGCGGACTTGGCTGAAGACTCGCTTGCCATTACCTTCCTGGCCGTGGAAGTCGATATTCAGATTTCGAAATTCGACAGTGCTGGCCCGAAAGTTCGGTGTTCGCCGAAGATGGTGGCAATGCAGTGGCAAAATGTGACCCGAGCTCCTCACTGTCGGACACCAACACTATTATTGGCGAAGTCGGCTTGTAGAGAGAATGCCTATTTCTCAAAGTCTGGTGACCCGTGCACGGATGGGTCGTAGCTCACGTCATTCTGCACGGTCAAGGATTGTATCCAACGGACTTGAGCTGACTAGCCATCATCTGGGCCTTTCCCTCGGTTACCAGAGGCAGTCATGCTTTTTAAGTCAGCTGCTATCAATACGGAGTAAGCACCTAATGCGCCAATGTACTCGGGGTAGAGTGCATTAATCCGTTGACTCTTTGTATCTTCTCTGCAACATTCAGCTCAGCCTGTGTTTTTGGCGTTCGTTGCGCAGGGGGGCAATGGAAGTAATACTTTTTCCCTTTGCCTAACTGCTAGACTAGAGAAATTTAGCAATGTGAGGCAAATAGTGTGTTCGGCGAATCCAATAAAAACGAAAAATGAGGGCCAATGATGAAATTGATGAGAACAGCAACATTTGGGAGTGGCTTTTCTTTGTTTGATCCAGCCAAGGCCTGGCTCGGGCACTCGTAGACCGCGAATACTCGCGGATGTATCAGAACATGTACGTCTACAATGGCAAGGCGCATGCACGTACCCAAGCGATTGATTCTTCGGCTCAAACAATGCAAGTGAAATAGAGGTTTGGTCGATGTCCTCCATCTGTTCGAGCACTCTCAGCTTGTAGATTGGCACGAGTTTTGAGATAAAAGCTGGAGGATCTGAAAATCCTAGTGTTCGACTCCGACAGATTTTTATAGACAAGCACGCATTCGGGGTAGCCTAAGGTAATTACGAGTCCTTCCCATCCGGACCCGCATAGCAGATGAATTGCGGAGCGGAACTAGAGCATGTTATCCTCCATCGACCAATTTTTAGGTAGATTTGAAGCCTTGTCCATCGGATCATTGGTCCGGGGCCTAACACAGCCGCACGGTTATACACAGGAGTTATAGTGTGAGGGAATTTGAGGGCTTTTTTGAACAAGTTGAGCTCCTCCACGAAGTTGGCCATGGTGCGCGCACTCTTAGGCAACAATCGGCCTTGCATTCTTAGCCGTGGAAGATGTAGTACTATTATGTTTTCTGAGCAAGAGTGGCGATGTCCATAAGCCGCGCGTTGGTTGAAGGCGTCCCGTCCCAGCAAAATGTCGGCGTACAACGATAAGAATAAAGCCGCAGCTGTGGAGCCAAGTATTCTGGTGAACGGTCTATGTGAATGAAGGCTGTCTGGGTACTCTTTTAATCGTAACCGTCCCATCCGACAATGTTAAAAGGCTTACAGATTAAAGCATCACTGATAGTTGCATACCAGGCGCACGCACTTTTCTGGCCAGCCTCTGGCGTCTGGTATCAACGACTGGTGCTGGGAGTGGAGACGAAGACGTTTCGCTAGGCCATGGGTATTTCGGGATATCTGCTATTACCAGCATCAGTGTCATGAATGCCGTAAGAGTATGTGTGGACATCTTAGCAGTTCGTAGAATACTGCTAGTATCTAGTATTGCAATTCTAGGCGAGTGACTGAAACGTGCCTGCGGCCTCCTGAAGCCCGCCAGCCAGCGTAATGGCTCATTACACCATTCTCATAGACCGCACACTGGCGAATGTTGGCTGCATCGTGGGTATCATGGCATATCATTCTGCATGCAGCTTGTCGAATCTAGCCCCATTCACTCCCTGCGATATTGACATTAAAGCAGGTCCAGCAACAAGCATTCGTTGACTCCACCATCATTTTAGGTAAATAAAACACCAGCACCTCGAGACACGAGACTTCGTAAGTTCAATTCACGTTAATGAAAGTTTGGAGCCCCCCCGTAGTTGTCGAGGCAAGCAATCGGACACCAGGCATATGCACGTTAAGGATATATAAATAAGCCTTTGATATGATTGAGTTCTCTACAATTCGCGACTGTAATGCAGTATTCTGATCTGTGCTTTTCGTCGTTGTCGGATGTCTTCCTTGAAGGCGAACTTGTTGTCGCGTCAACTGCAGCCTGGTCTGGTAGCAGAGCACGTCAGGCGGATGAGTGGCATTTTGCAAAGTCATGTGTTTTGAGAGATGAGAACGACCGGGTATTCGATGGTCTAACCACCAACTTTAGTTCGCATTTGCCACGACCAGCCACTGGTTGACGCTACTCATGCAGTGACATTTTGAGGGTGGCGGCTTGCGGAGGGAAAAATTTCAACCCGAAATCTCTGCCATTGAGTATCTGTCACTCATCTTCAAAGTTGGCATAATGATGTCAGACGATTACCCAATCGCGCCTACTGAGCGCTCTCGGTATCGGCATTAAAGATCCAGTAGCAGCCCAAACCCACGCTCAGTAAGGCAAGGTTTTTGATAACCATTGTTTCATTGGCCTTGGATTATTCTCACACCGCACATCATTAGAGACCAAGATTCCCAGGAACAACCTGCACTTGCCTAGAACGATGCACTGCATCATTTCGTGAGACGCCGCAGCTACACTCCAGCTGAGTATGACACAGCAATGCAATTTAAGCCAACGAAGCCTAGAAATGTGGGTATTGGGCGGGAATGAAGACTCAAACGGGACATAGGCATCTGATCGCGGTATGTTTCTGGGTAATTTCGACGGATGTTTCCTACGAATGGCTGCTTCCGTCGGGCGAGCCGCAAGTCGCAGCATAATGATCATTCGTGTGGTTGCTTTGCGAGGGATTCACAAAACCGACTGCAACAGGCCTGGCATCAAGGGCCGGTACCTTCATCAGCTTCCAAATGTAGGCGGGATTTCGATTCTTCCAGTTTTTGGAAACGTAGAGTAGCAAGTACCTTTTTACATGGTTGGCCCGCCTGCAAATTGATTCGCAGTCGCTACTCCCCACCAGTACGGCACAAACTAATTCCTCTGGTCCTTGACAGACCCAAGGCTTTCATTGTTGGTCCTGTAGCCAGTATTGCTTAACAAGGGAGGCCGGCACCTAATGCTGCCGGCCTTGGTAGGCAACCGAGTGTTGTGAATCGAGACGGAGTAATCAGACGAACCATCAATCGAAGCTCGCTCTACCCTTTTGACTTGTGCATGGCGTCGGCCAGATGGCTCTTCTTGATTGAACTTCATAGCAGGGATAGCGGTGAAGAGGGCGAGGCTTCGCCGTCCTGATGGATCATTTGAAACCTGACCCTTTTAAGGCAAATCACATGCAGCATAAGAGCGCTGAATCCCGTGAGACGGACTTCGTGTAATATCGCCTGTGGAGGTTATGCATGCTAGCCAGCGTGGGATGCAACTACGGTCTCTCAATTCCACACAAGGCCATGGCCCAATCCACAGTGAGGCTGCCCTGAAGCTGCAATCACTTTGCAACATGATTTACCCAACCATTGATAAATTGAAACACTTATCATCGATTGTCTACGTAATTTCGTTGCAGGACCATTCTCAACGACCGTCGCCTGTCTTGAAACAGCGCGTATGGCATTTAGTTCAATCTCGAGAGCATTGCCCTCCGTCAACGTTTCAGCCGTGAGCAACCGTAGTGTAACTTGTAAGATTGATAGTGTCGTTTCTGGCTGCATGCGGATGCTCTCGACGAGGAGATGGAGGCCAATAGGTATAGTACTAGGCGTACCTCTCAGAAGATAGCGCGATAAGTGGATGACAGTAGGAAAAGCCTCAAATCTCGCGAGTGAGATGGAGGAAAGGCTTGGGCAAAGCATTGCGCTTTGTACTTTTCGAAGCTCGCAATTTCATCTAGCACCAGTCAAGCCGGAGTCGTGCTGATAGGGCTGAAGTCGCCCATGGATGTCGGATCTCGTGCATTCAAGGGCGATTGACAATTTCCAGCTCACGATACGCCGTCGAGGTCCAGAATACAACATAGGGCAGAGCCTCACTTTGAATTGTGAGGAAATCCAGGCGCGCATGAATTGAAGGCTTGAATTCAAGGCGCTCTAAGGCAATAGAAACTGCATATACGAAGGACCCGACCCACCATCCCTCTTTAGAAGACGTCCGGACAGTCCGCCTCTTTTTGCCTGGCGCTTAGCGCCCGCCTTCGCTTGCCAACAGAAATTGGTTCGCGGCGATATTGAGGCTCTGCGATCTTATATCTACGAAAGGACTGACCAGACCTCGATTTGCAGTCACTCATTGTCATTGTCGTAAGACTCTGGACCTATCCATATCCATCCGCCTTCCGACGGAGACGAGACCTCGGTCAATTGCCTTGATTAGCGGTGGCGAGCGATGAGCCATACAGAGATTCTGTCCCGCAAGTACGCTCACCTGACACACCGCCATCTCACCTGATACTATACTATGCTGATGACATTACTCAGCCACTACATAAGCCCAGGATACTCTAGCCGGATCCTTGGTCGTTCACATGTGCACAGGCATGGGCAAACCATTCGACCTGGATACCAAGATTCAAAGTCACCGGCGTTCTGCTGCTGGAGGATATGGCAGCGGCTACACTTGTCCAGTCTGCGAAAGATGGTTTCAGGCATGGCCCAAGGCATGGAACCACGCCAAGGAGGCTCACAAGGACTTTATCGAGGACATAGGATCTACAGAGGAGGTTGAGGCAAAAAAAAGGTTTCAAGCTACAAAAGGGTACGTCTTCACACCGTGAGCGTGACCAGAACTAGCGTACGGGTCAAATGGTTTAGCTTGATGATAGCTTTGCCCCAATAATTTCGGTCGGCTGACAGCTGAAGCTCTAGGCAGAAGCAGCGGAGCCCTGACGAGGTCGCGCCTCGTCCGGCTCAGTCAAAGCCTTCCTCCGTTGGCAGTCTCATGAAGCCTACTATTGAAGGACATCTGAGGCCTGGTTCACCTGATCGACCTAAATCTGCGCCGGGCGACAGACAAGGAGATGAGAAGAGAATCGACGATGTTGGACATATTACGCTTGTGCAAGGGCAGACCACAAACATACATGATAGACCCATCGAAAGCCCTGCCCTAGAAAACAACCCACGCAAAAGGGGACCCGAGGGAGAGTCTGGTTCGCCAGGACTACAACCACTGACTAGCCAGAGACCAACTTCCATGCTTGCGAGAGCACGCCATGCCAAAAGCGGCTCTCTTGGGATCTCCATCAATAAGGAGTTCGCTGTCAACCGGCAGCAAGAGACTGAGGACGACCCGGAGTTCAAACGTGGTGCACCTGGTTCGACCAAGCCCCTGTGGGATCCGAACGTTTCTGACCCTAACACACGTAAGACTGCCCGGAGAGATCGGCTGCCTAGCCACGGAAACAGACTCTCAAACAGACCCTCTCGGCGCCCGCATGCTCCAAGAGAGCCCAGGTCCAAACCAATGAAGCCAGAAGTTGTTGACGAATGGTCTAACGTTGCGGACCCTCGGGAACAGGCCATGTCACGGGAGCTTTCTATCACTCAATTCGATAGTCCAAGAAGAACTAAAATCTTAGCAAAGACAGAGTCGCCGCCTTCCGATGGCGACTCTCCGCCAGGAGACGAACCGCCTGAAGATTCGGAAGCTGAACCTGAGATGCTCCTACAGCCAGACACCAGGCCTATCTCTCATGAGCAGCTTGTAGTTGAAGTGAAGGGAATCTATGCTGGCTTGGTCATGGTCGAGGCTAAATGTATCGACATTGACGAAAGACAGTCAGCTGCTGCCCAGGAAAAGGATCCATCTAAAAAGATCGATCTCAAGAATGATCAGTGGCAGTCTTTGATTGCACTTCACAAACAACTTTTACATGAGCACCACGATTTTTTTTTAGCATCGCAGCATCCTTCCGCGAGTCCGGCTCTAAGCAGGTTAGCAGCAAAATACTCCATGCCAGCTCGAATGTGGCGACATGGAATCCACGCCTTCCTCGAAGTCTTACGACACAGGCTTCCACTGTCACTGGAGCATATGCTTGCCTTTATTTACATAGCATACTCGATGATGGCTCTACTTTATGAAACGGTATCAACGTTCGAGGATACCTGGATTGAGTGTCTTGGTAAAATCTATAAGTTCCTATTCAATTTTTGATTTGCTCACATGTCCTTATATAGGGGACCTAGGAAGGTACAGGATGGCCATTGAGGATGACGAGCCCAAGGATCGCGAGGTTTGGAGCAATGTTGCTCGTTTTTGGTACAACAAAGCAGCTGACAAGAGCCCAAACATTGGACGGCTTTATCATCATCTGGCCATTCTTGCTCGTCCCTATACCCTAGAGCAGCTGTCGCTTTACACCAGGTCCTTGACTTGTGTCACTCCTTTCGAAAGTGCCAAAGGAAGTATCATGACCCTCTTCAATCCCATTCTCAACGGCAAGGAATCAGCAACTCGCAGATCCTCATTCGAGACCGTATTTATCAGGGCACATGGGATTCTCTTTACAAAACGGCCCGCTGATTCTTCGGACCGATTTCATGAGGCGATTAAGGAGCTTATAGCCGACGACTTGTTAGATAATTACATTGACAAGGTTACTGCCAGATTCAAGGAGATTGGTGTCTTTGCTGCTGTTGCAAATATTGCTGCATTGTTTCAATATGGGATTGCCAAACATGGAGTACCAAAGCCAATCCTCCGCTTGGCATTTGAGGCCTTTGAGAATGCTAATCAAGTGAAAGATGAGGCTTTTCAGCTTGGCTCTTCCAAGTCCTCAGACTCTCAAAGCAATCCACAATTGGCCCGATTCGGACCCTCGGATTTTGAGGCTGTAATGTCGTCTTCCGCGGGACCATCCCTGGACTTTGTTGCGCTGGCTTCCGAAATAGCATTCAGTACTTTGAGCATTGCTCTGAAACGCGTTGAGGACCCAAACGTTCATCCTTTGGTGCATGTATACCTCGTGTTCCTTCGGACCCTTGTCAGTGTCGAACAGGCCATGAAGTGCATCGAAAAATTTGTTCCCTGGAATGAAATCTGCTTATTTCTCAATTCTTTATCTACACCGTCTCGAGCTTCGGATCCGAGTTTTCGTTCCAAAGACTTCCCCGAACCAGAGGAAGGATCTGGCCGACCACTCCCAGAGGATTTTGTCATGCGGGGCCAGGTTTACAGCCAGTGGTACTTCCCGGAGGCCTTGTTTACGGATGCGATGATCGATGATGATGAACGCTCACTGGATCTGCCGTCCATGGCTGAGCCGCGAGCGGACAGGCTCTTCTGGCTTGGGCACAGCATAGCTTCTGTTTGTCTGACTACAAGTGCTTTGAGTATCGTACTAATTCTGTACTAGGCTAAGAAGTGGATACGCTTTGACGAAGAAGCCAGATGCTTCTCGCCTACCGATTACGCTAATGAGATTTGTGGACCCTCAACGACGGAGACTCTTTTAGATCAGATTAAGCTAGAAACTCGAACAAAAGCAAATTCCAACAATAAAGACAGTACCATGGAAGATGTTGGGGGCGTTGCCGGGACACCTCGAACCGTGAGTCTCGCTCGGTCCGATTCGCAAGATGCTTTAGAAGCATCGACGCGGGCATCGACTCTAACAGAAAATCGCGCTGAACATTTACCTACTGATATCGACTTTCTTAAGCCTTCCAAACAAGACGATACTGCTGATGATGTTACGATGAAGGACGTTAGTCCTGACAAAGATTCACCAGCAGGTGCTGCGGATGAGTTTGCTAACCAAAAAGTTGTTCCATGGCCGTCAACTACTGTCATTGACCCTGGTTCATTGCTTTGGAAGGCAGGAAAGACCAAAGGGGACCCTGTGGATGATGGCTCGGATACCCAGAATACCGAAGAGCTGCTCCGCCTCAATCATCCGGACTCGCCTGATTTGTATAAGCCATGATGAAATTTCGAAACTTTTGCCACTGTTAGTTAATAGTATTCACCCCTAGCGCTGCAAAGATATCAAGCAGCGATGGTGTGAACTATGAATACCAGATTCGGGCTTTCCCGATTGAACTCTCAACGACCCATATCGGCGATTCGGTCACCGTGAATTCGTGCAACCGAGCTCACCACCGAATGCTGTTGCCTCACTGCCAGCCTTGTCAACCGGGAACCCTAAAGTCATAAACGACCCTGCAAAATTGAACCCATCGTTCGTCAGGCTACAGCTTTGGGTTGCATTGCATGTCTGCATGAGGCATGCAAATGTATTGCCGTGACCGCTACTGGTGCTCTACTATTCGAATTCCTCGGCCAGAAATCTCAGTCTTCGTCCATCTTCGAACCACCATGTTCGGCTTGCTACGTTTTATACCCACGGCGGCATTTTGTCAGGAAGTTCGATGCTTTCTAGCGATTGATTGGCTGTGTACAGCCAACAGAAGATCGGGAAAAGACATAGCGAGGGGATTGATGGTCTGGACCATTGCCTGCAAAGAATATGCTTGTGCTGGCAAGTGCGTGGCCTCTAATGTCTCACTTTGCCTGATGCCTGCTTGCACCTTGGCGGTGTCCGGAGCTGGTGTAGGGGGGCAAAAATCTAGTGGACAATGGAAAGTGGGGGTAGCGTCAATGCAGATTACTCTAGCAAATGCCTTTGGAACCTGCTTGCGGCAGCAGGCCAGGCTGGGGTTCGCATAATTCAGCTTGTTGCCAGTTGTGCAACAGGTAAGTAAGGACGCTCCTTGCAGCCAACAAAAAAGGTCCGTTTAGATCGACTATGTTTTAAGGGGCCAGGTAGCAGCAGGTGAGGGGCTCTGGGAGGGCTGGGCTAGTGAAATAGGACAAGGCTGAATGAGATAGTTTTAGAGGCTGACCATCCAATAAAACGATTCAACTCGTTTTGCATAGACCATTGAGCGGATGCAAAATCATGCAGAGATTAGCTGTTTCTAATTTCTATTACATGTCAAATCTGAATGGATTCAATATTTATGCAAGCACTAGATTTTGATGTCTTGGCGTAGTCTTGTTGCCAAGCCAAGTACTCGTACGATCCAGATGTGAGCTACTTGGAAAGATCAATTGGTGTCCTCGCTGTATCAAGTAGCTCACATCTGGATCGTACGAGTACACGCTTTTCACTTTCCAACACACTACTCGTAAAGTAGACACCACGGCTTCCTCAAGGCTCAAGCTTCCTTTTTTCTCTAGCACAGGCGACTGACACCAACCACTGATCACACCCAGATTACCAACCTCTCACCATGGCCTTCAATTCAACCTCCCTTCTCTCCACCCACAAATCCCCCTCCTCTGACCTCCACATAAATCTGCACCCTCTTATCCTCCTCACAATCTCCGACTACATAACCCGTCATACGCTTCGCCGCCGAACAAACCCCATAGTCGGCGCCCTCATCGGCCAACAGTCCGGCCGCTCAGTCAGCCTAGAGCACGCTTTCGAATGCCAGACCGTGGAGAACAACGGGCAGATACTACTGCATGAGGCATGGTTCAAAGACCGATTGCAGAAGTACAAAGACGTGCATTTAGCGCCAGCTTTGGAGCTGGTGGGATGGTTCACCACGACGCCAGTGACGGGGCCGGAGGGCGTACACGTGCCTATCCACCAGCAGATCATCCACACCTACAACGAAACAGCCGTCCTCCTCGCCTTCCACCCATCCAGCGTGCTCGAAGGGGCCGCGGTGGGCGGCAAGCTCCCACTCACGATCTACGAGAGCGTGTACGAGAACAACGACGGCCAAGGCATGGAAATCGACGGCGCCGAAGCACCGCTGGAACTGAAGTTCCGCGAGTTACTGTACAGCGTCGAGACTGGGGAAGCGGAGATGATAGGTGTGGACTTTGTGGCCAGGGGTGGAGGGAACGCTACAGCAATCGAGAGTGCAGCGAGGGATACGAAAGGGCAGGCGTCGCAGAAGGCGGTTGGGCAGGTGGACAAGAAGGGGAAAGCGGTGGACCGGGAGAGTAAGGCGGTGGATGATTCGAGCATATTGAGTTCGGAGGACGAAGAAAGTACGGTCGCACCATTCCCCGAACGACGAGGGGGGGTTGCTAATGTGCAGCGATAGTCATCGCGTCCCTCACCGCTCGCGCGAATGCGGTAAAGATGCTTCACGCCCGCATCCAATTGCTAAAAGCCTACCTCATATCCCTCCCACCGTCCTACCTAACAGCAGCCACCACCAACCATTCCCCTTCAGACCCCACCACGCCACCAACCGACACCCCAATCTCCGAAACGAACCACGCTCTGCTTCGCTCAACCCTCGCCCTCCTATCCCGTCTCCCCCTACTGTTACCACCAGAACACCACTCCACATTCCGGCAAGAAACGCTCGCCCAGAAATCAGACGTGGAGCTCGTGTCTTTGCTCGGCACCCTGGGCAAGAGCGTGAAAGAGGCTAGAGAAATGGGGCGGAAATTCGGGGTTGTGGAGGGAGCGAGCAGGGGGAAGGGGAAGAGCGGGTTTATGAGTACGGGTGGAGGGGGCTTGGATGATGTGTGGAGTCAGGGATTGAGCGGTGATGGCGGGCTTGGAGGAGAAGGATCGAATGGTGAGGGGTTGAGTGTGGAAGGGGGGTATGTGATGTGATGTGAGAGAAGGCTGAAGGCTCGATGGCTTGGATGTCCTCGCTTCATCAGAGGAGATGTTGATCCATGCATGAGAGATGATGGAAATGAATCTGTGTTTTATAGCGGCATAGCATCGGGTATGGTATAAAACCCGTCAGATTCTAAGAAGAGGGTTGCCATACCTTAGATAACCGAGGCGCAACCGTTTGCTCACATCGCTGCTCCCGCTGCCTATGAATTGCTCAAGCTAGCAGCAAAAGCGGATATCTCTGCGAACACTAATAGCTACAGCTATAGCAGTAAATGGAAGAACCGAAAGCACCTCTTCCGCCATATGATCTCTCTATCTCTCTCTCTCTCTCCCTCTTTGTCCAGGCTCCTCCTCTGAGCCAAGAGGCACTCATTGCAAATCAGTACCCAAACCCACTCTGCGTCATCTCCACGCGCAGCAGATAGCGGAGCTTGACCTGGGCTATATCGTACGCGATGTATTCCTACTTCCTTGTCAGCACAGGGTTCCTGGGTGGATTAGCAGATGTGAGCGCGTACGTTGTACTGCAGATAGCTAGACGCATAGTTCGCCGGGCCGGGCTCCCTCGTCGTGTCGGGCTGTCACTTGCCATCAGTATCACCCCGTTCTTCCACAGTTGTGACCGGGGCAAGGACATACCATCATCACCCCCTCTAAACCTGCATTCACGCAACTCGCATCCTTCCATCCCATAGGTGCCGTAGCGCCTTTTCCCCAAGTAGCGATGCATCCGTGCTGTTTAGCGAGCTCGGCAGCATCAGAACGACCAACTTCGAGTTCTAGCATCGGTTTGCCGAGTTCAACTTCGCAGAGGAGAAGGAGGCCGGTGTTGCTGGAGGCCTGGGACTGGCAATAATTGGCTGATTTGGAGGAGATGTCCGCCTGGAAATCTCTTGTGTTAGCATAGTAGGTTGTACTCTGCTTTCGTTATTGGGCGAAAGGTATGGGGTATGCTCACTAGGTAGACTCCCTTGCCAAACGCGTAGCCGTTCACTGGAGCTTCCGGGGGGGCGATACGAAGGCCCTGAGACAGGATACCGCCGTAATTGGTGACCCGAGAGCCGTGCCAGAGAAGGCGGCGGTCGCTGCCTTTGACCTTCGCGTAAGGTGACTGCTCAAAACGCTTCTCTTCGCCGTTGCGCTCGATGCGGAAGATGTCTTGGACCTGGAGATACGAGGTTAGTGTCTGGGGATTGGCTGAAGAGGATAGAGCGGTACCTTGAATGAGAGATGATGGGTGTGTCCATGAGATTTGATCAAGTATTCTTGTAGGAGCGTGAATTCTTCCGAGGCCATATCGACTAGTTCGACATAAGTTACTAACACGAAGCTATGGTAGCGTTCAAAGCCAGCAACGATGCAAGACCAAGAACCATGAAACAGCAATCGGATATAGGAGAGGGATCAAGACTTACGAGGGGTCATCTCCTGCAATCCCAGCCCAGCAAATTGGCGATCAAGGGGATTAATAGCAACGTCTCCTCCATTATCTTTCATGATAAGATTAGCAATCTGCATGTCGCTCAGTGATTCCATCAAGTTGATCTCCTTCTTCAGCTTCTCTTCGGACGAGATGACTGGTGGTCGGCTCCGACCAAAAGCATGAGGGATGGCGGTATAAAAGGCATTGCTGCATGCTGCAATGGCATTAAGCCAAGTCATGTTGTGTTTGTTGTCGGCAACAGATGGATCCGTAAGGAGTTCTCCGAGGTCTTTGAGAATCTCAAAACCCTTCTCCAAAGTGCGCTTGCTCAGCTTTCCTAGAGGTAGCTTGTTCGCGTCGTAGTCAAGTTCTCTCATCGTATCCGCGAAGTACTGCTGGTTGAAGATCAATTCCATGAGTCGCTGAACAGATTTTGGAAGTGCACTATCGGCTCGCTTGACAGGGCTAACAGTCCCCCCATTCTTCGAAGCCCCGCTGCTGCTCGCAACAGGTAGATCCTCAGCATCATCATCAGAGTCATCTTCGTATCTGCGTTCGATGAAGGTGTAGTATCCTTTCTGCCTATTTCCTTTCGGCGCATCGAATCTATTGGACCAGGTGACTCCAGCTTTCTCTTTGAATTTCTTCTCAAAGGAGACCATCGCAACTTCTAAGCTGCCATCTCCGAGCGTCGCTCCTTTTCCAGATTCGCCAACTCTACCCCAGCGTGTCCAGGTCCGGTAATCGCCAACCCCAGACGCTAGAATTTGAACACGGTAGAACTTGTTGTTATTTACTCCCGCGTTTGTTTGGTTCAATGCCGCATCGTAGATCATTCCGTCCTCGCCAATGTATACTCTATGTGTTCCTGTTACCGTCAGTCGGTGTGGCTTCCATTTGGAATAGCTCGCGATCGAAAGGCTGACCTGCAAGAGGGCATCTCTCGTCCACTGAGATCAGAAGGGAGCCAGACTTTGCTTTCTGTACATCCTTGTGCTTATTCGTAGGCGGCTGTTCCACAGCCTCGTCGACATCGGAAGGGTCCTCTTCAATTGGCGTCGGGCTCCGCGGTCGCTTCCTGCCCTTACCCTTGCTGTCGTTCTGTTTGGAAGGCGTCTTGTCCAATGAGCTTATAGCGTCTTCTTTATTGTGACCCGCTTGACCAAATGAGAACTGAGCTTCATCTGCTCGGATTTGGCTGTTGGCCGAGGCCATAAGCCAGTCGAGGCTGACGATTTTGATGTCAGGGAATTTGCTAGCTTCCAAGACTTTTACGGAGACAAGCACCAAAGCGTTAGCCGAGTGTAGCATGAAACGAGAAGAAGGGAAGCTGCAAAGAGCCATATTGAGGAGATGCAGTGAGCTCTGAGAGAGAGATGAAGGAAGACAACAGGAAGAGATCTAGTGGCTTCTTGAAGACCATCAGAGTTGTTAAGAGAGAGTAAAAAATTCAAGATTAAGAGAAGAATCTGTTATGAGACGGTTGAGGCCATGGGTGGTCATACAGGTAAGCAGCTGGAGGTCTCACCTTTCTCGGCCTGGGCTTCAGTGTGCTTGACAGTTGTAATAAGGTGTGTAACCCACCAATCCTCCTCGTCTCCAGAGATTCTGGTGCTGTGTTTACCGCCATTCTTCTTGATTAGGTCTCCTATCTTCGCTTTGCGGTTCAGAGAGAGGTTAGGACTCGAAATGTGCCTCGTCGATTTTTGGGCTGAGCAGGATGGTTTGCTTACCATGCGTCTCGTCGAACTTTCCGCTCAAGGCTATCACGCAGTCCTTTAGTGGAGTTACCATGCTTGCAATTGGCTTGGTTGTTGGGTGTCAATGGGAAAGATGAGGGATGGAGATGGCTGATATATTTGTTGTGGTAATGTGTTTTGCCGCCCTTCTAGGTTTAGCGCCAGGCATCAGGTACATTTCTTGGCGTTTCTGGAGTATGTGAGACATTGCCTCGATTGCTCAATGCAGGGAAAGAGATGAAGTCAATATTTTAACGGCGTTAAAGATGTCGTCTAATCATTTTATAACTCTATAAGAACATGCAACACACCGTAAAGCTCTTTGAGAAACGTCCTCTATCCACTTTTCCATGCTCCAGGGTAAGATGCTTCTAACGGCGTGTTGGGAATAGAATGGAACTCCTCGTCATCATTAGCTACTGCCTTAACAGACCTCTCATTCTCCTTTCCAGTACCAACAGCAAGCCCACTGCTCGCCTCATTGTCCTCCATCCTGATGGGCGTTTCGGCAGGCGTGCGTGAGTAGTCTGATCCGCTCATTGAGACTTCGTCAAAGCCGTCCTTCTTCGGCGATAGCCTTTCAGGATCATGATTGGGAGCTAGGTGAACTTCAATCAGCTTCTCCTCAAGCCCACCCTGACCATCGGGGTAGGAGGCTTCGCTTTCGCCGTTGATTTGATCATCTGGTGGACCACTGAGATTAATACCCAGCCCTGATTCTTCATGGTCTTGTGCAAGAGGACTTGTGGGTAGATCGACACTAGCACTCTTCGACCCTGAGTTCCGGTAAGGACTTCGGGGTGGTAGAGCTGGTGGTATCCTTTTAGGTATGGTGATCACCTTGGCTTTCTGGATGACTGGCATCTCGTGGGCTTCTTCCTCGTGACTATCTAGATCTTGAGCAGGCTCACCATCGTCAACATCATCGGCAAGGTTCTGTGAAGTTTTCGTGATCGGGCTATGGCTTCCTGATTCTTTGGGGGAATCCGTGAAAGTTGGCATCTGAAGTGGCTCAGCGGTCTGCGTACCGCGGTCGGTGCTGGCAATGCTGAGCCGGCCACTGTCTCTCTTAGGATCTCTCTGGCCAATACTGTTCTGTCGGTTGTAATTGCTAAAGATTGGGCTGTGCGGTGAAGGTTTGTATTCAAAAGCATCGCTGCTTGGCCTGCTCTTCGTGCCAGCTTCTGTGATCTCCTTGATCTCCATACCTTGCTCCTCCAAGGCGTGGACTCCATAGGGGTCTGGGTCATCCTCCGAGGGTGGTAGGCCAAACCCTGTAGCTGGGTCGTCCGCCACTTCAAAGTCGCCAGGTGTAGGCTCGGCTGGTGCTATCAAGCCTTCGTCGACGTTATCGCCCTGAGCTGCCTTGATCGTAGCCATGAGTGTCCGAATTTCGTATGGCTCGTGCCTGACTTTGCCCGCTAGGATTTCCGCAACAGACAACTTTTGTCCGTAAAATTTCTCATTTTCATCCCCTCTCTCGATGATCACTGTCCCGTCGATCTGCACGCCGGCGTAGAATCCTCGACTCTTCATATAGTTGAATACGGGCGCCTGTCTCTTATGCAACTCCGTCTCCAATATCCCACCTATCCCGACCGGCCCAGCCACGACACTGATCTCCCCTCCAACCGTAGCCCGTATCTTAGTGAACGCTTCCAGCGCCTTCTCGGTGTTGATGACCACGACGCAATCGTAGATGTCGACTCCAACCATGAAGCCCAGGCCTGCAGTATGTAGCAAGATGCCAGAGGGTGGTGACCAACTGCCATCCTCCTTTCTGCCAACCAGAATTCCAGATCCTCCAGCTCCACTAACCCACAAGCCTGTCCTCATAGTTGTAAAGATTGCCAGGCCCTTCGCTCTCTTGATCACCTCGGTCGGTATTTTCTTAATCACCCTCTGTTTCCCGCTAGGCTTGCTAGCATTGACTACACCGTTAGAGAGGTGGTTCTCTTCCTCCACATAGAAGCCATCTTTACAAAAACTGCGAAGGATTCGCGCAGCCTTGTCGGATTCTTTATCGAGTGTAGTTGGCCAAAACGCTTCGGACCCCAATTTGTTGGAAAGTTTGTTGACGGGAGCACCAAGCTTGTCGACGAGGTTGTAGACTTTGTCGAAGCCTTGCTTTGAAGTGGTCTTAGTCGTCGACCAGCTGGGAAGCGCAGGGAATTGGATGGGCATTTTGGTAGCTTGGCGGGCATAAGAAGAGCAGCTGAATGGGTGGGAATCGCATTATCTCCTTCGCATCGAAGGCGAAGAGCTCTGAGAATGCTCCGATGCTGGAAGAAAGCAATTCCTCAGCCTCGAGGGCGCAATTTCTTTGATGTTTGCTCAGGATGACTAGGATGATGTTTCGTACACTGTACAGTAATGCAAACGCCGATCTTCCGTCTGCTCACTGCTTTCCGCCTGAAACCGAACCATTCAACACCCACACCAAAAGGTACAAGAGTACTCTCTACTCAAGCTTGAACATGCAGCCAAATTGTTCGTGGTACTGTCACAAAGCTGCCTCGGCTGCCCGGGAGGTTCTTTCAGTCCCAACTACCTTATGACCCGCAAACACGATTCGCTGAAGCGAATAGCGATGGATAGCCCCTCGGGAACGGCTTTCGGCCCTGGCTCGGAAGTCCGAGGTGCTTTGGTATCCCCGCGTCGTCATCCAAATGAAATCTATTTCTTCACTCGCAGCTCTCAAGCATGGAAAAAGAAGTCAAAGATTGATGCGATCCGAGGCACTTCGACAGCATGGCCTCCAAAGCAAAGTCCCTCCTGTCCAAGGTGGCAGAAGAGCTCGGCGTTTTCTCCGTCGTACAATCCTCCAGAGATACTAAGCTCTTGTGTCTGCAGCGATTCACACGACTCTTTGCCTATGGAGCGTCGACGCTTATACTCGCCCTCTATCTCTCCAGTCTCGGCGCCTCAGATGCTCGGATTGGACTCTTCATGACCCTGACCCTCCTCGGGGATGTCATTATCAGTTTCCTCCTCACACTGGTCGCCGACGGGCTAGGAAGAAGGCGGATTCTTATACTTGGGGCGGCATTGATGAGTGCGAGTGGTGTCGTATTTGCCCTGAGTGGAAACTACTGGGTTTTGGTGGCAGCGAGTATATTTGGTGTCATAAGCCCGAGGTATGAGCCCTCCCGCACCTTGAGGCGGGAAGATGTTGATTATCAGCTAGTGGCAACGAAATTGGCCCTTTCAGAGCAATAGAGGAGTCTACACTTGCCCAGCTCACGGCCAAAGAGATACGCAGCGACATATTCGCCTGGTATACATTGCTCGGCAACGCGGGCACGGCATGCGGTGTTATCGCGTGTGGTTGGATAGTACAGGCGCTTCTCAGAGGAGGAGAGCGGTCCGAGACAAGTGCCTACCGAATCATATTTGGCATCTACGCTGTTCTAGGAATCATCAAGCTTCTACTCACCCTCTTGCTTAGCGACAAATGCGAGCCCGAGCAGCCGAAGCAGGAATACCAAGAGGTGCATCAGATGGACGACGTGGAATCGGAAGGTCTGCTCTCGGATGATGAAAATATCCAAGAAGAGCATGTTCAATCGAAGGTACGCGCACCGCTCCCGGAAATGAAGCGGAAATCTATCTGGCCAGCAATTTCCCCTGCCTCACGCAGTATTCTCATCAAGCTTTGTCTGCTTTTCGCCGTTGACTCTCTGGCTTCTGGTCTTGTACCCTTGTCTTGGGTCACCTATTTCTTCAATCGCAAGTTCAGAATTCCAGAAGGCCAACTTGGCACCCTGTTCTTCGCCACGAACATCATTTCCTCCGTCTCAAACCTCGCAGCATCTTCACTCGCCAAGCGAATAGGGCTGATCAAGACCATGGTCTTTACACATTTACCTTCGGCCATTTTCCTTGCCCTTATACCATTGCCTAGCCACGCGTGGTTGTCTATGACACTCCTGGTCCTCCGGTCCTGCACGCAGAACATGGACCAAGCCCCCCGCCAGGCCTTTCTTTCTGCCGCAGTCTTACCTAGCGAGAGGACGGCTATCATGGGTCTGGTAAATGTCGTGAAGACCTTCAGCCAGAGCGGTGGACCAGTTGCTACGGGCTGGCTTGCAGACATTGGGAAATTCTGGATCGCGTTTCTGATCGCTGGGGCAATGAAAGCAAGCTACGACTTGACGATGATGAAGATGTTCTTGGGCTATAAGAGCCGCGAAGACGAGGAAGAAGACAGGAAACAACGCCAGGGAAGGGGGAATGGTGCCGCCTGATCGACAATTCATCGAAGGTATGGTCTCTGCAAGGGATGACCTATATCAAACGTATTTAACATAAAAGTAAACCCTCATTCGCCCATCTATCGTCATTGCTCCTGCGTTTACTCATTTGTCCTGGCAAGAAAAGACGACAGGAACCAGCCTGCCTCTCGCTCGCTCGCTCAAACTCGCCGCTTCGCCGCTTTCCTGTACAATAGCACGTGAGCCAGGGAACTAGTGTGATAAAAAAAATACTCCCCAGTCCGAGAGCTAGCGCAGCAAGCATTGTATGCATTTCCCACGGACGGGCTCCACGCCTGCCATAACAGCGGTACCGTTGTCATCACGTCTTTTTCTTCAACCTACGAGTAAGTGCGTCGATTGTTTCCCTTCTTCTTGCGCTCGCTATTCGCCGTCTTTGCGCTTCAGGGTTTGTCGTTTTTTTTTTTTTTTTTGAATCCCTCGTCTTCATCCGGTGTCGGGAAAGTTTCTCGAGTTGGTGTAAAGGTGTTTGTCCTATCGGGTAAGTTCTGCCCCAGGTAGTGTGTGCTGCCAGCAAGCAGCGTCGAAAGGGGTTTGGGGAAAAGTAAGACGTAGCATAGCAGGGGACACTGAGTCGTTGATCCCAGTCCCCTCGGCCCCCCGCACAGAAATATCAGTTGGTGGGTGGTTGGGTGGGTGGGCAACTCTTCTTCCTGCTTGCTCAAAGTCTTGCACTATTCTTCGGTGCGCATCTACTACATAACCCCCAAAGTATGAAAGTTTTTTTAAGTTTTTTAGTTTTTTTTTTCAATAGTAGACTCTCCCAACTGAGGTGGTACATACAACTCGCTTTACCGAGATTATTGTGTGCATTGCTGCTGTACACAGCCCGGTGAAGGACCCCTTATCGCTCGACGACCACGCAGAGCCCGCGAAAGCAGGGTAGCGTTCACACCAACCCTTGGATATTGTTCGCATCTAGAGTCTCACCGATGAGTCCTGAGGCTCGCAGCAGTCTGCTTGCGAGGACTCATGAACACAAAAGCTTTCCACATCGAATGCAGACACACTTTACGTGTGTGTAACGGATTAATATGCGGTCAGCTCAAACTTGCGGGTTTCAGCAGTTGATGCTACAAAATACGAGAGTACTCAGGGCCTCTTTGTCGCATACACAACAAGCAATGTTTCTCGATGGGAAAAGTATCGAGACACCGTCTAATGCAGATGCAAAAACTGCGCAAACCATGCCACAGCCGCATTTTTAGCTCGCTCGAACCCCTTCCTCTGTTTCACATCGTTCTGATCGCACCGTATGGCAAATCCGTGCATCAAGCCGGGGAAGTACTGGTAGTCGTATTCGAGATTCAAGCCGGGGATCACGCTGTTCGCGTACGCTTTCAACTCGGGGGTAAGTTGCGGGTCGTGCTCCGGGGCGATGATTTGAACGGGGACAGCAACGGCATCGATTTCCTCCTTTGTTGTCAGAGAAGGATGCGCGGTTGAGATGCAGTCGACCAGATTTTTGCCTAGCGCCATGTCAGTCCATGCGCATAGCTGATGGTGGCAATCCGTGCGACTGAGATACCTTTGGCTCCGAGCTGGAACACTGCCCAACCGCCGAAGCAGAACCCAATGGCCCCAAGCTTCTTGAAGCCGTGTTCCTGCCTCAAGGATTTGGCGCAGCTTTCGATCTCGGGGAAACGGATGTCCTTGGAGTTGCGACCGATGAATTCCCCGACGTTGAATTTGCCACTTTCCATCACGTCCGGGGTGACGACCTCACCTCCAAAGCTAAAGTATCGAGGTTTGCATCAGCCATTATCTTGGCTCGGCACTGATTCTGGACGAGTATGTTGACGGGACTCACAAGTCTGGAAGATAGACGGTGGCGTCTGCTTCTTTGGCGTAGTGGTCGGCGAGGAGACGGGCGTTGGCAAATGTCCATCCGAAGATGTCATGAACCATCATTATAGCGACCTGATTGCGTCTCGTGTCAATTCCGATCCGTCTGAGCTGCGTGGTCTTCGGAGTAGCGGCTGACCTCTTTATTGGAACCGGTGACATAGGTGTCGATTTTGGCGAGTTTGGTCTCTTTACCTGTGGGCTTGCCATCCCATTCGTATCCTGATAAGCAGCACTGAGACATAGTCGGTCGGCTCTCGATGAGTGATTTGATGTTTACTTTTTTCTTTTTTTTTTATCTACTACAAAGGTGACGAGGGATTGTTTGTTGTCAGCAACAGCGTTGAGCTACTGAGGGGTGCAAGAATGTCGTCATGGTCAAAGTTTAAAGATTGTAGGTGCAAGCCCACCTGCACGAAGCCTAAACATGGAGTGCAATATTTATTGATACTATGTACCTATTAATTATTCTTTCTATACGATAATACTGTATGTCTGTACGTATGGATTCCGCTTCCTCCCTAAGGTAGTAAGTAGCCCGTCGCGGACTGACGGGCCGTCCCCTAGAGTACACTGTCGCTAAGTGTGGTGGTGGGCGATGCAATGCGAATACCTAGCCTCGCGCTTCGAGCTGTTGCTAAAGTAGATTCCGGATTCATTGCCGTGGGCATGACAGAGATGACACCCATCCAGGAATGATGGCCTTGCTATTGCATTATGCCGACGAGTCCCAATAGACGCGCTGTTTATTCCTCACTTGCTAGAGTAAGATACGTTATTCTTTTTGAACTGCAATTAACATTTGCAGTCAATGAATCCCATCCTGTTACTCCTGATACTCTGGCTACCTATAGAACACAAAACACTGGGACTTCTGCATGATTCACGAGATGCATTGGCGCTTATGAAACCAGATCGCGCTCTCCAAAGACGCTTGCATGCAAATGAAGCGCTTGTCAGACCAGCCCAGCCCAGCTCCAGGGCCAAGATCGAAATCTTCAACGCGTAGAGTAGATCTGATCGACCCTCCGCCCGACGAGTTATTTCAAGTAGGTACAGTAAACCTCCATACCCCAAGCCAACGAGAAAAAAAATAAAAAATGATCCGAGCCCTTCTCGCCATCCTACTCCACGTCCACCTAACCACCGCCTCCGCCCTCACGCTCCCACTTGCAATCAACACGCCAAGCGAGGCCAACCTCACGGCCCAAATGAACCGAATCGCCTGCCTCAGCGACCGCGGTCCCGACCCCCGACCCCTGAGCAACTTCTCGACCTGCATCCCCTCCCTCTTCCGCCTCTACGCCACCCCCCTCATCCACACCGTCATCGTCTGGGACCCCGGCGATTCCAAGAAGTGGGGGCCCGAGACCGATCTCGGGGGCTGTTATATCCTGGTCCACGGTGGGCACCAGAGCGACGTCTTCGCGGTGGAAAGTCTGTTGGGACCGGCGGTTTGGGCGGTGGGGAAGTGCTTCGTCGGGAGCTCGGAGGGCCGGAATGTTTTTACGGCGAGGACGAGGGTGGGGCCGGGGAGTGTGTGGTGGTTGAGTCTTGTTCTGGAGAGGACGAGGGTGGGGGGGTAAATACATGGTAGTTCTTGCGTAGGAAGGAGGAGTGGAGTTGGAAAAATGAGCATGTTTCCTCCTTGTTGACGCGCGAACGAGTTTTCTGTCCTTCAATGTTCGCGTCCATAACCTTTCTACATGACACAGCTCCGCGATCACAGATGGCTGAAATAATTGCGAAAACAGTGCTGGCCGAAAATACTTGGGGACATCTGCTTCGCAATGGTGTCGCTGCTGCCTGGCACATGCGAAAACATACTTTGGCACGCTCGGGACGGCGATGAAGGTTTGAGCATTATTTGATGCAAGTTACTTCCTTCGTCCAGGCTCATCTGCCTCCCACTCACGGATGGGTTCTGATCCACCCATACCTCTTTTCTAGCCTCGAATTGTCGCATCTAGCAATAATCCGAGCAGCCATCGTCGTTTTTACTCATACCGGTCTCGAATCGTCCCAAAAGACCTACCTTACCCATTTCTACCTAGCCTCAAACGTCGCGACTACCCATTTTGATCCTTCCAACTGTAGTTATGTGTTTCTCCCAAAAAAATCCGCAAATACGCGGACGCTCAAGATGCTAGTTTCCCTCGACATTTTATAATTTCATTGGTCTTTTCTTTTCTTTTCCGGCTATAAGTTCGCTAATGTAAGCGCAAGAGGAAGCAATGCTCGAGGGCGGAGATAAGTACGAATTTGCCGTACTCTACTCGCAGAGTATCACCGGGCCGCCGTACCTCCGAATGACCTCACAATTACTCGGAATCGATGCTGTGTGTCCTTAGTGGCGGCAATGATGGAGATGGGATGACTGCGAGCAGCCCCGGTTTGCCGTTCGAAGTGCGAGTCAACACTTCGAACGGCAAACCGGGGCTGCTCGCATCTACAAACCGTCCTTGACAAAACTCTTGAAAATAGCTATTGAATTAAGGAGCCTCGAATAGATAATCCGGTGAACATCAAATTCACCACCCGAACATTGCCTCGCATCCTCATCCTCGGCGCCACCGGTTACTTACTCTATACATCGGATCAGCCTTAGGCATTATTTATTGGACACGGTCGTCGTGTCAGGCCGGCACTGGTTCAAGCAACGGCAGGGAGCAGCACGCCATCTGGAGTTTATCATTTCTTCGGCCCGGTTTTTCGAAGCCGCGAGGAGTGGCAAAACGTACATCTGTGTCGAGATTCCCCTTGGAGCCGACGAGTCGGACGGGGCCTTGTGCGTGTTTTGACGAACCTGTCGGAGGGCCTTCGGTGCGGCGATTGAGAAGCCACCGTTTGATCACAGGGGGACTGGTGTCTATCCCGTATTTGATATCTCACGACATCGGAGGAGTCGATGAGGGACACGTCTAGAGCAGAGCAATCGCTCGGATGGTTGCCTAGGAAGAAGGGATTTGTGGCTGGCATGGATGTGTATGTAACGGCCTTCGTGGCGGCGCAGGAGAAGGTCTAGCCATGTGGAATGCGTTATTCACCTGTGGATGGTCACGAACCACGAGACGTATTCATTCATTCATTCGATGCTTACAGTGGACAGGACAGTAGGCCCGTGAAGACATTGATATCATCGATCGATAAGAAGAAGTAAGAAGGGTTTGGCAGGATTGCGATTGCATCAACATTTTCTCGTGGATAATCGCGCATCATATTCAGAAACGCTCACTCCCTTACCACAATCCAACCCGGCCAACCCGTACCTCCATTTGCGATCTCACTTCACAGAACCCTTGTTCTCCCCAGCATCTCTTCCAACCCCCTCACTCCTCTCTCTGAATCCGTTCCACCTGCTTAAAACGTTCCCTCGTCGTCTCCCTCCCACCCTCATACCCAACCCCCATCGCCTCCTTCGCAATCCTCTTCGCCTCCTGATCCAACAAGCCCTTCACCCACCAATAATCCTGCAGCTGCACCAAAATCGAAATCAGCAACCAGCCATTCATTACTCCCCCTCGTCCCAACAAACCACAAAAAACCCAGCACCGAATCCAAGAAACCAAAAAACCCCCCCCCAAGGTGGGAACAAAACAAAGGAGAAGAAGAAGAAGAAGAAAAAGAAGAAGAAAAAGGAGCAAAAACCCCCCGGCTCACCCAAGCAAGACACTCGTCCTTCCCCCACCTCGGCCGCTTACACATCACCGCCTGGAACCGCTCCAGCAGATCCCTGCCCACGTCGTCGTCGTCCCGAGGGCGCTCGACGGGGAAGCGGCGCCCGTCGGCGACGAAGCCGGTCAGGAAGAGATCCGTGCCGAGTTCCCGGTTCAGGTATTCGTGGCCGTCGTCGCGGGTGTGGGCGCCGCCGCGGCGGCAGTCGTGCATGCGCAAGGCGAGGCTGACGACGAGGGTTGTGTTGGGGGGGAACGGCGGCGGAGACGGGGGTGGGGGTGGAGGGGAGGGAGGGGTGCAAGGTTGGGGGTCGGGGGGATCCATCTTTTTGGTGGGGGGGGGGGGGGGGGATTTGTGAGGATGTGTTGGATTGAAGAATGGGTTGGGGGAACGGGTAGAGGGTGGAAGATTGTAAGTTGGGAAGAGGGGAGCGGGTTTTTTTCTTTCTTTTCAAAATGGGATCTTGTCATCGCTTGTGTTTGTTTGTGTGCTTGAAGCAAACGGGATCTGTTTATGCAAGATGAGCTTGGGCGGAGACTGCTGGCTGGTACAGCGCAACGCTTGCTGCAATCAAAGAAGTTCTCGGCTAGCTAATCGGAGTCGGGGGGTTTTTGGCTCGCACCATTTTCACACCGCTGTCTTGGTCATCCTCTTGAGCTTGTGTTAGCCAAACGACTCGCCCACGGTGTTTTTGGGTCCAACCTCTCTTACACACCCAAAAAATTGGCTGTGCGAGACTGTTGGATTGGCAACGCGCTCACTCGGGTCCTCTCGAGGAGCTTGCCTGGCTGCGAGCTGAGGTGCCGGATGTTGAACTTACATGATGAAAGCCCAGACCTGTACAGGTAGTCTTGCCTTCCATGTCAAATAGATATTGAGACCCCCCGATCATGAAGGCATACTCCCTAGGTCATCAAGCCTGTGAATGCAATTTTGCTAGCATAAGCTTCGTCCATTGTTGCCGGTCATCACTGTCGGCCATCTTCTTGGCCCTCACTTAGCAAAGCCCCCGGCACGTCATCACCGTATCCAACATCTGTTTATCTCTTTTTTGGGCAAGGAAATACAACCCAGGCCACCATGTGTGACAGCATGGGAAGGGACATGACGGTTTTCCAAATAGAGAACGCAACGGCAGAGTAAATCCGTCACTTGCCTGAGACGCAATTCGAGAGCAGTCTGCTGCCCGTGCCATCTGTAAGAGACAACGAGTCTTCGAGGTGGACAGTCAATACCACTGTCGCCGTGTCCACCCCGCCGCAAACAGAGCCACCCCCACAGAAGCCACAATGAAGCCCAGATTTCTCGAAATATTCAACAGGCTCCTCTTCTGAAACTCTTTCGACCTCTCCGCCAACGTGCCCCTTTCATTCAACCTCGGAAACGGAACACCGGGCTTTTCCTTGCCCAAAAAACCACAAAGCGGACCCCAGCCCTCCTTCAAATCAAACTCCAGCAACCTCTCCTTAGGACAGACTCTCCTAACGAGCTCATAATGCTCCTTGTAAACCGTCTTCGCATTCTGCTGCAGTTCCTTCTTACTTCCAGCTCGAAAGAAACCCTTTTCATCCTTGAATACATAACTGAACATCCGCGCCGTAGGTCCTATTAACTGCGGGTCTAAATACTGTAGTATCCGATGGATCGGGAGGTAATACTCCGTAACAAGGCCTTGGAAACTTTCATACCAAGCCTCGACCTCCCGCTCCACCAAGACGACTTTAGCATCCGGGTAAGCATTGATGAGGTCTTCGGCAAAGCAGATACAGGGCGAATCAGTCACCGCGCCGTAACTGCCGAGTAGTTGATCCCATTGCTGTCGAGTGAAGAGGTCGCCGTTGTGGTGGTATTTGGCTTCAAACGCGGCCGTCCATGCGGGGAGGTGGTCGAGTTGGTAGAGGGCCGTGTAGCCATGATAGGTGGGACTGCAGCCGAGGAGTTCGAGTGCGGCTTGCATGGAGACGGTGCCGGTACGAGGCATGCCCAATGATAGGACTTGCATCGGGACAGTCCGGGCACTGTCCAGGCTTTTCCGGGGAGATCCTCTCATCGTGGAAGTTTTGTGTAAACACACTTAATACAGCTTCAACTTCGTGACAGTCTATGAGTCTTGGTTTCGAAAGGACGTCGAGGTAATCATCTAGGTAATGAACCATTCTGCAAAGAGCTGAAAATACTTCATTTAGACTGCAAAGGAAGTCATTTTTCTCTCCCTGTTTTCTAATCAACGTACTGGATCCGGGCTCTAGTGAAGCCCGAGCAGTGAGTGTGTGGGATTCTGAGTCGTCAGCACTAGTTGTTGATGGCGCACGAGTCTTGGCGCGGATCACGTGATGTTCGCGTTCGTGCACGTTAAGCGATCAAGCCTTTGTTAGCCCTACCACCAAAGTTATGCGCGCTCCTTGTCATCAGAGTGGGCAGGTGCAGCCTTGTAGGCTTTTGCGACTAGCTTTATATAGCATAGCGTCTTGGCGGAGGGGTATACCCTTCTGCAGAAGGCTTCCATAGACCAATCATCCTTCTACCTACAGCTTACTGGGGTTGCCTTGTTCCTCTTGTTCGTGTACCATAGATATTCTATCAGAGTGGGCAGGTGCACCGATTATGGTCCGCCATACCGATCCCGACTTACCCTCAGACCTCCAGGAAAACACGGTGCTCCAAATGTGAAAGATGACTGCGATGGCAACGGATGTTGAGCTGGGGAGTAGACTGGGATACTTTCTTCCTTCTCGTAACATTTTCTAGAACGCACACACATGCCGCAGAAAACGCGATGGAGGCAACACAGGACACTTCAGCGTGAATGTCTCGGGGGGCACGAAGGGTCGCTTTCTATATACAGCGAGTACCTGCCGCACAAACGACAACTACTCGAAACGATGCCAGCCATCGCTCCATTCCGTCCCTACTGACCAAAAGACGGAAACCCGGACAAAGCCCTCCGACCCGTTCACTCCATCATTCCATCAATCATAAAACCAATACAGAGCCGCGTACTGACTTTGAACCGTCGCACCGGAGCCACTACAGCTCGCCGGCGCCTTCCCTCCCGCCGTCTCCACCCTGTACACCTCGTTCAACCCCACGCTCCCCGCCACACTCGTCAACGCCTTCCAATCCACAGCCCCGTACCCCTGCGGTCCCGCATTCGCCCCCGACGGAGCGGGTATATCGCCCACGGAGGACCCGTACAGTAGCCCATCGCCGAAGAGGTCCCAAGTCGGCACGCCGGTGGCGGTGAAGTGGTGTTCTCCGATCACCGGAAAGCCGGACTGCTGGATTTGAGCAACGGTTTCGCCGATCAGAGCGGTTGGCAGCGCGTTTAGGGTGGCTTGACCTTGGCTGACGGACATTGCTGGGAGGAGTTGTGCTACGTTGAAGAGTGCTGCGGTGGCACCGATGGAGATGGGGGTGCTGGCGGAGGAGGCGCAGGTGTAGTTTTGGGTGCCGCGGCCGAGGGTGATGTACTTGAGGGTTCCGGTTGGGGCGGGGAGGGATGAAGCGCCTAATGTTGTTAGAGTTGGCGTTTGAGAATGGGGTTGGGAGCGACTTACCATCGGTAAGGACTGGGCTGTAGGCTGAGAGATTGGGTAATGTGGCTCGGATTTCGTTCGGCAAGGCATCTCGTTTCGAGGGACGGGCTTCGGTGAGGGTGAATAGGGCGAGGAAGAAGCCTAGTAGAGTGGCGAGGAAGGAGACATGAGAAGCGGTCATCTCGGGGCGCGAGGGTGTTGCTATTTGTATAAAGAACAATGAATTAATTGGCCGTCACAGAGCCCCTAGGTGTATGTACCAAAATACAAGCGCTGAAGCTGCAAGACCAAGTACGCAGGGACAGCCTTGTTGGAGGGTGATAACAAGAAAAAATCACGTCCTTAGTCTACAGCTGTCGGCCTCTTGTATATCTCTGCGGACTTGACATTTCAAGCACCTCGGGACCATGCTCTTCTTATGCGGGTTCGAAAAGTCAACCTCGAGACTAGATACATGCCAACTTTGAAGAGACTACCTTAGAAATGGTTGTCAGCGCTTGCATTCCGTAGTTGCGAGCACTCCGCCTTGGGAAACAGTAAAGTAACTAAAGTAGAGAAGGCATTTCCCCACGTGAAACTCTATTTCGAGGAGCGGACAGCAAAGGGTTCATGTGGGTGGAGGTTCGTTTTGTACACACTACTCCCTTTATGAGAAGTTGGAGCGAGATCATGTCGAGGGACCGAGACCATAACTGACCCTTGGAGCCTCACTCATGCAGCTACTTATATAGTCCTTTGTGCGCACCACTGACAGAGAACTGTTTACCGCGCCTAATGTCTCAAAGGCGGCCGCAGCGCCTAGGGAATAATTTTGATTGGCTTCGCTGATTAGTTGCATATCAAACCCTTATCCACGGCGAATGCACCCCCACTTGCTGCGAGAATCCGGGCTCCGCGCGATGCCCGTTTTTTCAACTCTCCGGAAAGTTGGAAAATTCCATTCTTAATGTAAGTTAATTGAAGTTTGGAACTTTGGAAGCCTATTCTCCACGGGGGTAATAAATACTCTACTACATATCGCTGAGTCTTTGCTGGGGTCTGCCAAGAAAGCGCACATGTTGCACGTGCCGAAAAATACTTAGCATCTTGGCAGCCTCTTGCCCTGAGATCCGTAAGCAGTATCATGACGCCTACCAAGCTGGCTCATCCTCCATAGGGGTGTCAGTAGCTTGCACATCGCGTGGCGGATGATCAAACAGACAATGACGTTCTGCAAACATTTCTTCAATGAAATAAATACTCATATAACTCATAGCTTCGACTTCTTGCCACCCTTGACTCCAGTCACAACTTCATCGCCCAGAAGAAAGTCCGGGTACTTGAATCCGCCCATATTCGGCGTTGTCGTCCGCCATGCTGCTCCGTCGACTGTAAACCAAAAGTATCAGCACACTGCCAGTCCAATTCTTCCACTCAATGGGAGGGAGTCTACTCACCGACAAGCGCCTGCCCATTCACATAGTTCCCAGCATCCGAGAACAAAAAGATGGTGGCGTCTGAAATCTCCTTCACAGTGCCCCACCTTCCGAGTGGGATGTTTTTCAAAGAACTAGCCAAGTCGTCCGTCTTCGATAATCTTTCCATGCCTTCTGTACCACCGATGGGCCCGGGTGCGATAACATTGGACGTGACGCCTCTGGGGCCAAATTCGAGAGCCAGACTATTGGATAGAGCATCAACGCCAGCTTTGGCGACGCTTACATGAGTCTGGAGGGGCATCGCAGTGTAGTGGAGTGTGGCGGAGATGAAGATGATCCGGCCTCCGGTCCCTGTGAGGGGTGCTGTCTTTCCGTCTGACTTGTGCTTGCCTGCTGAGGTGACGAGATGGGGGAGTGTTGCTTTGACCGTATTATACGAGCCTAGCACATCGATGTCCATGACAGATTTGAAGGCATTTGTACTGAGCTGATTGATGGAGGCGAGAAAGTTGCCTGCTGCTCCAGCGCTGAAGAAATTCAGCTACTTCGAATAACTCTTGCCTTTGCCATGAACTCACATCACGAAATCGATCTTTCCAAGCTCTTTGACACACTTCTCCACAGCTGCTTGCATACTTTCAATACTCCTCACGTCTACTGACCCAAAGCCCAGGACTTTTGCGCCTTGCCTCGCAGTAGCGATATCCTTAGCCATTTTCTCTGTCTTGTCCACATTCCGCCCAATAATGCAAGCATTAGCGCCGAGATGAACCATGGCTCTGACCTGAGCGCTGCAGATGGTGCCAGCGCCACCTGTGCAGAACACTACCTTGTTTTCTGGAATGAGACCGTAAGCTCAAGCACTACAAGTGTTCGACAAGGACCGAGTTGTACCGAAAATGCCATCTTTCCAGATATCGCTCACATACTCATGCTTGGCGAGAGGCATCTCGACGTATCAATAGCAAAATAGATGCAGGTTGTAGATACTATCAAAAAACGCAAAGCTTAGGTGTCAAAGACAGTACATGAAAGTAGCTTCTAAAGAAAAAGGACGGCTTGAGGACAAAAGATATATGCGCAAGCCTGGGGTGAGATCGGCTCAGGCCGGTTGCGAGGCCGAGGTTGATTACAAGTTCGAATATTTCAGCCAGTACTACTGGCAGAAATCGAGTTGGTTGATACTTCCCCGAACATAAAGGGACCTCGTGTTGTCGCTGGGCCGAGGCAATACTGTAGCGGGTCTCGGAGGGGTCGCCGTTTGCAGACCCATGCTGCCGATCCGTACAGCATACTTTAGCCGCTAGCAAGACCTAAGGTACTTTAGCCTCAAGAAACCCATCTCCCCATCCTCCAGATCCCATCACGTCCGCCTCGGCCCTGCAGCATCGGTTCTACGTACAAGTCTGAGCATCACACAAGATGTCGCGCACAACAGCCACCATCTGCAAATTCGTCGGCACCATCTCTCTCGGCCTGCTAACCGTACGCCCCTCCTCCAATTCCCGCCCTCTGCTCCTTACTCCCACCTTTCTCATCCCCCCCCCCCCCAACCCACTCCTTCTCGCCCTCACCCAGCTAACACCACCATCCAAACCCCCCAGGGAGTCTCCTACACCACCACAACCACCACCCTCCCGCCCATCCAATCCCTGCCCAGCGCCCAACCCGCCTCGAGCACGTTCCACCACCTGCGCGCCCTAGCCCACCGCCACCAACTCCTCCTCTCCACCATCTCCAGCTCCTCCCTCCTCCTCGCCTACGCCCTCTCCCCGCCCCGCCGCCGACATCCCTATCTCCTGTGGGCGGTTCTGGCCGTCGGCTTGGGATACACAAAGGAGATCTACGCGAGCGTGGTCGGGAGGGTGAAGGGCAAGGGCAAGGGCACGCGGGGCGAGGAGGGCAGGGTTCGGTCCAGGACGCCGGATAGCAGCGATGAGGAATGGGAGGTGGAGGGTGCCAGCACCGGCAGTCTGAACGGGGAGGCCGTGAGGGAAGGGATGGAGAAGTGGAGGGGGAAGATGGTGGGGCGGACGGCCGTCTGGGGCGTCGGGTGGTTGGTCACCGTGGTTGGGCTTTGGGGGGATGGGGTCTAGAAAAGCGGCAAGGGACCTGTGGCGCGAGGCTCGGAATATCCCCACTCGGATTGGCTCGTTGTGAATTCCAGCTTGGCTCTTGCGTGAGCGGAGGCGACGGAGAATCAAGCAGAGGAGAGCGAGGGTGGAACTAGGCGTGGCTGGCGTTGGGTGGGTATCTCTACTCGTTTCCTCCCAGCCTGGAAATAGGTCTTGATGTTTGAAAGCTCAATAGAAACTTTTGCACCCGCACACACACGTTACATTGAATTTATCCTGCTAGAAAATACGGGGTACTGGTGGTCAGGAATTTGTTGGATGAAGGCTTCTAACAGCGTGAGAGAGGACCGAAGGATGAAACGTGAAGAGGATAGAACAGAAGGCGACCCATGACAAATTCAAGTATATGAATTTTGCTGAATTGTGGCTCGATCCTTTACTTATGGTGGAAATTGAACAACGAGCCTTTTATAATACGCATACATTTGACGGCGAGTATTTCATTATTGTCAGATCCGAGTCCGACGTGTTCCAAAGCCAAATTTTTGGTCACTCGAAAAGTCGATGCACACTACCATGTCTCCTGCTTATACCTCCCTTCCTTCTCCATTGCCTCCAAATCGCTCTCCGCATCTTTCTGATCCCGACCGCCGCGCTCCCTGAAGACGTCGACGAGGGCAGCACGGACTGCTTGTGGCATCTTGCCCGACGATCCGCACACATAGACCAACCCCCCACCATCATGAAGCAGGCGGTAGACAGAGTCCGAATGCTCTCGGATCAAATCTTGCACATAGATCTTGTGGCCTTGATCACGCGAGAAGGCCGGATGGACGGTCAATGGCATTTGATCTTGCAGATCCTGCCATTCGTCTTGGTAAAAGTAGTCGGCGGTTTGGCTGCGACAGCCAAAGAATAGGATGCCATGCCCAGTCGCCGCCGCTACACCGTTGATACGAGGCCCAGTATATTGTTCCACTTCGATCCCCCCTTCCTTTGCCCACTGTAATCTCTCCCAGACCAAAGATCGCATAGGTGCAACACCGGTCCCGGGACCAATCATGATGATTGGCCGCTGAGCTTCAGCTTTCGTGATGGCTAAGCCACCTTTTTGCAGTCTGACACGAAGCTTCGCCCCTGTAGGCAGGTGAGCAAGGTATCGAGTGCACACACCCTCTCTGATCTTCTTGATTACAGTCTTATACTTGACAATAGCCACCAGGAGCTCGAATCTTGCTGATCTATCCGCGCTCTGTTTCAGCTGGCCGCCACTTGCAATACTAAACTGCCGTCCGCGCAGCTCTGGTAGGATGTTCGCAGCCCATTGCCAGGGTATCTTGACGGACTCGAACTCTTGAAGGACTTCTAGTATACTACGCCGTGGCCTTGTGGTATAGTCGTATAACTCATCTATGTATTCTGGCTTTATGAATTCCAGGAGCCGGTCTTTGTGGAACTGATCGTCTGTAAAATGGGCTATAAGAGAGAAAAAAGAGCGACGCGGTATGGCTGTAAGGTCGAGGTGCTCTGTCAAGAGTGTTCGAAGGGTTGTACTTGGTTCTGATAAAGAGATCGGAGGTGATGGATAGAACTCTCCTTCTTTGATAGCTTTGGTGGGAGTGAAGTGGATCGGCTTATCTGCAATGTCAGACCAGCCCATGCGTTGCAGTAGCTGATCGACATCTTCTACGAAGTTCTTGGGGAAGATGGTAAGGACATCGCCCGGTCCATAAGCGGCTGGCTGGTCACTGATGAATTCCATATGACGTACATCTTGCCAATGTGTGCTGGCAGTCATGCGTCGATTCTTCTCCAATTTAACACTCAGCATTTGGGTGGCGGAGGTGGCAGCGGATCTCGCCCTAGTGGGTTTCATTGCTTCAGTCTCGTAATTTGGTTCGGGCCAATCATCGATAGAGGAAGGTCGCTCATTGCCGCCATTGGCCAGCTGCTTTACTGTTCCATTGAACCTGTTTTGATGCAGGGCGAGAGTCCACTTTGGTTCCAACAAAACGTGCTCCAAGATAGGACTTATACCTTCCGCCAATGGGAACTTGGTCAGAAGGTGATGGCGGAAGTCGTACGACCAAGGAACGAAGCTAGCATCAAGCCTTCACTGATAATCAGCCAATGCCCTTTGGCATTCAAAGAAGTGAAGTGTTGACCCTTCGTCATGCTGCTCATCTGCTTCACCTCGAGGATATACCTCGTTTGCTCCTAGTTGGACTAGCCTCTTGTGAATTTTCCGAGCCGCCCAGTTGAATCTAGTCAGCCAGTCAGCCCTTGCCATGTGGAGTCCCCGAAAGATGATCACGGACTTAGGATATGAGCTGTCTCCCAAGCCAAATGTCGTCAGTTGGACTCCTCCAAGATACGAAGGTGGCAATTTCCTTCGGAGCAAGCTCTTCCAGAAGAGCCGTGAATTGTTGGGCAGATCGCCTTGGCCTGTAGTCGAGACGACTACGATTACAAGAGAATGATTCTTTAGTGATGACTAGCCTTGATCAGCTTTGTGGGTGGATATTCCATTGCTTGTGTGCTTGCCGTGTCAGTCGCATCCAATTTAGATACTAGGGTCGAGAAATAAATACGCTCAAGCATACGCCCGAGCTCCTCAGCGTAGTCAAATGCATTGCCAGTCTCTGAGCCATAAGCAACCAGAGCTGATCTGTTCTGCATTTGACACGCGACCTGCTTTTAACGTAGCCCGACAGAGAAGAAGGGAAAGCAAAGTGTAGTATTTGCCACCTCATGAAAGTACATGTAAATTGGGAGGCAACCAGCTATGCCCAAAGCCTGCTTTCTCTAAATAAAGGCGTCGTTAATCCACTGGATAGGGCTGTTCCTGGAGAAATTGGTCCTTCAAAGCCTAAAATTGCCTTCAAGATTGATCTTATTCTTGTCAACTTGCGCCGCTTGCCACAATTGTGAAGTCGCAATTGATCACATTGCCAGAGCTAGCAATGACATGAAAGATATGTGACCTCGTATTGAAAGATCCAGTCATACATGAGAGCTGTACTTGCGACTCTGAGTGTCGAAGTGAAGCGGTCCTGAGCGTCCTTACTCTCCATCATCTTGCCAATCTGCTTGCAGTGACATGACTCGAGGCTTGGCAGTGAAGCTGCATGAAGTCCCCGATGGCACCTTACTTTATCTAGTTTAGTGGCCTTCATTAGCGTCGCTTCCCGACATTTTTCTTCTCTTGTGCTTTCTGCTTTGTGAAACCTCCTTCCTTCCTGCATCAAGACAACACTCTGTCCACTGACAACAAACACTTCCTTCTATCTTCTCACATCTTGATTCGGGCACGCTTGAGCTACCCTCATCCCCCTCGTCAAGTCATTTCCTCAAAGGCATTCTCAACCTCGCCTTTCCTTAATCTCCAAAGCCTACAAGCAGCTTCAAGCTCACTACAACTCCTCAATACAAATATGTCTGCCGTTGATAACATCACTGAGAACATGGCCGCCACCTCTATTGCTCCAATCGCACCGGAAGGAGCAAACAACGTCACTGGTGGCGAGCCCATCAACGCCGCCGAGAACGAGGCAGTCATTGCTGCAGCTGCTGAGGGCCGTCGTCTTTACATCGGAAACCTCGCCTACGCGACCACGGAGGGGGAACTCAAGTCCTTCTTCACCGGCTTCTCAGTGTATGCTCTTACTTCTGCTTTGTCTCTGCTTCAATATGTTAACACATACATCAAGCGAGACCACCTCCATCCCTACCAATCCTCGTACCACCCGACCAGTTGGCTACGCCTTTGTCGACCTTTCCACTGCAGACGAAGCCCAAAAAGCCATCGCCGACCTTGCTGGCAAGTTCATACTCGAACGTAAGGTCTCCGTGCAGCTAGCCCGCAAGCCCGAGACCGCCGCCGAGAAGCAGGCCGCCGCTGCTAGTGGTGGAGAGGGTCTTAGCGGTGGAGAAGGCCGTCGTAGGAACTCGGGCCGCGGTCGTGGACGTGGCCGTGCTCGTGGTGGACGCACTACTCGTGGTGGCCGAAGCGTAAGCTGCTGTCTCGATCAAATTCTCAATGCACTGATTCTAACACAAGCATGTTACTAGCGTCAAGCCAACGCTGGTGAGGACACCAACGTCCCAGGCCAGGCCTTGCCTTTGACCGAGACCACCAACGAGGGTGCACCTGCAACTAATGGAGCAGAAGAAAAGGCTCGTGCTCCTCGCCAACCCCGTCAACGCGGCCCACCTGAAGATGGGATCCCATCGAAGAACAAGGTCATGGTGGCCAACCTCCCTTATGACCTTAGCGAAGAGAAGGTAAAATTTACAGGGTCCTTCACATCTAAAAGAATCATCTAACACGGTGTCTATAGCTCAAGGAACTCTTCTCTGACTACAGCCCAACCGCCGCCAAAATCGCTCTTCGCCCTATCGCTCGTTACATGGTGAAGAAGCTCCAGGCCCGCAACGAACCCCGCAAGGGCCGTGGTTTCGGCTTCGTTTCTCTCGGATCGGAGGAGCTGCAGCAGAAGGCTGTGAGTGAAATGAACGGCAAGGAGGTGGAAGGCCGCGAGATTGCAGTTAAGGTCGCTATCGACAGCCCTGGCAAGGAGGATGTCGACCCCGAGGCTGCTGGTACTGCTCCACTCACCGAAAATGGAGTTGTTCAAGCCAACGACCCTCCTGCGACTGAAGCTGCCTGATCTGGCCCGGCACAGAGATGCGTTGCTTCACTGTGTACATCGACCTTTGTCGTCTTTGTTCGCATCGAATGCTCGCACGAACATGGGGTGGGAATCTTGGTGGCACTCTCAGTATCAAAATTCTTGCATGCATTTAGAGCGACCAATTTTCTTCTTTGCGAGGTGTTTAGAAGCTCGATGTGGCCGCATCAACTAAGATACTGTTCTTTGTACTATCATCACGAAATGCTTTCCTGACTCTAGTCTTCCGCGACTACTGTATTTTAGAACCGGATAGTGGACGAGGTCGTCAAAATCAGAAAAGTTTGAATACACCTTCATGCAAATAAGAGGTTCTTTTAGACCGTATAGACCGTAATTCACTGTATGTGCCAACCTAGCCCATGAAAAAAAAGGGGCTGGTGTATGGTGGGCCGTTGGAGCCACCAGAGCTAGCGCGCTTATCGATAGGAGATGCCTCCCACTCGTGTGCCTCGCCCTCCATTCCAACGACAACCTTTTAGCGAGCCTACAACAAGCACTGAAGTCTCAATTGCTCCGACAAAGCATGAAAGTTGCATAAAGAATAACCTGCCGCCCAATTGCGCTTACAACATCTAATAAAATGTGGGAAGTCGACCCTGAAACCAAGACCAAGGTGCCCTCCCTCCCCCTGCCAACTCAGTCCCTTCTAATTGACATTCTGACAGCTCGCGGCCCTCCAAAAACGCCCCGGAAACACCACCTGCATCGACTGCTCCGCCCCTTCACCGCAATGGGCCTCCCCCAAATTCGGCACCTTCATCTGCCTCACGTGTGCCGGCCTGCACCGCGGCCTCGGCGTGCACATCTCCTTCGTACGGTCCATCCAGATGGACTCGTTCAAGCCGGCCGAAATCAGCCGCATGGAGCGCGGCGGCAACGACGCCTGGAAGGACTTCTGGGAGGGCAAGAGCGGGACGACGTGGGGCCGGCCGGGGCAAGGGGGCGACGGGGAAGCGATGAGGCTGGTGGGGGACCGATACGGCGGCGACGCGGGCGACGAGTACAAAGAGCGCTTGGCCTGCAAGGTCGACGGGCGCGACTTCGAGGGCGTGCCGGTCCGGGAGCGGAAGAGGATGGAACCCCTTGGCGGCGGGGACACGTCGGCGGCGCGCACGTCGTCCCCCTCGGCGGCGGGCGCGGGACCGCGGTCGCAGAAGGCGCAGAACGAGGATTTTTTCGCGAGGAAGGGGAATGAGAATTCGGCCCGGCCGGAGGGACTGGCGCCGAGCCAGGGGGGGAAGTATGGCGGGTTTGGCAGCGAGGCGGCCGTGCCGCCGGCGAGAGAGGGGGGTGGGGGGGCGTTGCTGGGGGTGGATGATTTCCAGAAAGATCCGGTGGCGGCGCTGTCGAAGGGGTTTGGGTGGTTTACGAGTACGGTGGGCAAGGGCGCGAAGACGGTCAACGATGGGTGGATCCAACCCACTGCTCAAAAGGTACGATCTCCTCCCACGGCTCACATTTCTTCCGTCCCTGTTCCTCGACTGTGCCTGACGGATAATATCGCAGATAGCGGAAGCAGACCTCGCGGCCACCGCTCGCCTCACCGCCGCCCAAGCCGCCAAAACCATCCAGACGGGCACCAAAGGCGCCGCGGAACGCTTCAACAGCTTTGTGGAGGATACAGGCACTGGTGGGTCGGGCGGTGCGTCTAGATCGAGAGGGGCGGTCGAGCCTGAACGGAGAGATTTCTGGGATTCGTTTGGGGATGCGGGGGCGGAGAAGAAGGGTTCGAGCGGGGCGATTGGGACGGCGGCGATGAGGAAAGGTGGTGGTGGTAGTGGGAGTGGAGGCAAGGAGGAAGGGTGGGGTGACTGGTAGAAGATATGCTATGCGCGAGAGGGAGCGGTTTCGCTGGGGTCGTGCATTGGGTATAGACGTTCCAAGATGAACGAGAGTGTATCATTATCACGTTATAGTACGGTATGAGCGTCGAACCTCCTGTCCACCCCATCCATCCATCCATCTCACGCCCATCAGAACCCCCTCAATTCCTTCAAAAGCACCTTCTCTCTCTGCCCCACCACCCTCTCAAACCGGTCAGCACTCATGACAAAAGTGCCCCTCCCGCCCGTCAGACTTCTCAAATGCTTCAGATAGCCCACCATCTCCTTCAACGGCACCCTCGCCGTGATATTCCGCTGCCTGCCGCCGTCAACAGCCACGCCCTGATCCCGCGTCTGAGGAGCCGAAGGGCCAAAGGGGTCCGGGGGCGCGTAGACCTTGCCGATGTCTATCCTCGGCAGGGATCCGGGGACGGAGTTGACCGCGGGGCCGGACGCGACGTCGGCGTCGTCGAGGGACATGATGTGCCCGCCGCGGGAGGAGGAGATGTCGTTCACCACGGCGCCCAGGCTGGCTTCGTCGACGCTGACGGTGACGTCCATCACGAGTTCCATCAAGGCGGAACCATTCTCGAGCGCGGTGGCTTTGAGGGCAGCCTTCGTGGCAAGGCGCGCAGCTGACGAGAGGGCAGCGGAGGTGGTCTCGGTGCCAAAGATGTGTTTTCTCGGATCGAGCGTTAGGATGACGTGGGAATTGTGGAGTTGGAATGCATAGTTGATGCCGCGGCTGAGGGCGGCGAGGGCGCCGTTCTTGAGGGCGGAGTGGATGAGAGGGACGGAGAGATGGGATGGGAGGTCGCCGGCCCAGGGCTCGGCTTCTGAGGCGTCGTCTGTGATTGGTTTGAGAGAGACTGTGATTCTGTTCCCCTCTTCGTAGGCTGAGTATGCGTATTCGTTGTCCAAGGGGACTCGAGTGCTTTCGGAGAGAGGCTCAACGTGGGCTATGCAGGAGGCACGGCCCTGTTTTCCACCTTGCTCTTTTTCGAAGACGTAGATGTCTGGCGAAGAGGCTTCAAGGATGGATTCTCGGTATGCGATCTCGATTTTCCCCATAGCAGCTTTAGCTTTCATGTCGTTGACAAGGCGGTCTCGGGCAATCTCTAGGTGGAATTCGCCCATGCCGCTCAACAATGTCTGGCCGGATTCTTCGTCTTCGGACACTTGTAAGCTTGGATCTTCTCGGACTAGTAATTCCAAGGCGCTCTTGACGGCTTTCTCTTCGCTCATACTACGAGGTTCGACGCTGGAGAAGAATACTGCAGGAGGCACTTCGATAGGTCGGAGCTGGAGCGTATTCAACGGCGCTGGAGGACCTGATTTGGGGTTTGCGCCAGTGTAGGAGATCAGTGTATCTCCTGTTCTGGCATGCTTCAGGCCAGGGATGACACCAATTTGACCGGCTGGAATGACATCGATCTGGACAGAGTCGGAAGCATACATTTTAAGTAGCTGTGGCGCTCGCTCCGAGATCTGGAGATTGGTGTTGAATAACATAGACTGGCGCTGAATACTGCCCGAGTAGACCCGGACGTAGACCAGTGCGCCACGGCGAGGATCATGAACCACTTTGAAGGCTAGGGCGCATGATTCCAGGTTCTGGATTAGGGTAGCGCCTTGTTTTTTGAACTTTGCGGTTGAAGTTTTTGACGTTGGCCCGATTCCAGCGGGCACCATTTTTCCACTTAGCAAGCCTGATAGGGTCCCCTCCACTCCGCCAAGATTTATCTCGGGATCTGGAGCCTCACTAGGGCTCGGTAGTAGTTGAACAACAGCATCGAGCAGAGGCTGAACGCCCATGTTCTGGAAGCTTGCGCCGGCAAACAAAGGGACAATATTGGATGACTGGTTAAGGACGCATCGTCTCAAGGATGTTATGATGTCTTCGCTTTCAATAGCGAGATGATCTTCATCAACCTCCAGGTACTTCTCAACCATATGTTCATCATGCTCACTCAAAAGCTCAACCAGGGCTCTTCTAGCCTTTTTAATTTCTTGTGCGAATCCTGCCTCAGACGACGGGAGGTCATCAATCGAGATAACTTGAAAGCCCTTACCGTCCCCTCCCTCGGTCCATCTATAAGCTCGAAGCCCAATTGCATCTCCAAGACCAATAAAGTGCCCTCTTCCCCCTTCCCACCAAGGCACCTGGCAAACTGCCGGCCACGTATGAAGACGCGCAGCAATCTGCTTGACAGTCTCACCAAAAGCCGCGCCATCTCGATCAAGCTTATTAATGTAGATGATCTTAGGAATATGGTATTTCGCAGCCTGGTACCATACTTTCTCCGTCTGAGCTTCGACCCCCGCTACACCGTCGAGGATACAGACCGCACCATCTAGAATTCGTAATGATCGAAGGACCTCGAAGGTGAAGTCTGCATGGCCAGGCGTGTCTATTAGATTGATGTTATGAGGCACGAGATTGCTCGTACTCGTGGAGCCTTTTTGAGAGTCGCCGGAAGATAAAGGCGGCCAGTGGAATGAGATGGCTGCGGATTGTATTGTTACGCCTCGCGCTCTCTCTGCGGGCAGGAAGTCTGTGACTGTGGAGCCTTCATCTACATCTGTGGAGTTTGTAAGAATATGAACACGGGAAAGCTTGAGCGTTTGGGTCCACGATGGAATTCTTGCGAATGGGCGAAATAGAGATTTGTAATGGATACTGGAGATTGAGTTGACAAGCAAGGAAAACGCCATACTTCCTATTCGTCTTGTATGCCCACTATAATAGAGCATTCGCTCCGTGGTAGTCGTCTTACCCTTGAAGATGGTCAGAATTTCAGCCAGAAGCTATTTTCGGTTCATTACATACCGCATCGATATGGGCAATGATGCCAATATTCCTCGTTCTCGACACATCTGTTGAGACATCTTGTGCTTTCCTCTGTAATGCAAGTCTGAAACCACGTCTCGTACCGTAAATAAATAGGAATCGACTAGCTGTTCTGTTCAACCGGCTTGAAGCCCGCCCAAATTGCATTTACTCGAGCTATTCGTTGACAGTCTGACAGATGGACTTCAAAATCAAAGACCAAATTAAGATTCCTTGGCACATCTTGATGCACCGGGAGCGGCTCACTAGCTCATACGCTAGCATCCAGGAAATCAGATTCAGGGGTAAGGTATTTGAGGTAAGGTACTCGGTGTTATTACTCGTATGTGGTCGCGATCTGTAGCCTAAGTTACACCTCCTTCTCACATTGCCCCATCTCTCCTTTCCTTTTCCTCTGTCCACCTTTATCAGAAAAAGACAAATGCATCAGACATTACATCATACATCGGTATCCCGCTCGCTGTCCTGGGTGTTCTACCCATCCTCGACACAGCCATAAACTCCCTAGAAACCATCCGTAAGAGGGGCACAGTCCCTCAGACGAAATGGACTTTTCGAAGCCACAACTCGCAGCAGTCTGAAGTCTGGCGTTGTGGAAATCACCCTGCCGAGAGTCAGCATCACGCCCCTGGACCGCGAAGAGGATACCGAATAGCAGAAGTTCAATCGTAGACGTTCCATGCTAAAGGGTAGCACATGAATCATCTTCAACTGGGATTTATTGATTATGAGATCTAGATTATATAGATTATAGTATAGTGATCTACAGATTCCGCAGGCGAAGATCGATTTTGAAGAGCTGATGGCAATCCTGCTGGATAGAGGCGCCGTGCCGGACATCAAGCTTTGCATAGGTAGAGGCTTTCTGGATTGTAGACGCCGACAGGAACGAGTTTCTTATTGAGTCCGGATACGTTGGATAAATTCTTGAAGGTATCGGTACCGAACGATTCAGACGGGGTGCTCAGCTTGACGTCGCATTGGAGTCCAGGGTGGGATCAGAGGGACCCTAGTTACCTTTCGCTAGACTAGATTCCTCTTCAGCTTCCTGCAGATCCCAACAAGATATACGATGACGCCTTGGAGAAGCAGCCTCCCGATGCCAGGCCCACATCAGTTCATTTAAAGATATCCGTCTTGGTTACGTCGGCTCCCTAGTCTCAATCGCCCATGCTATGTGGGAGCACGAGAATGAGAATCTAGCCTCATCTCCTTCACTAGATCACTTCCGCTCCGGTCCGACTTCGAATTGGGCCCCATCTTTAGCTCTTGCGCTTGTACTCTCCAAGTCGCTCCCACTGTACCATCATCATCTCGACCACAATCTCACCAGCTTGGCCACCCATGACACCGTTCCATGCCGCCTTCTTGTCACCCTTGGACTCCTGGATGAAACCGAGGCTCCCCCTTGGGAAACGAAGTATAATCCGAGCGAGCATCGTCTCAAGAGTTTGTCCAGTTTTGCTGCTGTGCAAAGAGCAAGAAAAGTAGACATGATGATGAGCCCAGAGCAAGCAGAAGAGTGGCGCAAATTTAGTGAACAGGTCCAAATGGATAGAGAACAAGCCAAAAGCGCGGTAGTAAGCGTCAGCGTGAAGCCGTAGGCTCGTCGAGGCTAGACGCGGTAAGTGTGACCAATACGATATTGGAATGGTTGAAAACGGAGAGGCTGGGAGACAAAGATAGCAGCGTTCAAAGCGCTGTGAAGACGTTGGTAGATCTCATCAGGAAGGAGGAGCACGCGATGAGTGTTTGTACCGTCTTGGAGCGATGGCGCGAATGGACTGATCGAGCCGGAATGACCAGGAACGACTTCGATTTTCTCGAGAAGCATAAGGTATCTTTCTGCAACGCGGTTTGCGTTATAGGCCTCCTCCGAGAAGTGTGTACGAAAGAGGAAAGCACATTTGCCTTAGACATGCGAGAATACGTACAGCATTGAAAAAAGTTCGGCTGGGATGACGATGTGTGTAGCGCCAATCAACCTCGCTAATTAACTAGCGTTAAGATACTTTTGCTTTGATCTCTGTCTTCTCATGTCTTTGTCTGCCCTGCGCGCGTGATTCAAGCTGCTGCCTAGACTCTCAGAATCCCTGCTTTCTCTTTCGAGATTGCTTTCTGTGACATGGTCGAGCATGAACCTTCCAAGCAAGCCATTTCTCCATCTTTGAATCATCCATAGTGCTGCAGCATCCTCATCCGGCGAGCCTCCTTTTTGTAGCCTTCCAGTCTTCTGTGCCACAGCGCTCAATAATTCCATGATATCGTTTGTAGGGGGCGAATAGTCCGCGTAGATCTCTGGATCATAGAGGTTCATCTGATATAGGAGGTAGTCTGCTAAGGTCGTTGGAGCAATGATGGTGTCCTTGACGCTTCCACACAGTGCAAGTTTGAGCATGGATTCTGCATTCGGCACGTATGGGACAAAGACACCGGGTGTATCCATCAAGTAGACACCCTCGATGCTCTCGTCGCCTTCGATAATCTTGACCGTCGTCCCAATCTTCCGAGTCACTCCAGGTTGAGCGCCAGTTTGTGCCGCCTTCCCCTTGTGAACACCAACCTGCCGTAGTGCATTCAGGAGAGATGACTTGCCCACATTTGGCATCCCGACGACCATCATTCTGGAGCCCATCAGGGAGTCTTTTGCTGTAGCATGGTCGCGAGCGAAGTTGAGGACTTTACGTACAGAGCTTTTGTCCTTGTGGTCGGAGAAAAGTACTGAGCTGGGCTGTTGCCATTCTTGAAGAAGCCGTTCTTTCTATATTCGGTCAGTCTCCACCCTCAAGACGATGATGTGCATGTCTTGCAACGTACGTACACTTCTGTCCTGCTGCCTGCCTCCACTACCCAGATCCTGCTTTGTGTAGACAATCAATCTTTCCCTTCCAGCAAGATTTTCCTCGAAGAGCGGGTTACGAGATGTGAGCGGTACCCGGTAGTCTCGGCATTCAATGACCAGGTCTATGTATGTGAGCATCGTCTTCATCTTGTTTAGACCTGCGCGGTGATGGCCTAGAAAGTAGGAGCGAGGGAGGGAGTCGAGGGTGGGGAAGACCCTTCGCGGCACGAAGGAGGCCATTTAGGGAGGCGTGACGGCAGGCCATCATGTGTAATATTCTTTTCGCATCATAGCCTGCACAATATGTTGATGTCGCAGCAGCAGTGAGCTTTGTCAGAAGACCCTGAAAGTGCTCTTGGCATCAAAAGGCTTGGCGCTCTAGCCTCGTCCTCAACCAGGGCAGGTTTTGCCTTAGCTAATGGCCGCTAATTCTGGCTCTTTCGAACTACATACAATGATTCACGATATATAAAGCACTGAAAGGCTAGAGCACCTCACTCCTCCCTTACAAAGTCAGCTATACCCCGGCGCGATCTTATCGCTCGTGCCATGAATGACGCACGTCAGCGTGGTTATGTACCCTGGTGGAGCTGAGCGAGAGTAAGCCGAGCTGAGTGGGCTCTCAGCCTGGGCGAACGCAACAAAGATTTCGAGGAAGGGGCGAATGATGCAGACAGTGCTTGTCACTTTGCTCGGTCTGGGGCCATCCTATATTAGCAAAGTCGATTGCGCAAGAGCTGCACCGAACTGCTAGGTATTATGGCTGTATCAGCGTAGACGGTCAGTATGTAGGTGTGCTTGGCTTTGGGTCCAAGCTTCGGGCCATGGATTATTTTGATCGCAACCGGGGGGTTTGAGTGGGCGCGCGAAATGTTTCACTGCACAAGGCTGGCGCAACTGATATGCAGCAGAACGCCTCCGTCTTCTAAGTTTGGCAAAGATTCTTTTTCGCTATCTCCGCGCCAGACTGCCAAGAGAATAGTCTTCTCGGCCGTACAAGTAATACGGACCATTCAATTATGCCTTTAATTATGTTAATTTGTTCCGGTGATGTTGGCCTTCGGTGGATTTCTGTCGTTCGATACCAATTGCTGCCTTCAGCTCTTCACGCTTGCCGATGATTATTGAATCTCGGGATTTTGGGTGCCACAATCCAGCAGGAGGGAGCCAGGGGTCTCTGCTCCCCTCTTACTGGAGCTATCCTTTAGTTGCCCATTCTGAAATGGGCCACTGCAGTCGCTGCGCCGTTTCTGCTGTACATCATTGTCAACTATCCCTTGGCGATCTATTTTGAAATGAGCCGCTGCACTCAAGGCGCCGCTTCTGTTGTATGGTTGGTAGATTAGCCAATGCTGTAGTTGGCTTCAGCGGAGCTTCCTTTGTCAGCCACTTGATTCCATAGCAAACATCGACGCTATGGCTTCACAATCAATGTTATTGGCTCTATACTCTAATGAAGATCCATTAGGAATGGCAGGGTCTAGATTGGATCCGGAAGGAATATTTTGCGATATTCGCTGCCACAAAATGACCGAGATAATCCTCCGATTAGCACCACAAGCACGTGGAGAAGCAGCAATACGCGAGACTTCTGTGTGCTAATCTATCAATATGCAAGGTCAAAAGACATGTACTCAAATCGCATTCAGCCGTGTCCCAAGGCGGAGTGAGATATATAAGCGGAATGAATCTGCTCTTTCAAAAACTCATCACAAGAACACACTTTATTCGTGACATCGTAATAGACAGTGGCAATGCAGAAAATCGATACACATCATCATGTTCTGCCGCCACGGTTTGTACAGGGTGAGTCGAGTTAGTTGCAGCAAGACAAGTGCTGATTCTGACGGTTTTGATAGCCTGGGACGACAATCCAGCCCTCTCACAGGGTTTGAAGCTGCCACCATGGAGTCTAGACCAAAGCATTGAATTCATGGGACGAAACAACATCAGCGCGACTATCCTTTCGCTGGGTGCACCAGCCACAAGCACGGGCAAAGATAGTGCAGAGGCCGCTTCATTCTGCAAAGAGATTAACGATTTTACAGCCTCGCTGCGCGATCAGCATCCGTCTCAAATTGGATTTTTCGCCACTCTTCCGTCTCTCGAAGATACTCAGGCGTGTATCGACGGGATTCGTTATTCGTTGGAGGTGTTGAAAGCCGACGGGATCAACTTACTCACAAGCTATGGCGGCAAATACCTCGGTCATCCGGATTTCCGGCCAGTCTGGGATGAGCTGAACAGACACGCTGCCGTTGTTTTCATCCACCCCAGTTTTGAAAGCATGGAAGGAGCCATAAAGGAGCCCCAATGTCTGCCAAGTCCCGTATTTGATTGGACACACGAGACAACGCGGACGGCAGTACACCTCATCACGACAGACACATTTCGGACTCACCGGAAATGTAAGATCATCCTCTCCCACGGCGGCGGCACGCTCCCCTACATTGCCAACCGGATCGCACACTTGAGCGCCCGGTTGGGTCTGATGGACAAATCGGCCGAGGAATTCCTAGACGAGGCCAAAAATTTCTACTTTGACCTTGCATTTGCTGGATACGAAGAGCCGCTGCAGCTGCTCTTGGATTTCGCACGACCCGGGCATGTCTTGTACGGCAGCGACTACCCCTTCGGACTAGAGCACGAGCTAGCATGTCAGCTCCAGAACATTGACCAAGTGTTGCAAAAGCGGGAGGATGCACCACTGGTTGCACGAGATGCGGCGCTGGAGTTGTTCCCTCGATTGAGGGGTTCGTCATGAAGGAATAATCAGGAGGATTGGTCGTTCTTCGGTAGTTTTACAATAGGGCGAAATGCGCCGAACGCAACTCGGAGGGTTTCTCTACGAACCAGGCGCAGCAACACAAAAAGCGTGTGCTTCAATAGCTGGTATGGCGTAGCTGTCAGCGGAACCGTCTTACTCATACCAATAAATAAGCTTCACAAGATCGAAATCGTGTAGGGGCTTCCTCCGGATCCCCTTGTAATTATCTACCTCACGATAGTTAGGTTTGAGCGCTGTCTCAGTATTTTGAGGAAAAATACGACCAGGGTTTCTTTCAGTATCGTGTTCCATTAGCAGCAGTCACTACATTACCTGTCTGCGTACTGTAGCAGGCTCTTCTCCTCTTCCCATCTACATCGACCTCGGCGATGTCCGAATTGGAAAACTGCCAACTCGCCGAGGAATGCAAGGACCCAAACCAATCAGAGGATAATGTCATCATGTGACGGGAAGCTCGACCAAGCTTGAATCAAAACGCAGTTGAGCTTTTAAACCCTGTGAAAAGAAGAGAGTAATAATAATACATACCTAAGAGTGACTGATGGCTGTCTCTACGTGCGCTGAAAGACTTCGTCCAAGGGTTTCAGCCGACCGCTCAAAGTCTCTCTCTCTGACTATCACTGCCACCGTCTCTGCGAGGTTGCATGTGAACAATGAACGGGTTGCCATCGTCAAGACGAATGCGTTATCTTATCCAAGAACCTCAAGCGCAACCTACACATCGATGCTCCCCCGCAGCCCCTCCCGCAGCCACGACAGTACCTCCCGAATCCCCTGCACCCGGTCTCCCGCCTCTTTCATCACCGTCCGCACCAGCAGCGCGGTCCCACCGCCGCTCGACCCTAGCACGCCGCCGCCCTGAGCTCTCCCGGCATCGGCCCGCCCGCCGGTCTCGCTAACGCAGAACGCGGCGGGGAGGCCTAGCGCGGCCTCGATCTCACCGAGATGGTGCACGCAGATTTGTAGGAGAAGTTTGATCTGGAAGTGCGGATAGGTGGCAAGGGAGATGCCGCCGATGGCGAGGGAGGGAAAGGGTGCGGGAATGGGGGAGGCTTTGAAGGAAGGTTTGGCGGGGGCAGAGAGAGGATCAGGGTAAGAGAGGTACGAATGGATGGTTGTGTAGAGGATGTGATGGAGCTTGGTAAGGTGAATGTAGGCGATGAGGAGCTGGAGGGTGGCCGCTGTGTCCGGAACGGCGGAGGACGACGAAGGCGACCTGGGCGCAGTGCCGTTACTTGCTGTGGAGTACAAGTCTGGCGGATGTCTGCGAGGCGCGTGGTGAAAACCAGAGAGGTTGTGTTGGCTGCTATGCAAGGATATGGGGGTCATGCAGGCGCCTGTCGCGGTATCGTCAAAGTGGCTCGCTGTGGCGGTTGCAGCCGATACGCCAATCCGTGTGTGGGTTTGTTGCAGGGACGCAAGGATGTCGAGGAAGGCGGTGGAGTTCTTGAGAACCTGTGCGGTGAGCTCTTCGAGCCGTTGCGCAGTGGTCGCTGCGGTTTTGCTGCTCATGGATACCTCCACGGCGTTACTAATACCCTGCAAGCTGACTTGAGTACATAGCTTCACACTGAGCTCGGACAACTGTTGCATGAATTTCTGGGAGGCATATTCCTTGGAGGGTGTTGGATCGGGCGCGGGTGCTGTAGATGGATTCATATGTCGAGTTTGTTTCGAGCTAGCGACTGGCGACGAATTATGGTCTTGAAACGTGTCTATCAAGCCTGATACATATTCAGTGCCGCTCGTATCGACGCTATAACCATCGACGGCGTCACGACCGTTATAGGGAGCTGCAGATTCACTTTGATGGTGCTGCAAGTCCTGGTGGAATGGTCCGAGATTTGTAGTCTGACTAATCGCGTCTGGCCACAGCGAATGGTGGCTATCTACATTTCCCGACTCGCTCGCGTATCCTTGACGGGCCGCAACCGATGGTACATGAGCTCCACACGTGAAAGGGCTATCACTCCAGGGCATGAAGGCAGCAAAGTCCGAGTCCGATAGGGCAGAGAAAGCAGACAATGTCAAGGTCTCTTCACTCAGGGACTTAACAGACTCGCTGGCAGTTCCAAAACCATCCGTGGAGGACGGGACCGAGGCCAGATTCACGACACTGGGCGCAAGATTGCTGACACCAGATGCCGCAATTCGTGGCAGTGAGTGGGAGATTTGGTCATTATGATTCAGGCCCTGTTGCTGTTGCTGCTGATGTCGCGAACGCTTTCGGTGCGTAGATGTGCTACTAATCCGTGCACTCGGAGGCCAATCAATCGTCAAGCCACAATCGGGGTCTTGTTGGCTTCTGGTAGATCCAGTGGAAGCGCGGTGGTGACTTGCTCCCCCACGAGAAGTAACAGCGTGCCTCCTTAAGGGCGGCCTTCCTACCCTTTTTGGGGCGCTGTAAATGCATCCGGCTTTTGCAGCACGACATCTGTTGCACTCCCCCGATCCCTCATCGAGAATACATCGCACTTTTTGCCCGCGACACAGGTCGCACGCAGCTCGCTTGACTCCCTGATTATTCGCCAGGGTGAGCCGCATAATTTGGCAGTGGTATGAGCAAGTCCAACAGCTCCAAGAATGTTAACTTGAAGCATTTCGAGTGGTTGCGCAGACAGCCTTGCAATCCTCAAACTGCGGGGCTGCAGCCGTACGGGACGAGGTCGGGCTTACTTGATGCTGACTGCTGTTAGACATCTGTTGTATTACATGTGCTTATCTTCTCCGCAGCACCCCTGGGTCAAACAAATTTTGCGATCAGCAATGTAGCACGGGTTACAATTGTAATTTTGGGGCAAATAAACTCCAAAACACTCGAAACGTTGCAGGTTCGCATCATCCTCCAAGCCACCTGTGCGGCTGACCTGGCCAGAACGCCGTCGACTCCTCGTGCCTTCTAGAAAAGAAAAAAAAAGAGTGGGTCAAAAGGATCTCAAGGATTGCGAGAATAAGAAAAGATTACGCAACTACTACCTGTTACCGCAGTCGAACCCGGTTTCTGCATCCATTCCCACCAAGATTACATCTTATAGCCCTCCTTCTTTTCTAGTACCTCTTCTCTTCTCTCACACCCTTTAGATTGCTGCTCCTAGCTCCCTGCTGTTTGTATTATTGGATACTATAATGCAACAAGTGGTCTCATGGGAGTATCCCTCGCGCGCGCTAACCCGATTAGGTAAAAACCTCGCACATGGCTGAAATCTCATGACCGCAGGGCCGCAATGAACTGCAACGGCTATATGACTGCATGACTGCAATAGCTACATAACTGCAATGAACTGCAGTGACTAAAATCCCATAACCGCGAAATGAACTGCAATGGCTACACTCGTAGAATCTATCATAAAGCTTCTCGGCCCTACTTCGAATATGTGCGAGGTTTTTACCTAATCGGGTTAGAGTAGCGCGCGGGGGGGAACTAATCAAAAACGAAAATGGGGTGTCAATGTATCGAAATAGATCTATGGTGGGACAAGAAACAAGAAAACACGAACAACTCAGTAAGCTGCAGGTAGAAGGATGATGTAGAATCTACGGAAGCCTTTGGCAGGAAGGAATATCCTTCCGCCAAGAAGCTATGCTATATAAGGCTAGCTGGAAAAGACTTCTCGGAAGCACCTTCCAACGGAGGGGTGTCAATGTATCAAAGTGATGTATCAGTTCCCTTAATAATCTGGGTAGCAGGAATGTAGACTTTACATAAGGGATGAAAACTCTGCGTGTCAAGGCTCGCTTAGTCTTCCAACTCTCATAGAAGAATGCTGTCATGCTATTGGTTGATTCCAACAGATATCTTCACATGTACTCGGGAGTTTGGACACGGATGGTATCACACTGGTGATTGTCGGTTGCGCCAAATGGATGCCAAGTGCAAAAGTGGGCCGGAGTAATTTGGCGGAACTGCGGACTTACTCTTGGGGTATGCAAGTAAGCAACTTCGGTACCGATACGGTCCTATCATACATCCTGTTTCGCGTGCAATGCAAAAGAGATATTAAGCCCACTCCACACTCGAATTAGAGGGCCTATGTACGCTCACACACACTCACATACATATACGGAATTGCTTATCCATCCATGGGTGTATTCTCGTAGCGTATAGAAGACTTCGCGAGGAAAGTAGGTCGTTCATACACGATTCCAGATTTTGCGCTGTGAGCTTAATATCGAATTGTCACAGGCAACTCTCCGAGCTCCAAGTCCTCAGATACCAAGAAGAAGGAGACAAGTAAACAATAAGACCAAGAAAGATGGGAAACCACATAGATCTTACTTGGGATACTTGACGAGTATGCAGGTGTCTATCTAGCATTCGTCGTCCTCGAAAGTTTAGTGATTTACTATGACGACAATTTCTCTTGGATGTATAGATTTCGATACACGAGTCTGATAGCCCTGATACGCTTTTCGGCTGCAAGATAACCCTGCTCAGATTGTCGTTTGTTCATCCAGCATTATTTGGTCGCTTTGCAGCAGAATGCCGAGTCGAGACCGACTTCAGAAATCACTTGGCCCATTCTCAAATTAAGCAGTTGTATCGTATGTATTCTATACGGCGTCTTGTTTCAACTGGACTTCTACTTGATCGCTGTAAAAAAGGGTAGAAACTCCGAATAGTAAATAGTAAATCCGGTGCGTGCCCCTGATTTCGACCATCATCTTCTGCACTAAATGAGTTTGTAATCTGCTTAGTAAGTAACGTGGATAACGTAATCCTTGTTTAAGAGAAGGCACGGGTTTGCTAACCGCTAGACTAGAGCAAAAGGTGATCACTGAGGATAAGTCACTAGAATGGACTATATATATCAGTTGTAGACTTGCTAGCGTACGACCGCTCGCCCATCTGTTTAGTGATGATACCTTGGTCTAGTAATCCCGCACCTTCAACTTGCACATGAAAACGAAATGCCATATCAATACTACCAGAAAACAGGGCCGACTTCGTTGGTACCTTGACGACAATCTCACCAAATCAATGTTAGATTTCCCCTCTCAAAAACCAGAATTCCGATCTTACCCTACAAATCGAAGAGGTCTATTATATATGCACAAGAAGGAACTACGAATACTGTGATTTCTACCATTCCCCGAATCAAAACAGTCTCAATGCCCTCCATCGCGGGCCAATCTGTCCTAGTCATTGGCGGCTCCGCAGGCATCGGTGCGGCCGTTGCCAAACTCGTTGCATTCGAGGGTTCAAGTGTAGCAATTGCCTCATCCAACGCCACTCGGTTACCAAAACTCTTGCTCTGGAACTGGCTCCAACGATGCGCGTCAATCTGGTCAGCCCGGGGGCTACGGAGACTACGCACTGGGATTCGGATGAGGGTGTGCGGAGAATGATCCGGGAGAAGTTGCTGAATGAGGCTCTTTTAGGCAAGATTGGTAGCGCCGAGGAGATTGCCGAGACATATAATTCCCTGATGAAAGGCTCGAACGTTACCGGGACCAACATTCAATCGAGCGGGGGATGGCTGCTCCAGTAGAAGGAGCGTTGTTGTCTTCGTGAACAATCGAACAGAGGTGACCTCTAGATGGGTACTGTGTTCTTCGAGTTTGTTTTTGCGCTGCAGGCTTCAACTTTCTAATATATAATAAAGTTGAATGACGAAATTGGTACAGAATCGAATCTCTCACTCGATTTTTTTTTAAAAAAAACACCTGAAGCCTTGACCAATATCAATCGTAAGGCTCATAGTGAGCAATCTTTTTTGAATCGGTAGGCTACATGAAAAACTGCGATTAGTATGGGAACTGGAGAGGTAAGAGATGACGGAAAGAGGGGACTCGTAAAAATAGCCACAAGGCAGTAAAATGCCGGATAGAAGTAAGAACGAATGGCTACCGGATCACATTATGCCCTCAAAGCGCCAAAACTCCCGTCCGGCTCGTGGTCTTGTCGGAGGACCCTATTCACACACGTACAATTTCTCCCGAACTTATCTAGCCGATCAAATACGAAAGACTCTGCTTTTCCCTCAAATGATGACAATCGGCATCAACCAACCGGTTGATAGATAGCACCACCAAGCATCCTGCTTTGGCTAGCTAGCAGAAGTGTGGCCGTAGACCGGCGGAAGAGCGAAAGCACAAAGCCGCTGCGGGGGTGTCAATTCTACGTAAGGAAGTGACGCAGCACTGCGTCAGTCGATCAGAAAACGCGTAGAGGAAGCAGGGTGCGGAAGCTGGAGTCTACAGGTCCGCAAAACAAGGGGTTGTGAAAGCGGAGTTATCAAAGGATATTCGGTGCGACATTGAACCTGTTCCACTCTATCAGTAACTGCGCCATACTAATCTGCCTCAGCAGTCCAACGTTGTTTTTGCTTGGAAAGTCCGGCTGGAGTATCTGATCGGTCCGGCGTTTGATATGGTCGGATTTTTCTACCCATCTACTTTAGTCAGCCCGCTTACTTTGGTATTCGGAAAAAGGATCGCCGCTTCAGGTACAGTTCGCATTGGTTCCCTTAACCGGGAACTACCAGCGTTACGTGCAAGAGCTTAATAATCCATCGATGAGAGGGTAATGCACGGAGTAGATGCCCTGAGTACTACGATGGTATGTTACGGCAAATCATTTCTGCGCATTGAAACCCTACCTTAACTCCGCTTTATGGACCCAAGGACTCAAGTGAAAGTTGTACCTGTAATAAGATAAAGGGAATCTCTATCAAACTCGAAATACACCGTGTATTTCCCGTTTGTCTCCCTCAACTGCAGGAAAGGGCGACGGTGTCCTAAAGCTCCTCAACGTACAACTTTGCCGACCATGGATCTCAACGTGCCTATTGCTGTTATAGGCATGAGCTGCAGATTCTTAGGAGATGTGAGAAATCCGGAAGACTTATGGCAGCTATGTGCAAATGGAAGAAGTGGCTATAGTGGAATACCCCTTTCTAGATTCAATAGAGACAGCGTCTATCATCCGAATCCAGAGAAGGTGGACTCAGTACGTATTGACCAATATACTTTTTCTGGCCTGAAAAGCCACAAAACATGGCACACTGATGGCATTGGATGCAGTCAAACGTGATTGGAGGCCATTTTCTCGATGAGGACGTAGGCTTCTTTGACGCGGGCTTCTTTAATCTCTCGTCTGAAGCAGCTTCGGTGAGAAGGCCCTGTGACTGCTGCACTTCAGACAAGTGCTGACAATTTGGCAGGCTTTAGACCCTCAGTTTCGATTACAATTGGAAGCAACTTATGAGGCATTTGAGAGTGGTGAGAAACTTAACTGCGAAATCCACTATCATGCGACTCGTTGACCAACCTTTACAGCTGGTATCACCATACAGGATGTCGCTGGATCAATTACGTCCTTTTTCGGTGGTGCTTTCTTCAAAGACTATAGTGATGCGCAATTAAGAGACCCCGACACACTACCCCGGCTACTGCTGTTAGGGGCTGGTTCTGCGATGGCATCAAATCGAATATCGCACTTCTATGACTTGCGGGGTGCAAGCATGACAATTGACACCGGTTGTTCCACAACTCTCACAGCTCTACACCTGGCATGTCAGAGTCTTCAAACAGGAAAATCCAGCATGTCGATTGTGGGTGGGGCTAACGTGATGCTCAATCCCGACAATTTTTTGATCATGTCAAGTATATCGTAGGTCAGATCGATACGACTCCAATGCCTTGTAACGGAAGCTCTAGACTTCTTGGCAAAACTGGAAAGTCTTTTGCCTTTGATAGCCGAGCTGGGGGATATGGCCGTGGTGAAGGATCGGCTACTGTCATTCTGAAACGATTAGATGACGCACTGCGAGATGGAGACGCTGTCCGAGCCATTATTCGGGCCAGTAGCATTAATCAAGATGGGAAGACTGAAACGGTGACTACACCGAGCCAGGAAGCTCAGGAGGAGCTTATCCGCTCGTGCTATGAAAGAGCCGGGCTCGATCCATCGCAGGTACTGGTGACCCGATAGAGGCTAGGGCAGTCGCATCAGTTTTTAAAAGTACGAGATCACGCAAGCAGCCTCTCCGAATTGGATCCGTGAAGACCAATGTTGGCCACACGGAGACTACGAGTGGACTTGCGAGCATAATAAAAGTCACTTTGGCACTCGAGAAAGGCAAAATCCCACCTAGTGCCAATTTCGAGAAACCAAATGAAAAGACACACCTTGATGAATGGCATCCAAAGGTCCATTCGCCATTCCTGTCAGTTTGAAGATCGAGTTGCTAACTTTCAATAGGTGCCCACACGACTTGAAGAGTGGCCCGAAGGGACAGACGTCCGACGTGCTTCGATCAACAACTTTGGGTATGGTGGTGCCGATGCCCACGTTGTTATGCAAGATCACCAGTCATTCATATGGTCCCGATCTTCCAAGAACATCACAAACTGTGTGACAAACGGCGTCAATGGTGTGAATGGCGTGACCGGATACCACAAACTACAACCGCCCCGCATCGGTGCTAAAGATGAATAAGCCTGTTCAGCAATGGTGTCTAACTTGAGAGATCATCTTTTGAAAACAAAAGTGGAGGATGAGGAGAAATTCTTCGCCAGTCTGGCATACACTCTGGGCCAGCGCCGATCTTTGTTCCCCTGGGTTGCTGCGCAGCCGGCGGCTAGCCTAAAAGAGCTTGTCAAGGCTAGCGAGGCTGGTAGAATGAAGCCCAGTCGGAGGGGAGAAAACTGCCCTCGACTTGGCTACGTCTACACTGGCCAAGGCGCACAATGGTATGCAATGGGAAGGGAGTTAATTGAAGTGTATCCCGTGTTCAAAGATCGCCTTTTGGAAGCTGATGGATACCTGAAGGAGTTCGGTGCAACGTGGTCATTGATCGGTGCGTATTTCCCACTCGAACTTGAACTAGCAAAGAAGAAGAGCTGATAGCGAGACAGATGAACTGATGCGGGACGAGGAGACTAGTCGTGTCAATAATACAAATCTCGGCACTCCGCTTTGCGTGGCGCTTCAGATCGCCTTAGCACGACTGCTTCAGTCATGGGGTATCACTGCGAATGCCGTGACCAGCCATTCAAGCGGTGAGATGGCAGCAGGCTGTGCAGTTGGAGCCCTAAGCCTCAGGTCCACCATGGCCAGTGTATTCTTCCGCGGCGAGATGTGTGCAGGCATGACAACCGTAGTTGAGCGCAAGGGGGCCATGGTTGCCGTCGGTTTAGGGGTAGAAAGATTGAAGCCGTATCTTGCCCGCATTTCCTCAGGCCAGCTCGTGGCGGCATGTCTGAACAGCCCACAAAGCACCACTTTCTCCGGCGATGCCTCGGCGGTAGAGGAGCTGGAGGCAATGCTTAAAGCAGAGCAAATATTTCAAACGTCTCGACGGCGAATTGAGCGATATCGTATATGTATCGCCCACGACGGGCCGGCGCATGACGTCGCTGAAGGAGATCAGCAACCCGCAGCATTCGGTAGACAGTCTGGTCAATCCCGTCCGATTCATCGAAGCCTTCCGCAACATGTGCTTTGGCGAGGATACAAGTGCTGCTGCGGTGGATGTTGTGATTGACGTCGGACCTCATGGCGCCCTTTCAGGACCTATCAACGAAATTATGGCAACCCTCCCTGAATTCGACCACGCTGACATCTCATATCTGACGTGTCTGGTGCGCAAGAACAATGCCGTGTCGACAATGCAAGCGCTGGCATGCGAGTTGCTGCGCAAAGGATACCCCATTGACATGGAAGCTGTAAACTTTCCGTTTGGACGCAACAAGCACCATGTTGGCGTACTCCACGACCTCCCATACTACCCCTGGAATCACGGGACCCGCTACTGGAGAGAGTCACGTGCCAACAAAGCACTCAGGCAACGACAGGGGCGGCCGCACGATCTACTAGGGTCAACGGCGTTAGGCTGCAACATGCTGGCCCCGTCGTGGAGGCACGTGATTCGGGTAGCCGACCTCCCATGGGTTCGTGACCACGTTGTGCAAGGCAAAATCGTCTACCCCGGCGCTGGTTACCTGTGCATGGCCATTGAGGGAGCATACCAATACCAAAAGAAGCAGCAGAAACAGATTCGAGGCCATCAACTGCGCGATGTCAACATTCTCCAGGCCCTAATTGTGCCCGAATCTGCGGACGGCATCGAAGTCCAACTCACGTTGCGTCCTTGTAGCACTAAAGACCTCTCGGCCACAGGCTGGGAGGAATTCCAGGTCTGTGCCGTCTCACCCGAGAACAACCGGCTAGAACATTGCAATGGCCTCATCAAGGTGGATGTTCATCGTCACCAATCATCATGGAGCGCTCCTCCCTCGACCGAAGCTGACTTCAGGATGCGGCTCGATGTGCGAGATCTCTACGCCAGTTTTCGTTACGCCGGCATCTATCATGGACCAATCTTTCAAAATTTAAAGAACATCCGCGCCAGAGAAAAGCAGTCGATTTCCTCTTTCATCGTGGCCTATACGGCCTCCATCATGCCCAGCCGCTACCAGCACCAACATGTCCTCCACCCGACGACCCTCGACACAGTCTTCCAAGCTGCCTATACTGCGCTACCAGGAGCAGGGTCCATGACCACAAATGCCCAAAATCCCCAGATCCATCAAGCATCTCTGGGTGGCCCATGACCTCATGAGCAAGCCAGGCCATCGCTTCAGTGCCTATACCAACCTCAATCGTGCCAATGCGCAAAGCTTCGAAGGCGACATTGCCGTAGTCGATAGCGATAGTGCTAATACCGCGCCCGTTATTACTGTGGATGGTTTTGTCTGCCAGTCCATAGGCAATGCTTCGCCTCAGCAGCCCAATTCTCCCGAAAATGAGAAGTTTGTTAGGCTTAGATGGGCTCCCGGCATCTCCTTCTTAGATACAGCCTTGTTGAAGCAACAGCTGAGTCGTCCGATTAATCCGGCCGAAGCTGAGATTTTGTTGGACCTGAGACACCTTTGTGTTTACTTCTTCACCGAGACCCTCGCGGCCCTGACCGCAGCTGACGTGCAGCAACTCGACTCGTATCTGAACGAGTTCTATGTTTGGATGATGCGTCAAGTCGAACTGGCCAGTCTAGACAAGCTGAATCCCGGCAGCTCACAGTGGAGTTCCGCTACTCCACAAGAGAGGGCGGCTTTGAAAGCCAAGGGGAGTGCTCAGAGTGTGAATGGAGAGATGGTCTGTCTCCTCGGCTCGCATCTGACAGCAATACTGAGACACCAGAGGGCGCCCTTGGAACTGATGATGGAGGACGGATTCCTGAACAGGTACTACGAGAAATCGTTGAAGTGGGACCGCTCCACTTGGCAGCTGGGCGAGTTGACTAAGCACCTCGTACATAAGAATCCCCGAGCAAGGATACTTGAGATCGGCGCAGGAACCGGGCTTCAGTGCTCTATTGCTAAAGTCACCGGCGCCGTACCGACCGTCAAGGCCCTCAACTCTGTCAAAGATGGTGGAAGCAAGGTGTATATCTTCCTAGGAGATATCGACCGTCCAGTCCTCAAGAGCCCAACCCCGACACAGTTTGAAGCCCTCAAGACCCTCTGTACGACATCGAATGGCATACTCTGGGTCACTCGAGGCGGTGCCCTGGATTGTGAGAACGTGGATGTCAGCCTCAGTACTGGTTTTATTCGTACTCTTAGGATGGAGTATCGTGGGAAGCGCTTGGTATCACTTGATTTAGACCTAAAGCAGGAACCGTGGAGCATGGCATCTGTTGCTACTATCACAAAAATCTTTAAGGGGACCTTTGATGATTCAGTCGACCATGCTACCGACGACTATGAATATGCCGATCGGGGCGGCATTGTTTCTGTTCCAAGATTCCACAAAGATATCGCGCGGAACAAAATGGTGTTTCCTGATGAAACGGAACGCCTTGTTCCTAGAATGGAGCCATTCTATCAAACTAATCGTCCCTTGCGGTTGTTCATCGGGACTCCTGGACTCCTGGACACATTAGCATGGAAAGACGACCCAGATGCGGGGCAAGAACTTGACGCTGACATTGTCGAGGCTGAAGCAAAAGCGTTTGGCCAAAACTTCCGCGATGTTCTAATAGCGATGGGCCAGCTGAACAGCCAAGTATGGGGCATCGAATGCTCCGGTGTCATCACTCGAGTGGGTTCAAACGCCGCAGTCCAGGGTTTCAAGCCTGGCGATCGAGTCGCAATGTTGTTGAGGGGTTTTTATGGCAATCTTGCCCGGGTGCACTGGACTAGTGTCATGCATATCCCGGATGACCTGAGCTTCGAAATAGCCGCGAGTATACTCCTCTCCTACTGTACTGCCTATCTCTCTGTTTTTGACTCAGCAAAGCTGCGAAAAGGAGAGAAAGTCCTTATCCATGCCGCATCCGGAGCATTTGGGCAGGCCGCAGTTGTCTTGGCAAAACACATCGGTGCCGATATATTCGTGACAGTCGGAACGGAGGCCAAAAAACAATTCGTAATGAAGGCATATGGCATTCAGCCTGATCACATATTTCCCAGCAGAGACACTTCGTTTGCACCCGGTATTTTGGCGATGACACAGGGCAAAGGAGTTGATGTGGTGCTGAACTTCCTGTAAGGCCTTTTATTGCAGGAGAGTGTAAACTGTCTTGCTCCATTTGGACGCTTTGTTGAGATCGGAAAGCGTGACTTTGAGCTGAACAGTCACCTTGCACTGGGCGCCTTCACACGCGCGATATCCTTCTCTTCGATTGATCAGGCCGCTTTTGCCGACCTCAAGCCGTTCCAAATGCACCAGGTATTTGAGGAGGTCATGCGTTTTTTCAATGAGAAGGCCATCGTTCCTGTGGATCCAATCACTGTTTACCCTGTCTCTCAGGTTGAGAAAGCGTTCCGTCTCATGCAGGCCGGTAAGCACATGGGAAAGATTGTGATTTCGATGAAGCCAGATTGTCTGGTACCAGTAAGCATACATCATCGTTTCCACCGATCAAGTCTAACCACAGAATCTCAGGTTCTTCCACAAAATCCGTCCGCAAAGCTTCGACCCGACTACTCTTACCTAGTCGTGGGTGGGCTTGGAGGGATCGGACGCTCCGTGTGTCTCTGGATGGCGGACCACGGTGCGAGGAACATAGTTGTCGTCTCGCGCAGCGCTAGTTCTCCAGGAAAGACTGCCCCATTTTTGGCCGAAATGGCGAAATTTGGTTGTCGCGTCAAACTTGCTGGCTGCGACATCTCTGATGAGTCTCATTTGGCGAGGGTCCTGAGAAGTTGCGTACAAGAAATGCCACCAATACGCGGAGTGATTCAAGGCGCAATGGTACTTCAGGTATGTGCGAGAACCCCGGATTTGCGAGCCAGTCTCTAAATGACGCTGCAGTATTCAATCCTTGAACGCATGACACTTGACACGATTGGAATGCAGCAATTTGTCCTAAAGTTTCCAGAATTCGGAGCTTGACTTCTTTATCATGCTCTCCTCTCTAGTCGGTGTCGCTGGTTATGCCAGCCAAAGCAATTATTCCGCGGGTGGAGCCTTCCAGGACGCCCTTGCCAAGTATCGTACGGTGAGAGGCTTTCCTGCCGTTACCATCGACCTTGGCCCTGTGAAGTCCGTCGGCTATGCGGCAGAAAGAGATGGTACGGCAGAGAGATTGCTCAAGGATGGCATCGGGGTGGGTAGTGAAGCCGAGGTTCTCAAGACCATCGAGTCTGCGATCCTTTCTCCCTTCTTAACACAATGCATCGTGGGACTTCACACTGGACCCGGCAGTCATTGGGAAGACGGCGGCAGCATGTCACGGGACGCTAAATTCGCTCCTTTGAGATACCGTCAGCCGAAGGAGAGCACAACGAATGCTAAGGCAAGCTCTACCGATCTCGGAGGCCGAATCGCGGCCGCCACTTCATTCGATGAAACCGTGGACGTCGTCCTTGGCGAAATCACAAGAAAGTTGATGGACATCTTCATGGTATTAGGATCGGAAATCGTTCCTTCCAAGGCGCTTTCAGCCTATGGCGTGGATTCGCTCGTGGCCGTGGAATTGCGGAATATGCTTGCCCTGTGGACAGGTGCCTAGGTGTCAATCTTTGATATCATGCAGAGCGCGTCTATCACTGCTCTGGCGACTACGGTTGCGTCAAAGAGTGGTTACGTAGATCCTTCTTTAGTGATGAGCGCATAGAGCCAGATTTGCTGTCACCACATATTCTCTGAGAAACAAAGAGAGCGCCATTGGTTATTCAAACCCATTAGAGTATTCAAAAAGCGGTGGAGTAAGAATTTTGATATCTCGGCAGTTGGCAGGCACAGCAGCGAATAGCGATCTTCAGGTACGACGGGGAAGCGGGAAGGTGCGCCGTGGTACTCCGTACTAGTACTCTACTAGTACTAATACGTCATTACCGGTACTTAGTTTTGCGGCTTGCCGGCCATCTTTTTTTTCTCCGCATGGGTTTGTATTTTGAAGACATGATTGATCATCCTCATCACTGCCTTGTCGCCGGCTTCAGGCGTCATGACTCAATCTAGCCATCTTGCTTGAGCTGTCACTCTAATAGGAGGAACGTAAGGCAACATGCTCCTCCGATGACCTCCATCTTCCAGCAGCTTCGAATCGCACTCATCTGAACCAGCGGTCAACATTACAATTACATGATCATCATCATCGCTTCTCTGCCAGATACTCAATAAACATGGAGACTTCCTCGCCATCGACCATGCCTCCTCCTCGCCGTTCAAACGAAGGGCTCATGTCGGAAAATGGACCTCCTCAAGGTCGCGTGCCACGTCAGCAATCCGTCACCTCTGCCAGCCGATTACCTGGATCACCATTACGAATATCCATGTCGCCACAGGTGGCATCAGCCCGTTACGTCAATCAATTCCAGGCACTCATGGAACATCAACGGCAGACCTTCGACGAAGAGAGGGCATTGTGGAACACTGAGAGGACGGAGCTACATGACAAGATTGCGCAGCTGGAAGGGTCTCTGCGACGATACCAAGCCGTCTCTTCCAGCCAGGTGTCATCTCCCGTCAGCCCCAGTAACAGCCCCAGTGGATCTCAGAGTACGAGCACCTTTTGGAGCCTCCGAAGCAAGGATGGGTCAAATCACACAGGTGCGGCTACAACAGGAGACGAAATCTGGCGTGGTCCGAAACCTGATGTCCAGCCTACACGCACATTCTCCGATCCTACGACTCAATCAACCAAGTCAGTAGATCGACATCGACTACCCAGCATTGCCGAAGATACCACCTGTGGCCGTAAAGACTCTTCGGGCATGCAGCCCGGTCTTCGTAAGCCAAGTGTCTCCGGCGCCGAGATAGACAAGAACCTCGACGGCATCAACTTCAAGCCTAGTATTCTATCTCCAGTACCGGTTCAGAAGGTCATGACACCCCAGTCGCCATCGCCTCGCACATCTTCGCCGTCTCGTCTTTCGCCAAAGACGATACAGCTACCTCCCTCCAAGCTTGAAGCATCAGTCGACCCTTATATCAAAGACGCTGGACACACTCCTCTGGCTCGCCGTACCTATTTCAATGCGGACGGCGCCTCCAGTGGGGGTAATGGAGCAACTCCTACACATCCCGAAGTGGAGCGACCTCCCCTTGAACCCAATGTCTCGTTCGCAAAGTTACCTTCTGAGCGTTCAGACAGCTATTTTCCCGTAGCCGAAGAAGAGTCACGGGTTGAGAAAGAGGGGTCTCGAAATGGAGGAGAAGAGTCTTGCGGCCAGAGAGACAGTCTTCCAGATGAAGAAGATGAGTCTCGCGATGAGGATCCGGAATTGAAAGGGCCCCTTGGGTTGGACAACAGCAAAGGCGAAGATAAGCAGTTCCTCAATGAGCTAGACTCGAAGCTACTGCAGGCTGCCAGATCAGAAGCTTCTAGTTCTCCTAGGGTCTTGGACCGGGATAGTTCTCCGGACAAGGATGGCAAGGACTTCGAGCAACCAGAGCATGAGCCTAAGCTACGGATAAAGAGGAGCATGAATTTCGGGAGTGCGTTTGGAGCAAATACTTGCGGGAAGGGCATATAGGTGGAATTTCAAGGTCGGACACGTGCTGGAGGAACGGAACGGAAAGGACCTCGCATGGATTGGCGTCTATATACCAATTTGAACATCATTACTAGACTCTATTCAGAAGAGCAGGCCTTTGCATTGCGTAGCTTACGGATCAGGCCTAAAGAGTTCCCAATATTCTTCTTGACCTCGAATCCATGAAACTATCAATGAGCATCAATGGCTGTTCTGAATATACCGCCGAAACTCAAAAATCCCATCTCATAGCCTAAATTACTTATTACCCAGTCAAAATGCACTTTTTTTTTTTTTGCCTGATTTCCTCCTGGCTTTCCACTCCACGTTACAACACGTGCTGCCAAGCTACATTTCACCCGAGCGACGGAAATCGTAATTGGAAGGGAGAAAAGCCCTGCCTAATGGGGGTTTCGTTTCAGAAGGTGGCACATGCAGGAAGAATGGGACGGAAAAGTGAGGGAGCAAAGTCGATGCAGTAGTGGGCGCTGACTTGGCGAATAATGCGGTTCGACAGCAGGTGTAGAAGGAGCCTCGGAGCGAAGTATCCTATGTTCAACGCCCAGCCAATAGCAGGGAGCACCATCGAGATTATTCATGGGACGCATCATTCATTCATCGCAATCCTATCATGCTTTCTACTACCTACTACATATGTGGCCTGGCATCAATGCGCTTCGATGTTGACAACGCACGAGTATGGAGTGTCAACTCAGCAGGTGCAGCAGTGTGATAGCAAAAGCATGATGGTCTATGGAGGAGGTCCATGGGTATATAACCCACGGCCTGACAAAGAGATCTATCTAACAAAGGACAAACATGAGATGCAAACATGAGATGCATGTGGAATGATCTAGGCACGTCCAACATGGAGCTATTCTTACGATAATTGAAACCATCGGCTTTCTTTCACAGAACCAAGGCGAACGAGAACGTCCCCGGAGATATATTTTTTGATTGACCGCTAATCACTGGCAAATGGCAAGAAGTACGGAGGTTGACACATAAAGTTCCTTGCACATGCGCTAGTAGTAGCCCTAACCCTACATTCGGAAGGCAGCCCTATAGCTGGGGACCTTAGAAATTTCTCTTGGGGACGCATAGGTGGAACATATCGGCTTCTTTTGGGCCTGATAGGGGGGGGCATAGGCCCAAATTGAGCTTAGGTCGGGTGCATCTCCAAACCAGTTCTAAGCGCATCGTCTAGGCAACGCTTGGGGTGGGGCGATATCCGACGGTTGGACCCTTGTCTTGGCATGTGCAGGACTTTACGTGGTCAACCTCCGTATACGACTCTCTGATAAGCTTTGAACGGCTAATTCAAACCCGGTAATCCCAGCCAAAAGGCAGTTCTTCTAAGACGGAGAGTAGCCCAGTAAACAATCGGCAGGATCTAGGCAAACGGGCTCGGCGCAGCCGGAAGTACAGCCCACAAACTCGGCGATGAAATCATTGTAAACGGATTGAGGTGCGGCAACGCCGTCGTGCTGGTATGCTGGGTCCTGCTGGTCGAGAGGCAGTCTTGCGTTGTTACTGCAATCAGTGTTGACAAAGATTGTAGCACCAAGGACGCCTTTGCCGTCAGCCGTACGCGCGGGCTGTGTGGTACTGATTGGAGATCTTGGAGTTAGCTTCCATCACGGCATCTCTTACCAATGGAAACCGACTTTAGATACAAGGGACACGGAGAATGACTGGTGATAAAAGGACTTACCAGACGTTCGGAGTCGTCGCTGTGTATCCCAGGCAGTGCGTGATGCCGGAGCCGCCACCCGTAGAACTTTGAGTCAACTCTGTCAAAGATCCGCTAAAGGTTCAGTAAGCGAAGGAACAGCCTTTACTAAGAATAGTGGTGTACCATGAGGTGCGCAATTCCGGCAGGAAGGTGAAGTAGCCACATGAACCGGCAGGGAGAGTGATAGAGGTGGACTGCAACTGCGTCGTTGCGCTTTCGTAATTCAAACCTCCCGTGATGCCTGCAGTGAGGGCGTTTGCCAGTTTGAGGCTGATTGAGCCTCCGCTTTGAAATCTATATGTGAAGGCTTGCGATGTTGAAACAGTACAGGTCAAAGGGCCGTGGCAGTACGGGTTGTCGGTGACTGGTTGTTCTTGATCGTAAAAGAAGTACTGGCGGACCTCACAGTACCCAATGCAGGTGGAAGAGGCGAAATCTACGGACATCGGGCATGATCCATCTGCGTTCATGACGATACGCGGTGGACATAGGTTTCGATGATACTCTTGGTAGAGAATTGGTGTACCGCCTGGCTCGCAAGGGTTGGTACGTGGGGACAGGTGCGAGCCGATGTTTGGAGTGGTAAGCGGACTTGCTGCAATGAGAGAAGAAGAGCATGAAAGGGCAAGAACCTGGAACATCAATGTGGAACGCATATTGAGAGTCGTCTTGAATAATGAGGGTCTAGATAGACTGGTATTGAGTGGACTAAGGAGGAATGTCTATGTAGAAAATAAAAAGCACCACAACACCATTGTACCAGCGCCATTAGGAATCGAACCTAATACGAACGAGATACCTCTAACCACACGACCACGGCCCACAGATGTCCGCCCTCGGACTAACAAAAACATTTCGCTTCGCAAATCACACGATGTGACGATACCCTCGACCACGAGTTTCGAACCTAAGCTTATATCGTTCGATAAGAACTTTATAACCTGTGGCTACTCGTATCTACCCGAAAGCGTTGTTGGGTTGGTTCAATTCCTATTGGCGCTGCCATGGCGCTGGTACAATGGTGTTGGAAAATGCACAATTAATAAAGCTAAGGCTTATCGTCGCAAATTCTCTTCACCTGTGTAACCGCCGTCACATATATACTTACATAATACTTAATATCTAAGACATCAAGACCATTGAGTATAATAGTAATAAGGTTCTAGTATCAGTATATATAATATCATAAGGTAGGGCTGAGTTAAAAAACCTTATATTTGTATGTGCAGCCAATCAAAAAATCGATCTTTCTACGCTTTTTGGTTAGACTCGCTTTGTCAACCCGCTAGGCCTCCCGAGCGCCCTCATCAAAAAATCGAGTGACACCTTCTTACAACCTCATATACTCTATTCCTTCTTCATATTATTTCTTCAAATTTTCGTCAATTATAGTGCTCAGCTTGCGCATTTCAACGTTGCAAGAATTATCAAATTCGATTTATTATTGATAAAGTAAAGTAGGATTCCAATATCACTGCTCGGTCGGTTACTTCTTGGGGGGTGCGCGGCCCCGGAAAAATATGCGTACAAGTCTTATATTCTGAATAACTTTTTACTTTTCTATTACTTTTTTGAGATTTTTTTTTTCAATTGTGAAGACTTATTTGCGCTATTCAGAGAATCAAGAATTTTTTAGAATCGGTCTTATACTTATTAACAAATTCTAAGTTGAATATTTTTCACCCTTGAGAGACCCCGAAGCAAATCTTCTCGGGGATGCGCGGCCCCGAAATCAATCACCAAAATTCTAAGAACACGTTTCACGAATTTAATTCGTGGGCCTATACTTGTTTCATATTATAATGATACGGAGTTATTATCGAAATAGTATATAAATAGATATCTTGTTAGCTCTAATCGTGACACTTTCGAGTAAAAGTGCACTTCGGAGTAGATACGAGTAAATGACGCTGCCGGAAAATAGAAGGCACCGCAACATCATTATATCAGCGCGCCATTAGGAATCGAGCCTAATACGAACAAAATACCTCTGTGTTGAAAACCATGACAGTCAGCCCTACCCGGACTAGTGGCTTGGCACTAGTGTGACACCTACTCTCCTGTAGATACTACCTATAGGTCTTCAGTCTAGCCAATACAGTCAATAGTACCCATATTATTCAACAGATTATGAGCCCGATAGTGTCTACCGTTGTTGTGTCACTGTCTACACTTCTGCACGTCGCTATTGACATCTACAGTTCATCGGGGGTGAAGAGAAGCCTACCTGAGGTAGCATCGAAAGCCTATCAAGGTGGTAGAATCGTGTTATAAGCCTATCGAGGATAGCATACGACTCATATCAAACAATTATACGCATACAATCGCCATGAAGAATTCCTATAAACTCAATAAGATTCTAATTCTCTTCTTCACCAACTACGAAAAATGGTTCGTCCTTATCAAGGTCAAATTGTAAGCAAAAGGCGGAATCTACATCATTAAGCAAATCAGATATCAGCATCTATAATTGCATCCGAAAGACAGAGCTGAATTTGACAAGCTTGACGAACTAACTAAGAAAATTATCCTTCTTGAAACGGATCAAGTCGACTTGATACTTATTATCGACAAGATCACTGTAAAAGATTAATGAGATGCACTACTTGTCAAATACAAGAACAGTCGAAAGTAGGTAGTGACTATTAAGCAGAAGGAGTTTGTCAACTACGAAAAGAAGAAAGGTTAGTCTGTATAAGATGTATGGGCCGCACTACACAAAATTCGCAACGATATTATTGCAATTAAGTTATTGTTGGTCGGAGTCTATGATATCGAAGAACTGCTGTATAGACTCTACGATTGTCTTTTAACTGAGTATAGTATTATCGTTACAGTTCTGAAGTCGAATAAGGAAAAGAACGAGAATAAGGCACTTCGAATTTTATAAGAGATGGAAGATACGTTGAGAGATCATTACGAAACAGACATGTATACTCGTCGCCTATTAAACAGTCGTCAGCGATTAGCTTCGCAGTCAATTACGTCTAAGGTTAATCGTTCTTCTTTATCACGTTCGACAAATCGATTTTCGAAGTTTTAATATGATCGAACGTCTCTTCGTAAGCTACGTCGATGCTTTATATGTGATGATGAGAATTACTTGTTTTAAGAATATAACGCCTTTAAGAAGATAAAGAAGGTTATTCGGGTTTTAAAGAATAAGAAGGCTGTAAAGAAGAAAGTCTCTTTCGTTAGAGACTTGAATTTTAAGAAAAAGAGATCTCAAAAGATCTACGAAGCGAAGTCGAATATCTCTGATACTTCGACTAATGAGAACGAGAAAATTGCTCACATTACTCAGAAAGTAACAAATAAGCTTGAACCCTCTACGTGAATAGCTGATACAGACGCGTCATTCCATATAACTAACAAATTCAATCTCTTTAGTGACTCTCTCACTCGAATAAGAAGACGCACAATCAAGGTTAAAGGGGGAGAATTATATACAGATTAGATGAAAACGATAGTCTTACGAAGTCGAAAAGAAAGACTCATAGATATTAAGCGTGTCTACTATGTTCCTGATCTAGAAGCGAATTTACTATCATACAGAAGACTTTATATGCTAGAACTCAAAGGTCGATTTGATATTGACTTCATTTATCTTTATATTAATGAAAAGAACATGCTCAAAGCAAATCACAAAGAGGGAGTGTATATGCTCACGTGAATATCAAGTAAGTTTCTTATTGAATCTTCTTTAAGTTCACTGAGACATTAAGTCTTTTCAACGATAGAATAGTCTATTATAAGTATATCGAAGGTAATAGAACAGTCTGTTGCTACTGTATCGGAGATGAAAGATGTTGATAAGAATATGATCGATATTGAGAAGGGATCTCATCAAGCACAGATCGCGAAAGACTACTTTCTTATGCATCGAAGATTTGCCTATCTGAACTCGAATATCATTGTTAAACTTCACGAAGTCATTACTTATTCTTCTATACGACGACCTAAGCATAGAATCTCTTATTCGACGTGTGCTGTTGAAAAGATGAAGAAGAAGATCAATCGAATAGTGACGTCACGAAAGAAGAATATATTAAATCTGATCTTAATCGATGCATGTGAATCACTCTCGAAAAGTCTTGTTGAGAATACTACATTTCTCGAAATAGTCGACAATTATTCTCGAAAGATATGAACAATATGCACGAAGAATAGAAAGTCTATTTCAGCAGAACTCGATATATGAAAGACTACTGTGAAGCTTCAAACAGGACGAAAATTGAAAGTCATCAGACTTGACAATGCATTAGAGTTACTGTCTATCGTAAGGGACTGAGTAAAGAAGTACGATCTCATACTTCAAGACATCGAGTCATATACGTCACATCAAAATGATGTCGTCGAGAGATCGATTCAAATCACAGAAAACTCAATTCGTGTAATGATGAAGAACTCAGATCTATCTCTAGAGTTTTAAGACGAAGCAGCTATGATCAATACATATCTGAGAAATCGAATAGTCATAGAACCGCTGATTGATGAAAAATCTACAAGCTCAGAACAGATCTATATCGGGGTGTTATCTTCAATTGATCATGTTAAAGTATAAGGCTGCAAATGCGTTTTCTACGTTAGTTCAGACTCATATTCATTAGATACACGAAGAGATAAACTCATGTCAAGAGAAAGAGAGACGATGTTGATGAGTTTCGACACTGAAACAACAAAATAGTATCGCATCTATGCTCCTGATTTGAGAAGATGTATCAAGATCTTCACAGTCACGTTCTTTGAAGACGTTAAGAGCAGCGAGATCGACTTGAAACTCAGAGTCGCTACATCGAACGAGTTGAAAACTCGTAGTCCTATGAGACGATCAAAGAAGACAGTCTCACCGAAATCAGTGATTAATTTAGTACCAGCTATATCGATACCAGCTGTATCGACATCAGCTGCATCGACATCAGCTGCATCGACATCAGCTGCATCGACATCATTGACCAATTCGATATTAGTTCTGTCAGCATCAGTCGTCGACTCAACATCAGTCATTGACTCTCATATCGCTGTATCAGAAGTTCTCATAGAACTTTCTGTTCAAGCTTCGAAACCTTCATCAAAGTCTCCGTCAGAACCTCCCGTTCAAACTTCAAAGTCTTCGTCTTATCTATCAAGTTCTTTAATATCGACATTAGTCTTTACTTCACCGCGTTTGAATATTAGTGCTGCGTTCATATCGTGATTGTTAGCCTTGAAGAGAAAAAGAGACAATGAGATAAACGAAGACGAGCGGATTTTAAAGCACGTCAAGATCTTGTTAGTTATGAAGGTTGTCGAAGTTCAGAACGATGTAATGGGTTTCATATTCATTTCGAAATCGTATGAAGAGGCTATCAATGATCTCGTGTATGGTCGATATTGACTTTATGCTGTAAAGGACGAGATTTCCCAATTGAAAGACAATAATATCTATATTGTCGAGATCCCATTAGAAGGGGTCAACATCGTCATATGCAAGTGAGTATTTTCTGTCAAATACAATGAGGATAATACAGTGCAGAGGTTCAAGGCGAGACTGGTAGCGAGAGGATTCTCACAAATATATGATATCGACTACGACGAGACATTTGCTTTCACTATACGAATGAACACTTTACGTGCTGTGCTTGCATTGATAGCTATCAAGGATTTAGAGACTGAACAAGTTGATGTTAATAATGTCTTCATCGAGTCAACACTGAAGCACCTCATATACATGAATGCATCTCTCGAGGTGATTGTCAATTAGAGGGAGTATCTGAAGTTGCTTCAGAGTCTATACGATCTCAAACAAGCAGCTCACGACTGATACTTTATATGTAATGCGGAGCTAATCAAACTTGAATTCGTGTTATCGAAATCGAACCTCTATATATATATTTATAAAGATAGATAACTAATCGTTCTCGTCTATATAGATGACATTATCATCGTTTCGTTATTCAAAGATCAAGTGTAATGATTCAAGACTCAATTCGTCAAAGCGTTTAAGATCAAGAATTTGAGGGAGTTGAAGAAGATACTTGAGATTGAAATCGAAAGAGATCGAGCGAATAGAGTTATTCGATTGAGTCAAATCATATATATCAGAAAGGTACTTCAAGGGCTGAACATGAAGGAGGACAAACATCGTGACAAGATCGATATCTCACTTAATAACTACGATGACATATCGTCAGCTGATTCAGACGAATAGAAAATCGACAGTATCGACTACTCTCGAGTCATTGAGAAGCTCATGCATATGATAATATACACGCGATCTGATATTGCTTTCGCCCTCGAAAAGCTTAATCAATTTATGAGTAATCTCGCTGTTCGTCATGATCATGAAATAAAAACGTTACTGAGGTATTTGAGATTCAATGCGAACATGTCTATTGTCTATCGAGGAGGCGATAAGAACACTATACGTCTTGTTGACTACTTCGATGCAGACTATGCTGCTGACATAAGGAATCGAAAGTCGACGATGAGATAGATCTTTATGCTTGATAGTGATTCAATCTTATAAGCAAGTAGAAAACAACGATTAGTTTCTATATCGACAACAGAAGCGAAATATATGATTCTTTCGAAGTGCTTAAGATAAGCTATTTGACTGACTGCTCTGTTCACGGAACTCGACTACTCTAAAATCATTGATCTCTGCAACAAGATGAGTGTTAATGTTATAGACAATTCTGAAGCTATACTGGAACTCAAAGAGGATAACAATGATGTTATTGCTCTGGTCAAGAATCGTCAAGTCAGCGAGAGATCTAAGCACATTGACATCGTCTATTACTATATTCGAAACCTTCAGAAGCTTGAAAAGATCAATGTCAGCTATGTATTTACGAATTGTTACGAGCGTACCCCGCATCCCTTTGACACATGCCTTCCTTTGACACTTCCCTTTTAGGCTTAGCGTGTCTTGGCAGGTTCACTCCGCCATACATATATGGCCTTCCCTCCCAGTACATAGTTGCTCTTCATCTAGTTGTCTTATTCTATACACCTACATGACTTGACTCTGTACTGGTCCTGACACTACAACTAGATCACCCTCACTCCATTCGTTTTTTTGACAGCAAGCGAATTCAAATAAGTATGCTGGCAGGAGCTTTGTCAAGAAGACTAAGTGAGACCAAGACACCATTAACACCGGTTGAGGTCAATATCGACAATTGAGACATCGTATCCCTGGGTCTACCCACCATACGGGCAGAGGGCACCTCTGGGTCTGGCCACCAGACGGCAAAAGGAACCATGGCGGAACCGCCTTGTGTACAGTGAGCAAGGGATAAAGAAGTTACTGGACCATTCGTACGACTTAGCGAATCAGAAAGAAATCGTCAAAACACCTCCCCACCCCACAGCGAGCCTGCTACAAGGCAACGGGATCAGACCCGAAATTACTCAAAACAACAGCAAACGCACGATCTCTTCATTGAGCATGTCGGCCATACAACACGAAAAGAAGCCGCATTCTACCCCGCCTGGGCTTCACACCTGAATTTCTCAACACACCACCGCAAACAACATTCTTCAGAGCACTCATATTCTTTGCGGGGTGTCAAACGGGCAAGCAAAGAAATCAAGTGGGAACAAAGAAAACGGACGGCAAGTGAGCCTGCTACAATGGCACAACACATTCGATTCTTTCTTTCCCCTTTCTATCATTTTCACGACATGGCGAATTACAACACAAATTCTACGAATCAGGCGCTTGAGTTACGGGCGTAATCTATGTCAGACAGGTCATTGACAGCGGAGTACTCGTTATCGGTCTTAGGACGGGTGTCAAGAACTTAGTATTGGTGAGACACCGGCAGTCGAAGCGGTAGGCTTACGAAGCGGATGAATGCAATGGATAGCACTATGGAACAACACAGCGACGGACGTCGAATGGCAAGAGGCTATGGTCAGGACATGAATAGGAGGTGGATATTTGATGGCAAGAGCTTGGAGGCACAGAACAAGGATACTTCCAGGATAGGCTGCCAGCGGGAGTTGATGTGGATGTATGCGGTGGATGCATGCGAGTTCGATTCTACATGGATATTTGATGGCAAGAGCTTGGAGGCACAGGGCAAATCTACAATAATACTGGCATGGACAACATGGACAAGGCAATGTGGCTGCTGCAGGCATGGACAACATGGACAACATGGACAACATGGACAATACGGCAATGTGGCTGCAGCAGGCATGGTATCTTCCGGATCAGGCTTAGCGCGCTCAAATCAGCATGCGATCCGGCCAAACCTCGGACATGACGTTTTTCAGCGATTCCAGACCATTCCAGAAAAGCCCCAAGAAAAGCGCCAAGACTCCATTTTCCACCATGGCAAAAAACGTGTTACGAGCGTACCCTGCATCCCTTGACACCTCGTACCTTTGACACCTACGCTAGCCCTATCAGGCTTAGCGTGTCTTGGCAGGTTCACTCCGCCATACATATATGGCCTTCCTCCCAGTCCATAGTTGCTCCTTAGCTTGTTATCTTCGTTACATACTACACTACGGTTATCACCACAGTACGGTCCTTACACTATAACAAGCTCATTCCAAACCCCCGGGGCCTGTCTTCATACATGCTCCAACCATTTGTCTTAGGAAGGCAGTAGACTGTCCAGTCGACCAGGCCTTCAAGCCACGAGGATCCCGTGCCTCAACCAGAAGAAAAATCATCCTTCCAGCACCTCAGAACACCTACATTCTTCGTGGCAACTCAAGCGGACAAGAACTCAGCTTGCTACATCCTTTTCAAGAATTCTTCTCCGCCCGCAAATTCGCAAACTTCACCGCCTTCGGGTTTCACACCACAATCACTCAAGAAACCACTCAAGAAACCACTCTACGAAAGAACACCATTTCACATATCCTTACCCTTGCCTTGGTTAAGCACGCCAGGAGAAATAAAGTGCTACCCGATTCTCGACGCAACACCCAAAACCAACCACCAAAAATTTCACAACCACACATTCAACCCGAGTTCTGAACGTCTCATTCCAAGGACAAAACGTTCCAATACAAGGGGTCTGAACGGCGCTCGATTCGGTTAACAAACGCCTTCACAGCACCCTCCGCAAGAAACCCTTCTCTGGACTGATACTCCGTCTCCCCCCGCAAAATCAGCCCCGCCCGGCCTTCACACCCGAATTTGCCAACAAACCACCCCCTCAGGATAACACCGTCACAAAGAACACACTTCAAAGCATTCGCATTCTTTGCTAGGCGTCAAATGGTTAACAAATAAAAAAGTTGCATGAGAAACAAAGAAATTCGGCATCCCGCACCTACTTCCCAACACCGAAATTCCTACATTCAACACCAAAACTTCTACTCAATTTCTACGAAACTCATCACTCCCGCTCACCCTCTCAAGTGTCGACCTCTTAACTGAATACTCGATTAATCATGAAGTCCTACGAAGAACGACTCGCTACATTCTCTTCTTGGCCACATACCTTTTCATTTCCGCAACCAAAAGAATTTGCCGCGGCTGCATTCGTCTATGCCCCTACAAAAGAATGTCATGATAATGTACAATGCAATGATTGTGCAATCAATCTTGACAGCTGGAAAGAAGACGATAACGCACTCATACAGCATCTACGCCGATCGCCCAAATGTGCCTCTGCCATAAAAATGAGACGAGACTGGGTGAAAACGATTCTCGACGCTCCCAAATTAAGTATTCAAGCCGAGGAAGCTCAAGAAGCTGCTGAGAAAGAAGCTCGCAAAGCTGCTGAGAAAGAAGCTCAAGAAGCTCAACAAGCTGCTCAGAAAGCTGCTCAGAAAGAAGCTCAAAAACCTACTCCCACACCTCGAGACCTAGCCTTCTTTGATCCTTCGCTGCAGTATGACTTTCCGGAACTCCGTCTATATCATGACATCAACAAGTTCGTCGAGCATATTTTACAGTGTGCAGACCAGTACCGCGAGGTTGATGTCACGGGACTACTTCCGAAATGTCTTCGTGGCCAGGCATTTACATGGAGTCAAAGCATTCAAGAAACTCTGGAAGATGTGACCCTCGCCAAGTACATGGAGGTGTTGACAGCCAAATTCGGAAGAGAGACTCCAAAGTCAGCTTCCCAAACAACTCCGCAAGAGACTTCAAAACCAGCTCCGCAAATGCCTCAAGAGTATCACAAATGCATAGTTTGCTCAGCTGCATTCTCCTCCATCAGCCGACTATTAAGTCATAGCCAAATGGTCACCTGCAACAAGGCCTCGTGCAAGCACTGCGAGGGAACCTTCGAGTCAAAAAATCAGCTGCATGAGCACCTCCGCAATCGAGACTGTCAGCAATCATCTCCCACCAAGAGCATAGCGCCTCATAAATCTAGCCTGTCAACACTCACCCCTGCTGAGAGCGCTACTTCTTATCCATCCTCATCTGAAATCTCTACATCTTGCCCGGCAACACCTCCGCCGGAATATCGTTCTACAACCCCGCCTCCGGTGTATCAGTCATCAACACCAAAAAATTACCTCACAATCGCTGACCTCTACATGCGCTATGCACCTCTCAAATCAGCCAAATCCTCATGGATTCGCCCAGTTACTCGTTCCAGGACCGTTCTTCCCACACTCACAGTCAAGGATTTGTATGAGAAGTTCCATGGACGCCAAATTGGCATGAGATCTCCAAGTCGCCAAATCGGGTCTAGCGCAGTCAAATCAGCATGCGATGCAAAGACCCCGGCAATCGCCTCAAATTTGGTTCCTCAGAAGGGCGCCAAGACTCCATTTTTCACCATGCCAAAAACCAGTGCTCAGCGACTGAGTTATCAACAACAACGTCAAGTAACGCCTTCCTTCTTCGCATCACCTCGAGCTATAGTCTATGGCTACCGACGCCATCATAGCCGGAGGCCCGAAGCGTGTTGTTGATGACGTCGTCGCCCTCGGTTGATTTGGCCTCAAGGAGAAGACTGCGCCAGCTGCATGGCAAAACACGTCCTTGGCCACCATTTCTTCAATTCTTCACCAATGGAGGCCATTCCAGGACCCCTGCGACCGCATGACGTCATGCTAGCGACATGGCATCGCCAAAACGTCACCGACGCAGGTTCACCACCAGGGTCACCGACAAAGCCAGCGCTAGGGCCAAAAGTTCTTTGTTTTTTATGATTTTTCAGCGACCAAGCATGCATGGCGTTTGTTTTTTTTCTTCTTCTTTTCTTCTTTTCTACAGCACTGGGGACCAGCGCTTCAGTGTAAGGACCGTACTGTGGTGATAATCGTAGTGTAGTATGTAACGAAGATAACAAGCTGAGAAGCAACTATGGACTGGGAGGGACGCCATATATGTATGGCGGAGTGAACCTGCCAAGACACGCTAAGCCTAAAGGGGATGTGTCAAGGCAGGTGTGTCAAGGATGCGAGGTACGCTCGTAACACTACCCCCCCCCCGGAGAAGCGCTGGTCCCCAGTGCTATAGAAAAGAAGAAAAGAAGAAGAAAAAAAAAACAAACGTCATGTATACTTGGTCGCTGAAAAATCATAAAAAACAAAGAACTTTTGGCCCTAGCGCTCGCTTTCTCCTTGCGGCGACGATGTTGATCTCAATTCGGTGACGTCCTGACGATGTCATGTCGCTAGCATGACGTCACGCGGTCACAGGGGTTCTGTAATGGCCTTCATTGGTGAAGGATTGAAGAAATGGTGGTCAAGAACGTTTTTTGATGTAAGCTGGGCAGCTAATATCGAATTTGCGGCCGAAGAAGAAATTTAGAAATAAAGGCATGTGATTGGCTGAGGCCTTTCGAGCCGCTCGAACCTTAAATCTTAAATCAATATCAAATGATTTTGGCGCTGACGCAGTCTTCTCTTTGAAATCAAATTCATCGAGGGTGACGACGCTATCAACAATATGCTTCGGGCCTCAGGCTATGGCGTCGTCGGTAGTCATAGATTATATCTCGGGGGGAGACGAAGAAGGTGGCTGCCATATGGCGTTGTTGTTGAATGAGAAGTCGCTGAGTATTCGAATTTGACATGGTGAAAAAATGAGTCTTGGCGCCCTTCTAAGGAATCAAATTTGAGTCGATTGTCGAGGTCTTTGCATCGCATGCTGATTTGATAGCGCTAAACCCGATGTGGCGTCCATGGGCAGATTTGTCTGCAGAAATGACTGAATTTTCTTTTCCATAAAACTTCTCATACAAATCCTTGACTGTAAGTGTGAGAAGAACGATTCTGAAACGATTAGTCGAAGGATAACTTTTTATGAATCTGACTGATTTAAGCGATGCGTAGCGCATGTAGAGATCAGTCACTATAAGATAGTTTCTTAATGTTAATGACTAATACACTGGAGGCGGGGTTGTAGAACGGTATTTCGGCGAAGATGTTGTCGGGCAAGGTGTAGAGATTTTAGATGAGGATAGATAAGAAGTAGCGCTCTCAGCAGAGGTGAGTGCTGATAGGCTAGATTTATGAGGCGCTATGCTCTTGGTGGGAGATGATTGTTGACATTCTCGACTGCGGAGGTGTTCATGTAGCTGATTCTTTGACTCGAAGGTTATCTCGCAGTGCTTGTAAGAGGTCTTGTTGCAGGTGATTTGGCTATGACTTAACAGTCGGCTGATGGAGGAGAATGCAGCTGAGCAGACAGTGCATTTATGATATTCTTGAGGCATTTGCGGAGCTGGTTTTGAAGTCTCTTGTGCAGTCGATTTGAAAGGTTCTTGCGAAGCCGGGAGAGGTTTTCCGAATTTGGCTGTCAAAACCTCCATGTACTTGGCGAGGGTCACATCTTTTAGTTGAATGCTTTGACTCCATGTAAATGCATGGCCACGAAGACATTTGGGAAGTAGCTCTGTGACATCAACCTCGCGGTATCGGTCCGCACAATGTAGAATATGCTCGGCGAACTTGTTGATGTCATGATATAGACGGAGTTCCGGAAAGTCATACTGCAGCGAAGGATCAAAGAAGGCTAGGTCTCGAGGTATGGGAGTAGGTTTTTGAGCTTCTTTCTGAGTAGGTTTTTGAGCTTCTTTCTCAGCAGCTTCTTGAGATTCCTTCTCTTGGATACCTTTAATGAATGAACACGATGGTGAGACACGTATATGCTCGGCGAGGGGTTTGTCGTTTGGCTCCCAATCCATAAGCTGTGCACCACATGCGGTACACTTGACGTGATCCGGCCAATATGTATCCCCAATATACTCGAATCCAGCCATAGCGACATATTCGCGTCGTGGTGATTTATGAGGCCATGAAGTTGAAGTGGGGTAAGGCGTAGAGGTAAATGTGTCGAGGCGGTCTTGATAGGACTTCATGATTAATCGATTACTCAATTAAGAGGTCGACTCGTGAGAGGGAGGGAGTTTCGTAGAAATTGGGGTATGAAGTTTTGGTGTTGAGAGGTAATTCTTGTTGCAGGGCTGAATTTGCGGGAGGAGAAGGAGTATCAGCTCAGAGAAGGTTTTCTTTTTAGAGGTTGCTGTGAAGGCGTCTTTTAACCGAATTGGGCGCCGTGAAGACTCTTTGTATTAGAACGTTTTGCCTTGAATGTGAGACGTTCAGAGCCTGGGTTGGATGTGTGGTTGTGAAATTTTTGGTGGTGGTTGGTTTTTTGGAATCGAAACGGAGCGGAGCACTTTCTTTCTCCTGGCGTGCTTGACCAAGGCAAGGGTAAGGATCTAATGTACGGAGGCGACAGGCGAGTTTGGTATGTGGTTTTTCTGCCGCTGAGATTGAGTTCTTTGATGTTGAGAAGGGTGGTGTTGAGAATATTCTAGATTTCGGTGTTAAGAATCGGGTAGCACTTTCTTTCTCCTGGCGTGCTTAATCAAGGCAAGGGTAAGGATCTGATGTATGGAGGCGACAGGCGAGTTTGGTATGTGGGTCTCTGTCGCTGGGATTGAGTTCTTCTGATGTTTGAAGTTGCGGGCGGAGAAGACTTGTTTTTTTGAAAAGAATGTAGCAAGCTGAGTTCTTGTCCGCTTGAGTTGTCACGAAGAATGTAGGTATTCTGAGGGGTATTCTTTGGTTGAAGAAGGTTTCTTCGCGGCTGAAGGCCTGGTTGACTATTGATTTCAGTCCATGTGCCTTCCTGGCTACTGGTTGGAACACATATGAAGATGCGTCCCGGTAAGGGTTTGGAATGAGCTTGTTATAGTGTAAGGACCGTACTGTGGTGATAACCGTAGTGTAGTATGTAACGAAGATAACAAGCTGAGGAGCAACTATGGACTGGGAGGGACGCCATATATGTATGGCGGAGTGAACCTGCCAAGACACGCTAAGCCTAAAGGGGAAGTGTCAAGGCAGGTGTGTCAAGGATGCGAGGTACGCTCGTAACACGAACGACATGAAGGTCGACGATCTTACGAAATCACTGGCTAAGCAGAAGTTTTAACGTTTTTTGAAACTCATAGACATAAGGGAATTCACATTCTTCTGATCAACATACGATTCGGCTAAACCTCGATTTTGTCGTTTTTGAGCTACTTCTTCGACTTTCTATTTCTTCTACTGCTTTCGCTCAGCTAAGTTCTTACATAAACTCTCATCACAGCCCTCAGCTACATTTAGTTCTATGCTTACATTGTACAGTCGTTCTTCATATATGCTATATTGAAAAGAGGTGGAATCACGATCAGGTCCCTTCAACACTCATCTTTCTTGTTCTTATTATCTTCGTCCTCACCTTCTTTCTCCTCAACGATTAACGCTTCTGAGCAAGTCTCGCGTGCAAAGATCTGTCAATAAGTCGCAAGAAGATCTGTTTCTGGCACTGTCCAGCGGTCTATTGTGTTATGTTCAGGGAGTACAGTCATAGAGCTTCACTGTTATGATTCGGGAATAAGAGAAATTTTCTTCTTATGTTCCAGGACCAGAGGTTCTATTCAAAATTTGAATCTTACACGTGAGACTAGTTACGCGACTGAGGATTACGTCTACTTCAAATGAGTCTATATGGCTATGTAAGACGATTCGGCTGATTGTGGTGTCTAATTAGGGGGAGTGGTGGTGGTCTCAATTGGAATGTATTACGTTGGATTTGCTTGGAGAATCAGAACATCACAATCACACGATCATTTCGCTTCGGCCCTTTCTTCGCTTCGTCTTTGACGTCATGCTAGATATCGACTGTGACGAATATATCGATATTGTTGTTGTCTTGACTGTGGGTAGGATCAGTCTGAGGGGGAGTGTTGAAAACCATGACAGTCAGCCCTATCTGAACTAGTGGCTTGGCACTAGTGTGACACCTACTCTCCTGTAGATACTACCTATAGGTCTTCAGTCTAGCCAATACAGTCAATAGTACCCATATTATTCAACACTCTGACCACATATGTAGGAATCTAGAATATAAATGTGTGTCGTGCCAAGCCACTAGTACCGTAGGGCTGTTTGCCATACTTTCCAACAAGTCGTCTAGAAGCGTAACGGGTATTTTGGAGAATAAAGGCACTGCGGAAAGGCAACAAGGTGGGGGTGGATGATCCAGATGATCGAAAGGCAACGCAACTAACCTTTAATATGTTCTCAAGATACGATGTGAGGAAGTAGTATGGGTGTTGAATAATGGGGTCTGGAACGACTGATATTGAGTGGACTAAGGAGTGTCTATGTAGGAAGGTAGAATACATGTATGTGAGTGCCGTGCCAAGCCACTAGCTAGTAGGGCTGTTTGCCACATTTTCTAACAATGGGATCAATTTCCGCATTTCATTAACGATTCGACCTGCAGCTCATGATTACTTCATTCTGGGCACCAATGTCACAAGAATTCTAGCCTCCAGACACGAAACATTGCCCTCTTGACAAGAAGCCTTCGTCTCTTCCTCCGATGCGATATGAGAAGCAATACGAGATCTACTTCAGCATCCGCTTGGGCTAGTTGGAGAGGCGGGTCAAGAAGAGGCGTTAAGGGGTGAGCGGGGAGGGAAGGGGGTCAAAAAGACCACCAGTAAAGCAAGGGAGTAGACTGTGAAATTAAAGTGGTATTGGCAAAGTGATATCCTCTGAACAGGTGGGAGGCAAGCTTAGTGCTGGGTGGAAAGAGGTCACAATAGTGGCTCAACAGTAAAGAAGCAGGGGCGCGAGTCGGAGTGGCAATTTTGCTACTAAACTTTGCTCCAGTGATAGCAATTACTGAGGTCAACGCCCCCTCCAAAACTTTCAATATACCCCAGGCGTTTTTGATGCTCCTTTTCGGGCAAGGGGCCTCTCGGAAGCTAGGAAAGCCAGGTACTCGATCATGGATTTGTATGAGCTCTCTTTCTGCCAGGTTGCCAAGCCCTGTCACATTACAGCCGTCCTACAATCTCCTCGCCTCTTCTACCAACACTCTCCCTGAAATGTACCCTCCCCTGAGGGCTCTTAGCCGTTTCATCGAGAGCTTCCAACGGAATGTCTGCAGTCCCCATGGTGGAGTGTCCGAAAAATGAGACTGGTCCCGAGAGTGGAGTAGGCGAGGGAGACGTAAGCGGTCGTGGGTTACGGGCTGCTATCTCGGTCTATGGTGTGTTAGGGTGGGACCGCATTGAGAATTGGAAGGCGATCGAGTCCGACTTTACAAAGAAGAGCCTGTAGAAGGAACACTGGCGTTGTGAAAGATTGAACAATTGCGACAGTCTGCTTACCTCTGAGACACCTCTCGCCCGCAGTGCATTGATCTCTTCGAGCTTGTCATCGGGCCAGGCAATGGGCGAGGCTGAGGCAAGAGCAATGAGGTAGAGGACGAGGGCGGCTAGACGAGGCAGGTGCATGCCGAAGAGATCAGTCTGGCAGGCTAAGATGAAATGTGACCGCAAGGAAAGTTGAGTGATGCTGGTTGGAAAGATGAAAAAAAATGGGACGCCAAAGATCTTATATGAACCAAAGGGAGGCCCCGAAGGACCGGTGCAAGGCAGTATCTCTGCATGATCACTTGCATGACCCAAATTCAAGGGTGAGGAGACTGACTTGGCAATGCCAAGCCCTTGCGTGTATGGAATGTATCAACTCGCATAATGTCTTACCTCCACCTCGCCTGACAGCGAGCAAGGGCTAGATCCAGCTTAAGGAAAAGGCGCCAGAAGACAGTAATCTCAGTTTTTTTCCCGGTCACGGTCCTCTCAAATGTGTAACCACGAACATTCTTACTCGACGGTCTCCTGATATAATGGGTTGACCACGGAGCTGATGGCCTTAATGCTGTTCGTGAGTTGGCTTGAACTGGCAAGAAAATGTTCAGGCTAGTACTTGTACCTCCATAAGGTAAGTCTCGGGGTTCAGATTTTTATGGGCTGATGTGGGATGAGAGTTTTGACTGAGAAATATCATATTGCTCCGAGCTTGGGACCGTCATGTAGTCAAATTTGACAGCACTTGTAATCTCAAATACATTCAGTAAGCTAAGTGTGTATCCCGCGGCATGTGATCCCGCTGCCGGTATTTTCTGTCAATGTTCATTTGATTTCGATCTATGATGGCAGTTTTTTAAAACTTTCATCAAGAGGCAACACGTCTCTATTTCTGCTGTACGTATGGCAAAGTCCTCCATGTTGGGATTGAATATCTCACACGTCGGTACCGTACTGGGTTCTCTCTACTCCGTTCATTCCATTACCATGTGCATTGGCCATCTCTGGCTCGCTCTCAGTCAACAAGCGCTCATAGTCGGCTTTTGCAAGCTGCAACATGGAGTGGTGGTCGTGGTTCCAGATTCGATGCGACCGCCAGGTAAGCTCAGCTTCACACTTCTCCCAATCGTTCATTGTCGGCAGATACCGCCATTCCAGCAGCTCCCCAATAACTCGACTGCTTTCTGCTACCCACTGTGTTCGATCCATCCGTATATTGCTGTAAGCTGTGAAAGCCGCGCGGATGGCTGCCACCCTGTCTGCCCCCTTGGTCTGTGCTTGAAGACCGCAAACATGATTCATCAGCATGTTCCGCGTGTATTGTGTATTGCTAATCAGCACGGCTGAGGTCCCGAGCTTATATCCGAGGGATCGTTAGTTTGCGGATTTCCCGAACTTTTACCGGTGGCGAAAGCGTTAAAGCTAATATTGCCTCAGTTCTCAGCCGTGCCCATATCTCTCCTGGTTAGTCTCATCATTAGATTATTCACTAACTTTTTAATGCGGCGCTATATCAATTTGAATAGATCTCGATATTTAGTCGATAGAAGAGTGAGACACGTTTGAGTTCAAAACTTAAAAATACGAATAATCGTAAGTATAAGAAATATTATCGACGTAGTTCTTATCAGTATATATAAAAGAATAAGATAGGGCTGAGCTAAAATACCTTAAATTTGTATGTGCAGCCAATGATAAATTCTATCTGATTTCCTCCTTCGGTTAGCGCCCGTATAGCGTCTTTTAGGCCTTCCGAGCGCCCTCATCAAAAAATTTGGTGAGACCTTTTCGCAACTTCAATTATTTTATGCCCTCTGCATATAATTTCTTCAAACTTTTATCAATTATAGAACTCAACTTGCGCATTCCAACGCTGCAAAAATTATTAAATTTGATCTATTATTGATAAAGTAATGTCAGGGACTTGACATAGAGCTGGACTAGCGATGTGGTGTCATGTATGAATAGAATATTAACTATGTAGAGTAATTACAAGAAGTGCTTTGTGCGTATCAAAGTAATGCTTCACTGCGGAGTTAACGGATATAACTCGTAGGGCTGGGGCTAGCCGACCAGCCTAGAGTATAACACAGCAAGCAAGCAGGTAAGTCAGCCGTCATGGGCTAGAACCGCCGTGACAATACTTCTTATTATATAAGTTTAAATTTAAACACGCGTTTGATTTTAAAACTACGCGACGATTTAAGAACGTTTAATATAACGAAATCATAGATAAAACGAGTGTTAGAATTCTTATAAGCTGTACTATCTAGTTATCGAAGTAAGCTTTTTAATAAAGTATTCTTTATTTTATTTTTATTTTTATTCTTCTTCTTATTTCTCACGTCGATTCGATCTATTTAATAAAGATGTTAAAATCTAATATTATAACGAATAAAGTCTGCGTGTAATTAAGAACTATTATTAATAGTATTAATATTCTAATTATCGATAATCAAGTACTTTAAGTGTTATTATTCTAATCGTCGATTGCTTAATGCTTTAAAATCGTTAGTTAGTTTAAGAATCTAATAAATAGATATGAATTTTTGTCTATCGTTAGCTCACGTTATATATTATTATTGACTATTATTGATTATGTTATTTTACTTGTTATTAGCTCTTACTACTTTTTATAAAACTCTTAACGAAAGCGTTTTAAGCGATCTTAATAGATTTTTTTGGCCTCACCATCTTTCAATCTCTTCAGCGAGACACAGCCATTTGTGCACCACATCTCGAAGTATGGAAGCCAAATGCTGGCACCGTTTCAGCTTGTCAGCGCGTGACAATAGATGAAGAAAAATTGCCCGGTGCACCTTGCACCCTCAAAGGTCCTTTGAATGCGACGAAGACCAAACCCAGTCCCCAGAGCTTTCTCAGTCCACCGGCAAGAATGTACGTGAGAATGACAGCCAGAACCCTCTAGGGTCTAGGAATAGCGATTCTTTCGGATTTTAACCCATTCAACCCAAAGACACCCACCAGGAAGAGAAAAGCCATGAATCCACGGCTGGAAGAAAGTCTGTTAGCAGAGCTTCGTCAATTTGTCAATGTTTTCCAATGAACGGCGAATCAGCGGTTATGCACAAGTTTTTTGGACTGTCGCCACTACAGCCCTCGTTTGTATCGAGGCAAAGATGGAGGCCTCGCTGTTCAGCGGAAAGAATTTCTGGTGTGCGTGAACCGTAATCCACTGACAAACACCCAGCAACCCACCTTCCTTACGGAAACTCTGGAACCCCAATCTCTGTCAGGGCCGAAGCTTTGCGATGAACAGCAGCGCAGCAATTGCTACAGGAAACTTCAAGGATAATCACACAACCAGGGGCTATGATTACATCATGTTCTCTTTGAAGAACTATCTTGAGTGAGGGTAGGTGATAGACTACAATAGTGAAGAGGAAAAGAGTGTGGGACGGCCAGGTTCAAGACCAGCAGAGTCCTATGCTATGTAAAAAAGCAGTCTATGTTTGCGTGGGGTGGTTAGAAGACCTTCTTGACCTGTTGCGAGCATATGATAAGCACAAGTGAGCCGACGGTAGACAGTTTCTTCTTGGAATTGCTTAGTGTCTGACTTTGATCCTGACTCTGCTTGATTTACGTGCAATTTCGAACGACCGCAAGACTTCATATTAGCAGTGGTGCCGAACAAAGGAGCATAGGCCTTTGATCCTTCTGCAAAGGCTCATCGAGGTGTGACAAGCCTCATGGCCGCCCTACCGGCCCCAATACCGATTCCCTTTCACCCACTACCCATCAATTACGTAATGCGTTGTAGATGCGCGGGTACGACATCAGATCAAAGGCCTCAAGTCAGGAGCAACTTGCCCCGAAGAAAGTAGAGGCAATGCGTCCTCGACTAATCGATATGCCCCTATTATGGACGAATCAAGACCAGCTCGTAACAGAACTCGGACAACTCCATTCTGCCCGCTACGCTTACCCAGTGATCTCTCGAGAATAACAGCCGTACTTCATTCGTCTCGAATCCCTCAAGAAGGTTGGGAATGTTGCGAAGCTCCTTCAAAAGTAGGGTCTGACGATCCCTAGGCAACCCCGGGTACCATACCACGATTTCTTGGAGATTTGGGAAATACGTTCTCTTGTGTTCAACAAGCTCGCTCAGCCATGTCGCCAGCTCTCTTGCCTTGTCGGCCAAGGGAAAGTCAAATTTGTCATACAATCGCGAATCTGGTTCGATTTCCAATCTCAGCTCTCCTATCGATGGGGGCAAGATTTCCCAGATCTGTGGTCTCGTTAGGTCAATCTTGGTGAAAGGCCGTGTAGGCTCATTTGAGATCACTAAACAGTGTTTTAGCACGCAAAGGCGGCTTAAGGCACCGAAGTTGTGTAAATCTCCCAGAGTGGCGTCATCAGGAATTGTCTTAATCTGCCTGCATTGATGATCGGTAATATAGAGTTCACGGAGTGAGTGTTGCTGAAGACTGAGGACCTCGGCCATTTTCCGGGGAGAGGGCAGAGACTCAATAATTGGCCGGAAGAGACTGGCAGGTGGTCCAAGCTCGAAGACTTCCAGAGCCTTAGGCCACGATATGATCTCCGTCAGATCATCTGTGAAAGGGATACCGATTGTAAAAGAAAGGAATGTCACATTTGACGTCTTCGATCTTGATCGGTGGGCAGGATGTTGAGAACGGCGCGTGCGAAACGTGTCCCAGTCAGGTTCATTTTCGATAAAAAGGTTCCGGAGAGTCGGGATTTGGAATAAAGAAAACAGATAAGTTCTTGCAGGATCCTGTTGTGTCCAGAAATTGTAAGAAATTCTTAGTGACTTGAGTGCTTTGTCTAACGTAGGTTCCAGGTTGTAGATGAAGGGTGAGATGTCCAATGTCTGTAGCGATGGTAGAAGCAGGTCTATGATGTCAGGAACGATGGCAGGCGATGGCTCGGTGAACTCGGACAGGTTGAAGCCTGTGGTGGTGATGTAGGAGCGACTTTCTGGACATATGTTGATGGTCCTTAGGAACATATTGAGATTGAATATCCTTGACGATTGACATAGCGGCCAATCTTCACGGTTCGGTCCTGTCATTGTCGTACCTTTTGCACCGATGTGAATGGTGCTGTTGACTCTATAGCTGTCAAGTCCATAGATTTCATCGTAATACACGCATCGGTAGAGCCGAGGAATTACAAGACGGTGGAACTGGTGGGATACTGATGCCAGCGCAGGAAGGGATTGGTGAGCCACCTGTCTAACGATCTCGCTTGTCAACTCTTCTGGTAGACGGCTGAGTCGATCCATGGAGACTAGTGTTGACTACTCAGATTAGAGTGAGCAGTTCCCGAGCGGGCACTTGTTCCCTCTGATGGCAAAAGCAGAGCGAAGGCGGATGAATTGATATTTCGTAGGGTTGTAGTCGTGCCTCAATCGAATGCAGGAATGCAGAAAGCTCATTGACTAGATGACTAGAGGTTGGCATGAGGTTGGGAATCGAGGTTAGAAATAGTATACACTAGCGCTGTTCCGTACTCTTGGAATCCTGGCACCACCGAGATCAATTCAACGAGCCCCAAAAAGGAGATAGCCCGCGCCACAATGTGGCGGCTTTGCATGAAGTGGCTAAGACATTTAGCGTGTGTCAGCCTGTACGAATGTTTCACATATTGAATACTGTGTATACTATGTATACCAAAATTTGTAATAGTAAATGAAAGTCTCGAGTCTTGTAATTCACATTGAGTGTATGATTAATTAGATACACAATCATGCGGTATGAGAAGCTGCTTCTATATGCCAAAAGTAAATTTCTTCCTACTTCGTGTTCACAAAGATATCCGAGTTTCCTTCCAGATACTTACTGAGCAGTTGGATAGTCGTCGGTAGCTGATAGGTGTCGTTTTTCAGCATTGTAGCTTCATAGCTGCTGCAACGAAATACTTTCATCTGGAGCAGAACCTCAAAAACACTCCTTCTATCCTGATCCGAAACCGGCTCGTGGAAAAGTGAGGTCAAAGGAGCCAGGTGCGCGGACTGGGTAATTAGCTGCAGCCATTCCCGATAAGGTACCCGCTGAATGCCTTCTCCTAGAGAGTTGACGATAGCCTCGAACGAAATCGTACTCTTGTTGATGATGTGCCGAACTCCAGTCTCCCTTTGCAACGAAAAATGATGGACTAGCCGGGCGCAAAAATCCACGGGTGTAAGATCAATTTGCCAATTTTTCCCACCGATTTCGTCCAAGTCAGGTGCAACCCTCCTTTCAAGGATCGACGCGATCAGACGGATGGTGAAGTCATCTCGAGGACATTTATAGTTCCGAGTGCTGCCGAGCAAACGACCCGGTCGAAGGACGAGAGCATGTCCGCCCCATCGTGCATATTCAAGTACCAGCTGCTCGGACACCCATTTAGATTGTGCATATCCTGTCACGATACCAGAGTTCAGGTTGTTGACGGGACTTTCCCTTCCGCAATGAAGTTTGTTGCCGGCGCCGAAGAATACGGAGAGAGTTGAGATGTAGGTCAGCCGCTTTTGAGTAAGGGTGCTGGCAAATCGAAGGATCTCAATGGTGCCGGTAACGTTCGCTTCCTCTAGCTCCGCATAGGACGCTATGAAGTTGACGGCAGCCGCGGAGTGGTATATTGTGTCGACTTGTTTTGCGAGATACAGATACTCATTGGTGCTGAGACCGAGGAACGGCTTGCATACGTCACCACAAAAGGTGTCGAGACGTGAGCCGAAGCTGTCCTCCCATAAGTCCCAATTCTGGAGAGCAGCCTTGATGCGATTCCATGCAGTGTTGTTATCTGGGGCGCGGACGATGCAGCTTACCCTGGTGCTTCCTGTATTTAGGATCTCTGCGAGGAGGTGGCTCCCAAGAAACCCTGTAGAGCCTGTCAAGAAAATGTGCTCTTGCCGACAGGGTTCTGGTGCACGTATATTGTAGACAATATCACGTGGAAGGGCTGCCCGTGCCAGTAGGTCGTCAGGCAGTAGGCTCGCTTGCTGTTGCTGCTCCCCCGATATCAGGTTTGCAAGATGACGTATGGAAAGGTCTCTTCGGTAGAATTGTCCCAATTGGATTTTGCAGCCAATAGACCTGTTCAAATGATGTAGGGTCAATGATGCCTGCAGTGAGCCGCCTCCCAGCTCCCCATACGTTGTTCCGGGCGACAGAATTTGCTCTGTAGGTAGATCCAGAGCCTCTAATAGTGCTGCCGCAATTTTCTTTTCTAGCGGGGAAAGAATGGTCTCGCTAATAGATCGAGAAGTTTTGTCGGTTTTAAATGTCTGTTCCGATAGAACCTTGACATCTAGTTTCTTGTTCACGGACAGTGGAAGGGCGTCAATGACGTTTATGATGCTTGGAATACTGTAAGAAGGCAGCTGTTCTCTCGTGAACTCTTTCAGGTGCGCTATGAGTGCCTCTTTGTTCAATTTCAAGCCCTTATGTGTAGGCACCACGTATGCGCATAAGCTCTGAGTTGGTGCCTTTCCTTGTAAAAGCACTACCACGTCGAGGACACTGGGATCGTTGCGTATGACGTTTTCGACTTCTTCTGGTTCTATACGTTGTCCGTTCAATTTGATTTGTCTTGTGCAAGCCTTGCGTCCAAGGCACTCGACTTCTCCGTTGGACAAAATCCTTCCAAGGTCTCCGGTTTTGTAAGAACGGCATTGACAGGGAGAACTGTTTTCGAAACGCTCAGCATTGAGTTGTGGCATGTTGAGATAGCCATGTCGACTGACTCCGGGCCCTGTAACGCAGATTTCGCCAACTTCGCCATTCTTGACAGGGATATTATGATCACTGAGAATGCTGACAGTTGTGTTCAATATTGGCTTCCCAATCACAGATGCAGAACATCCCGACGGGATTTGGCCGTCATAATACACCCGCTTCGTACTGCAAACAGTGGCTTCCGTGGGACCATAAGCATTGATCAGTCTCCTTCCCGCACCCCAACTCCTGATGAGAGACGCATCAGCCGCTTCCCCGGCAAGAACTATGGTTCTGAGGTGTGGCAGGTGCTCCAACGTGCAAGTCCGGAGAACCGAGGGGGTGATGACTGAGTTAGTGATTCCATGGTACGCAATTGTCTTCATCAGATTACCGGGCAGGATTTCCTCTTCCTCTGGGATATACAACGAAGCACCTATCATAAGCGCGCCGTTGATATCTCGTATAGAAGCGTCGAAGCAGAAAGGGGAAAATAGCAAGACTCGATCGGAAGGCTCGACTTCGCGGCTCTGTCGAATATCATCAACCAGATTGAAGACGTTCCCATGCGTAATAGCGACACCTTTGGGATTTCCAGTCGTACCGGAAGTATAGATGATGTATGCCAATCTGTCATGATACGCTACGGACGATGTGTCCGCGCTAGGATATGCCTTCAGCCTATCGATACATTCTTCTTCGTCCAGGCAAATTGTCGTGCCAGCATTCAGTTTGAGATTCTTCTTCTCGATGGTTTTGTTGACGGTGATAAGACATGACGTTCCACTGTCCGTCATCATATATTGCATTCTCTTGGCGGGCAAGGACTGGTCAAGCGGTAGATATGTAGCACCAATTTTCCAGCTCGCAAAAATAGCAATAACGAATTCAATTCCCCTTTCCAAAGCAACAGCAACTACGCACTCTGAACCAATTCCCAGGGAGCTCAGGTGACGTGAGAGCTGATTAGCTCGTTCGTTCAGGCCGGCGTAGCTCAAAGTTCCGCGACGACTGACTAGCGCGAGCTTCCCCGGGTTTTCGGAGGCGACTTTTTCAAAGATAGTCGTAATGACATGGTGTTTCAAATAGCACGAAGGAAGACTTTCGATGACGATTGAATGCATCGTTCCAACTAGGGGGCGGTAATTTTGAGTGAATAGATCTCGTGAAAGTCGTGAGGTATTCTGTTGTACAAATGTTTGGGTTCAATGGAGGCGGACTGTTCGAAAGAAGGTTTTCCAAATAGAAGTCATCAGCAAATTTTAGTACAATGAGACCGCTAAGCTCTAAGTATACCAGCTGGGTGGAACACACAAAGGTGCGAGAGACGGAGAACAAAAGCATTGTGTCAAAATTTGGTTCTCAGCTATGACTTTGCGCTTGTCGGCTATCAAATAAGGTTCCCAGCCACCTGTTGGAAGAATACAAATACTGGTTCAAGAGAGTCCTGAGATAGAATAATTCAAGCATCCTACATATCACATATCTGAATCTTGACAGATTATGAGCTCGGCTTATAAAATAAACAGGCTAAGTCGCTATGTTATCAGCTTTCTATAAAGACTAATTTAGATATAAAGCTTCATAAAGCATATCGTCGCAAGACACATCGTCACAGAGCATATCGTCGCAGAGTATATCATTATAAGTCATCTCGTCAAAGAAACGTCGTGAAGGACTACAGACACAGAATACTTTAAAAAATACATCAGAAAAGACTTTAAAAAAGACTTCAGAAAAGACATATGATGACGACCAGAAAGGCTTGTCGATCTAAATAAGAAACACATAATAATGACCAGAAAGGCTTGTCGATCTAGATGAGAGACACATGATAACGACCAAAAAGGCTTATCGATCTAGATGAGAGACACATAATGACGATCAGAAAGACTTGTCGATATTAATAAAAGACACAAGATGTTGGAAAGTGCGGTAGGTCGAGAGCCTAACCTCCCCATACAAGCCTGGTTGGTAGAGACCGACCGATTGGGACTAGCGCGCTCGCTTAGACTAGCGCGCACCATAAGTGGCCACTCGGCCACTCTGTGTACTTACCTCCTAAGTAATTCGATAGTAATTCATGACGGTTACCCTGCCTATTCAATAGGTTATGAGCCCGGGTTAGCGTAAGCTGCCGATAGCCGTTACCTACTCGTTCGTCCACGAAGCCAGCGGGCTAAACGGCAGTGAAGGGGAGGCTTCACCGAGTTGTTACTCAAAGCAGTTGGAAGTTCCACTGCGGTAGAAAGGTTCTACCCATTACCCTGTCAGAGGACAGAAGACTGACAAGAGGCCAGTACTCACTATTACATTCAAGATCGAACAAGCGGCTTCAGCTCCAACATCATGACTGACACCGAATCCAAATCCAGCGCAAAGCGAGCTGTCGACACTCTCACTCGCCAGAATCACGAGCTCTGGTTCAAGCTTCTGAAGCAATGGTTCATTGGCGAAGGATTGTGGGAGGTGGTCGATCCAGACAACGCCCCTGACGCAACCTCCATGATAGAATCCGCAGCGCCCTCCGCAGCGTCCTCATACGGCAAAATCCTCACTGATACTCTCGGATATCAGAATGGGGCCAAGCTGGATGCAAGAGCTCAATACCAGCTTCTCCTATGTATCAGCACGGACGATATGAAGTACGTGGCGGAGGAAACAAGAGCCAGAGGCATTTGAATGAAGCTGCTTACCAAGTACAAGAAGAAGCTCAAGACAGTCGGACGTCAAACCCTCACCGACCTCTTGAACTACCAAAAGGATCCCGCGTTGGATATTCAAGCCACTTACACCGAGATCACCAAAATGAGTCGAAAGGTCGCGGAGTTCCAACCTGACCTCTCTGTCTTCACTTCAGTCAATCAGCGCTTTCAGATCCTACTTAAGTGCCTGCCAAAGGAAGATTACGGCGCCATTCGTGACGCCTTCGACGCTCAAGCGGACCCAGACATCGAGACGTTTATGATGAAGTTGAAGGAGAAAGAGGCGCAGCTCACCGCGGACAAGAAGAAGGTGACCATGCTAGCCAAGGGTTATGATCGTAAGGGCGGTCATAAGCATGACCACGGCCGCGAGCGCTCCGCTTATCGCATTCCTCAACGTCGCTCAAGCTCCAGTCAGAGTGAGCACCGCTTCTCAAAGTCCAAGACAGTCAAGAAGAGCTGTTTCCTCTGCGGCGAGGACCACTTCATTAGAGACTGCAAGTACGTCAGGAAGCTTCGAAAGTTGATGAAGATTATGAACACGTACAAGGACAAAAAGGAGGGCAAGCAAAAGGCATACAATGCAAAGGACTCCGGGGTCAAAGACAAGCTTTCTTCCGCTAGCAGCAGCGAGGAGTCTCTTGTCATCGACTCCGACAATGAGGCGGACTTGGAGGAGATCGCTGCCCTGTCCAAGAAACTGGTCAGTACCGTCCCCAAATCCGATTGGATCGCCGACACCGGCGCCACGTCCCACATGACTGACCAACTCCAACTCTTTAGTGGACCCCTCAAATCAATTAGGAGGCGCACGATCAGAGTCGGAGAGGGGAGATTGTATTCAGATCAGTGTGGGACGGTGATCATGAGGGTCAATAGCGGCGAGTGTCGTCTAACGGACGTGCTTTACGTGCCTGAGCTGGGAGTCAACCTGTTGTCTGGCCGTCGCTTTACCAAATGCGGACTGAGAGAGAGCTTCAATAACGATGGGCTGTTCATGCACACCAAGGAGGGCATCGAGGTGCTTAGAGCTCCTGCCCGCAGCGGCATCTACATAGTAGACAAGGTTACGTCCAAATTAGATGAGTTTGCGTACCCAGCTTCCATTGAGAGTGAGCTTGTTTCAACTGTTTCAACCGCAATCGCGCCGTCAGTAGCCTCGGATTCGAAGGAGTTGCTTTCGAACAATGAGTCTCAAATGAACATCAGCTCGGACGTCGAGCCTCAAGCACCCAAACCTCAAGCCGAGTCTAGCACTGATACAGCACCAAAGAAGCGTGATCTTTACACGCTCTGACATCGTCGCCTCGGGCACTTAGGCTCTGCGAAGCTTAGGAATTTGCACAAGGTCACCACTCTCAAGAAGCCCATTCCCATTGTAGAAGCAGAGGCCCCCTGTGAGGTATGCGTCATCACCAAGATGACTAACAAGCGAAATCGGACGTTAGCCGAAAGGAGACCTCGGATACTAGCACTCGTGTCCGTTGATATTTGCGGACCTCTTCCCACTTCAAGGCTCGGTTTCGAATACTTCTTGAAGATCGTAGACAACTGATCTCGAAGGACTTGACATCTACCTCTGATCAAGCGTTCGAACGCACCGAAGGCTCTTCGACAATGGAAGCTGAAAGTGAAGCTACAGAGCTCCGCCAGCTTGCAAGCCGTACGCAGCGACAACGCCAAGGAGTTGAAATCCACGCTGGATGAATGATGTGCTTCAATAGGCATTGAACCCGAATACACCATAGCCTACAACTCTCTTCAAAACGGCGTAGCTGAACGAGCTATCAGAACCACGAAGAATCAAATCAGGGCCATGCTTCAAGACGCTGACTTACCTCTAGAGTTCTGACCTGAAGCAGGCGAGGCGGATGCCTACGTCCGAAACCGGGTCGCTACAGGCCCCGTTGTCAACGGCGAGGCAACGTGCCCCATGGAGGCTTGAACCAGCGTCAAGCCATCGATTGATCACCTTCGTGTATGGGGCTGCAAATGCTACTCGCCGATTGATACCAGATCGCTGCCAAATGGAGCCAGAACCGATAAGCTCGTCAATACAGAAAGACCTGGTGTTTTCATGGATTACGACGAGAACACCACTACCCAATATCAGATATGGGCCCCCGACCGTCAAGCCGTCATTAAGCATTACAAGGTGACCTTTTCGGAGAATGAAAGATGGGGGAGTGAGCCCTTGAATCTGAAGGTAGTCACCGTTAACGTCTTATCTGAAAGACGCCCTGTTGGTCGACCGCGCAAGGTCGCCGGTGCTCCGGCACAAGCCGTCGTTCCTTCTGGCCCAGTCGTCGCTGTTTCGGAACCTGTGACCATTGAGACCGAGATAGCCCCTGTCGACGCAAGTAGCTATCGAGCACCCACCATGGAAGAACAGAACGATGGAATCAACCCCGAAGACGACTATGTCGATGAGGCCAATGATACTCCCGAGGTTAACGAGATGACCGCTGAGTCAACGGTCCAGACACGGGCGAAACTGGCTGCTCTTACCGCACCCCCTAGACAGGTGCAGCAGTTCCTACACGTTGCCATTCCGAAGCGGAAGCGTCATGACTCCACCGACGAAGAAGAGCGTGACGAGCACCGTGACAAAATCGCCCGCGCCATGGCCGCTTTGCTAGCTCAGGACTCAGACGACATGGAAGGTGAGGAGTGGGCCTTGGCTGCCGTCTCGGATCAGTCAAGCAGGCACTTCATTGACAAGCTCGTCATTCCAGTTCCCGAAAGCTACGAGGAGGCAATCAATGACCCTATTTGGGGGAAGCTTTGGCTAGAAGCCATTAAAGCCGAGCTGACCGCGCTTATATCCAATGGAACTTGGGACGTAGTCGTCCCTCCTAAAGGCGCGAACCTGGTGACAAGCAAGTGGGTCTTCAAGGCTAAGATGCATGTCGACGGCACCCTAGACAAGCTCAAAGCCAGGCTAGTCGCCAGAGGCTTCTCGCAGATGTACGGAGTTGACTACACGGATACCTTCGCGCCCACAGTGAAGTTTGACACTCTCCGCCTGTTCCTCGTCATCGTGGCTTTGGAGGACTTGGAATGTCATCAAGTGGACGTCAATAACGCCTTCACCGAATCTTTCCTGAAGGAGGTGATCTACATGACTCCTCCGCCGGGAGTCGAGTTACCCCCCGGCCAAGCTCTCTTGATTCGCCGAAGCCTTTATGGACTCAAGCAAGCAGCCAGAGACTGGAACGAGCGTTGCGTCAAGGAGCTCAAGAAACTCGGCTTTGAGCAGTGCGCAGCCGATCCCTGCATGCTTCGCCACAAGGAGCGAGGCATCATTCTTCTACTCTACGTTGACGACATTCCCGTCGCGGCCAAGTCGCCGGCGCAGGTGAAATGGTTCAAGGAGGAGTTCGGCAAGATATTCAAGGTCAAGGACTTGGGGGAGATGAAGCGAATCCTTGGCATTAGAATAACCCGAGATCGAAAGAAGCGTACCCTTCGAATGGACCAGTCCCACTACCTGAGCGAGGTGTTGGACGAGCTCCATATGAACACCGAAAAGCACGCCGGCACCGCCTTTCCTATGAGCGGCTATGACGCCCTCCGTCCAGCTGGACCTGACGACGTACGAATCAGCCCCAAGGACTATCAGCACAAAATCGGGAAGCTCAACTATGCGACTATGCACACTCGCCCAGACATCTGCTTCCCACTTGGACGACTTAGTCAGTACCTCGCCGACCCCGCGGAACATCACGAACAAGCGTTGAAGACGTTGCTTCGGTACCTTCGAACCACTATCGACTTGAGCATAGTGTACGGAGGACTCGAAAGCAGTGGGAGTTTGCTTCCCAATCTCAGGGCATTCTCGGACTCTGACTACGCTGCGGACAGGCTCAATAGGAAGTCAATACTCGGCTACGTTTACATGTTCGCCGGAGGACCGATATCATGGATGAGTCGGAAGCAGAAGTCAGTTGCTACTTCTACCACTGAAGCCGAGTACATGACTTTATCCACGTGCGTAAAGGAAGGTTTATGGATGGCTCAACTTCTCAGAGACATGGGATACGCGAAATACCTCGGAACGGAACTAGGACAGGTGGCCATTGCCGAGAATAACAAGCACAAGGCTCAGTCGCCATTGCAGCTATTCGGCGACAATCAGGCAGCCAATATCCTAGTCAAGGACGCTCACATTCACGAACGGTCAAAGCACATCGACGTGGCCTATCACCATGTGAGAGACTCGTTCAATAGGAACCTGATAGAGTTGAACTATGTGCCTACAGCGAACATGGTCGTCGACGAACTCACTAAACCGTTGGTAGGGGATAAGTTCAAGAACTTCGTGAAGTTGCTAGAAATGCAGACCTTTGAGATGATGTAATCCAATTTCGTTCTTACCGTCGCGATCGCCTTTACGATTGCTATCTGCTCAATGAAGCATCTCGTACACAAGCTCTACTGCCGACACCTAATCAGATAACGACAGTCAGGCTTGATTGAAGCTGAACGAATCGGACGATGATGCTCGTCTCCTCCTCATCCCAGGATCCAGGCCGAAACTGGGCGGCCTGGGGGAGCAAGCGCGCAGGCTTCGCGGAAGCGCTAGGATTGCAAAGGATCGAAGGCCAGTGGGAGTCAGGTGACTCAGGTTGCTTGGGGGGATTGGTAAAGGGTCGCAGAGGTCTCGCCGCCACCGAGTGGGAGTGTTGGAAAGTGCGGTAGGTCGAGAGCCTAACCTCCCCATACAAGCCTGGTTGGTAGAGACCGACCGATTGGGACTAGCGCGCTCGCTTAGACTAGCGCGCACCATAAGTGGCCACTCGGCCACTCTGTGTACTTACCTCCTAAGTAATTCGGTAGTAATTCATGACGGTTACCCTGCCTATTCAATACAAGATAACGAATAGAAAGGTTTATCGATATTGGCTAAAAATGGAGCTGATACTCTTTTCCTTTTTCCCACAGGGTTTTTGAGATTTAATGAGACCAGCAAGGACTTGTGAATAACTTGAAGACATTTAAACTTTGAATTCGGGAGAGACTGTCTCGCTGTTCACAGAGAAGTGTCAAAATTTGGTTCTCAGCTATGACTTTGCGCTTGTCGGCTATCAAATAACCAAAACTCCCAGGTCTGACTTACAGTGAACAATTATGGAACAATTATGATGATACAGTGTCAACATTCTGCGATAAGACCGCACTTATGTTTCCTGAGCTCATAGCTATTAAAATTGGCCTTGATCATTATACTCAAGTAGATCATAGCAATCGAACGTTTCTTGTAGTCAAATTGTGAGGGTGTATTGCTGCTTGGCAGGATGCATCGGGACACAAAGATCCTGTTCCCTGCATCGTCTTTTTGTGAGATGTCTTTGTTGTTTCTGGGAATGTTCTTTAAATTTGACTCGAGCGTTGGAGAGAGGCATGACCATCTGCCTGAGTTGACTGAAGCTACTGATTGCGTCGTCACAGCTCGGTCAATCGCATCTCAATATAGTTCGATCGTTGGATAAGCCACATCTCCGGAAAGATGAGAATAGAAAACCGCTCGATCTTTGAGCAGCCGCTCGAAAGACTCCGAGAGCACACGGAACCACCAACCTCTCAGCCTCGAGCGCAGATCAATGAGTACAGCGTCGAACATGAGCACGCTGTTCGAGAGCTTCTAAGTCGCTGGAATATCCCTAAACCTCTTGTCTCGGAAAGTGTCTCGGCAGCAGTCAAACGCCAGATAGTCAGACATCGGAGGGTTCGGACGACGACAAGTAGGGTTGTGGAGATGGACGTGCGCGAGATCATATGCAATCATCCGCTCCCTGCGGTCGTATTGCGCAAGCTTTTTGAGAAGCTGCATCGATTTTTCTTGTGTGTGGAACGCAGACGACCAGAACTGCTACCATCAGGAGTTAATACCATGCAGCTTCGAGACTTGTGTTTGAGGGCGAATCAACGACAACATTTCCATACCCCTCGAAGCCTTCTAAAACCCTTTCGCATTCTTCTACGCTATCTTTCAGAGTCAGATAAGGGCTCGGAAAACTCCTTCCTGCAAGAGCTCGGCATGCTTGGCGTTATTGTACCGAGCGAGGTAGACAATTTTGTTGCGACCGCAGCTTTTGGCGACACGGATGAAATATTGTCTCCGCCCGAGCACCTCCGTAAGGTCTGGAAGCCGGTAGGGAAGGAGCGCGTTGCACCGGAAGATGAAGGACAGCATGGAGAATTTACCAAACAGCTCTGGCGCACACATTGGCGTGTGCGTGATTGCTACGCTCCCCCAATCTCAGACTTCGAGCTGAAAGCTCTCTTCGGGGTCGACGCGACACTGGCTTCGCATGCCCGTGAACGCTTACCGTACGAGTGTGGGGCATACAAGTACACGCTGGCAGGGGAGGACCCTTTCGTGGTGGACTGCACCAACAAAGGCATGTTCACGACTAGCGGACCATCGGGTACTGCGTATCGTTACTCAAACCTGTGGCTAGTTCTCGGTGGGCCTCGAGAGAAGTTGCCAGAGGTGAGGCTTGCGATGGCGGCTCTGCTCCTGGGAGGCGTTCATCATTCGTTGGTTGAAGTCGTAGCGGTTTGCGCGCCCATTCTTGGCCACGCGATGCCGGGGAATTTGGAAGAGATGCTGAAGCAGCTGGTACCACACGGATTGGAGCTCGAATGGAGAGGGTATCACAAAGCATCACGCCAGAGACTTTTGACAGCGAGCTGGGACTTCGTCTGCAGGATCGACTTGCGTAAAGAGATTAGCAAAAACGTTCGTCTTGCGTTTATAGTGCCATAGAGATTGTATTTGTTCAGGCTCTTGCTCATAGTTGATGAAAAGCTGGTGAGCCTGGCTATGGAAATGGTGATTGAGCTTGAATTCGAGCTCCATCGATTTATTTCAAATGGCGGTATAATGATTTTGTGTTTTATATCTATACGATAATAAAACAGCAGTCAAATATTTTAGGCGTTAGATCATGACTGTTCCGAACAGTAAAATAAAATTATATATAGGTTTGTCCTACCATAGATACGACAAGATCGATTTATTCACAGCTTCGGAACTCCCTGATCGGCCGCCTAATCTTTCTGCTGCTGTATCGAAAATGCAATTACATGAAATGTCGGTCACGCGACTTAAAGTCGAGCTGGAGCAAGTGAGACATCTTTCTGCCTTCACTGTTGTGTATTCTCTTGTTTTGTTTGTGATCATATCATGATCATTTGCTTCGACACAAACCTCCTGCTTCTGTTATTGTGTCAATCTCGTCTCGTTTGTTCTTTGTGATGGGTCAATCGTGTTTTCTTTGTTATTTGCTTTGACATTGGACACAGCCCTTATTTGAATCTTGAAAAGAAAGGCATTCTCTTATTCTCTTCCATAAGACGCAATTGCATCCTGACACTCTAAAACAATTACCTGCTCGTATTGTCAAAGACCATCACACAGCTACCTCCGCTACAGCACTTGTATCTAGCAATATGGCTGCCTCACCCCCACTCCCAATCCTCACCGAAGATGAGAAATATGACCTCATCACATCCAACATTCAAGAAGTTCTACGCGCTGACATCATTCGGGAAATCTTACCTGTACGCCCTCTCGAGATCTTCTGGGGTACAGCAACGACAGGTCGCCCTCACGCAGCTTATTTCGTTCCTGCCATCAAGATCGCCCAGTTTCTCCGTGCGGGTTGCAAAGTCAAAGTTCTTCTCGCCGATTTGCACGGATTCCTAGATGCCGACAAAGCCCCTGAAGCTACGCTAGAGAACCGAGCCCAGTACTATGAGCGTGTCATTGGAGCCTTACTCCGAGCTGTGGGCGTCGAATTGGACAACGTACAATTCGTGCGGGGTAGCTCCTACCAGTTGAGACCTGAATTTTCTCGTGACCTACTCCGACTCAGCAAGCGTATATCCGTGCATGACGCCGTAAAGGCAAGCAGCGAGATTGTCAAATCCATGGGCGAACCGGTCATGGCGGATGGACTCTATCCAATGATGCAGCTCTTGGATGAAGAGTATTTGGGCGTCGACGCAGAATTCGGCGGCATTGACCAGCGCAAGACATTCGCGCTCGCCAATGACACAATGACCAAAGCGCTAGGGTTCAAGACGCGCGCTCACCTCATGAATCCAATGGTTCCCGGGTTGAGTGGCGGAAAGATGAGTAGCTCAGACCCAAAATCGAAGATTGATCTATTGGATGACCCAGCAACCATACACATGAAGATTGCGAAAGCCTTTTGTGCGCCCGGTAAGACAGAAGGAAATGGTATCTTAGCATTCATCCAGCATGTCTTGCTACCGTATTCGCAACTTCAATCTCCGGACGGAAAGACGTCAGCCATCAGTGTGGTTCTGAAGGATCAGACTGAGCCGACCGTTTTCAGGTCGTTTGCTGAAGTCACGGAGGCTTATGCAGCCGATCGCTTGACACCGCAGCTGGCGAAGCAGATTGTTGAGGAGGGTCTTGTCAAACTTACGACCTCAATTCGCCATGAATTCGAGACGGATAAAGAATGGCAACGCATCGCCGATGCTGCATATGGCAAGCTTACGGTATTACCTGGGGGGCAAGACACACAGAACAAACAGAACAAAAAGGATAGGAAGGCAAATCGGACTGTCCCAGATACCCAAAATGGTGCAGTCGACGGTCACTAGCAATACCTTTTGTCGGTAAAGCGTGGATTTTGGCCTTTGAATGGATAGGCAGTGGGACTAAAATGACACAGAATGCAAAATATATGTAATCCCAAGTCATTTGTTCCACAAGTCGCTTTATTTCTTTCCACCACGGCCTATTGTACTAAAATGAGATAACCAAAGCTTCCATTGAGTACATAATCTAGCACTCTAGAAGTCAACAGATACAAACTTGAAGTATAGCTTTTCCATGAGCTCTTGCGGCGGCATTTTGGCCAGACTGCTCTACTGTCGGACTTTTGTATGCTCTTGTAGAACTTCCGAACTGCAATTTGAGCCTCTGATTTAATGCAGATCGTAAGCAGGAAGACCGAGCAATCGTCAAGCGCAGAATGCATGTGTTCTTATCTTTTGGCCCTACACATGGAACAGTAGACTGATCACACTTGAAGCTTTCGCGGTATACAGAGATTCAAGTTGGAGCACAAGAACAAAGCAGGGAAACACCGCGGCTCTCGTGGCTAACAATCAAGCTTGGAATCGCATCATTGAGATCCGAATAACAATGCCGTTGTTGAACACAAAGCAGTCTCTCGGTTCAAAAGTTTATAAATGCACCACCCGTGACTAGCTGGATTCATTTCATCGGACTAAGATCACCACAAACTCACACTATCATGACGGAGCAGCAACAGCCAACACTTCCGGTCGACGACGCTTTCGAATGGCCAGCGAGTGAGCCACCGCACCCCAGAAATCTCGACCTCGCCTCCAAACTCTGCACATCGCTACTGCCAGCGAGACCAGACACCAAGACGACCACAAAGCACTTCCCCTCCGGCTGGTCTTCCAACGACGTAATCCAAGTCTCCACCTCCACTCCCGCTCTTCAGCGCCACCGCTTCATAGTCAAGCTCCCCCGCCACCAAACCCCATCACGCATCGCTACCAGCTGCAAAGGGGAAGCAGTACGAACCCGCTGGGCGGCCGAGCATGGCTTCGGACCCAAGGTGCTAGCTATCGATGAGGAAAGCGGGGGCTTCGTCATGGAGTTCGTTGAGGGACGGACGCTTACGATGGAGATGGTTAAAGGGCAGTATCTACCACAAGCTGTGAACATGCTTCGACGGATCCATGGAGCCGAGCCACTGGATTGGATGAGGAAATATGATCCCGTGGAGGTTGTAAGAGCGCAATTGTAACGTGTGAGAGAACGCAAGGCGATGCGAGCGCATGATGTACGATTCATCGAAGGCATCATGGACGATGTTGGGGAGGAGGTGAAGGACCATCCGTGGGTGCCCTGCCATAATGATTTCCATAGCCACAACATTATGCTGGTTAGACGAGCAAAAAGACACCAGCCTGAGCGCCTGCTCGCGATCGATTTCGAGGACTGCGATCTTGCCGATCCGATGTGGGATCTTGCGTACTTGACGGTCAATCTCGAGCTGGAGCGGGGATCGTACATTTTGGAGACTCTGTACGGCGCTGGCGCAGAGGAAAGACGGCGCGTTCGGGCTTATGTGCCGTTGGCGATGGCGCATTGTGCTACTTGGGCCGCTTTGCACGGTGGGCTGTGGGCGCAGCATCAAAAGGAAATCATGCAAAGATTAAGGGACGTGGTAGGCGATTCGAGCTGAGGGGCGGACGCATTGGTTTGCGTGGTATTGTATCTAGTAATTGCGAATTCAAGCCTTGTCAGGCAGGAATATCTTCCTTCCGAAATGGAATTTTTATGGTTATGCGAAGCTCTTATGAAATTGTTCTGCAACCTGTGTATCGCTGCATTGATTCGGACTGAAGTATGCCCAGCGCCGCTCTATCTTCCTGTCTTCTTGGTTGAAGTCGAGATTTGAGAGGCAGTCTGAGTCACCTGTTGAAGCGATGTTGGTGGAATTTGAGATAGTAGTAGCAATTTCAATCGTATAAAGACGAGTTTTAAACAAAAATACGATCCCTGAAACCATATACTAGAAAATTAGCTGAGCAGCAGCAACAACTCACAGATGAGATGAAACTAAACACAAACCTCAAAGCCCACGGTGACCAATTCCCCAATCGGGTCTAGCGCGATATTGCAGCTTGTATTATCTAATTCTTCTGTCTTTGTGTTGGCCATGGACTTCACATAGCTCGCACAATAGAGATTTTTGAAGTACTCCGGGTTTTTCGGGATCTCACCTTTGGCCCCCCTCGGATATTAGAGAACAGTCGGAGAAGGAGTGGATTTTTGCGCTAGAAGGGCGTAGAGCAACAGTTGAGCGCAAGCAGAGCATCAGGAACGACTGACAACGATCCTCCTCACTTGCGTATAATTCCCCCCAATCTCGACTCTGCGCATTCTTCAGAGCGTCAACAACCTGGGTAGATCTTGTCTTGAATGTATTATAACCTGGGCTTGCCTAAAGATTTTCGTCGGTTGCTGATTGGGTAACAAAATGTAACCTAAACGCTTGAAGAGGTTAAATTAGACATAACTATCTTTTACAATCAGAACATGTATTCTATAAATTGCTTTTGCCGGTACCCTTCGGCCAAGGACAGGGTGTGGAGGAGATCGAAGCTCGTGGATCCCAATCGACATTTTAGCAGACGCAATCCTCCATTCGACAGGATTGTTCTCTCCATCGATCGATTTCCACGATCCACGATGCACTCTTGATACTGCGGTATCAATAACCATTCTTACAACATACAAGGCTGCAGTGCAGTCTTTGCATAAGAGTTGGTTTCAATTAACATGGCCCCGGCTACATACTCCAGGTCTACTCGTGCCGCCCCGGACGAGGTTTACATAGAGAAGTCAGTAGTACTCTACCTTACCACTGTCAAGACAAAGGTAGCTTACATGCTGTGAGCCAACTATACTTATAATCTCGTCAACCCATCACCCATTTCTGGACGTCACGATATTCTTCCCGCTCTGGAACGGGCCGGATCTCCATTTGTTGAGGTTAGCTAAGACGAATGAAGCGACGATAAATCGGGTTTCTCTCTGTTGTTTTGCATCAGCGACATCGTCAACCCCGCAGCATCCCATACACGGACATTCTGAGGAACTATAACCTGAAGGTCCTCCTATTGAAGTACCTAGCTTTCACATAGAGCTAAACAATACATGAAAACAGCCATATAAGTGCCCAATATGGAGCAAGCTTGAGCACTGTTCGCTACGGCTCCTTCGTGCCTATGCGGGAGACAAGATATCGTCGAAGGCATCTGAAGATGGTGTCCTTTACACTCCACAACTTGCGACCTGAGAGCGACCTATCACGTTGTCGACAGTACCGAAGAACTGAACACCAATGCATATCTTTATGTCGTAACTACCAGAGCTGGTGAAAAGCCACGCTGTGCGCTTTTGTTATGCGCGCTGACGCAAAAAAAAAAAGGCTCTACGGGACTACTGATAAACCAGAGACTGTGGGTCACTTCGGTCTAGTATGCTTCCTCACCCATGTACACGTGGTATTTGGCGACCATGTGATCGTTTTGCTGCGGACACATCGTCGACTGTACTATCTCGGAATGCTTTTGCTAGGCCCCCTTGTCAGGGTCTTTTTGAGTCATCCGGAGCTGCTATCATTCATGTTGATGGAGAGGATATAGTTGGGAGTGATAACGAAGCAGACTCGAGATCCGTCATGAGACCCGTATTCAAGCCGTCTCGATCGTTCGCTCAACTTGGGACACTATCGGAGAAGAGGCGCAAGTACGATGTCCGAAACACCTGAAGTCGGAGGAGGTGATGCAGGTCAAATGAGATGATGGAGAGCATGACGGCCGATGGGGAGATAGGTAATAGTAATAACGAGATAGATAGAGTTGATTAGGTAGCAGATAGAAGAGCGCAGTGATCTTGAATTCTTGATACCTTGCGGAGTCTAAGGTACCTTAGGGTTGGGGCTGCTGGCATTTCCCCACACGATGCCAAGACATTAGCCGACTGCGATACCGGATTCCATTTCCGCCCTTGCGATTTTTCACATTTCAGCCACTCTCCACTTGGAATTTGACTGACTCACACGTTGCAACCCAAGGACAACGCGTTTCCTTTTTACCCATTGACCTTTTCCAACAACACAATGTTGCGAACAAAGTCAGCTCGTGCTTTGCGTTGGCTTGAGCCACGTCAGCACTTTCACCATTCTTCTTCCACCGCCCCAGCAGCCGCCATCTCTAAATTTCTCCGAAGAACGGGGCAAACTTCGTCCTCGTCGAAAGCGACCGATGTCGCAAGAAGAGACCAAAGTACTGCTGCAACAACCGCTCCGTAAGTGGAATCAACATCGAGTCCTGATTTGGCACTCAATTGACTGACTTTTATACACAGCCAAACGAGGCCTGTTCCAAGTCCCGCCTTCAATCAGGAGACGAGGAGAAACGATGTACATCCACTACAGAATGCTCAGCGGCAAGAGATGGATGAGTCGTGAGCTAAATTTGTGTCTACATTCGCCTGCCTTTGCTGATCTGCTACAATGGCAGGTTCATTGGACTCAGTGGTGGTGCGATATTTGAGAAAATGATGTTACGGCAAGGGGTCAAGGTAGTCCCAGTCCTACTGCTCAACCTCGTTCCAGAAAGATAGACTCTGACTTCTGAACCCTCGTGCAGCATATCTTTGGATATCCAGGAGGAGCTATACTGCCTACATTCGACGCCATCTACAACTCGAAAAACTTTGAATTCATCCTACCCCGCCACGAGCAAGGAGCAGGTCATAGTAAGCAACGTCACCAGCTCATCATTCCCTAATGCATACCCTGATTCGAGTTTTCTCTTGGAAAAAGAATATTAATTAGAGAACTTTCAGTGGCAGAAGGCTATGCCCGAGCTTCAGGAAAGCCCGGGGTCGTGCTAGTCACATCTGGTCCCGGAGCAACCAACATAATTACTCCTTTGCAGGACGCTTTATCAGACGGTACGCCTTTGGTCGTTTTCTGTGGTCAGGTTCCCACGACTGCTATCGGGTCAGATGCTTTTCAAGAGGCGGATGTTGTGGGAATATCACGCGCATGCACCAAATGGAATTGTATGGTCAAGACTGTCGCCGAGCTTCCAAAGAGAATCAACGAGGCATTTGAGATTGCTACCAGTGGAAGACCGGGACCTGTGTTGGTGGATCTGCCAAAGGATGTTCAAGCTGCTATTTTGCGGAAGCCTATTCCGGTGGCCAGCACACTTCCATCGCATCCTAGTGCGGCTAGCTTGGTCGCAAGGGAATTGGGACAGAAGCAGCTCGAAGGGGTTATTAAGCGTGTTGCAAGGTTAATCAACATCGCTAAAAAACCCGTCATATATGCCGGTCAAGGCGTGATTGCATTGCCAGAAGGACCTAAATTACTCAAGGAGTTGGCGGACAAAGCTTGCATACCAGTCACTACTACAGTACAGGGCCTTGGAGGTTTCGACGAGCTTGATGAGAAGTCGTTACACATGCTCGGCATGCACGGATCGCCTTATGCCAATATGGCCATACAAGATGCCGATCTTATAATCGCCCTCGGGGCCCGATTTGATGACCGAGTAACAGGTAATGGATCTTACAATCTAAAAAATATCAAAGCTGATTTCTGCAGGCAATATCGCTAAATTTGCCCCTCAAGCCAAAGCTGCTGCTGCCGAAAAGCGTGGTGGAATCGTACATTTCGAGATCATTCCCAAAAACATCAACAAGGTCGTCCAAGCGACCCACGCGGTCGAAGGCGACGTAGCTGCAAATCTGGCCCTCCTCCTTCCATTCGTTAATGAAAAAGCTTCCCGTCCCGAATGGTTCAGCCAGATCAATGACTGGAAGAAGCGCCTACCCTTCGCTTATGAGAAGGAGACTCCAGACGGCCTTATAAAACCGCAGAGCGTTATCGAGAGACTCAGCAATCTCACCAAGGATATGAAAGAACAAACTATCATTACAACCGGCGTAGGACAGCATCAAATGTGGACTGCACAACACTTTCGATGGCGGCATCCCAGAACCATGATCACCTCTGGCGGTCTCGGGACAATGGGTTTTGGTCTCCCAGCGGCCATCGGCGCAAAAGTAGCTCGTCCAGATGCTCTTGTCATAGATATCGGTAATAAACCCTAGTATTTCTACTCTTATCTAAATGCTAATTTTCTTCTCTAGATGGGGATGCATCCTTCAGCATGACTCTTACGGAACTCTCAACTGCTGCTCAATTTCAAATTGGGGTCAAGATTATCATTCTCAATAACGAGGAGCAAGGCATGGTCACCCAATGGCAGTCTATCTTTTACGAAGATCGGTTCGCGCATACTCACCAGAAGAACCCGGATTTCGTCAAATTGGGCGAGGCGATGGGCGTGCAAGCGCAGCGTTGCATCGCACCAAACGACGTGGAGGCGAAACTCAAGTGGTTGATCGAAAGCGATGGCCCTGCTCTGTTGGAGATTGTGACGGATAAGAAGGTGCCGGTTCTGCCCATGGTGGAAGCGGGCTCCGCTCTTCATGAAATGCGCGTGTATGACGAAGGTACGTCTACCCCAGGTTTTTTCCACATTCTGGCAAGCCACCTTCCGAGACCTGCGTCCTAACTTTATGCCGCAGCGAAAGAAAAGACCAGGAGAGCCAAGCTGAAAGCCAAGATGGAGGCAGCTGGCCGGGCGGAACGATGAGATTGTGACTCTTTATTTTCTTCTTTCGTCAATGTTTACTCCATATACCCGTGTCAGGCGTCCGGAGCTTTCAACTGGCGGCAAAGTTAATGCATTTACAAAAAGGAAAATTGGAAAGGTGGCGACGGGCACGCACAACGGATCTCGGTCCTTTCAGGCCATGCTCCGGCTCCGAAATCGGCAGTACATATTCATATTCATATTCATATTCATATTCATGATGAGATCAAATTTTTTCCAACCCAAACCAACAAGGGTCCCAGTACCTTATAGCACCCGACCCTCACCCCCCGATCAAAAAACCACGACGAGCGGCCACCTTGGTCGATTCCGAGTTCCCCCTTGAGGCTTTTGCTTTTTTTCACCGTACGATACCAGGCCTACCAACTGACTGACTGACTACCTCTTACCTCAATCATGTGTGCTCTTCTTGCACCTTACGCCTACTTGCACGGGAGATCTAAAGAGAGAAAGCCTTGACAGGAGCGATATACACTTTGTATTCCGACTCTCTCGAACGAACGCAGCAGGGGTTCAATGCACTCTGCGGGAAAAGAGATGTCGGAGGCGAGGGGGGGGGAAGGGGGGAGAGCTCCGATTATAGATTCGGAGCTGTAAATGCTCGGTAAAGACAATTTGGAATCTGGAAAGGGGGTGGTGATTCCGCGAGCTACCTACATAGTTTTCAGAGGCGGTTGGTTACCTTCGGAAAGTACTTTGTGCAGGTGAGGACGCGTACGGTTTAGATATGTAAGGTATGTATGTATGGTCTCGATGCTGTGCTAAGTACGATGAAGCCTTGTGAACAGGAAAAAAAGCGCTTGTGTAAGGTAGCGCAACCGCGGTTATGTGTGGGCTAGCCGAGACTTGATGGAGTCCCAATTCTGATGCAGGAACTTTTCCTCCTAGATACGGACTGTGGTGCCCGTTTTGCTTTCACTGGAAATCAGATTCAACGGTCTTGGCTAAAGTAATGGTGTGACTGGCCGTCTACATAGCGTCCACACGAATAATTCGGCTTGTAGGAGACTGTTCCTATATGGCGTTCAATGCGGTGTGGACCATTAAGTCCATTCCTTTATCTTCATCACGTCGGCTTGGCGTTGAACAGATATTCGATAGCCAAGACGTGTCCACGGCGCACTAAGCCCCTCAGCTCCTCGTTGCCTCCTGCCCGCCAGAATTAGTTCCACGGGGCTTGGAAGTCCACTCCTGGACTACCTGATAACTTCCATCAGAGAGAGTAATTGACAGCTCTCTGGTCATCTTCATCCATTTTCTACATCCCTCCTCTTCATTTCCTCTTCCAACTCACCCAAAGTCAACGGACAGCTGATCTCGGTCCACTTTTCCTTCTCACTCTGGATCCATCCCTCGCAGCTTCCCAACCCCACAACCAAAAAGCCCAATGTCTCCCTGTCAACATCGAAGACCTCCCACCACTCTGTACCCGGCAGCTTGACTCCCACTTCCCTCGCCGCAAGATATATTGCCGCCACAGCCAGAGCGGGCGGTTGATGTGTCAGATACAAAAGCTGCGGAGACAATAATGCCGTGTTGAGGTGTGCGAGCGTGCGGGCTGCCAGGGCACTCGACTTGGCTGTGGGGTTCGGAGGAAGAACACCGAGGGTTTGAAGATATGTGAGGGCGATGTGGTGGGGTAGTGTGACCTGCGTGATGAAAGAGATTGACCTCAGGAGGATGGACTCTGTTTGAAGGAGGATAGCCCTTGCGGAATGGTAGGACCCTTCCGAGAGGTAGTAGGATTCAGCATCGGGCTTTTCTTTTCCTGTAGTACCCTCTGAAGGCTGTCGTAGAGCAGAAGTGGGGGAGAGAAGATAAGCGTAGACGTTCAAGACCGAGCGAGTCGACTGAGGCAGAAACGAGATCTTAGCCATCATGTACAGTGATGCTGCAGAAACATCCTATTTCTCGATTAGCATCTGTCTCGATGCTCAGATTACAACACGAATCGCGACCGCACCTTGACCGCATTGATCTTGAAGCTTCCTCCCTCGGACCCAATGTAGAATCTGTGAAAGATGACAATGGCTTGCGCAATGATCTCCTGCGGCAGCCTAAGCAGTATGCCGGCAGCTTGGGTGAGCTGGGCGCCGGCAAAGCGAAGGGAGCTCTCGAGATCCGCAGGAAGGCCATCAAGTTGGGAACTGGAAGTCGAGAGCTGCTCGACTGTAGCCAGGGGATTGGATAGAGACGAGAGCTGTTCTGGTGCTGATGCCATAGTCAAGATTGGCTTAAGCGAAACCGTGATCCGAAGGATGTGCCAAGAAATAAGTGACCTACTCGTACGGAGTAGTCTAGTCCCGGTACTTTTTTAGGAGTTAACAGTGGCCCCCACTCGTCGCTTCGCTACCTACACACCCCCCGTTATATATCGTTGTGAGACTAGAAGCTAGGCTTGCTAGCCACTGTTCTAGCTCCTAGTTTCTCTTAACGTATTCTAACGGTAGGGCTAACAGACGTCTAACAGGTAGTAATTAGTAAGTCTCTCTTCGTCGACGGAGCCTCCAAGCACCAGGATGGCCATCTACCCCACAGTCGTGACCGTCTTCGTAGAGACTCTTGCCAATACGTTTATCGCATGTGCAGGACTCTGACACGACTTATACGGCTCTGCTCAAGCAGCAACCGTCGGTTCAGGCGTCCTGCAATCGCAATCGCAACAATGCTCACTAATCGTAAATACTAAACCGAAATCCAAGCGCTGGACAAATTGGCAACGCTTCAATTGGTAGGCTATACCGACGCTGAAAACAATCATTGGACCCTGCATGCCCTTGCTCATGCTCATGCATTGTCATATATTATTAATAGTGGGGTCGAGTTCGAGTATGCTAAATTCTTCATCGAGCGATGAGAATGCTTGGCTACCTGGCTACTTATAAGCCAGCTGCATTTTTCAAAATGTTGATCCTCCATAATGGCTGATCTCTTTAGAGAAGCCCCGTTTGGGCAGCTCGTTCGCATCCTTTCTGGCAACAGATTCTTTCCTTACCCTGAAGAGAGAGAAGACTTCCATTGCCCTCATTGCTACCATGCGGATGCCTCTCTACCTTCGGAAAAGACTGTAGAGCAGAGTTCCGACGGCGAATCTAACTATGTAGGGTCTGTCAAGGCAAGCAGAACCGCGACACATGAGACGAAGCTTGACTTGGAGAAATCGGCCACCAGCTCGGATCCTGATGTGGAAGATGGCCAAGGACAAGAGCCAGCTAGAGCGCTGGGGCTGCAAAGGACTCAAACGCTGCCCTATACGAACGAGAGACTAGAGATCGAGAAGAGGCTTGAGGTAGAGAGGACCAAGTCTAGGCCCATCCTTCCGGCGAGGACAGCAGATGGCACTGTCCTTGTGGATTGGTATAACACCGATGATCCAGCGAACCCCCAGAACTGGTCGCAGAAAAAGAAGGCTTTTGTTGCTTTTCAGATCACGTAAGTCACGGACAGCGCTACAGCTGTGAAGACATTGAATTGCTAAAGCTGACATGAGTAAAACAGGATCTATACCTTTTCTGTGTACCTGGGCTCCGCCATTTACACTTCTAGTGAATTGTAAGCGATCTCTCTTTCCTATCTCCTCATTCACGACTACTAAGGGTGTCACATCAATGTCCGGATACTAGACAATTACCCCTATCGATTGAAAGGAGACGCTTTACCAGCTCTGTGACCTGCGTTACTGACCGAAAAATAGACTTGTCATGGCCAGATTTGGGGTCAATGAGTCTGTTGCATCGCTCGGTCTTGCACTCTACGTACTTGGATGTAAGTAGAACTCAAACTCGAGATGTTCGATCGCTGACAGAAGCACAGATGGTACGGGTCCTCTGATCTGGGCTCCCATGAGTGAGTATAACTTCCAGTAGTGCCCATAGGACAGGACCGAAACCGTAAAGCTGACTAATTTGCGTAGGTGAAATTCCAGCTTTTGGTAGAAACTTACCTTACATTCTCACGTTCGCAGTTTTTGTGGTATTGTGTGTACCCACAGCACTTGTCAACAACATTGGCGGACTGCTGTTTTTGAGGTTTCTGCAAGGTTTCTTCGGTAGCCCTTGTCTCGCCAATGGTGGTGCCACAATGCAAGACATGGTATGCTTCACTCGATCTTCCGTCTGCTAAGCTGACACGTTCCCAGTACTCCCTCCTTTATCTGCCCTTCTCTGTGTCCGTGTGGGTATCTGCTGTTTTCGCTGCACCTGCTTTAGGCCCAATGCTGTCAGGCTTCGCAGTGGTTGCGGAGAACTGGCGATGGTCACTCTGGGAGATCTTGTGGCTGGCAGGCCCGGTCTTTGTCCTGTGGTTCTTCTGTCTTCCAGAAACATCAGCCAGTAACATCCTCCTTCGCCGGTCGATGCGTCTCCGCAAACTCAGCCAGAACCAAAATATCAGCTCGCAGAGCCAGATCGATCGTCGCGGCCTAAAAGCTAGTGCAATAGCTTTCGACGCTCTCATCAAGCCTTTCGAGATCATGTTCAAGGATCCAGCCGTGCTGTTCACTAATGTCTACACGGCTCTCATTTACGGCATCTACTATTCATTCTTCGAAGTGTTTCCCTTGGTCTACGGCCCGCTGTATGGTTTCAACATCGGAGAGACGGGTGTCGTTTTCACATGCATTGTTGTGGGCTGCGTCCTCGCAATGGGTATATACTTCTACTACCTCCAATTCATGCTCATACCGGATATTCTCAAAAACGGTTTTCGTGCGCAGGAGTCTCGATTGCGACCAGCATTGATCTTTGTCTGGGGCCCTTTGATTGGATTGTTCATCTTTGGTGAGTTCTTTCGTACGGGAGTCATGAGCGAAAACAGCTGACCAGAGGGTGCTATTAGGCTGGTCCGCTAACGAAAGTGTCCATTGGATTGTCAGCGTCCTTGGCATCACAATCTACGCCCTGACAGTCTACATCATCTCCCAATGCCTCTTCGTCTACATCCCAATGTCATACCCCCAATACGCCGCTTCCCTCTTCGCAGGCAACGATCTTTGTCGCTCCGCCTTCGCTTTTGCAGCCATCCTGTTTGCGAGACCGATGTTCCTCAAATTAGGCATCGGTAGAGGTGTCAGCTTGCTAGCTGGCTTGAGTGTCTTGGGTATCGTAAGTTCGGACCCTCTTGTCTACGATACTGAATATGACTGACAACTTGATATCGTAGATCGGGATGTGGCTCCTCTACCTCTACGGTGCGAAATTGCGCGCGAGATCGAAATTCGCACAGAAGTGAATCCCGAAGGCTTTTTATATACCTGTCGTGAATGACATTCTTGGTCGATGAAGCAAGGTAAGAAAGCAAGCTGCAACGCCATCGTTGGTAATGATTTGTAGAATCTCCTACCCAAGTGTCAGACTGCACAAGGCCTGTTCCAAACTCCTCTTGACCAGATCTCAACTTGCCAATCGATCGAGAGTGAGAAAGCAAACCCTAGGCATCAAGAGGCCACCCCCCCCCCCCTTCAACCACACATCACACCACACCCTCAAACCAATCTCCTACCTCACACCACCCTTTCCCCCTACATACCTACCTACACTACTTACCGCCCTCCCTCTGCTCTATTCGAAAATTCCACAAACAGGACATATCTCTCCGCCTCACGTGTTTCAGCTACCTAGTGAGCTCCGCGCGGCGGCTTCTGGATATCGATCTCGTGACCGCCATCCAAAGGTATTCCCTACTCGCCACTTCGGAGCCATTCCTCCAGTCAGTCAAACTGCCCGCGAAACCGATACGCGGCAACGAGGCGTTGTTTCCTTAGTGGCTGGATACTCGGCATCATGACCTGTTCAGGAGAATGGGGTCCGGAATTGCCACGGCATGTAAGTATGGCTGTTTGGAACTCTCACGCCTCGTCTCGGTTTTTTTTTTTGGGTGGGGGGGGGGGAGGGGGGAGTGAGGAGGGGGGGTTTCGATGTCAAAGTCGCTTTTCTTCCTATTCTTTCTTTCTTTGTTGTTGTTTTTGGATAATCAAACTTTCCCACCTTCTCCTTCGAGAATGAAACAACCCAGTATCATCTTCAAAAGCCCCCCACATACTCAATAGTGACGCCTTCCCCATGCCCTCTCGCCCCACCCGCACCAACCCCCCAAAGTCCCCTCCGCACAACCTCCGCGCCAACCCCCCTCTCTTCCCCCTTCATCCCCCTCATCTTCAAACTCCGACTCAGCCCCACCAATAAATCCCACCCCCTCCTCCCCCCTCAACATCTCCTCCTCCCCATCCAGCGACGAAATCGCCCTCCACTTCTCCGACGGCCAGAACTTTCACATCCCCCACCCGGTGGCCCTACCAATCACGCCAAGACCCCTCAAGCCCGCCTTACCCCTCCCCAGACCATCCCACCCTCCCTTCAAAAACCCGCATCGACGACATCACACTCACAGACGCCGGGCTACGGACGACGGTCGACATAGTCTGGAACATCCGGCACGACATCACGATTCCCAGCGCCGGGGTTGCGAATTCTGGGTCCGACGACGGCTTTGGAGTGGGAAGGGCACCGGGGGTAGCCCGTCGGGGGGGGGGGGAAGGACCCCGCGTCCGGAAGTGGAGGAGCCGACGGCGGATGAGAGGCGGGATCGGGAGAATGTTGGTTGAGGTTGCGGAAGGAGTACAATGTGGGGGAGGAATGGGCTGGGCTGTTGGAGGTGTCGACGTCGCTTGCTGAGGGAGACGGTGAGGGGGATGTGGGGTTTGAGATTACGGAGTGAAGATGCGTGGCAGGTCCAGGTCCAGGTCCAGGTCCAGGTCCACGTCCAGCGCCGGCTGCGGAAGACATCTCTGAATGCCCGCGATAGCTGGCTGATTTGAGCGATCAAGATTCATATTGGGTGACGAAGGGATGGGGTTGGTGAGGTTGAGTAGGGTGGGGTTTATTTTGGGATGCATGTCCGGCTCCGACTGCTGTGTTTTGTTAGCCTGTGTTGGATTGTGTTGACCTGTTCTTGTTCTACCGTGTTTGATAGGATACTGTTTTTAGCAATGATAGGTACCCCCATCGCAGAGATTGGAATCGGATGGCGATAGCGCAGTAACATATCGCAACACAACAGACACAAGAGACTCTCTCCGACCATTGAAAAAATCCCTCCAGCGTGCGCTTGTCTCCGGCTCCGGTCGACGGTTTATGGCGCTGCGGGAAGACATCACAGTGCATCCGCTGTGGCTGAGTAGACCCGAATTGGCAACGATCACAGGATGATGCTCGAAAGTGGCGCACAGCGGCCGGAACGCCCTAGCCTCCCCAACGGCATGCCTGCCAAATTCGCGCAGCGGGCCAACGGTGATCCCCTTGGGATCACTAGATCAGCCAATAGCAAAGCGACCGCCACATCTGCATGCGATATGAAATCAGGATGGCGAGCAACATTAGGCTAAGCAGCGTAGTGAGTGGGGAAGAGGGAAAAAGAGTAGCCCGAGGCTACGAAATGGTCAACAGCATTTATCAATCAGGCACTCCCGCCGAGCAATTCTGTGTGCGTGCCATTTTTTCGTCCGTGGTTGCGACGTGCGCGTCTCATGTCCGGCGTCGAAAACCATCGCAATGGCAGTCGAAAATCAGAATGCGAAGCCGACTATCGTTGAGCCAGCAGCCTCGTCCAATACGGGGACGCCGCCGGGACTTCTCGCTCCATCACTCAACACAAGTTCCTCGTCCAATTCTTTCGATTCGTCTCGCCCACAATCCCGAGGGAGCAGTGCCACCTCGCCGTCCGGGTCTCCTCCACCGGCCACGAGAGATGTCGAGCCGTACGAAGTTACCAACATCAGACCACCGACTTCGCCGGACCTGGAACCCCTGCCACGGAGTAGCACGCTTTCACCAGATGGAGGACCTCGGAATAGGGGAACCTCATCCACAGCTGTACCCTCGGAGAGAGCAGAAACTGCCTCCCACCTCAGTGTAGCCTCTTGGCTCTCTCTGTGTGTTCCAGGACTTTCCCGACGACCTTGGCTTGAGCACACCCTGGGTGTATTTACACTAGTGGCTTCCTTGGTTGCCTTGCTGTTCATAGGCGTGCGAACATATAAGCTGGCTGTCATATCAACAGAAAATTCGACGCTAGATGCCTGTACAGATTTGATCCAAGTAAGTGACGACAACAAATCTTCCGTACCGGTTCTGATCACCAGTTAGGCTGGATTCACGACTCTTGAGAACTCCACTCCGCTATGCAAAACCGCTATGAAGAAAGGTCCGCTGAGCTCGCCGTATCACTTGGGCAAACGAATATTGCATTCTTCGCGCGTTCTAGCTTCGAGATGGTTGAAGGGTCCACCCGAGCAAACCTGTGGCTTTCCTTACATCGGATGCCAGTCCCGAGAAGCCTATACCACCTATCGATACATCTCAACTCCGGCGATTATCATCGGAACGACCCTCGCATTAGGAGGGTTAATTTTAGTAGTGGCTCGTCGGAATGCAAGGTCGACGGAAGTCTTTACAAGCCCTGCGCGTTCCGACATCCAAATCAGCCGCCCAATAGACAGCGGATCTAAGACCGTTCAAGGCCAAGGCATCATTGAGAAACACAATCCCGAAGATCATCCCGATCTCGACCGGCTTCGCAAGCGAATCCGGGCGTCCCAAGACCAGGATAGTTTGATGAAAAACACTGCCCCATTTCAATCCAGCAACAGCTCCTCCACTACGTTGGTCAACGCGTGTAGTGGACCACAGGTTTCGCTGAAAAATCGCTCCTCGGGCGAAGATCACAAGGACCTCGTTGAGCTCCAAATGAACGGTAATACCAAAGCCTTCTTCAAGCCACAGACCAGCGAGTTCTTCCGCCTCAACCACTGGGAACGCCAACATAGTGATTACTCGGGCTCATCCTCTGATAATGATAACCCGCTTAGCATTGAGGGAGAAGTCATTGCGCCAGCGAGCCCTGGCGCGTCTGCACTGGCGAAAGGAAAGGCAGTCAGGGACAAGTGCATTCGGGAATTGCAGCTCGAACATGAAAACTGGCGTAAGAAGCATCCGCACGCAACGCCGCAGCAGGTTGGAGACTGTCTTGCCGGGTTGTTCACCAACGAGTCTCCGACAGGAAGGCCGCAGACCTTTTGAGAAATCTCGCCGGTAAAGCTGCAATATAGGCGATGCATGGGCCTAATGATTGATGTATATACGATTGGGTTTATGATAGAAAAAGAGCGCGCACTTGTCTTTGAGCCTGGTCATGGAATTTGCCTCGGCAGAGCAGGTAAATCTGGCGCTGAAGCTGGTCCAATTCAAGTGCTCCACGTGTTATTATTGGCAATCGGCATGAACGACGAGATCAGGAGTGGTTCTGCCGCTGGACAGGCTTCTCACCGTTGCTTGTACTACTACCTACTTCTCCGCAGCCGCTCGGCCGCACGTTTCCAAATTCAAAGGTTGGACGGGAAAAACCGGCATTCCTTCCCATCACGGGCCATGAAGCCAAAGTGCGGTGCGACAAAGAAAATGGTGGGACCGTGCAATAATAATGCGAGCATGGACTACCGATGCAAGGGTTCCTTTCCAACCCTTCAACCTCAGCGGAGCAACGGATGTCCAGGTCAATGACTGCGGTCGAGTAGGGTATTGCTCGTCAGGTCCAAACCGGAGTTTTGGCCAAGAGCTTATCACTGGTTGATGCTTTGGCACGGGGTGAGATGATCAAGGCGTCCAGGAATGCTACACTTCTCTCGCAAACAATAGGGATTTCATGTATATTCGCATTTGAGAAGGGAATGTGAGGGGGATTGGTGGGAGTGGTCGGAAAGTATTCATCATTCTTCAATCATTTCCTGGGGGTTTTGATCGCCTTCCCACCTACCATACCCACTCTCCATACATTTTGTGCGCTCTACATATTATACACGCAAGGAATCAAAAATCTCACCACCGTTCGATTTTTGTGCAGGTATCTTGATTCGAAAACCATGAAGCTACCTAGGTATGAACAAATTTGTTTACTGGACTTCAGTCGCAATTTCCGAAATCAAAGCCTTTTGCCTTTGGGAGGAAGCTGGGAAAGGTCAGGTTTAATTAGTAATCATAATGATAATTAAGGGTGCCAATGACGGCAATGACGGCAAATACAGCACCTCTCTTTCCAAGATTTTGGGTCATGTAGCTAATTGACTTTTGCACGTTGTGCAGATCAGCCTGATAGCTGGACAAGAGAGGAAGGAGGAGTTTAGGAGGAGTTCAAAGGAGTTCCAAATAATTATTTGTTATTTATTATTTACTAATATTGTCTCTTGGCTTCTTTTTCTTCTTTGTTTTTATTTATTTATTTGAATTTATTTATTTGACATTGGTGAGCGTGGGAGATCTGATCATCTAGGAGGTTTGAGCGGGCCCGATTCTAGATGGCGCCACAGCCCATGCAACAAATGCTATTCTTGCATACCTTACCGGACTTTACTCAATAGCGTAGACTACCGGGGGAATCCTTCCACACGAACCAGAAATTCGCCTGATAAACTAACATGAAAAAGCGCGTCCGACTATAAGACCATAGGTCAATACTGTATACATACCCTTTGTATCTAAATGTTTCACATGCCCTCAAACAACTTGACACTTTACACTTAACACTTGAGTAGCAATTGTGCTTCTACTCCTTGTCATACATAACATGATGCGTGAACTTCATCGGTTTCAAGGAACAGTGCCGCAACAAGGCCTTTGTTTATCGCCTGGTCAGTAGGGCGGTTGGAACGGCTTCACCCATGGCTGGATATACTTAGGTAGCTTCGAGCTCTGTCCACTCTGTCAGTGACCGTGTAGCTCCTTTGCGCACAACCTTATCATAGACACTGAAACAATACACACCTCAAGACAAGACTTGCATAGGCATAGACATAGACGCGTAATGATGATGATTAGAGTGTTACTCGCAACTGCTATCCCCCATCAATACGGAGGAATACAGAGGAAAAAAAAGGTTGGTGAAGTCATCTTTCTTGGCGCTAACACCGGAGCTATCTATTAGCGTGCTCCCGTCTGGCTGGCTCCCAACCGCGACTGCAATTTCAATTCATCCCTTCTCTTTCAGTTTCATCCACCTTTCAGTGTGCCATCTTTTGCGGCTGTTTTGGTTGTCCTTATTGTTTCTCATTTTTATCAAATGTCAGCAGCTGCTGCCTGCTGATTCCACATGCTGGAGCAGCTCATCTCGAATGCATCATCTTTATCAGTCCAGGTGAAGGGGATAGATTGGTGGGACTGTTGGGTCCGGGAAGAGGAGGAGCACATAGGTAGAATCTGGTCGATAATCCGAGTCCATACCGTCACAAGCGCTTGTCCGTCGTTGAAAGGAATCCAGTAGCAATCCATGACTCGGCGCCGACTAAGCAACCCACAAAAATCACAGGCCACCCCATTTGTGTCGGACCACAACCCACATACCACCTCTCGCTGCCAACAACTCCAATCAATCAACAACAGCTCAACTAGCAATCCTCGCGTCCAGTATCACTCTGTCATTATCGCGAAGCGCCAACAGTGCTCTTAGCTCCACCACCAACCCCATAATGGCCACGTCAGTCTGGCGGCGACTGAGTGCTCGACCCTTCATCAAATCGCTCACGATCTTGCTAGCTTTCGCAGCACCGAGGCCTTCAGTCCAATTGTCACAAGGATTATGCTCCTCGCAGAACACTGGCTCTGGCTCGAGTGCTGGTATGAACATATTGCAAATCCCACAAAGATTCCGATTGACATGCTGACCTTTGACTCTACTAGTGTCGAATCACTACAACTCCAACGGAGCATGCCAGACTGCCTGCTCAGGTTTCGCATTCGCCGTCGTACAAGACCAGAACTGCTGGTGTTCGAATTACGCCCCCGCGGATACCACGTCCGTTGGCAATTGCAGCGAGGCGTGCCCAGGGTACCCATACGAGAACTGTGGAAGTGCGTCGTCAGGCCTGTTCGGATATGTTGCTCTAGGCAATGCACCATCTGGTACGATTGGGACATCAACAAGTACCTCGACAACGCCAACGTCAACTCCATCTCCAACCACAACGACAAGTAGTACTGTTCAGGCGGTTAGTACCCAATTCTTACCAGGCGGCCCTCTTGGCACCACCACCTCTTCCCCCGAGGCAACTTTTCTTTCTACAAGCATTACTCATTCAGTACTGCCGACCGTTTTGCCTGCTAGCGGACCTCCAACAGCAAAACCGTCGGCAGCCAGCCCTTTAATCTCACATGTTTTGCCTTCCTCTTCGCAGACTACTTCTCAGACTACTTCTCAGACTACTTCTCAGACTACTTCTTTACGGGATCCGAGACCTGATCCTGTGACTGTGCAGGACACAGTTACAGAATCACCCTCGGTCTCGATTTCTTTTGTGTCTATAGTACGGACTCACCCTGCCCTGTACTACCGCACGTCAGACGTTTGCCATATGTGTAGAGAATCATTGCTAACGAACGCTTTATAGACGCCCTCTACGACGTCTACGAGTTCCACGGCTTCAATTATACCAGTATCACTTAATCTCACTCCCACTACCACTTCCACTCCGACCACTCTCACAACTTCCTCCACTGCTACGACCACCTCCACGTCCAGTACAACCACGTCAAGCAGCTCCTTCTCAGCCACGCCGTTCACGTCCGTCACCACAGTGACTGGCCAAATCAAAACATTGACCATCGCTCCCACTGCGCCTGCAGCAACAGCAACCACAATCATCACCACAGCAAAAGAGAACAATGGCGGCTTCTTCTCCGATTCAGGCAAGGTCGCCGGAACCTTCGTCGCTGTAGCAATCGTACTCCTTCTCCTAATTGCAGGTGCCATATGGTTCTTCCTTCGTCGCAGCCGACGGCGGCAACCTGAAACCGCCGTTCTTCCTTCCATTGCCGGTAGCAGCACCCCTCAACGTCGGCCAAGTCGACTCAGCCAAATGGGGTTGGTAGGCGTCGGAGGTACCCAACGTGAGAAGACCGGACCAACGATACCAGTCATACAAACCAGTGGCTGGGGCCCCAGCAATGCCAATGCCTCGGAGCAGAGCCCAGCAGACACACTGTCAGCGGTGGACCGCCGAAGCAGCTACCCTCGAGTGGTGGATCAGAGACTGGAGCCAACGGCATTATGGAATCCGTTGCATGACAACGGAAGTCATGTTAGCGTGAGGAGCTTCAGAGACGACCAGGACTACTCCCGGCGCATGTTGCGCGTAAGTCCCCTCTCCCATGGCAGATGTCTTTCTACGATTGCTGAGTAATGTGCCCATCAGGTTGCAAACCCGGATGATGGTTAGCAAGCATTTGCATCCAATCGGGTTGACGTGGATTGATCCGACAACCGTTGCGCGCGTCCTTCATCGATACCCCAGTCTTTCCATTTAGCGCATTACACCCCACACCCATTAATCCCAGTCACCGCTTTTTTCGTTGGCCTAGGTTGGTCTACATTGTGCATACATGTACCTCGGCCGAGGTCATGGATGGCGTTGGGTTCTAGGCCGAGGATTACCGGTCCGGAGTGATATACCATTTTAATTCCTTGTACAATAGCTGATGACTGGCGCATGTGTCCTGTACGTTGTAGTACACTGTTTGGCTCTTGATGCCACTATCTACGCTTTACGGCCTGGAGAAGGGAAAGAAGGGCAGAAGGGTGTGCATGAGAGAAGCTGGAGGAGAAGGCTTCATGATTCGCCATATGGCGATGCAGATACACAGAAGTGATGGATATAGAGAGCATTATGCATTATTGAGAGTCACCGTTATCCCAAGCGTCATACTTTAAGCAGCCAATGCACGCGAGTGTGATAATGCAGAGGGAGAGGTGGTGCGTATGGAGAAGAGGAGATGCTGCAGTGCTTCAGGGTGAAGCGTGGGGGGGAAGGGGGTGGGGTATCGGGCTTCAGGTAATAAGGTTCCTACCAGGACTACTGTACTCTCTCTGTACTCGGTCGGTCTTGACGCCATTCATCTTGGCAAGAAGATGAATTATGAATACTCGTAGGAGGGAAATTAATATCTTTTGATCCTTTGGCGTGGAAAAAAGAAGTCCAAGCCACCAATCGATGCCCGTTATAGTATCCTCGGTGAACAATTCCATTGGTGGGTACTGTATCCTCGGATAGTTGGATAGTTGATAGAGTAGAGGAGATTAATATTATTATTATCGAATTGTTATTGAATTGTTATTGAATTATTGTTGATAGGCTATACTATAAGCACTGCATACCGTATGTATCAGATAATTAGATTCCACCAGGAGCTCGAAATCGTGGGGTCCGTGCGTCTTGGCAGCCTGCAGGGAAGTCATTGCCTTCTTCGGTTAGCTCATCGGACCTTGGAGAACGACTTTATCTCCAAACGGCCAACACTTCCCTTCCCTTTCATCCACATCCCAACTGAATCCCCCTCAGGTCTCTGCTCTCTTACACCTCTGATAGGCAACCGACTGATAGGCTCTGGGTTGGAGGAGAGCAGGTTTGGTGATGGGGAGAGCGATGGGCATGTAAGATATGCAGAGAGAGAGGTATAAATAGGCTAGTTACCGCATAGGATTTGGCTTTTTTTTGATGCCCCGTCTTCCAATATTTCTTTCTCCCTACCTGCAACTGCATCTCTTCGCATTTGATTAAGATGCAACGCTATGAGAGAGCTGCATGATCATCATCTACCGCTGACCGGCTTTTCTTTTGCGTTTGCCCCGGAACTCAGAGGAAAAGACGAAGCTGCGACGTAGTACATACCCTTACACACGCAGGGGGGGAGACGCTGGTTGCAATCGTGAAGGGTCGTGCGGTAACAAAAATCTCATCCTCATACATATATATCATCGCTGGAACGATCAAGGGTTCCAAGTCTCATATTCGTCAACATTGGATCCCACTGGCACAAAGCCCTACCTGGACTACTCGGCATCAGACCGGAAATAAATATGAGTACGTGGAAAGAATCTGGCATTTGGAAAGCCATCGTGTCCCTGGAGGATTACATGCCGGCCGGTCAATCTTTGATCTACCTCGCCATCGCTGTGCTTGTGAGCAATATCGCTTTACTGGCCCTGACCAAAAGCCAAAGACAGACCCTCTATGCACATATATCCTCATGGGCTCCTGATGTGGCTCGACGCCGTCGCATCTCTTCTGCAAATACACCGCCTCGGTCGTTGACTCCAGAAAAGAAGGTTCCAAACAATGCATCGCCTCCAGCGGCATACAAAGACATCTTTCCGCCCTCGAGCCGCGAAGTGCTTCTCAAGGTTGCGGAATCAATGCCACCATCACAAAAGAAGAAGCTTGGTATTCAAGAAATTAACCAAGAGGAATTTACAAAGAACGTCATCCCTTTTGAAGCTGACTACAGGGATTGCGGGCCTTCTACTTACACGCCAATGGAGATCTCGATGGCGGAGATCAAGGCCCTAGGTGACTTTCCCGACTACTCCAAGCTTAGCGGTGTGCCTCTTCCAGAAGCCTACAAGGAGTTTGAAATCGAGAAAGCTCTGCCTCGGCCATATCGACCATTCAGATGGGCGTATCATCAGACCATGTGTATGTTATCACTTCAATGAGCTGAGTGATGGCTGACATACGGTGTAGCTCAATCCAAGTTGGAACCGGACTGGTGGCTAGAGCTCGAAAGCAACTACGTCGCCCGAATCGCAGAGCGGAAAGGGCTTTTCGAAAAGCATGGCAAGTTGGTACTCAACTACCTCCCAGGCAGTGAACTAGGCTGCAAAGAGGTCATGGAGAACGCCCTTCAATTCCTCTGCGCTCGATATCCCCATTACTTCTCACTTTCCCAGTCCAAGACGAGAGGCCATGTCTTCCACAATGGCATCTTGAACAACGAGACCGTCATTCAAGATATGCATCCCCTGCATGTCCTGCTCGAGAACGTACCGGAAGACTTCGCTGTCATGCTGCGGAATCCCGAGGATGGCATGTACTACTTCCGCGCCGGTCTCCTCTGCTCTTCGCTCGGCTGGAACGTCGACACCAAGCTCGGCATGCAGCTCAAGGAGATCCACAAACCAATCCCCGACTACAAAGCCAAGATGGAATTCTCCATGGACCGGTACGGTCACCTTCCCTATCTCCCCTCACGCGACATCTCACTGACAATGCAACCCCCACAGATTCTTCTCCCACCTGCCCCCTCACAAGCCCATCCAACGCGGCTCCTGGGGTCTCGAAGTCGACCAACCCCTCTTCATGCCCCCCGGCGACCCCCACGAGAACTTCCGCTCCCTCCAAGTCCCCAACCTTGCCCTCTCCCGCATCCACCTCCGCGTCGACTGGCAGACGCTGCGCCGCCTGCCCCTGAGCGGCGCCATCATCTTCAATTTCAAAGCCCTCTTCACGTCCGTCGAAGAGTTTCGGACCGAAGCCTACGTGCCGGCGCTGGTGGCCAAGGTGCTCAAGGAGGGGAAGCGGTCGCTGATGGAGTATAAGAGCACGTGGCACGTGGAGCATGTGGTTGTGCCCGAGTTGGAAGAGTGGGCGAGGGAGCAGGAGAGAGAGGGGGTGACGATGGGGGATTGGGAGGTGAGGACGCTGGAGGAGACGCCGTGGTTTCCGGGCTGGGAGGACAAGTGGCATCGGCAGCAGGGGTTTTGAAGGGGTTTGGAGGGATGGGGATTTGATGATCTGATGATTGATGCGGAAGGATGGATGGATGGATGGATGGGGCTGGTTATTATTATTATTATTAGGCTCATTCGGGCAACGTAAAGCATGTGTGCATGCATGCATGAATGCATATGTATACACGCCTTGCGTTTTCAGTCTTGAGAGATCAATGTCACATCCCAATGCTGTGTGAGACCTGGCGTCTGTCTATGTATGTATGCGCCTTTGTTTTATGTATGCTGCTCTGTGAAGATGAAGATGAAGATGAAGATGAAGATGAAGATAAATATAAATACAAATATAAATATAGATACAAATATAAATATAGATATAGATATAGATATAGATATATATATAGATATATATATTACATCTACCCCGAACTTAGGATTTGAGATTGTGATTGCCGTTCGGGGGCCAGGAAAAGGGAGCCAGGGCCGCTTTAGAGGGAGCAGATGACTCCCCATCCTTCGGCTTTAAAGTTGCAACTCGTCGTCTTTATGCTGCCTGCCTAGACTAGACTTCGACAGTAGTCCCATGCCATGTAATCCTTTAAAAGTAGGGTAATTGGGGACGGATCATCCAGTGCTCGAGCTCGTTCTGCCCTGCCCTGCCAAAGACGACAAGAAATGTATGTACCCCGACCTCACGTCACTACTGTCGATTGGAATCACAGTCTGACATGTTGCATAAGTTTTTTTTTTTTGGCTCACTACTGCTAAGGAGTAGAGTAAATGAGTCTATAGATGGGTGCAGATAGTAAATAAATACCGCGCACCACTTACTAAAAGCTATAGATAGGCCAATAGGAGTGCAAGGATTCTAGGTGGTTGTAGAATCAATCATTTCATAATAAACCCAGGTGGGGCTAAGGTAGTATGTGCTCCCCTGCTCTGGCTAACAAATACTCGTAGGCGGTAATAAGGTAAGGTAGCTAATTAGGTGGTAAATTCCCGTTTACTCTTTTCACAACAAAAAAGCCTCCCGCTTGCGAGATACAACAAAGGAGGAGAATTGATTCGACAATATTCATATATCAATTGAAGGCAACAATCCGATACCATGTTACAAGAAAGAAGATGAAAAGAAATGAAAATGAAAAAAAAAAATGAAAAAAAAATGATCGATTTGAGGATCGAACTCAAGACCTTATCCGTAAATTTGTGTTAAGGATACGTGATAACCAACTACTGTAAGACGGGGTTAATTTTCGGGGACTACACACAAATTGACAAGGCAACGACATACCACCAACCGACCGCATTTCATAGAAAAATGGATGTTAATTTAATATATATACTCTCATGACACTCTTAATCTTCGCGTACTGTCAACACCTGCGCAAGATTCAAATAGTTGAGCGCCTAAAGCGACCTGAACCTTACTTCCTCTATATTGCTCATATTATATAATCAAATTCCAAAAAATAATCCCGGATAACTCAGCGGTCCAATCTTCTATACTCTACTGGCTTAGGAATGACCGTTGGAACATTTCGTGCTTAAAAAATGGAGAAAATTGCTTAGGTCTACAATTCTATAACCAAGCTCAGCACACGTGAGATGATATAAATAAGCCAATCCATTATTAAGAATCAAGAAATTACAAATTGGCCTAAATCATCACGATAGCCTATCTAAATCTAAATGAGAAGACATTATTGATCTTAAACATATTTAACAGCATTATTTGTTTGCTCGCGAATCTATATAATTAGCTTATATATCTCGAATTCCGAGATCGGTCTCAAGCGCATATTAGGTCTTACTCGCAGATATTATATAGTCTTTTTTGAGGAGCTTGTTGGGAGCGGTGGATATGATATGATTTTTAGAAGGAGAAATTGATACATATGATTAAACCATCAATTTGATCGAATGAGAATGAAACTGGCTTCTTATTATCAAATATACCAATGAAACCCTACTACAACTTTTTCTCACCACCGTCCTGACCGAGCCACTTGCGTTCCGACCAATTATATTTATCAAATATCAAGTGTGACTGAGTTACATCATGAGCAATCTTTTACTAAAAAGGTGTCTGACAGGGGCTGCTGAAACGAACAGAGCATGATATTCATGAGATATGGACGGTAGTATCGAGTGAGAAGTGCGCTCTGATCAGTAGTTGGCCTTTGCGAATGAGAGAGCACGGCATGACTTCGACGCCTGGGATTGATCCTTTTACTTTTGCTTTGAGTACAAGATTTTCAAACCATTATTTGTTTTTTTTCTGCAACTTCGAGAGGCGCTTGTTGAGAAGATATCCAGGTATCTAGCATTACTTCCTTGACGACCGTATCGTATTTACCGTAATCAGCAAAAAAAAAACGCCGAAGTCGTCCAGGACTGATGAACGAAATGGTTGAGTCGACTGGGACAAACGTTATTCCAGAACATGTCCGGCAAAGGGGTCTCCGTATACAGTAAAGTGGCCGAATTTTTTCCGAGGGTCCATTCGGCATCATCATCGATGAACATATTCCCTTCCTTGTTGGCACGAGGACCCTGAACCTGAGTATTTTCGCTGCATTGAATACACCATAATTCGACCACCTTTGGGCGTGAAGGACCCTCGCCCTTTTTGCGTATAAGTGCGCGATAAGGGGCACTGTCCCCGTGTCGCTTCTCGGCCCGCAGCGATGCTCTGGCACAATGGATTCCCACCAAACCAGGCACAATTGGCCATAGTTCACACAAACCTCCTCCCCGTGATTTTTGGGTCCCTTTTAGCGCAGTTACATTTGTCTCGTTTGCCTGACTAGCATAACCCCCAACCTGAGCGCAAGAGAAATCGAGGGTTCGAATCAGTATCTTTTGAATGCACCACAAGGACAAACAGTCTTAATTTCGCTACCATCAATGCGACTGAAAATCAAGTCGTCAATAACAGTTCTGTTCAAATCTAAGCGACGCTGTTGCTGTATCATCAATTGATGCATCATATAGCGGAGCTGACGGCCATTTGATCGCTCGATTTTCTGATTTTCAATTCGCCGAGTGTCGACGCAGTTTTTGAATGCGATCTCCATGTCGTTTGGAGACGAAACACTCCCGTAATAAAAGAGACTTTCTTTCTGCCCCTTGAACCACTCCAGGACGGCAGGAGGGAATTCCGAGGGATGGCGCCAATCATTGAGATCTGACACTTTGATCGCAAGATTTGTGGCCTCGATTGCGGCAGGAAGGAGATTTCTGGTCCGCTCATTGCTGTGAGGATGCCGGTCGAAATAGTCGTCCCATTCGCCGCCATCCTCATCGAGAAATCCAACTGCGACTGCCGTCTCTCGTTCACGATCCTCTACTGTATCTTCGAAATCCTGCAACGGTAGGCCCTGGCGCGACGACAGGCTCTTACGATACATTTCGGCCCTGATGAGTCCAAGCTGGTATGCTGATGGTGTCTTTGATGCCCAATGCTTGGATTTGAAGTAGTCTGGATCTAAATTGAACTTGAAGTTCACAATCTCAAACGCAGCCTTGAATACTAGATCTTGTCGAATAGTAATTGGGCTTCTTGGTTGCTCGTAGAAAAGTCGTTGTGGATGCGTAGCCCATAACATAGCTTTTCTGAACCTAAAGCCTTGTTCTGCGTTATGAAAGTTGTCTTCCTGGACTAGATTCATGGTCACGCCACTGAACTGACCCCAGAGCGGGAGAATAAAACATCTCATTGTGTGAAGAATACGTGATCGTATGATATCACGGTATGATGATCAACTTCAGGATTTAGACCTTCGTCCTCCGATAGGGAGTCGGCCCAGTCAATGTCGTAGAGGATACCTTGCCTTTCATTATGGTTCTTTGCTCTGCAAGTTTGGACTTCTTCCGAAGGGCATGCGCCACGGTCACGCCATAGTACCTCCCATTGAGAATGACGACCCCTCCGAGAGTCGCATGACGCATCGGTTTGTCTACCTCAACTTCCGCTCTGCTAAGGCTTATTAATTGGCAGACCTTGCAAAAGTGCATCAAGGTTTTGTTTCGGATGCGCCGCAGAAGCCGCAGTCAGCAACTGCGGATCGCAACTAGAGAAGCCTTTCAGATCAAACCCCTTCAACTTCAATACTTCGTGGCGAGATATCACCCATATTGTCCGTTTAAGAGTGCGATCCACATTGCAGGCAATAATCACAGTAGGGCGAGCAGAGCTTACATCGCGACCCACTATCCAACAGTGACGGCTCGTTGACGTGCAGCGAAGGTTTTCCCCATTGTACATCTCCCCTTCATTCTCACGTTTAAGTTCGTATTCCCAGTTCCTTTCCCCAGACCTCTAATGCGCTCCCAGTCAAGACCCAGCGTTTTCTATCACCCATGTTGCTCAGTTGCTGACCCACGGGGTCGGAGTATGAGAAATTCGTATGCTTGACGGCGCTAGGACTCTGTTTGGGTGTCAAGCTTCGGAAAACATGGGCTCGAAAGGCATGAATATTCGCTTCAAGGGGAGACATGAGAGCCGCAATGGATGGATGGATTCTTGGTGAACTGATTGGGAATTGGAGGTAGTGAAAAGACCGCTCAGAGAAGTCATAGGTGTGACATTACGGTACGTGAAGGCGCGTGTGCCTGTGGTGTTCAGGCGGTAGCAAGCACCTAGCTGTTACTCCTCCAACGCCGCAGTGCACACGATGCTGCGGTCGAAATAGATTATGCGGCGGTTCATTCATTGGTCAATTTGACGACATGTTGATCTAGGCATAGAGTAGCCTGATAGCCTGGCCAGCTAATGCCTACTCGGTGGGTTGTTAACCTGTCTCGAGCCGGTGAAGGTATATCGAGAGGATAGACGCAAGAATTCGCAATTAGATGGGCTCGAGAAAAGAGGTCAAGGTACTCGTAGCCCGCCAACCAATCATCAACGGATTATGCCAGCAACAAACAGTGTCACCCCGATCACGCTATCGTTGAAGGCTTTATCTCGTCTTCGCTTAATCTTTTGTCAATCATGCTGGTCGTCATCACTCTACAGTCTACAACAAGCTGAGTTCATTCGTTCTTCTCGTCTCAGGCGACCATATCCGGTACCCATGCCGCATTTCGCCCCCACACCACTGGAGCTCGGGCGGCTACGGTAATGAGGATGAGGGGGCGGCGGGGCCTGATCATTGTCCTCAGCCCGACTTCTCAACTATATAACCAACGCGCGCCCTCAAGCCTTCTTCCTTCTCAAACCCTCCCGAAAGATGAAGTGAACATCCCGGTTGCATTTTCAAACCACCTTTCACCCACCATCCGCAAACCACATCCCCCGTCTCACCACTTCATCGCCCGCGCGAACATGGATGCCGCCAGCTGGGGTCTTCCTCCCTCTTTCCAGCGCCACATACATAGTCCAAGGCTGAAGGCGGAGCGAGAGCGAGCGCGCAATGCCGCTCTCGCACCCGTCTACCCTCCTCCCATCCACCAAGGCGCGGGTCCAAACAACGGACCATACCAGCAGCCGCAGCCTTACTACCGGCAACAAGGCGGGCACCCACCCCAAGGTTATCCACAGCAAGGCTTTCCACCGCGGCAGGGTATGTACTACCAACAGCAGCAGAATGGCCCAGCACAAGGTTATTATGCGAATAATGGTGGTAGGAATGGGGCTGAGGGGGGTTTGTTCGCGGCTCTGGCTGCGAGTCTGGCATGCTGCTGTTGCTTGGATGTTTGTATTCTATAGGGGGGGGGGGAATCGGAGTGGTAGAGGAGTTCGCTCGCGAATTGTGCTTCTTCGGAGCGTTGCGTCGATGCGGATTTGTCGACATGTCAGGAGGAGGTTGGTAAGCTTCATGGCGGGACTAACGTTGGAGTTGGTTTTGGTAGTTGTAATAGGTTCGGTTTCCTGTTGGCGCTGGTATAATGGTGTTGTTGCGGTGCTTTCCTTTTTCCTGACTAGTGATAGAGGGGGGGGACATTGAGTACGACTACTTTCCGCTGAGTACTCCGCGCTTTCGAGTCGAGCGAGTGCGGTGCTGTGAAGTAAATCTTCAGTGGCTAAGTATTGTGATATTCAGATGTGTTAGGCTAGCACACATTATCCAACTCCATCTGATTTCTCCAACATCACACGCCACCCTCCCCGCTCTCCCCACAAACCCGCTTCCCCTCCTCTTCTCCTCAGCCTGATACCAATCTCGTTCACAACCTACTAGCAGCTCGAAAATGGGGAAGGATTCTTTCTCTGATAGCGGCCATTGCTATTGGTGGGGTGATGGTTGCGCCGCGGGAGAGTAGGAAGCGGGCGATGGGCAGTTGTTTATAGATTAATTGAGGAAAGGAGTCCGTGGTTGAGGTAGTGTTGGGTGTTGGGGTAGTGGTCGTCGCCGGTTGCGAGAATGGCTACGGTGTCGATGTTGCCGTTTGCGCATGCTTCGGCGAAGGCGTGGAGGGAGGCGGCGGTTGTGGATTCGATGGAGGGGTTGGGAGAGGTAGCGTATTGTATCATGGGGCGGCCTGGCTGCATGTTGAAGAGGGTGGGTGTTGGTGACGCTGTGGATGATGTCTGAGAGAGACCAAGGATGTCGCCGTGCTTCTGCGGGTAGCGGAGCTTGCTGTAGCTGAAGTTGTTTACGATGCAGCGGTCGATCCGTTCTGGCATCTGAGTAATGTAGGTGCTCGAGCCTCGAGAGAACTTGGAGCCTAGCGCATGCTGCGCAACGACTTAACGCAATTACATTGCGGCGTGCTGCTATACACCTTGCACTCCACAACAACGACAGCTCGGACAAGCGAATAGAAGGTCGATTGAAGTGTGAAGATGGATATAAAGACCGAGCATGCCGATTAGCAATTGCGGAGAAAGAATGCCATGAGCGCGGCTAAATAGCCGAGGCTTCCCCAGACTCATGTCCAGAACGTCACGTCTCCTCGCCGATTGCTCTTCTATACCGCTCAATATGCCTACACCTTTAAAGATCCTAGTCCCCGTCAAAAGAGTCATCGACTATGCCGTGAGTCCCTTCTTTCCGCCCTTTCTCCACCTCTCAATCGCCCTTGCAAATGCCCTCCGAGCAAATCCCAGCTAACCCCCCTCTCCCTACAGGTCAAACCCCGCGTCAACAAAGCCCGCACGGCCGTCGAGACCCAAGGCGTCAAACACTCCATGAACCCCTTTGACGAACTCTCCATCGAAGCCGCCGTCCGGATGCGCGAGCGCAAGAACCCGCCCGTCGACGACATACTCGCCCTCTCCGCCGGCCCCGCCAAATGCGTCGACGTCCTACGGACCGCAATGGCCATGGGCGCCGATCGCTCCATCCACGTCGAAATCCCCGACGCCGGTCAAGGTCAGGCGGAACTAGAACCCCTGGGTGTCGCGAAGCTTTTAGCAAAAGTAGTAGCGGAGGAAGGGCGGAATTTGGTGATATTAGGGAAGCAGTCGATCGACGACGATTCGAACCAGACGGGGCAGATGCTGGCGGGGCTGCTGGGGTGGGGCCAGGCGACGCAGGCGTCGAAGATTGAGTTCGATGACGGGGATCGGGTCAGTGTGACGAGGGAGGTGGATGGGGGGGTGGAGACGGTGCGGTTCCCGTTGCCGGGCGTCATCACGACGGATCTGCGGTTGAACGAACCGCGGTATGCGAGTCTGCCGAATATCATGAAGGCGAAGAAGAAGAAGCTGGAGAAGAGGAGTTTGAGTGATTATGGGGTGGATGAGGGGAGGAGGTTGAAGACGGTTAGGGTTGAGGGTAAGTGTTGCTTCTCTGCCATAGTGACTCCGTCGTTTGGCTGGGTGTATGCTTTTGAGAACGTGTCTTCAGACTCGTTTTTAGAGCATGCGGGACGTGTGAACAAGAGCTAACGAGCCGGTGTGTATAGAGCCGCCACCACGGAAAGGAGGAGGTAAAGTGGAGGATGTGGACGGTATGATAGCGAAGTTGAAAGAACTTGGGGCTATCTAGATACAACCAGATGTGGGATACATTCGATTCTATGTAAATACTTGATAGCCTTTCACGGGCAAGCACCCTCTCATTCGTCCGATACCTTGGCTCTGAAATAGCGTGACTTAAGCCAAAGGCTTCTTTACAAAGACATGGAGCGTTGAGGGATAAAAGCCAGAGCGTCTGCTGACTATTTCCCTCCACCGTTTGCCAAATCGTCTTTGATAATACTCGTACGTACCGACAATGAACGGAGGTCTATGGCAAGGATCCAAGCTGTGTCGAAGAGGGATTTAGCAGATTCAAAAGACAAGCAGCCAAGCATTTGTTTGATCACGTTGGTCTTGCGTTGGTCAAACTGTCTCAAGAAAAACTTTCATCTTCCATTCTATGTCATGTTATTGTGGATTCTGCTACTTAGCAGACCGCCTCATTCGAGCTTGCCTTGTTCCTCCTCTATTGATTAATGTCAATGAAAAATGACGGTCGAATGCTGCCATTCTAACGCTCAATCCACCCGCCAGGTAACAGCTTCTCGGCCTGAACACTCTCCAAGTCCTCACTAATCGCGTGCTTGCGAGCCTTAGATTTGGCCAAGACCATCTTCTCCATATTGACCAGATTGAGAGACCCCTCCATCGCAGTGAGAATGTGTTGGTGGTTGACGGCTGGGTGATTGTACGACGGAGCCGAGGTACTGGCAGTTGGAAGATGAATAGCGCGCCCTGCGAGGCTATCAATTTCCCGTAGACGTACATTGATGGGTCACTTACCCGTGGTCCTGCTAGAAGATATGGCTTTTCCCTCCTCACGAGCCTTCTTCGCGTCTTCTTCCATGGAGCGGGCAATGTTCATGAACTTCTGCAAAGTATCGGTCTGGTCATCGATGGAGATCCCGTAATTGATTTCCAGCATCTCTACGATTTCCGCGAGCTCGGTGATAACTTTGTCCTTGACCTTCATTTGCTTCCGCATTTCCTGAGTAGGACCGTCTGACTGGCCAGGAGACGCAAAAGTGTTTGGATGATTGGGGCTGTTGCCGCCAAATTGGCGAGGGCCAGGGCCGTAGTTGGTGAGGTTGCTACCCATATCGTAGTGACCACTCATACCGCCGTAATTGCCGCCCATGCCGTAGTGATTATCCATGCCGTAGTGGGTGGAGCCGCCGATGTACTGAGCACTGGGACTCGAAGCCATAAAATTGCCGCCCGCCTGGTGAGGATAGTGGCTGAAATTTTGATTGAATGGATGGCCGGGAGCCTCGAAGTCGATTGACAGGTTGCGGTGGGAGTCCGCGGGAGGAGGAGAGGGGCGATCGTCCGGGTGAGGGCGGTTGAAGTTTACGAGTCGCTCAGCAGAGCCGAAACCCTCCTCTTTGACCATGTTCGCAATTTCTGATTGCTCGGCTTTGACAGGCGTGGGCTTGGAGTGCTGTGCGGCCTTGGCGTAGATGTGTTTGATCTGGTTCTGAATTTGAGAATCGAGGACAGCTGAATGCGCTGGAAGGTGACCTTTCCAATCTTTGTAGACTGGCCGAGGATTTGTCGCGTTCTTGCCGGCTACTGCTCGACCTAATTTGGCGTTAGCGCACTTCAGGCTTTTGAAAGTGAGGTTTGGAAAGAAGGCCCGATTTTGAGTGAAAGATGATGGAAAGGAAACTCACGACCTCGCTGAATTTGCACCGGCGGATCTGCAAGTCTCCCTGTATCAAAGTGGGCGTAGAGGCACACGCTATCAGCTAGTTTGCAGCCCTTGTTTGCCCAGTACCAGCAAGTAAGGTGTTTTACCGAAGGCGGCTGCGAAGTGCTGGATTGTACCCTTGGATTTGGCGAGTTGACAGGGTTGGATTTCAGTTGTTGGGCGGCCGTCGGTGAAAGGTTGTGCTGCGCGTTGCCTAGCCTCTGAGAGAAGTAGTTATCTGAGATTGCAGGTTTTGTCTCCTGTGAACTATACAAACGGCCAGCTGTTTGAGGAAGCTGCCCAACATACTCTTGATGAGCTTCAGGTCTATCTTTATCTGCAGCCGTGTTGAGAACATAGCCCTTTGCATAGTCAGATCCGTGGGTCTTGTAAAGGTTATACGACTGTGAGGCTTCAGATTTGGCTGATAGATTGCGCGGTGTTGAATCAAAAAAAGGATCATCTGCCGGAAGTTCATAGGCGGATATAGGGTTATAAGCCATGTCGATTTATGATAGTATACTGTAAATGTTATTAGTTTTTTATATATTAGGTCTCTGTCGGCTTGCTTATATTTATAACAGGATAAAGGCTTGGAGATAAGGTGAGGTGAAATTTGTATTTCACATCTAACGACATCTATAGACACTAGGGTTTGAATAACAAAACAACTTACTGTGAAGATTTCTAGCACAAAGGATCTTCTATCAACGCTATATGCTATATGTAATATGATCAATGACATAAACGGATAGAGTGTTTAAGTGTGGTGTTTAAAAGACGGATCGCAAGGTGTAGATGCTGCTATTGATTTCACTCTGGCGTCAAATAATTAACGCGTTAGCCCTGTCTCTAGCGGAGTATAACACTTTGATAGGACTGTGCTCTTAGGACCAATAGCATGGACGGAGTGGATATTCAAGAACAATGTTCGAAGGGCGATATGTCGAGGTGTAGATGCTAATGTCGACTTCACTCTGGCTTTAAATTATTCACGCGTTAGCGCCGTCTCTAGCCGACCACAAGACTGTGTAACAAGGCTGTGCTCAGTTCACTGGCTCTTCTATCCAGTCGAAGATATCTTTCCCAGACAATCTAATATCCTGGGGGCACATGCGTGAAATTAAACCCATATTCAAGGTCTGCTCTGGAGAAAGCCACATGGCTGCTTGCTTGCTTGCTTCAAGGTGTATCAGGAATCAAAGGATGTTCTACCTAGAGACCGTGAAGATCTGCCAGAATAGCCCAGGACTATGCCGGATGTTTCATTTTGCAGCGATTCGAGAAGGAGATATGCAAAGTCTATGAAACCCACACTCACTCAACCAGCAACCTTTGCCGCATGACCTGGTACAAGACCGAGGTTTTTCGCCTCAGTGCTGACGACCTCCGAGATGTCATCATCAAGGTCCTTTGCCCCCTTCTTTGGCGACCAACCAAGCAACTTGCGAGCCCGAATGGCATGAAACCTTGAGTTTGCTCCCCACAGCGCTGAGCCCCACCAAGCCAAATCATCCGCCTCTTTCTCGGAGATTGAGACGACTTCATCAGAGGAAAGTAAGCCTTGCTTGTGTGCAGCTTTTGCCACGGCCTTGGAGATGTGCCCCCAGATGTGCTCCCCATTTTCCGCAAAATAGTACCCTTCATTCCCCCAGGTAGCCTTCCCGCCTCCTTCAACCGCAGCTTCAACAAGCTTGACATAGCAGTCGCTAAGGTCATGAACAGAGACGTTCGGTCCAAGATTATCCCCATCTCCAACTTGAAGACCCTTTTTTCTCTCGAGCGTGCACCTCGTCAGCTCTGGAATCTGGTGGCTTCTTTGGTTTCCGGGGCCTCTTCCAGTCCCATAAATGGTAGGCGGACAGACGATCGCGGTCTTGACCTTAGGACCCTGTGCATTGATGACCTTTTTGTCATTCTTTCGATGGGGGGCGTGGTCGGGCAAAGAGGTAACTTCCCCAATGCCTTCCCAATCATTGTAGATCTTGGTAGACGGTTCTCCGTATGTCTTGCGGTCGATATCGGCGACAAAGAGAAGAGCATTGCCGGACGTGTGAATGTAGAAGCTCGGTTTTTCTGTTTCTCTGGTAGCAAGTCCTCTAGTGAGAGCGTTTACGGCCTTCTCGTTGTCGGCATTGGCGCAATCTAGACAATGAGAATCTATCAGAAAATGGTCCAGCTTCGAGGGCAATGCTAGAATACTGACGCACTGAGTACAATATCCGCCTTCTTTGCCTCCTGCCCCAGAACGTCCCCGTCATCTAAACTCCCATAGACGAGCTTAGCGTTCGCATATTGGCTCGCCACCTGAGCACCTTTGTCGGAGTTGCGGACCAGGCATGCTATTTCGTACTCGGGATGGGCGTGGAAGAGGGCATAGAGAACATCACCTCCAATATATCCTGTCGCACCAAGTCTGTATGAGTTTCAGTGGCAGAACAACCTAGGCTATACCAAAGACTAGAGTTTACAGGAAGATCTTGGGTGCCATTGCTATTGTTCTTCAAATGCTATCGGGCCAGTGAACATTCACAGCACTGAGTCACGCAACACATTAAACAAAGCTCCAAACATTTCTGAATTACAGAAGAGACAGAGAGATTCAAGTCATGGATGGGAGACTTCTATCCAGATTGCTGTGACATATGCACCTTGCGCACATAGGACAAGGGTAAAATAATGTTCTGCAGGTAAGGTGGAGAAGCATCCGAGGGATCTTACGAGTACGCGCTAGCGGCTAATCCCGAGACGACAATCCGAGAAGTGTCAAGTGAATGCCAGTTCACAATAAATACATATTCGCCAGTAAATCATTTAGAGCTTTGAAAAACCAACCCTCTTGTATCATTTGCAACCACAATTTTACTCTCTCGACAAAGCCGTATCCTTCCAAAAAAGCTTTGTCTTCAGCTCTACGTTACTCATTTGCAACACACATCAATAGAGTCACTATCAACAAGGCATCCGCTCATGTGACTACCACGACAGATTTTCACCCTGAAAAGCCCGTGCGGGCCTGAGCCAAATGGCTCCCGGAGGTGGGGGAAAGAGGAAGAGAGGGGACAGGACTTACTCGAACGAGGGTAGAGAAGAAGGCTCGAGACCTTCACCTCATCGACCCGGTAATTTGGCGTTAGGGCAACAAAGCAACCAGCAGCAAGGCCAGCAGTCGCAAAATCATGGCAGAGATCAATATGACCAGCGTGGTGGAGGCAGAAGAAGAGGCAGCAGAGGAGGGCGTGGAGGCGGGCCTCAACGAAGCCCTATAAACAGTCCGAACGCCATACCGCTACAGCCACGTGCGAACAATGCATCCTCAAGACCTATGTCACCTTCCTTCCCGCCGCCACAGCCCCAGGCGGAGTCGAAACAGGAACCAGCACCGCAGCCTTTGGCGACCAACACAGCAACAGCTCAGGTCTCAGAACAGCAGCAAAACAAGCCTGCACCTTACTACTACGAGTACATCACTGAAGAGAGGATAGGAGCATGGGCAGATCACGGAAAGAAGGAGGTCCTAGATGTAGGTGTTACAGCTCGTACCGCACAGGATGGCCTTACTCTTGGCATCCTCTACCAGGAGTTGGTCAGATCTGGTCTCGACGGACGAATAGATGCAGCGGAAGCTGGGTCTACGATCAAAGACATCATCAAGAAGGATGATAACACTGACAACTCTGATGACATGGCCGACGAATTTCCTTTCGATGCAAGCTCGCTCTTCCTTGATTGCGTTTCGATCCTGACAGAAGCATCTCCTTCTATCTCAACACCATCATTAAAGGCACTCGTCTTGGCTACTGGCATACCGGCTCAACAGATGCGTCGTGAATTGGATAGCACGCTCTTGGAGAACTTTGGAATGATACGCAACACTTTCGTCAGAGTCGGCATTCGGAACACAACCAACCTTCTGTACCGCCAATCGAATTACAATCTACTTCGAGAGGAGACGGAGGGCTACTCAAAACTCATGACCGAGCTTTTCACAACCAGTAGCAACGAGTTACCAACCAGCGAGGTCGTCGAGGAAACTTTCGAGCGAGTCAAGGGAATGATTGGAGCTTTCGATCTTGATGTGGGAAGAGTTCTCGACATCACACTCGATGTTTTCGCAGCGGTCCTGGTAAAGCAATACCGATTTTTTGTGAAGTATCTCCGAGCAAGCTCGTGGTGGCCGCAAGAGAAGTACTTCAAGACAAATCCTACCGGGCATGTTTTGAGTCCTCTACCGAAATGGGCATTACCAGGTGCATCTGGATGGGGACTGAGTGACGAAGAGAAAGAAGATGTAGCTACGGCAAAAATTGAGCGAGACAACGCATTCTGGGAGAGGAGTAAGGAAGTTGGAATGGGTGCCTACTTTGAGATTGGTGATCGCAGAGCAGAAGGATCAGCCCTTGCAGCCGCGGCCGCCAACAGGGGTTCCGAGGAATCATCTCAAGATGATGAAGATTGCAAGTGGATCGAAATCACGAATACACTACCTCCTCCAGGCAATCAGGTCGCCGCTCAGGTGCTCGGATTCAAACTGCGTTTCTACAGCTCTGCTGCACGGGACCCCAACGACGTACTCCCAGTCAATCTCATCTACCTGGCTGCGTTGCTGATCAAAGTCGGCTTTATCTCACTACGAGATCTATATCCTCACATCTGGCCGGCAGATCCAGCAATGGAAGGCGTCAAAGAAGAGAAGATGAAGGAGAAGGCTGAGAAGGAGAAACTGAATCGTCCTGGCGGTGGCGCTACCAACGCGCTGATGGCCGCCGCGCCCCTTCCAGACGACTCCGTTGACGGCAAGATGAAAGAGGCCGCAAGACTACGTGAGCTTGAAGCAGCTCGAAGAAATACAGCAAAAATTGACCTTACAACTGAGAGGTCAACACCAGCTGCGCAGGTAGAAGAAAAAGCCGAAGAACTTCCGGAGCCTTCTGAGCAAAAAGTTCAGTTGTTGAAGAGCTTACTCTGTATTGGTGCTCTGCCCGAAGCTCTCTACATGCTTGGCCGCTTTCCCTGGCTTCCAGACGCGTTTCCAGAACTTCCCGAACACATCCACCGCATACTACATCACTCTCTTAATAAAGTCTACGAGCCTTTGCGGCCTCTCAATGACCAAGCGGGCCTACGTGAGCAGCAGAAAATACCAGAACCTGATCAAGCCGGAGTAGCAAAAGGTGAGGTCAAGCTCATTGACGCACCTGCACGAAAGACCATGCGTTGGGCACAATTGGACAAAGAGGATACGAACGAAGCAATTGATTACAAGTTTTATTGGGACGACTGGGCCGACAACGTCCCCGTATGTCAGACAGTTAATGATGTCTTCATTCTATGTTCTACCCTACTCAACTATACCGGAGTAAAGATCGGTCAAGATAGCTCGCTTTTAATAAAGCTAGCTCGGATTGGTAGCCATTCGTTGGCCACTGACACCTCGGACACAAACATGGCACGTTGGGTTGACCTTTCGAAACGATTGTTAGTGCCGGCTCTGTCTTTTACGAAATGCAATCCTGGAGTAGTCAATGAGGTCTTCGAGCTAATCAAGCATTTCTCGACGCCCACTCGGTACAGCATCTATGCAGAGTGGTACCAAGGACAGACTTCACGATCGCCGGATATCAAGTCCGCCTTCGACCAGGCAAAAGCCGAGACAAAAGATGTCCTCAAGCGCATCAGCAAAACCACGATCAAGCCCATGGCGCGAGCTTTAGCGAAGGTGGCGTATGCGTCGCCAGGGATCGTCTTTTCTGTTGCCATTGCTCAGCTCGAGTCTTACGAAAACATCGTTGATGCTGTGGTTGAATGCGCACGATATTTTACATATCTAGCATACGATGTGCTCACGTGGTCTCTCATGAGCGCTCTTGGAGGTACGGGAAGGAACAGGGTGCAGGCTGATGGCATGCTCACCAGCAAATGGTTGGCAGCATTGTCATTGTTCGCTGGCAAGGTCTTCAAGCGCTACTCTGTCATGAACCCCACACCCATCGTTCAATACGTCGCCGACCAACTCCGCAAAGGCAACTCAACGGATCTCATTATCCTTGAAGAAATCACCAAGTCTATGGCTGGCATTTTGTCCGACGCCAATTTCAATGACGCACAGGTCTGGGCAATGGCCGGTCGGGACCTTCTACAAGCACAGACCATACTTCAGCTGCATGATCGGCGGCACGAGTCGAAGACCACGGCCAAGCGACTCATGAAATCGCTGACGGACTCGAGAATGGCTGGCCAGATCATAGTCTCTTTAGCCCAGGAACGGCAGACAGGTATTTTCAAAATTGAAGAGCAAGATGCTCATCCGAAACTGCTAGGCAACCTTTTCGACCAACTTCACCGAATACTTACTCAATACATAGAGCTTTTGAGAAGCAACATGTCTGTTAAAGAGTTCGACAATTATGTACCCGGATTATCGGAGCTTGTGACTGCGTTTGGTATTGAACCCAGCGTCGCTTTCTGGATTAGCCGACCAAGCATTGCTGCAGCAATCGCTGACTACGATGCCAAGCACGGAAAGCGAAACTCGGACGCCAAAAAGCCATCCATGAAAGAAATAAAAGAAGATGCGGTTAAGACAGATGATGGGGCTCTAGGAGAAGAAACTGTCTCCGACGCAGCTAAGGTTGTCGTAGAAGATCAAATGGACGCGTCCGCAGCAACCGTAAATGGAGATTCGGACAAAGAGAATACCGATCTTGAAATGAGAGATGAGAATGACAGCACACCAGCAGTTGTCTCTCCCTCTTTGCCCAAGGTCAACCCGATCCAACAGCCGTGGCATCCGGTTCTCCGAGAACTCATGGAAGCCATCCGTCCGACCTTACCCGAAAAGACCTGGGAAACCTTGAGTCAGCCATTCTATGTGACATTCTGGCAGCTATCGCTTCCAGACATGCATGTTCCATTGCCCAGCTACAATGATGAGATCAATCGACTGAAAAAGAAGATATTAGCGATCAGCAGCGATCGATCAGACATCAGCATACTGGGCACCCAGAGGAAAGATAGAGAAAAGAAAGCTTTGGGCGAACTGCAAGACCGACTGCGAGATGAATCCGGAACCTGTGTACAAGTCTATCAGCAGATGAGAATGCGCCTCCAGAAAGAAAAGGAACACTGGTTTGCCGGGCTTTGGGGCAAGTGGGATGCACTCAATGTTGCACTGATTGAGCACTGCTTTTTTCCACGAATCGTGCTCTCACCAGTCGACGCAATGTATACTTTCAAGATGTTGAAATACCTGCATTCTTCAGGAACAACCAACTTCAGGACGATGGGTGTATACGATCAATTCTTTAAAGAGAAGAGGCTAACGTCTATGATGTTCTTATGTACAGCTAAGGAGGCCGAGTGCTTGGGTCGCTTTTTCAATGAGATCCTTCGAGATCTCAGTCGATGGCACGCGGAAAAGTCAACCTTTGAGAGAGAAGCCTTTGGCCCGAACAAGAATCTTCCTGGATTTTCGAAAAAGATGTCTAATGATAAGGGGATCGTTTCTTTCTATGAATACGAAGAATTCCGTAGGGTACTCCTGAAATGGCACCGAAATCTCAACGGCGCTTTGAAGAGCTGCATAGGTAGTGGCGAGTACATGCACATCCGGAATGCGATCAACATTCTCAATAACGTCCATCAATACTTCCCAGCTGTGAATTGGATGGGTCAAAGTCAGCTCACCAGTATCGGAGAGTTGAGCAAGTCAGAAACTCGAGAAGATTTGAAAGTCGCAGCCACATCGTTGATAGGTGCCCTAAAGAGACGCGAGAAAGACTGGGTGCTCCCGCAAGCTTTCAACTTGGTAGGTACCAATTCTCTTGAATCCACACAGGCGGACTCTGATGTTGCGAAGACCGAAGGCGGCTCTGCAATCACCAACGGCGTCAGATCTACATCAGCGAAATCATCTACGCCACGTTCTGAAAGCGATACAGCTAGGACGTTGAATCCCAAGGCTCCCGATTTTCAGCCGAGTCCACGTCCGGTGTAAGCCTCAGTTCTCCTAGTGAATCTCATCACAGACGGCTGATAATAAGCTCTAGTGCGAACGGCGCGCCGAAGATGGTCAGGACAGCTTCTGGAAAGCTTGAAGTCGAGGATGGTGAGATCGAAGACGCTAAAATGACAGACAATCCAGCCAACGAGGGTAAAAATTCAAATACCCAGCAGCTACCGAAACCAGCCTCAGCGGAGGTCCCCAAAGCATCAGCCGTTTTAGCGCCTTCTGTCGACTCATCGAAGCGCTTAGATGTTTCGCGGAAGGATTCTCCAGCCCCGAGTGCAAACCAAGCCTTACGACTATCTGCCACTGAGTCGTCCGCGCTTACGGGACCGGAGATTAGACCAACGGCAGCTTCTGCCCAATCTTCGGTCCCTGGCCGACCAGATTTGAGTCGCAATGCACCTTCCCATACCACTAATGTGCCTATTCAGCATGGCCTTCCCAACAAGCCCGAGGCAAATGCATTAAGGGCTGGAGACCATCGCATGCCGGCACGGTCCGAGGGGCGTGGGCTTCATGACCACGCAAGAGAATCTCGCTTTCCTGAGCGGGGCGGAGCCGACAGATCTAGAGACATAGTACGTGATAGAGGGTCCGAGCGATCTGCTTCAGGATCCTATACCCAAACTCACGAGAGGGCAAATGAGCGGACACCGCTAGCTGACAGAGAGCGCGCGGACATACGCCATGGCAATGAAAAGGCGCCTCCTACTCGAAATGCTGTTGATGATCGACACAATGGATCGCATGCTAGGGATGTCAGACAGCTACCTCGCGATGATAGACTGGACCGACCTTCAAACGACCGGCTATTTAACGAGCAGCAATCTAATCGTCGAGACGCGGAGATCCCTACACAAAGCGTAAGGGACACACTGATGCTACCACCACGGTCAAACATTCCTCAACACCCCGACAGAGCTGCTCTTATTCAGGGAAACCAGAGTTCCGGTCGAGGATTACCCCCTAGCAATCCTCCTGACCGCCGCTCTGAGGCCTCGAGACACGACAACCACTCCCATCCTGGACGAAGCTCCAGAGGACCATCGCCAAAGCGAGACGATGACCGTCGGATCCCTAGAGATGATGGTCTCCGCGAAGAGCGACCTCCAGTGGATGGGCGTCGTCCGGCCGATGACCCTTCGCGTCTTGCTCAGCCACGATATGAGGAACCTCACGCTCCAACGGGTCCACGGACAGGCCGTCCTCCGAGTGCTTTACCGGTGAATCCAACTGACCGGTTCAGAGACTCAATGAAGGCATCCGCTCTCCCGCCAGCGATCGACCCGAGTCACGGACGTTTGAGCCACGATTCAACTCACAACGGTAGACAGTCTGAGTCGCAATATGGAAGGCTCAATTCGAGCACGGACATACCATCCGGTCCAAGGTTAGCAAACGGAAACCATCCGCCTCCAAATCGGGGTGGTCGGAATGTCAGTGCCCCACAACCGCACCTCAACACCCAGCAACCTGTACTTGGTTCGCAAAGCTCTACTCCTGCCGCTCCAGCACAGGACCGGCAGACGCCAAGCGGACCTTCGATGAGAGGGTCACCACGTAAGCCACCTCCGTTTAACCAACCTATCTCAACATCATCGGCACCTCCAACACCAGTAGCCCAGAGCCCAGAAACAGCCGGCATTCACCCCGATCGTCTAAAAGCTATCCAAGGGTCGGGCGCCGCTACTATAGACAGTACACCTGCAAACGGAGGGCCAACGCATGCCCCGTCGCCAATAGCCATGCCTGTGCCTGGCCCACCAAGAGGCCCGAATAATCATCTTGCCAGTCCTATTGCACAATCTCCGACTAACCGCGGTCCGCCTACAGGCCCATCATTCCCGAACGATAGGAATAGAGATAAACGTTTTGCGGGTCTGCAAGGCGTACTTCAGCAAGTGGGATCGGTACCGGAGAGGTCTGGTCAAGGGGCGAGCATTCGTGGTAGGGGTGGTCGCGCAAACAATGTCAACATGCCATCTCCAATTACGCCTGGCCCGCCTGTCCATAATCTGCCAAGACAGGACGGGCCTGCTCCTCGCGGCGACCTCTTTGCTGGAAGACCAAATGGCATATCGAACCCACAGCAAAGTGAGGGGGATGCAGGCTACGAGCGTGGAGGTAGGCGAGGAGGTGGACGGGACGATTCTGACCGTCGATCTGGCAGACATCGAAGCCGTTCACCCAAGGACAGGATACCTGGAGCATCAGTACGGTCACGCGAGGACGAAGCAATGTATGGTCGAGATGGAACAGGAGAGCGATCCAGACCTAATGATGCACAGCCTGATAGAGACTTGCGAGGAGGTCTTGGACAGGCTGAGAAGAACATTCGCGGTGGAGCTGGCCCCGAGAGGAGAGAATCGCGTGCCGATGAACCTCTGAGGGACACGAGAAGACCCGGCCGGGACGACGGCCCGTATCGAGATCGGAGAGGAGAGCTTGATCAGAGAGACAGAGGTGACCGAAGAGATGGGAGAGATAGAAGAGACGGCGGTGGGAGCGGAAGAAAGCGCGGAAGAGGTGGCGATGAAGGCCAAGGGGAGCGAGGCTTTGCAGATAACAAAAGGCCACGGAGGTGATATGCTGGAGCAGCGGAGTCTTCGTGACTATGTAACATCAAAGCATCATCAACAGCGACGGGGTTTATTCGTTATTTCGACACTTGGGCGGTCTCGGACAGCCATTCTCTCGCTTCAGCAATGAAGATTGTTTGGAGTAGCCTTTCGGGGAGTTTGGAGCGATAATAGCTGTCAGAAGGCAAGGCGTCTTGAGTCAAGGAACAGGCTGGTTTGCCTGCAAGCCTTGCCTATCGAGTTCTACCAATTCAAGAGATTATACTCCAGGATTAGCATTTAGCAATATTATTGGGATTTTCCTCCTCGATAGCTCCACAATCTCTGCCTGCAGGTTCCAGACCGTGAATTGTCGTGCTGAAGAATTCAAGATTCAGAGGCGTGGAGTGTAGATCTTGGATCTTCAGTTCGAGACTTTTGCTGTTCTGTTGGAACTTGTATCATTGGATGGTTTCAACCAGTTCCAAAAGCACGGGCGACGGAAAGAGCAAGCGATAGAAGCGATCCAACAACGGGTTGAGCCTTCTTTTGCGCCTTTTCATGTGATTGGTATTCGGTACTTCGGTAGTGGTTTGTGCTCAAAGCACCAGTACCTACTCACATACTACCTCTTTAGTTTTGTTTAGTCCCTCTTTAGTATGTTGTTGGTAGGTGAAATTGCACCGAAGGCACAGGATTTTTACGAGATGAGAATCATTAGAGAGTCACCCATCACAGTCATCAATCGTCCTTCTCGTCCACCACTTCACCAATAAATAATAAATCACGACTTGTACATCTTCACATCATAATAATACATACATTTCACCTATATACCTAGTCTTCTTACTGAATATCTCCAAAACCGTTATACTCCCGCCGCAATCTACTCGTTACAGCTTCGCCCGCCTCTCCCACGTCCAACTGCTGGGCATTGGAGGCACAGTGGCCACCCAACAGCATTTGGAGCGCATGAATTCTTGATCCTTCGACAATTTTCTACATACTAATCACAGCGTCCCAAGCCATCATCATGGGGCTCACGAGTCGCAAGTTTTCCTTCTCTTCGCTGCGCATTGTAAGTAATTTTCAGCCTCCATGTCCGCAGGAAAACCGACCCCAACCCCGCACCTGTACCTGCGGCATTTGCTGCAGCCACATTCTCGCGACACTTATTGCATTTTGCGAGTCTCCCAACGAGGATAGTAGCTGATAACCCCACAGAAAACTTCTACGCAGGCGTCAGAAGCACCCACAGATTATGACATAGATACATCACCACCCTACAGCCCGACAGAGTCCGAGATGGAGCGACCGAACATTCAGCCACACATGCTGATCGACCTGCGTCATGCATGTGCCATCATAGTAAACGAAACGAACCCTCCTGATCCGGACGAGGAGCCAGATCACCGAGAAACATTGAGGAAATACGAGGAGGACCGCAAGGCCAGACATGCCGCTCAGGCTCGAGCTGCGAAACCACAGAAGATTGATATCAAGTCACAACAGTCAGCAACAAATCGTGCTGAGCAACGTCTGAACGAGAAAGAGCAGAAAGCGTACGCCCGTAAGGTGGAGGCGGAGGCCAGGAAGGAGATTGCGAGGAAAGTCGAATCTCGATTGGCTTGGAAAGAGCATTCTCCAATTCGGCAACTAGAAAACCGAGAGGAGCATCCTCGACAGGATAAAGCTACAAAATATGGAACTCGCCGTCCTCGCGAAGACATCCCGTTGTTCGGACCGGAAGGCGCGGCTTCTTATACCAGTGCGATACCCAAGACTGCAAGCTATGAGGCTCTGCACGGCCAGCGGAGACCTTCGGAGACCGGAAGTGCCGCGAGAATCGAGTTCCTCCCTCCAGTACATGCCACCATAGTCAACAATAGTCGAACCAGACCGAAAGAGGCTCTCGAGCCACTTGAGCCAGTCAACACCGCAGTCTCCAGCAACGTCAAGGGCAAGCAGAGAGAGTCTGATCTCATCGAGCTGTCACCGGTAGCCACAACTGGCAACTTTAGGGGCAAGCAAAAGGAGTTGGATGGATCGAACGAGCCAACACACACTCCACTGTCCGAAGGCGTCAAAGCCACGCTGAAACAGATGGAACGACCGGTTCAGCCAAAGCGCACATTGTCGAACAGTACTAAGGGAAAGCAGAAGGAAATAGAATCACTGATGGATCGCATTGATCCCAAGCCACCCCAAATTTCAACCACCAGCAATCCTCAAAGCAAGCAGAAAGAGGTGGATGAACCTGCTCTCAATCATGTGCGTGATAGTCTTCACTTCCGCCCTAAGACCTCGGCTGCTGTCTGTATAGACTACAGTGGTGCATCGGGTGAATCAAGCAAGTCGACTTCCCGCTCGTATACCGACTGCGACAACAAATTCCCACGCCCCACTTCGACTGCAGCGACTTCTGCAGCTCTCACTCCTGGCGACGATAAAAAGGCTCCCTCGTTTGACTACAACAGGCGCCCATCATATGGTTCGTCTCACCATAGACGCCCGTCCGACGAATCTCATCAGAGTGAAGAAAGCGAACAAGCTAAGCTCTGGAGACAGAAGAAGCTTCTGATTCAACAGGCCGAGGACAGGTACTACGACAGCGGACGTGCAGCGAGACCAGGCAGCCGCGCATCGAAGAGATCGAGGTCCAAACTTTCTATGAGGGAGGACAGCGACTCCGAGTACGAACGGCCGGTGAGCAGGGCCAGCAGCATAGGGAGCAGTATCGCCTCTGGAATCAGCAACTACATCAGACCACGCGCAAGCCAAGACAGTATGCGTTCTGGATTTTCTGATGCTTCCGGTCTGTCGCGATCAGGTAGCCGAAGTAGCAGTGTTGGCCGACGCGGTAGTTGGTGGAAAGGAAGTGGCCTGCGGAGAAAGGGCAGCTGGAGCTCCTTCCGCAGCGCAAGGCCTGAAGAAGAAGAGCCGAGGAAGCTTAAGAAAAACGGCGGACCCAACCTCAACAGGCCGTTGCCTGCGTTGCCTGGTCTGGATCAATACAAAGAGGCCAAGACACACATTGGGCAGCTCATGAAATCCGGTGGCCGTGGGCGCAAGGCAAAGAGAGAAAAGGAGGTTTCAGGGGCAAATCCATACGCTCAAGACCAAATGCGCGGCCACGTGAAGAAAGATTCGATCTCCGCGCCTATTGTCTCCAACGATGGCATAGAGCGCACCCTTCACCGCTACCGTGGGGCGTCTATCGAACATCTATGTGGCCCTGGGAATCTCTCCAAACAGACCTCTATCAATGACTTGCGATCAGAATCTCCTTACACAAACCCGATGTCACCGACACCGCAGGAGAACTCCTTTGGCCGCCCAGAGTCTCCCTATTCTCGGTCTCATACGCGGCAAGAAGATCTTTACAGCCCCTCTTACCTTAAACGGCCAGATTCACCTCTCCAAAGGAACCCTACAAGACCAGACGACCCCTATTCGCGCTCTCAAAGTCGACAACAGGCACAGTCCCCATACGACGACGGTCGCTACGAAAGCTGTGAGGAGACCATGAAGAAAGCCGCCAGACCTCGTGCAGGCTCCAACCGGACCGGCTCATCGAAGGGCAAATTGCAGAAGCAGCCTCCGCCCATGATTCGCGGTCCAAGCTACCAAAAAGAAGTCGAAGCGGGTATCTATCCTAGGCCTATGGAGGTAAACAGGGAGGCTAACATGTATGCGAACGTTTTGAATACGCCTGGTGTAACGGTGCTGGAGAGTCCGAAGAAGGGGAAGAAGATGGAAGAGGGAGGGGAGTGGGAGAGGAAGGGCGGTGCGAAGGGGAGGTTGGGAAGGATGTTTGGGAGAAAGGAGAGTGCGGGGAGGGTGGTTACTGCTAATTGACGATACTGGGCATGATTATGGAGATGGGATTAGGATGATGTTGGATACCCTTTTGGAGGCTTCCGCGATTTTGCATACAGTACTCGGCATCTTGGTCGACATTCTGCTGCTCTAGTTGGGGAATGCATGGTCTTTTTCTAACATTTTGGGAACAGAGGGGGGCGTCTTGGGCATACTGCTGGGAAGCGGCTCATCATAATGCATATATACCACACATCACAAGAGCTCGCCATATATTGTATATACTTTTTTACTAGCCACTGACTGTTCATTTATCCTTTCAGCTTTTCGCTTTCTGAAACTGAAGACATTGGTTAGGACCCTCAGCGGCTCAGCCCCAATTCCAACATGTCATCGTTTAGCCTTTGCTTGAACTTCCAGTTGCTGTCGTTGGTGTGACATTGGGATTTTCTTGGGCCTAGCGTTAGTTAGGGCTTGTTATGTTCCCCGCCATACGCCGCCAGCAGCTCTGACATCCCTCTAACCATCTAATAATAAGACAGCCATGCCGCCAATACCTCCAATCTTCACTCTCCCCATCCAGCCCAATGGGCGGATAACATGGTACGTGCTTTCTGATCCAAATCGTTCGTGAAAGACAATAATACTGACTTCTTATTGACAACCACAGCACGCAACCCTCCGCCCGCATCTACCTCCTCACCTTCGAATTTCCCCCCGATAACCGCCTGACCCCCTCCTTCTGCAATTCATTTCTGCTCGCGCTCGATATATTGGACCACCGCTTCCCCAAAGGGGTAGTAGTGACGACGTCGGGGATACCGAAGTTTTACAGCAATGGGCTGGACTACGATAGTGCGGTGAAGGAAGGGGAGAAATTCTTTAGTGGGAGTTTGTATCCGCTTTGGAGGCGGCTGTTGACGTACGCTCATCTCAAAGCGCCAAAAAGCAGGGAGGCTTCTCGTCAAGAGACTTGTCTGTCTGACTGATGGACTGGATCTAGATACCCGATGCCGACCATCGCCCTCCTCCCTGGCCACGCCTTCGCGGCCGGCTTGATGACGGCCATGATGCACGACTATCGGTTGATGAACCCACACCGGGGCTTCCTGTGCCTCAACGAACTCGACTTCGGTGCGCCGTTGAAGGCGCCCATGGCGTCGGTTTTCAGACAGAAAGTGCCGAATCCGAATACGTTTCGAACGATGGTTTTGGAGTCGAAGAGATATGGGGCGTTGGAGGGACTGAAAGAGGGCTTGGTGGATGGGCTCGGGGGTATGGAAGAGGCGGTGGTGTTTGTGCGGGAGATGGGGTTACTTGATCGGGGGAAGACGGGGGTGTATTGGAGGTTGAAGCAAGAGATGTGGCGGGAGACGGTGGGATATTTGGACCAGGTTGAAAAGGGTGAGAGGAGGTGGGAGAAGGAGATGGAGGATTATTCAAGACGGCAGGAAGACGAGAAGAGGAGGGTTGAGGAGTGGGAAGGACAAAGTTCGGGCGGGAGGTCAAAATTGTAAGCTGGGGCTTGCTAGGTGCGGGCTTTGTTTGGGTACATTATGACGGCGGAGTGGCGGAGTCTACAGGAAGTCGACGCCAGGGACCAGAGCTTACGGTTGTATCATGGGGGGAGGAGGGGTTTTTTTTTGACTGGGCATCGGTGTCACGAAGGCATTGACGGTGCGCAACGTCTTGAACGTTCTATTTATTACCACAAATCCGCCATGGAACAGCCAGGCGAACGGTGCAATTCAGCATAAATTACGGCAAACACCATATCCATAACGAAAGACGACATCTCAAGCGATCGAATCCATCGTCTCCTCCATTGGGGCGAAGCAGCCGGGCCGAAGCGCACAAAACATCGACTCATTAACATCATTATTAGAAAGACGATTTTGAGCAGGCTATTGCCAATCAACTCCCACATATCACAATTTCTTTTCTTTCTTTCATATCTGAAGTGCTGACTACTCATTACTGTCTACAGAAGTACTAATATAATAACCTTGAGGTTCCTAATTGACATATGAGGCACCTTTACAACAGATCACCCACGACATTTCAAACGTTTTCTGAGCCATCCATCTGATACTACACACACCCATCGTCCTTCAGCGCCATGGCTTCGTCCTCTCCATCCCTAACAGCTAATATAGAAATCTTCTCCCCAGCTACCCTCCTCCAATCGCCCCATCTCCCCGCCGTCGTCAAACTCCTAAACTACACCTACAATCAATCCCACATCAACGGCCGAAACGGCCGTCTCCTGCCCCCAGACCCTACCACGCGTTTACAATCCCCAACCCAGCTTTCCTCCGAATTAGAACCCGACGGCTTTACTATTTTGATGTTTTCTTCCGAAATCTCGCAGCATGAGGATATCGAAGGCCTTACCATCAACAGCCCGAAAGGGGCGACGCTTATAGCGACCGCGAGCGCGAAACCGTACCTACCTACGAAGCCTGAGGATGCGAGAGACAAGGCGCATTTGCTTTTCAAGCGGCCGCCTCCTGATGCTAGCGAGTTTGACATGAATGATAAAAGCGAAAACAGCGATGGTGGGGAGGAGAGATGGCCGAAATGGGAGATATTGGCCATGGCTGTGCATCCGAGCCTGCAAGGTCGCGGTCTGGCCTCCATGCTCCTAGAACGGGTGATTGAGGACATCAAATCGCGCGCGTCTGCTTCCATGCCGCCCCCGACTCCAAAATGGCGGCCAAAATACGACATCAACGATGCCAGCGGATCTGAAACTGGAAACACTCGAGAAGGCAAAGTAGGGAACGGTAAAGTAATGCTTATGCTCTCAACCATGCTCGAGTTGAATGAATCATACTATCTCAAACGTGGGTTCACAACTACTTCGGCGAGGAGATTTGAGCCGGGGACGATGGGTAGTATAGACGGGTTTAGCGCCGTGGAGATGATGCGGTGGGTTGATTTGTGGCCGTCGCCTTCAAGGTGATGGGCGATGGATGGACGTGCTATTTGTTGGATTTGGGTGGCATTCTTTAAAGGTCTGGGCATTCGATACATGACAGCAGGCTTTTGCATATCCATATAAAGACGGAATGCATAACGAGTGGGTGCATGAAGACATAAGGAGTGTGTGTATGTACGCAAGCGCCCTTCCTTCCCTCCGGTTCCTCCAACCGTCCAATCGCTTCCAACCAAATCACATCGACAAACCATAACCAGCCAGCTAGCTCCCCCAACCAACTACTCATGGATCCCATCCAGCCCGCCCACCCACTCACTCACTCGATACCACCACCACCACCACCCACCCACCCATTACCAACCAACCCCCACCTCTCCCACCTCCGGCACACATCCCCACACCCCCGGGAAAACGCGCACGCAACGTCCCCCAACAGCAAAGACCAAACCCCCCCCCCCGACAAAAAAAAAAAGGACAACAACCCCCCCCCCCCCCCTCCCCCCCCCCCGGCGCATCAAACCGGCACCCAAACCCCCAAAAAAACTAAGAACCCCCCCCTCCCGGCGGGCCCCCGACGACATCGTCATCGGGGTTGCCCTCGGGGCAGGGGATCCCCACCTGCCCGCCCCCAGCGCCCTCGGCTTGGACCCAGCAGGTCGGCCAATCCGGGTCCTGCGCCACGGGGGGCGTGGTCGTGATGCCGGGGTACCCCTCGTCCTCGGTGTCCGGCTGGGGGTGGGGGTGGGGCAGACCTGCTGCGAGGAGGAAGAGGAGGGAGGAGGGGAGGAGGAGGAGGAGGGTGGTGGTGGTGGTGGTGGTGGTGTGACGACGGAGGTGTGGAGGCGGTGGGTGGAGGAGCGTATGTATGTGGTGGGATGGATGGATGGATGGATGTAGATGGATGGTAGGTGGAGATTTTTTTTTTGGTTTGGGTTGTGGAGTTGTGGGAAGAAGGATGGAAGAGAGGAAGAGTGGAAGGGAAGGGCATGGAGACTTTCTATACATCTCGCGCAAGACTTCCTGGGGAATCCATGAGTCAAACGCACGTTTCACACAAGCCGTATATATGCCCTGATGATGGGCTGTGGCTGAATCCGCGATTCGGTGTTTTCCTCTGAGGGGACTCCGGGGTTTCGGTGTTAAAATAGGTATGCTGCCCGTTTCACACTGTCTGGGCGTCCTTTTCTCCGTCGCCGCCGCTTTTGCCACTACGGAATCGAATCGCTCTTGACGAAAAAGAACGCAGCCAGTGACCTCATCACGACAACTCGCGCTGTTTCACAAGCCGCCTTCTCCACCCACTCACCACTATCCCCCCGTACCCAACAGCGCTCACATCTCCCCTCGGACCGTACCAAAAAACCAAAAACCTCAAACAGCCCCCTGAACACAAGAAAACATACCACAAGCAAACGAAGCAGACCAAGTCGACAAATCCCCCGTTCTAACTTACTCCTACAAGTTCAAGCTCGCCACAGGGCATATTCAGGGCCCCCCCTCCGTCCTCCCGACAAAGTCGTTCCTGACAAGGCGAAATGAACGTTTGGTTTTCCGCAACTGACAGAAGAAACAGAAAATTTGAGCTGCTTTGACCAGAGAGCATGAGAGCAGAGCTACGGGCAACAGTGATCAAGTTTCAAGTAGTCCAGAACATGGATTGCAAGATGACTCATAACTATCATTTGAACATCTCCAGCAGGTTGGAAAGCAGTATCTTAATGCCTAATTCAGCTTGAACACATTATTCAATTTTCACATCCCCTTCCTCGTAGATTTCTCGTCGAACAAATCAAGCCGCAGCTGCCGCCTTCGCTTCAGGTTCCGCATTAGCACCGCTGGCAGCATTAGCCCTTGCCATGTTCTCCATGCCTAGAGTGGGCACGACACCCACTCTCTCCTTTGCCAAAAGATCCACCAGCAGCGGGTTGGGTCTGTTGTCTCTGTTGGGCTGGAGAACGGCTTGGCTATCCCTATACCTCTTGACACTCTCTAGGTAGTTGTCGAAGAGGTAGCTAGAATCCAATGGGCCGCCTTTTGCTTCGGGATGGAACTGGGTCTTAACAATATAAGCGGATTGCTTGTGAATAAAGGATATGCTCAATGCTCACGGAAAAGATAGGCCGACTTTTGTGTATGATGCCCTCATTCGAGGAATCATTCAAGTTCACGAAGTACTATGTATACAGCGTTAGCGGTCGTTATGGCGCGGTACGGAGGAAGTTGTGGTTACAAAGGTTCTTACCTCTTTGAAATCCGAAGGCAGTGTGTGGGCGTCGACGGCGTAGCCGTGGTTTTGCGATGTGATGTGCACTCGTCCGGTCGTCAAATCCAAACTTTTTGGTCAGCACATCCACAATCCATTTAAAGAGCTACTTACCAGGGGATGTTGTGGGCGCGATTCCCGTACTGCATCGTCTGTTAGTGTGTAAACAATTCTGAACCACCTCTCCGCTTACTTTGAGCTTGCTGGTTCGGGCTCCTGCAGCCAGGGCTACCAGCTGATGACCCAAGCAGATGCCGAAAACCGGTAGCTGGGAGGTCTGAAAGACCGTTCGAACTAGCAAACACATCAGCAGCTGGTCATGTGGGTTTTTGCCTCGATGCCTCAGATCGTGGTAAGGCCATGCAATCTTACGAGTGTGAACTGTCTCATGACAATACGTAGGGTCCCCAGGGCCATTGCTGATGAAGACACCGTCGAAATGGTGTGCTGTATTGCAATGCTATAGTCAGTACTGCCTTGCGCCTTTCGTGTAAAATGTCTTGGCTGTAGGGCTGAGAAAATACGCACCGACTTTCTCCAAGGGGAAATCAAACGGGAAACAAGTCACAGAGCAGCCTTTGGAGAATTCGGAGTCAGCATTCCTCATATCACACAAAAGAATGTACATTTATTTGCATAATGTGCAGGGAGAATCCGAAGGGTGTCCAAAGCCTTTTTTTTTCCAGAACAGTTCTTGTAATCGAAGTATTGGTCACACAGAGAAAGTAATATGCTCCACGGCACCTTACTTACCTCTGCCTACCAGACTGCGTAAAATGTTTTCCTTTACCTGTGAATGAAAAAAGTCAGAATCGCAACTCACGAATCCTAGTAGATTTGATTCGACGTGGGCAAAGGAAGCCCATTGAAAGACTCACCCCACAATCTATCAAAGCAACGTGCATATCGCCTGTGCCTGAGCTTACGTGGAAGGGCTGTTTGGTCGAGACTTTGCGAACCAAGTTGATTTGCTACGAAGGTTAGCCGAAACACAGGCGTAAAACATATCAGGATACTCACTTCTGGATCAACAAACGCCTCATCTTGCTGTAGAGCGCTTAGAGTCAGCACTCTTTCTTCCTTTGGATTGTGCCTCGTGACATATGCAAGGACAGAAAGGGTCTTCGGCCCCCAAGCACTTCCCAATCCGCCTCGTGGTACTGATCCAAGAACGTACACTCCGAGAATACGTACCTCCTCATCATACTCTTCACCAATAGTTATTTTTGCAAGTGTGCTTCCTTGCTCCCGCAAATACGTAACAATTGCTCGAGTATCCACTCCAGTGATGGCAGGCTATATTCAAAGTCAGCATCTCTGGCATTGTTTGAATCCATGTACATCTAAGGCGATCAACTAGAGAGGGACGTAACATACAACACCCTCTCGTGCACACCACTCGGAGAGACTCTCCACCGCGGTCCAGTGTGAATAGTTGGTTGCAACATCGGCCACAACCACACCCACAGCTTGAATGTTCTATGCATATATCGCGGTTAGCATTGCTGATGTAAAACAAAAGCACGAGTCACAAGATAATTGGAGGAGGAGATGAGGGCTTGTGCTCCCAGAAAAATCTGCCCTGAGACCCATTCTGCTACAAATTAGGGAAAACCACTCAGAATGTACGTACGGGTGACTCGAAGTATTTCAATAGGCCGTTTTCATCTCTGGCGGAAGATGGCACACCGTAGTTACCGATCAAGGGTTGAGTGAAGACGAGTCTGGGGAGTGATTCTGTGGTCAGTATTGCCAGTTCAAGAGGAGGTTTTGCGCCTTCAGGCATCAATTTACAGCGAATAAATCCTAAGAGACGTACATCTGTCCACGATACGAAGGGTCCGTAAGTGACTCAGGATAGCCCACCAACGAGGTAGTGAAGACAGCCTCTCCCGATACATTGCTCCTAATCATTTGTGAGTCACTGATCGCTCATAAACGAAAGATCTCAGGATTACTTTGCGCCGAAAGATTTCCCATTGAACACGGGACCATTCTGGCATCGTGTCAGCACTGTCCATAACAGCTAGTATTTTCATAGGCATACCCTGATCGTCAGGTTGGCGGTATCGAAGGAAGGGGGTGTTCTTCTCTGTCTGGATGGCGTAGGTTGCTGGCGAGGCGTATTGTTCTCAACATTGGCGAAAGAGCGGGTCTGTAGCCCAGACATGAATGGCTTCTTGCCCGTCACTGGCTTTGTGCCAACGCTCAAGAGCCCCACGATGGGTTTTTGAAGACGAGTGAACATTGTCAGGTTCAGTTTCGAGATGTGTAATATTCTTTAGCGCAGCGGCGTTTCAGTTTACCGAAGCTTTCCAGAGATGGTCTGTGAGGAGAGTGTCAGGGAGAAGATAGTATAGGCATGGAATGAATCTTTTACCAGAAATGTAATCCTAGGTTGTAGAACAATTAGCATGAATTCCTGTCATGAAGTGGATGGCGGCTGGCAGGTGCTACAGACAAGAGGATGTGGGGCAGTTGGGATCATACCTGAGAAGTATAGACCGTAGGCGAACAACGCATACGAGCGGCAGTGCTCCTTGCACTCAGTGTTGTGAGGTGTCCAGGTTGTGAAGGGGAGCTGGGGAGACGGAGGAGTAGGAGGTGCGGGTTTGTGACCGCTACGAAAATTTGGGTGGAGCGCGAGATATGGGATTCAATTGCGCAATTGGTTTGAGAAGGCGACTCGGTGCCGAAGTGAGCTGCCTTAAGCTGATTGATTGGAGTAGGGAGTGGTATTGGAGTAGGGAGTGGTACGAAGTATTACGCAAAAGTGATGTTGTGGTTGAGAGGATAGAATTTTCATCAAAAGCAATCTTTTTCGTGAATTTTTGCCGACGGAATTTTTGACACACGTAACCTAGAGTAGTAGGGCTGAGTTCGACTATCCCCTCGCGGGGTAGTAAGTCACCCTCCGGATAGCGCACTCCCCGATTACACTATCCGGGTTGAGGATGACTAATCCTTAACAAGGATAGTGTATGATTTAGGGATGATAACCGCTACAGCCTACGTGTTGAAAAGCCGAAATCCTTCTCCGGTTGGCGTGAATTGCTCGATGACCCCCCACTTCACTCCAAGACAGGCATAGTTGAATCAGAAAAGTCTATCATAACAGTATCTTCGATTCATCATCTTTCAAGAGTCTAGAGGATGTAGATATTGCCGCCACTCTGATCCAGACAACTGAGAGGTGTTTCTTTGCACTTTCAGAGTCCGAGTCATCATAGACAATGTCCTTTACCGACCAAATCCAATGTCCTTTACCGACCAAATCCAATGTCGTCGAAAAAGAGCTTTGCAGCATGGAACAACACTCAACACGCTTGCCTATATGGATACCCAGCGCCGAGCAGAGTAGAACAATCGCTGCCAGGGCAGTACGTGTCCCCACTCTTCTCTTTTGCCGTCCGGGACCCAGCTTGCAAACAGGGTCGAACGTTCGGGGTGGGGCATGACGGCTAGGACTCTGTTCTAATTAATGACATGCTATATGCACCGCGCAGCCGAATAGTGTGTCGCTTACCTTCCATCAGTGGAGCTTACTGCTGCAATTCCCAGCGGACTGCCGTTCGGATTTGCCGGATATTTCTCTGTAGGTTCGAGGGTACCGTTGTCCACGTATCTCATCGCTACCCTTCTGCTAGCTACCAACTGCTGCGGTGTTGATGGTGCTTTGACCCTTGCTCGGCCTTCTCGGTGGGCTACCGCGATAGGGAGCGCGCTGTTTTGCATGCCGTGCAAGAAGACGTTAGGCGCGGTGTCCGAGTCCGTGATCTTGACCATGCACGCTCTTGCCTCATATTGCTCTGAAATGTTCGTTTCGAAAGTGGGCCAGCCTTCTGCGCCGGGAATGATGCTTTGGAGGCGAGAGAGGAATTGGCATCCGTTACAGACTCCCAAGGTGAAAGTATTTTTGCGTTCGAAGAATGCTCGGAATTCTTCGCGGACACTGGGCTTGAGCAGGACGGTGGAAGCCCAGCCACGGCCGGCACCTAGAACGTCGCCTGTGAAGCCTCAGTATTTATTCGTAGGCCAGTTTTATAGATTTATGGAGTAAGTAAAAGGGGCGGTAACTGGGGAGAGAAGAGACGCGTACCGTAAGAGAAACCTCCACATGCAGCGAGGCCGACAAAGTTGGACAGCGATACCTTGCCGAAGATGAGGTCGGTCATGTGGACATCGATTGCGGTGAAACCAGCCTAAGAAAGGGCAGAGTCAGCAATCCGTGTATAAGTTACAAGGCGCGGGGATGAAAGCGGTAAATCCAGGATCGACTTACAGTCATGAAGGCAAAGGCCATTTCAGATTGCCCGTTTGTCCCTTGCTCGCGGAGTATGGCGACTCTTGGCTTGCTATTCAATGAAAGAATGGTGGGCAATTTGCTGGTGAAAGGTAGGATGTTATCCTTAGGGTTGAAATTCAGGTTGTAGGAAAGTCCAGCGCTAGATGTATCGAGTATGCTGTCGAATTCTTCATCCGCACAAGCTGGATTGTCACGGAGGCGTTGCATTTGATGCGACGTTGCTGACCATGTCTGCTGAAGCAATGTGCGGCTCTGCCGGTATACCAGTTGAGAGCCGTGGTAGATGGTAAGATCTTGCTGGGAAGCAGGGGCCACGCGGCCAATCTTTTTGATCAATTTTGGCGGTGGTCCACATGTTGCGAAGCATCTATGGAAATGAATCTCGTCGCGCTTGCGGACTTGGAAAACGGCTCCCAATTCTTCATTGAAAAGAGAACTTAGGACATCTGCGGTGTCTGTTGTTCGGCACACAGCATCAACCATTAGATTGACTCCGCAGTGCCCCGCAAACATCATTTCGACGATCGTAGTGAAGAGACCTCCATCACTTCGATCATGGTACGCGAGGACGACGCCCGCTTCGTGAAGCTGCTCTATGGCGTCGAAGTAGTCCTTGAGCAATTGGACGTTACGGACATCGGGAGCCTCGTTCCCCACCTGTCCGAAAACCTGTGCCAATGCAGAACCACCGAGACATTGTCGTGATTCAGCCAGATCGACCAGAAGCAGGACTGTCTCACCAATGTCCTGCTCTTCAGGACGTCGCAGAGTAGGGGTCCAATGGCGAATGTTCTTCACGGGAGAAAAGGCCGAGATGACCAAAGATAAGGGTGACGTGACCTTTCGATCCTCTTGCGTGCGTTTGTCTTTCCAAGCCATCGACATGCTTGTAGAGTCTTTGCCGACAGGCACACTGATACCCAATTCAGGACAAAGCTCCATGCCAATTGCTTCAACAGCTTCGTAGAGAGCGGCAGCTTCACCGGGATGTTTGGCAGCCGCCATCCAGTTTGCTGAAAGGCACACTCGTTCAAGAAGAACATCTGCTGCTGCGATGTTCATAAGACTTTCTGCTACTGCCATACGTGCCGACGCAGCTGGAGATATCAGTGCCAGGGTTGGTTTCTCTGGAGGAGAAGAACTCGAAATCAGCAATGTCTCGCGACTCATCGTCATCAGGTGCCAGCGATATTTACGTACCGCCCATCGCCATTGCCTCCCCAGTGTTCGTTCCAAGCTTCAAGGAAGTCGCTGTTATCCCAACATCTGCCACAGGGACCTGAAAACAACCGACATTCTGATCCCGGACAACTAGGCCTGATACACTTCGGTCTCCTATCGTAATCAGAAAAGACTTCGAACCTACTGAAGGCAGCTTTAGTACTCTCTGGATGGCTTCTTCGAGAAAGCCGCTTTTCATTTTGGGTAGGTAGGTCACTAGGCTGCTGTCAAACGATGGTAGCGAAGGCTTTCGAGACTCCACGATGCGAGATAGCTTCGGCGGCTTGCCGAAAAGTGTTTCCATTGGAAGATTGATTGGTTGTTTAAATTCATTTGACTCCCGATCCGTCAACAGGAGTCTGTTTTCTCTCCCTCCTCTTTCGCCATCAGTCTTCCCCACCACCGAGTAATCTGTTCGAGATCTCAAGATCAGTGTTGTTTCTTCGGAACATGAATTGAATTGACACATGTTCTTGGAATACAGCAAGACCAAAAGCAGTAGTTCGCTCCGGCGGCCTGTCATGCAACCTGAAGAGGACTGATTCCGAAATAACTCACTGCATCTTTCACGGAGAGCAATTGCCTTGAATGCGTTGATGCTCGCCGGAGATATTGCTATCACGTATCTTTCTTGAGCTTCGCAGCACCTGTGAAGTAGTGGTAAGCAGAAGTATACTTGTGGGATGATGTGCCGTGAATTATCACCAAATTTCCAGCGGACTCAAGCCACGGTCAGCATTATCGACCTCCCTGAGTTCTATCTTTGCACCCAATCCCGAGTCATGCACCAGCTCTGGGATACCATTTGAAAGCCCTCCAGCACCTATGTCATGTATGAATAATATCGGGTTATCTGAGCCCATGGCTACACAAGCATTGATCACTTCTTGTGCCCTCCTCTGCACCTCTGCATTCCCACGTTGCACACTGGCAAAATCCAAATCCGCAGAATCTTCAGCTGAGGTTTGAGAACTTGCGGCCCCACCCCCAAGGCCGATCAGCATTGCGGGTCCCCCCAACACGACAATAAGCGACCCTGGCTGGACGATTGAGGCGTCTTTGTGAGCATGGAGCGGCCTTATTGTGCCCAAGCCACCAGCGAGCATTATCGGCTTGTGATACCTGAAGCTCGTAGCGTCAGATTCGACTCAAGACATCACCCGCAAAACACACTCACCCCCTGAGTTCCACGCTTCCGTCGATAGGGACTTTAGCTAGAAAGGTCCGAAAGTACCCCGCGATGCATGGACGGCCGAATTCGTTATTGAAAGTGGCACTGCCGATCGGACCTGTTGTGATTAGTAGCGAACTTCAAGGTATCGTAGATGGAAGTACCCTCAAGCATGATGTCGAGACCGCTGGCAATATGGCCAGGTTTTGACACACCTTCCAACTCCCAAGGCTGATAAAAGCCCGGGATGAGTAGACTTGAAACATTGAAGCCAGTCAGTCCAGCCTTTGGGCGTGAGCCCCTACCCACGGCTCCTTCATCACGAATCTCTCCACCTGCACCTGTCGCGGCCCCAGGAAATGGTGATATTGCACTTGGATGATTGTGAGACTCGGCTTTGATGACATAGTACATCCGCTCATTTATCTGTGTCCATTCTTTTGACAAGTGGAGAGGGGCAAAAAAGGTCGCATTCTGGCCTTCCTGCGCATCAAGTACGGCCTTGAAGCATTTCAGAGTCAGCACTTCCCCTTTAAGATGTCTTTGAGTGGTAGTACATGTCTAGAGGGCGTTGGTTTCCGAACCACATCTTGAGACTTGGTCTTAAGGGCTGCAAGGGGACATTAGTAGAAAGGACGACTTACCGCGTTATCACTATAGGCACTGACCACGTATCTTGGGGACTTTTGGTTGGTATTACGAATCATAGAGAAGAGGGATAAGTCCTTCTTGACGTCGTCAATCGTATAGGAAGCGTTAAACTGCTTGTGCCTACAATGTTCTGAGGATTTAGCAATTTTTTTACAGATTAACATCATGATTCCAGAAATACCTGAATTGATCTGAGCGAACATATATAGCTCCACATCGAAGGGAGATCTCCCTAATCCGCCTTCGCCAGTGAATTTAGAGACCAAGTATTCAATCTCTGAATCATCGAGCGCCAGTCCCATAGTCTTATTAGCCCTCCGAAGAATTTCATAGGGATCGTTGCCTTCAACGAAGAGATCAATGATCTTCTGCATAGATTTGAGAAATTAAGTAATTGAACAGAGTTTGGGATGGATGCGAAGACACAACTTAGGAAGGAGGTGCTTTAAAATTTACGTACGGCGGGAGCTGGAGCATGTTCTCCAAACATTGTTTCGAGATTAGGCATATTGATGCTTAAGTCTTGGGTCATTTTATCATGCAGCTCCTTCTTTGCCTTCTCCACATCAAAGTCTTCGTCCGATATGATCTTGAAAATTGTGCCCCTCTCAATCCTCTTCACGGAATTCCCAAACCCGCAGACTTGGGCGATAGATGTCGCTTTGGAAGACCATGGAGATAGAGTGCCCTTTCTCGGCTGTACAAACCATGTTGTCGTATTATCCTCGTCTGCCTCCTCTTCTTCGAGATACTCATCGCCATAAGTGAGCAGTTGGTTCAAGTCATTTTGATTATAGTCAGTGGGAGTACCACTGTCATGTAGCGCCACGAAGTGGACCCATCGAGCGCGAACATCTTTGACATGAAGCTGGTTAGCGAGTGCTCTTCTCCGGAAGTCGGACAGGGCACTGGAGCCTAGGCAGGTGATATAGGACATATCAGTAGTGATAATCTGAATGAATATCTAGATGTTCAATATCTGGAGTCCGACTTATGCTAGTGATGCAGTCGCGAGCATGTACTGTAAATACCGCAAAAGTCTGGAATTTGACGTATCATGATGATGTTTTGGGAGAGCAGGTTGAGAGTGGCATGCTATGTCGACAAAAGTGGGACATTTTTTTTTGGAAAAAATCTTATCTTATCAGATCGACTTTCGGCTCCCTCGGTTCTTCTTTCGTGCCAAGACTTCCGCCCCGCGCCAAGCTGCAAGGCGTGGGCCCAGGGCAGGCATGGGGCGGGATTGGGCAATTTCATTGGCGGGGCACAATTCAGGAAAAATGTGGCCCGATTTTCAATATACACTTGCGAGGGTATATAAGATGGTGGCCCCAGCAGGTTACAAGAGAGTTGAAGACATCCCAGTACTTTCTACTCCGTAAATCGCCAAGAGATGCGATTTCCTCGCAGCCTTCGCCCCTTCCGCCTTCTCCGACAAGATTTGCACAACCTTCGAGTTCGCTATGTATCCGACTGGACAGTATTCAACCAGCTCGTAGTAGCTTCTGCCGTCTATGTCTTCTTCACCAATTTGCTCCCGGGTATCACCTTCGCAAGTGATCTATATGTGCTGACTGGGAAGTCATGGGGAACAATCGAAGTGGTATTCAGTACTGGGCTCTGCGGAGTCATATTCAGCATGTGGGTCCAAATGAATCCCCTGTCTTCGCATTCCAAATCTTGTGGACCTGTAAGAATTGATACCAGAAAGAGAAAAGGAGGCTCATGAGGGCCGTACAGATTCTCGATTCAGCCCCTCACAATCCTAGGCGTGACCGGACCATTCTCGGTACTTGCTGAGAACATATATTCATTATGTATCGGCTCTTTCAACGTACGTTGAGTAGAGACCTAGGTCTCCGCGCACGTGTGTTAATCACCGATTCTTTAGATACCATTCCTCCCCTTCACGGCGTGGTCACTCATCCACGCAGGATGGATGCACTACCTTCTTGCCATTTTCAACGCTCACGACTGGACAATGCGCTATGTAACAACATTCTCTACCGAGATCTTTTCCCTTCTGAACAGTATCATTTATTTCCACAAAGCTGTACAAGAGCTGCAACGAGCTCATAGTGCCCTGTCATTCGCCGCATTTCTCTACGCAATCGTTGGCGCAATTGGTACTATGCTGGTGGCCATATTTCTCTCGACCGCCGAGTCTTGGAAACCGCTCTTTCATAGATACCTTCGAATGGGACTCGCTGAGTATGCGGCCGCTATCAGCATCATAATCTTCATCGGGATGCCGCACGTCGGTGAGCTAGCGTCATTGGACAAGCAAACACTGCAAGTCAGTAGCCACGCCTTCCGGCCAAGTAGTCCTGATCGCTCTGTTTTCTTTATTCAATTCTGGCATCTGCCGGTAACCTGGATCTTTGCTGCTATAGTTCCAGGGCTCATTATAACCATTCTGTTCTTCTTCGACCACGAGGTCAGTAGCATCATTTGCACCATTGACAGATATGGCACCAAAAAGCCTGGTGGCTTCGCCTGGGACATTGTTTTGCTTGGAACGACAACAGCACTCTGTGGGATCTTGGGAATACCGCCTGCCAATGGGCTTTTACCTCAAGCACCTCTCCATTCAGAGAGCCTTCTCCACTCCGAAAAAGAGATGACTGCCGTCTCTATGACAGGCGAGGAGAAGATAGAGGAGAAGTCGGAAGTGCGAAGGGTGTATGAGCAAAGGTGGAGCGCTTTTCTGCACGCTGGAGCGATCTTAGCCTTCATCAGCCCGCCTCTCCAGCTCGTTCTCGGTATGACTCCCACAAGTGTATTGGCAGGACTGTTCCTGTTCATGGGTGAGCAGAGTCTTGCTGTGAAGTAAGCATACCACGCCTGAGAGTGACTGATGCCTCGTTGACCTGACCGCTAGTCCAATACTCTACAGGTCTTTATACCTTTTCACCCCTCCTTCAGAGCTACCAACATTGCCCACAGCTGTCCAGGGCTACCTTGGCATACACGTGTACACAGTCGTACAGATTGTGTTAACTGTAGTAATATTTATCGTGACGCTGACAAGAGGTGCTCCTGCATTTCCAGTCATCATCATTGCTTTGGTGCCAGCCAGGCTGCTACTAATGAACAAGCTATGGAGCAGAGAGACTTTGAGGTTTGTCGATGCTTGGGCTTGTAGAGATGGCACTCCTGAAGATGACGAGGATCGAAACGCTGCTACTGAATCTCGGCCCGATATTGAGGGGCATAGCAACAAAGCCGAGCAACGAAACAGTCCGGCAGTATGAAAGCCAATAAGAATGGATTGAATGGGTGGCATGTGTGGCCGCAAAGCAAATAACAGCAGTAAAGTCACTCGTTTTGAAAAGTACGACACTCTCTGGCGCACAAGACTCGTGAACTCAAACACCAACGTGGCTCATAGTGTTCAAGAGCCACAGCTACATACGAATACAGAGAACCTGATAAGGAGGTCTTCCGAGCCAATCAGGATCGACCTTGTGGATGTTTTTGAAATTTATTAATATTGTTCTAAAATAACAACGACATGGAGAGGATAATCCGGCGGCAGACCACCGAGAATAAAACGTCCCAAATCCACGAGTTCTCGCTCAAGATGTTAGAATCTTAGTTCAACGCGGTCGGGCTGGAACTCATCATTTCCAAATCTCTCCAAGCAACCCTTATGACACACTTACTTAACACATAGAGGAAAATCCACTACTTAACAAGAATCGCAGCTCCAACGTCTTTTGCAAACTTCCTCAACATGGACTCAAAAGCACCAAGAATGGAGAACCTCAACCTCCAAACAGCTCCTTTCTTAAAACAGCTGCCAATAGAGATCCGAACCGAGGTCTATCGCAATCTACTTTCCACTAAATATACCAAGCACCCTTCGGTCTGCCGGCAAGTAAGTTTTTTGGCCTAAATTCCCTTGTTCTGATTAACTCTGCCGCTTATTCGGCCAATTCCACATTCAACTAATAACATAGACGATGTGATTAGTGGCCAGTACATGCAAAGCTTTGGCCTGGCCATGCCTATCATTTAGACCCCCTCATCCTTCGAACAAACCGTCAAGTCCACAGAGAAGCTTCTACGGTGTTGTATCACGAGAATCTGTTCGTTCGAGTTCGCAGCACCAGCAAGAACCTTGGGCACCTGATGAACATAAAAGGGATACCGTTTTTTCTGGAAGGTTGCAAAGCAGAGACTTTCAAACACTGTGCTATGTCGGTGGACTTCAGTCGTCTGAACACTCCACTCGGAGTCAAGAGTCAAGAAGAAAACCTATGTTACATCATTGTGTCAGATGATGTCCAGCTCCTCTGCCAGGGCTTCTTACTCCAACACACCGTCGGTAGCGGAATTTTCAAGTACTGCCAGTTCAAGGTCACTATTCACTGTATGCTTGACGACATGCTTAGCAAAAACCCTGCTCAAACATCGCCTCAACGCCGCTTGCTGGAGCCTTTCACCGTACTTCATAGCGTCCCTCATTTCAAGATTGCCGGCCCTGCAAACACTGAGTACTGCGCTAGTATTGCAGCACAAGTGTCTCGTATGGCACCTACTGTGGAGGAAGACTTCCACAACGTGATCGAGCTGAGGGACAAAGGGCATCAACATCTTGGTCGAGATGATCTCAAAGGCGCACTAAGATTTTACAGGACGGCCTTTTCCCACATTCTAAGCACTTGCTCACCGCGCAAGACTGTGGGGACCGACTGGACAACATCCCAGCCTGGACTGCCAGATACCATTATCGCTACGTGGCTAAATCTCGTAACCAACCTCGCTTTACTACATTACAGACTCGAAGAATGGGAAGATGCCCATGTCTGGGCTTGCTATGCCACACAGATTGATCCACGCAAGAACGTGATGAACTTGCACGCCAAGCTAGTCTATCTGAAGGCAATTTCGAGCGCGCGTTTGAGCAAACACCCACAGGCTGTGGAGGAGTTGTGCGAGGGATTGAAGTTCGTGACTAAAGAGGCATACAAAGACAAGCAGCTTCTTGCAATGAGGCGGGAAGTAAGGTTTGAGATCAAGGGGCTGGGTGGTATCAGGTTACTCAAAGCTATGGGCATTGGCTTTTTGTGAGCGGCAAGTCCGGCTGTTTGAGGGGCATGGTTGGAGGAGGACAGGCTTGACCAAGCTTGATGGAATTGTACTGTATAATTCTTATTTTAGAGCAAATTGGTATGAAAGCGCTGATGAGGAAGGGCGCAACGTCTGCATACGGGGCCTTTTGAATGTAAAAGGAAACATCTGTAAACTGATGGGAATGGAATAGCTGTCTCTGAGCCAAGTTCTTCAGTCCGGCGATTCGCCGGAGCTGTCGAAGAAACGAACAATCGGACCCCAGTCCTTACAACATTTATAAAAGGCCAGACCGTGAATTAAGCTCAGAACCGTGCGGTCAAACGTTCAGTACGTACCGTAGGGTGTTTACCAACCTCGGCGATACTAGAGACGGAGTGTTTTGGCTGTGGCTAGTCGTATGTAGTATTTATAGCTTATTAGGCTCGGCCACTGCTACCTTAGACACGAGCACTTTACTCCGTTCACCAACATCTTACAAAAACCCCCATAGCAGACACATTAGGCCTCGATTGCCACTATCATCATCAACCACATAGACGTCTCCACAGCATGAACCCATCGCGGGCGAAACAACGAGCCGGGTGAGCACTGTCGGGCTGGGGAAACCTTACCGCTTCGGAAATGGAGTGGCAGGTTTCTTTCTCATCTTGTAGGTGTAAAAGGAGGACTGCGAGATGGACGTGCCGAGGCTTGTCATCGACAGTCCCGCATGGTGGTTTAGCTTGGGACCGCTCTTGAAGGAGACTACCGTGTAGGGAAGATGGCGGTTTGTTGGGGTGGGGATGAGACATGACATGAACGAATGGTTGCCCAACCTTTGATAAGATCTTACATGGCACGCAAAGATTCATGGGCATGTCGTTTAAACATCCTTCGGTTATTTTCATTATCTGTGGATAACCAAAGCGCTCACATCCTGAACACTCCAAACCTGCTCCTGCCCCCCTGCTTCTCGTCGCCCAACTCTGCAGAAGACATGGCAGCCTTCAATCCCAGCCCCAATACCCTCCTCGTGTGTGCTGGAGGAATGACGCCATCATCCCATAGCCTTGCAGAAGAGAATACGGCATCACTCTCCCTCTCAATTCGATCTTTCAGTTCCGGATCAACCGTCTTACCCACCGCCTCCATCACCGAAGAGAGCTGCTGCGGACCCATGACGCCGATTTTGGCATTCGGCCACATCCAGAGGAAACGGGGTGAGTAGGCTCGGCCGCTGTGATCATTAGCATCTCTACTTTCCCAAGTCTCAAAGAAGGCAGCAACACAGAGGGGAAAGAGACTCACCACATCCCGTAATTGCCCGCTCCAGCACTACTCCCAACCACAATCGTGAACTTCGGCACGTCGGCGCATGCAACCGCCGTAACAAGCTTTGCCCCATTCTTGGCGATGCCACCAGCCTCTGCATCCTTACCGACCATGAAGCCTGAAATGTTTTGCAGAAACACTAGCGGTATGTTTCTATGACAGCAGAGCTGAATGAAATGCGCACCTTTGAGCGAGGATTCCGAGAACAAGATGCCGTTGTTCGCGATGATTCCGACCTGTTGGCCGTATATGCGCGCAAAGCCAGTGACGAGGGTGGTGCCATAGTCGCGTTTGAACTCGGCGAATTCGCTACCATCGACGATCCGAGCGATGATCTCGTGGGCAGGGATTTGGGTCCTCAAGTTCGTGCCGACGATACCACCTAATTCCTCGGGATCATATAGCGGTTCCTTGATCACCCCCTCCTTCCTTTCGGGACGAGGGAAGTTTAAATTCCCAACAGATCTCTTCGCGAGCACTAGAGCATGAGCGTCATCCACAGCGAGATAGTCCGTCACGCCAGAAACCTCGCTGTGCAATTTTCCACCACCCAGCTCTTCCGCGGTCACTATCTCGCCGGTCGCTGCTTTGACAAGGGGAGGTCCGGCGAGAAAGATCGTGCCTTGGTTTTCAACGATGATGGATTCATCGGACATGGCTGGGACGTAAGCGCCGCCGGCCGTGCAGGGGCCCATTACGACGGAGATTTGGGGTATGTTTATTGAGGACACTGGACGCCTTTAGCGAGGATATATGGGTGCGAGCGGATAGGAAGGAAGTACTTCGAGCTTGGTTGTAGAAGATGCGACCGAAGTGCTCGCGGTCGGGAAAGACGTCCGCTTGGTGTGGGAGGTTTGCGCCGCCGGAGTCGACGAGATAGATGCATGGAAGGCCTGGTAAGTCTCAGTACATCTGGGATAGATATCATGGTTTTCATATATGGGACATACGGTTCTCTTGGGCAATTGCTTGTGCTCTAAGATGTTTCTTCACAGTAATTGGGTAATAGGTGCCTCCTTTGACTCTGCACTAGATTCAGACATTGACCTTGGACGCGGCAGCAATGATTGGTATACGTGCTATCATTCGCCACAATCATGCACTGCACACCCTGCACGGTCCCCACACCCGTGATGATACCTCCCGCCGGCACCTCTTCCCCAGGGTAGACCTCATGTCCAGCAAGAGCTGACAGCTCTAAGAAAGAGCTTCCGACATCAGTCAAAGCGGTGACTCGACTGGCCAAGTCAGCCTGAGAAATTTGCAGCCCTGATCACATACTCCCGCGGCAGCATCTTGCCCCTAGCTATATGTTTCTCTCTGGCCTTCGCGGAGCCTCCTCCCTCGATTTTCTTGTGTAGCTCCTGCATCCGTGCCATGACTTCACCCATTTGTCTTGCATTCTCCTGGTATTGCGCAGAAGATTTGTCGAATTTGGTTGGGAGGACTGAGAGGGCAGTAGCATGATGCCTGTAGGCATGGGTTGCTATTGTTCTTGTCGGCCTTGGCAAATGGGCGTTGCGAATACAAGTTCTAGCGACGGAGGATCCGAGGTGGAATGGTGGTCTCATGGCTGGTGCATTGTTGGGCTTGCTCTTTCAGAGCGTCGCCCTATCGCTCTAATGTCAGCTCGCGGTACAATGAGCGGGGTGTGCTCTGCTGAGGGACGGTGTCGTTCGCGTCTGTTGAAATGGTAGCCGCTTCTGGCCGCGCCACGGAACCGCGTTTAGCCGACGAAGAATTCGCGTGGCCTTCCTCCTTTACAACAATTTTATAGAAGATACAGCAGTACCAGTCAAATGATTGGCTGTTTCCTGGCATGAGAGCTAATAAGCAGCTAGCCCAATGCATAGTATTAAGGTAAATGACACTCGTTGTTCGAGGCGCACTTCTAAGACTTTGCTCACAATCGATGATTTTGTTCTGCCTCTGTCCCAAGTGTTTCGTCATCTATCTCAACAATAAATCTTTGTACAGGCGCAGAAATGCTCCAACTCAAGGTAAAAATTACGCGCAAGTAAACAGCATAGACAAAATCTTTCTATTGCGTGCTCTACTTAACCTCGCTGGGAAGAGTGTGTCAATCGAATATGTGAAAGCAGAATCCACGTTTTAAGATTTTGACTTGAGAACCTGTGGGAATGTTCTTCATGATCTCCTTTCCCCTTGTCTCTACCCCCATTTTCCTCATTGCTGTTGCCTCCGTTCCCAAATCTACTAGGCACATACACACATTTGCCGCCTGCAGTGAGCGACAAACTTGGATGAGAAGGCCGGTGTAGCATTAGCGAGGTACATTGCCGAAAGATAGGAAAAGCTTGGTTGAGAGATGTAAAGCGGTGTGCGTGCTATGGTATTGAAAGTTCTTCGTAGCTGGTCGTTAGTATTCTCGGTTTGGATCTTGTGGATAATAATGGTAAAATTCGTAACGCGAATGATAGGGTTGGTGGGAGAGTCTCCTGCCATTCCAGTACCCTCATGGCTTGCTCATCGATGCCCTTGCTGGTACGGGAGGCGGCACCTTCACCGGACCCGGTACCCTTGCAGGCACCACAGGCGGCTGTCTCACCTGTGAAGTCGGAATAGCCTGCTGAGGAGTCGGATTCAGTGTGGCCTTCTGGTTCCGTGGTTGGCTTGCCGGTGGGGGAGGTGGGCTGCCGACATGTGCTTGACTGCTCACTGGTGGGGGAGGTGGTGGAGGCGCTGGGCCTCGAGAAGACGCACCTGAGCTCTGGCCACCCATAAGTTGGCGGAATGCAAAGCCAGCAACATTCGAGGCCATTTCTGTTCAGCGCATCAGTATCATAGAAGGGACGTCTGGGAGGAAGGCTCACGGGGGATGAAACCTGGAGCAAGTTCTGTAGTATGTGAACCTGTAGGTGTGGTCGCAGCTGGGGGCGACTCTCGGTTGTAGGAGCTCAAGGCTTTTGAGTGATGATCCCGCACCCATTGCTCTAGAGTTTGTAGGATCGAGGTTCCTCCTCTATAATTGACACTTTCTTCGGGATTTTCGAACATTGCTGATGCCTGCGATGCTACCTGGGTCCACTTGAGGCTGCCTAGATTGCGGAACTCCAAGATCGGGCACAGGGGGGCGTTTTCTTTGCCCTCTGTCCCAATCATCCGCTCGACTCTGTTCTCAAGACCGCCGATCTGCCCATTCCGGGCTGATTTGTCGTTGATGGCTACCTGATCTTTTCCAGGCTCAGCGCAGAGGTCTTGAAGCCACTGTACTACGGAGAGACGTAACTGTGTGCCATTAGGGCGGTTCCAGAACCAGTTCTTTTCTTTCAGCTGTGTATTCAGCCTGCTCATCACAAGCATCAGCATCGGCAGAGCCTGCGGAGACGATGTAGCAAAGGCTGTAGCAGATGCAGGGGTCATGAGATCTGTGACTAATCGTAGCATTGTCCTGAAATCCGTGCGAGGCATTATGGGAGCCTTCAGCTTGAGGTCGTTGTCCCCACTGGAAGCCTCGGGTGTGGCGACTTGCACATAGGACTGTACGAGGATGAGGAGTCCCAGCATGCTGTTGCAACCATACTCCGGTGAAATGCCGCTGCGCCAAATACCAGTGCGCCATTGCGCTCCCCAGCTAGTGTTCAACGCGTCCTCAATGCTTGCCGTTTGAATATCGAGGAACTTTCGGCTAACTCCGCCCGTGAGGACGAGGCTCCTTTCCTCGACTAGTAATAAAGGTATAGCCGCCAAGGGAAAAGCTGCCGTCATCTGACTTCCGAAGTCCTGTCCGAGTGGCAAACGAGACAACGGGCTCGCTGGGAGTCTACAACGCCATGGCGGCGCATTTGGTGCCGGCAAGTTGTGGTCGACACCGACCTTCATTGTGATTTCATTTGGTTGTGGGAGTTTTACCCACTTCGTCATTACTTCCACGATCCTGTTCCCTGCCTGGAGACTCATGTTTGATGATCTCTCGCCGAAGAAAGCCCCTTTTTGGTAACCAAAGATAAATTCAATCCTTACGGAAGAAAGCCTGGACCCTATCTCAGCTGTGGATACGAGAATCGCTGAACCCTCTTGAGAGTTCGGCGGGGGGAGCAAAGATAGCTGCGGAAGTGGTTCATCTTGATCTGTGGCAGGATTGGGACCGAAGAATTCTACCAATTGACCTTTTGGCTTCCCAGGATTCTCCCCGGCAAATTCGAACTGGATCGCGGCTGTTTCCAGCTCGAATCCGAGTCTGGCATCTTGGAAAGTAAGTCCTAATTCAATCGAAGAGCAATTTGGCATCCTTGGAAAACATACCTGAGATGTTATAATGGCTCATAGTAAGTAGCCTATACAGTTATTGTCTAGTCTCCACAGTGAAGACAGGGAATGAGCACTCCGAAGCAGAGCTATTTCAAAGACGGAACGCGTACTTATAAATTATAATATTCACCTGATGTAAAGAATAGATGGTAGCGAGATCTATAAATAGCTTTCCGCTAAAGATAATCAGTGCTGACTGCAGCTCCCAGGACGACAGAATTAGGCGAGGCATTGATTAACCCTCTAAAAATATACTCACAGCTAGAATGATTGGGCAAACGATGAAGCGTCTCATTTTTTAGTGATAAAACATATGTTATAGTGTCGTTGCTTTGTTCATGACAAAGCTGGTCGAAAATCATGCTAAGCTAGCCCAAAAAAGTGGACCACTTATCTATTCGACACCATCCCCCCTTTTATCGTCATTGGATTAAAAATAAACAGGTGAGAACGCCATCGAAAATGGTGTTGACATGAGTTATAACGAATCGGACGCATCGTCACCTGCACACTGCATTAGTATCAGCGTCTTGTGCGACTTTCCCAAAATCAACGGTCTTATGGGCAAGAATTCCACCAACTAAGTTCATGTCAGTGGTCTTAAGTCTTTCCGACCATGACCTCTGTCTGGTCTAAAGTGTTCTAAATACAGCTGGAACCAACAACAGTGCCAGGGACTCGGGCATTATAAGCTTCTTTACTCCTGAGACCTTCACCTTATATCAAGTATAGTGACGTCCAGTAAGAGAGTCTGACTGCCGGTTCGAATGTTAATATCGATGGTAGTCAATGGTCAGTAATGTGCGAATCCTCAAAACGCCACCGTCTTGGCAGCTTGCTCGATGGTGAATACCGTGCACTAAAGCTATCGAGACGCGAGAAGGGTACACAAACATTGCCTGTCTCCCGTCTCCACTGCGATGAGCAAGCGTTTATCAAAACTGAAAAATAAACAGAACAAGCGGATCCATTTAACTCTGCAGTGCTCACCACGAGCCGTAAGCGCAGATTTTCTGCTGACTACCAGAGGTGTCAGAAAAAGGTGTATTAGAAAGTGGTACAAGTCCTCCAAGCTTGGATGAAAACAGCATCAACGAAGAACTTTATGAGCTGTCTAACCCGCCTTCTAAGGTATCCTTGACAGTGACGATTGAATGATTTCACATTAATGCCCCAAATCGACATATGAATGATAATAGTTGGCACTCCAGACTACCCCTTTTCCTGAAAGGCTCCTGCTACAGCCATTTTCGCTAACACTGATCCTGCTAAGAGCGCTCGGGCCTATTACGACGAGCACGAATAACAATCCCTATCGTAGTTGTAAATGTGATACTGTTGCTTTCCAGCAAATGCAGAGTCCGCGAGTGGATAGAGCGATGTATAGCATGTGTTTTCACTGGGTATAAATGTAAATGAAAGGCAGCTGGTGTCTGCGAGACATGCCACTGCGCAACCTTCGAGAGTATCAGGCGGCTGCAAGGTATTGCTATACTCTAGAACGCCATCTTCTGCGCAAGTATCATTTGTAGGAGGCTTTGGATTCGGGATCGCTGATGTGCAAGACGTCGAAGAAGTTTTGCTCGAGCTCGATGTTTTGTTGGTAATGCAGCTGATTGGCAACGTTGTAAATGTGGTAGTACTCGTATTGTTTGTGATTACACTTTTGTAAACAGTGGTAGTCGTGACATAGTCGAGTTCCATCAAAGTCGTTGTAGAGTGCAGGTCAGTTGGACGTGAGATGGTTCTTATGAAGGTAGTTAGCTCAGAAAGAGGCCCTAAGCACCATCAAGTTCAGGAGACTCACGAGCGTTTTCTGGTCCCGGTCATTCTTGCTGGGTATGTGGTTGTCATTGGTGCGCCACTGGATGACAAAGTATAGTCCACTTCACCGTAAGTAACAGCAGGTCTTCTAAGGGCATGTCTTTCTCGGTCGAAATGGGAGATGGAGGCCGCGCGAGTAGGATTCGCAGTCCGCACAGTAGCGAAAGACTTTTTTTTGCTCATAGGTAAGAGACCGCTTCGATGTTTGTCTGAAATGCCAGAGATGAAGCTGCTGAATGTGGACGAGTGTTTTCGCGTCCCCAAAGTCCTTGAAGTGTGGGCCGCTGGTTGAATTGTATTGGAAGTTGTGGTTGTTGTCGCACGGCAGTTATTCGCTACAACTGTAGTCGTGATAGTAACCAAATGGGTCGAGTCGATTGTGATGGTCACGGTTTTTGTAGATGAATACGTCGCGATTGTATCCGTAGAATCAGGAGATGTTGGGCCAAGAGCCAATATCACATCAGTCACATGCGTAGGCCGAGCCCTCTCCGTCTGGGCCTCCGAAACAGTAACGACAGGAGTAGATTTGGTTGCTTAGGGCCTAAATAAATTGAGCGCCTACAAAAGACTGTGCAACAACTTACTAGATTGATTGAAGATCGTTGTAGAGATACTGGAAGCATTGGTTTCCCCAGGATCGAAGGCGTACGAGGTGGATAAAGTCGTAGACGACAGGGGTAACACGGTTCCGAGTCCCTCGATTAGAGGAATGGAAGCTATAATACCCATGATGCGGAAGATGACCTGAATGAGCTGGTCTGGTGGTGATAGATGCTAGATATCAGAGCATGGTTTCGGCGCGGAGAAAGACTATCACTTGCTGCAAAGTTGTGTGTAAAGAGCGTGGGAATAAGATGTTGCGTGTTTTGTTGTCGGAGTCTTGTTGATGGCCACTGGAATGCAGGCTGATCACGTGTCTTATACCATTAAGCCATATCCTTTTGCTCTATGTATTACTCTATACGCTCGTCTACCTGAATGCTTAGCCTAAATGCAATCATCAGCTGCTGATGCAGCGATGCAGCGATGCAGAGACCACCTGCCGGAGACAGAAGTGATAAGCAGACAGGTATTCAGTTGTCTCCTATCGAGTGGTAGGCGCAGGCACAGCTAGACATGCAGATCTGTGATTGACTTTCGGTTCAACGCTGGACTAGCGGGCATGAACAGACATGTTCTCGTACCGTAGCACCAGGAAGTTGCCATGACTGTATGGTATAGACCTAGAGTAATAATACTCTTATACAAGTAGGGACGGACAAATAACAAAGGCTATGGCTCTGTAAGGAATTGAATCGAATAAAGAGCTACGAGTATCCGCTGGTGTAAGGCAAGTCCACCACTGAGACGTTCCCGAACTGAATGCTAAGACATGCAGAGTATTAGCGTGTGCAAGAGTGTCTGGGATCCTTGGCGCTGAGAAAATTGCTCATCCACCATTAAGGGTAGTAGTAGAATACCTAATTCTACTGCCTCATTCGTGCCTTATCAAGAGGCAAGTTTAAGATATCGCTAAGGAGCGCGAATAAGCTAAGATCGAGGTCGCTCGCAATAGACCCTCGCTATTTCGATAGGCCTCTAGGCGATCGTGTCAGGTATATTCAGTAATAGGCTGCCCTCGCGGAGGTATAGGATTCTGAATCTACTATGTATCGCATAGCTATATAAATAAAACTTTAGCACGCTTTGATAAGAGCTTTTCGAAAGGATTTGAGGGTATTGAAGTCTTAGTGAAGAGAGGTGAGTCAGGGTCTTGGGTCAGCGTAATTAGTTGAACATAGGTATTTCTTTGTTAGCTAGCTAGTCTTCAAAATCTATTGAGATATAAGTCTCATTAAGTCTTCGTTTCAACTTCTGAATACTTGTCTCAAATATATATCCTTTAGCACTATGTCGATGAAATAAATAAACATAAGTTTATTGAAGCCCATTATAAAGATATTAATAATTTGGGAAGCGACATATGTAGGAATTTCAATTGCTAGAATTACTAAGGTATGTAGGAAAGTATGAGGCCTGTTGAAGATAGTGACAATCAGCCCTATCTACTAGCGGCTTGGCAACGGCACACACTTGATGGGTTTCACACTCCATGTATTCTTACCTCCTTAGAGCATTATCTAGACAGCCTGATGGCCTGTTATTCAACAAGGCCGTTACTACACACTTCTGCACACGCTAATACTTAGCTCCATTTTCTAAAAGCCGCTAAGCTACGGTTCGCTGTTGCAGGGACAGGCTACGCAGCGGAAATTAGGGTGGAGCACATAAAGTGGACAGGCTATATATAGACGAGAGTGCGCGGAAAATGTCCCCTGATTCCATCTGATTCCAGTGGCAATTGCACATAAGCGACGGTGGACCCACCGGTGCTATTTCCGACATCCCTTGCCGAAAGATCAAGCGGGGCATTACCTATTCTCGAAATTGGAACGTGTATATGAGGTAAGGACCCCCCCGGATCTCACGGGGTGACGGTTTGGTCGCAAAAAGGAACAAGGATATAACTACACCAGAACTAATCCGCTATCATGCATCCACGACCCCAATACTGCTACCTTATCAGCCTCACGGAGTCCTCTCGTTTCCACCCTGACCCCGAAGACGAAGAAGTTCCTGTCGCCCTCCGAAAGACCACCCGTATCGAGCAGGTCGTCTTCTCACGCGTCCTAGCCAACACTTTGGCCAAAGAATATTTCATCCGCCAACACTGCGAATCAACCAGCGACGCCAACGAAGATGACTTCGGCAACCCCACGCCAAGAGCACGCAAATGGGGGATTTGGGTGCCGGAGAACACCACCAAATGCGCAATCTCCGAGGTAGAGAAGCGGTGTAGGATTGAGGTCGTACTTGACAGTGGGTCGGACAGGACGGAATTCTTAGTGGAGGTTTTGAAGGAGGAAATTTGTGATGCGAATGGACCATTGGCCAGAGAGGTTAGTCGCTCGTTCACTTGGTCAGATCACGGTAACAGATTCGATTGACATTTGAGTAGGATCCCAATGTCTGAGATTGGTGAGCACCAAAGATCACCAAAGGGATTGGAGAAAGGGGACTTTTCAGACATTGGATCGGAGGATGGAAAATATGGTGGCGGGACTCTTTTATTTTTTAACATGAAATGGCGTAATTAGGGCAAAAGAAGAACTTTCACGAACGTTGGCCCCTGTGCGGAAGAAGTGGAATTACAGTGGTCACGATTGACGTCCACGCTCAAGACCTACTCACTGCTCACTGCTCTAATCTTCAAACATCCTACTGTCTCATACAAAGCTCCATCCACTCGTTCGTCACCGACACCAACCGAGCTGTTGTTGTGCTTCTGCGAGGAGTGTTCTCTGTTTAAAAATGCAGCGGCCTTACCTTCGCCGTCCGAACCTGCAGATACAGCTTCTCGAAGAACGAGACTAGTTTCACGGCAGGCATTTTCCTGACCAGCGTAGGTACTGCTGTGAAAGCTGCGGTACAGCGCATCGTCCCACGAGGCAGGGCCAACGAGCGAGCTTTCTGCGATGTCAAGGTTAGAATTTACGGTCAGCAAATGTTCTGACCATGTCCTAGTACATAGGTAGGCGACACGATAGACAATAAGTTCCCTTTTGCCCTCGGCCCTTGTGAAACGGCTGTCATTGCTATCGCTAAACAGAGTGTCGGGACTAAATCGCTGCTCAGGGACAAGCTCAAGGATCTCGCATGAGAGGCGAAGAATTCTCGAAGGAAGATGTGCTAGGTCAAGTTGCCTCCCAAGCCTGAAGTGTTTCTCTTATCACGACCGAATGCGGGTGATCTTCTCTAGCGATTTTTATGAACGATTTTTCAACCGACCGCATCAGAATGATTGCTTCATGTCGACGGTCTTGGCTCCAACAAGTACCTGCCAAATTGGCCTTGCAGGTAAGCGTATCTGGATGTTCTGGCCCTAAAAGCTCCTCATAGCCAAGCAGCGCTCGTCGATGCATCGCCTCCGCCTCATGATACTTTGCCTGATCACGCAAGGTCACGGCGAGATTGTCCATGCTGTTTAGCGTTCTAGGATGCTCTGGTCCCAGGACCTCTTCATAGTACGCTAGCGCTCGCTGATGCATCGCTTCTGACTCTTCATACTTGGCCTCTCCCTGTAGCACTATCCCGAGATTGTCGACCACCGCGAGCGTATTTGGGTGCTCTGGGGCTAGCACCTTCTCACACCCCATCAGGGATCGTCGAAGCATTGCTTCTGCCTCTGCATACTTACCTTGGTTGTTCAATATCATGCCAAGAGTATTCATGCTGGTCAGCGTATCAGGATGTTCCTTGCCCAATACCCTGCTTTGGACCTCCACCACCCGCAAACTCAGTTCTTCGGCCTCCTCGAATCGCCCCCACTTTGTATAAGTCAATGCCAAATTATTCATGATGGTCAGCGTATCCACATGTTCCTCGCCAAGTACATTTTTTCTCGTCTCCATTACGTATAATTCCAGCTGTTGAGCTTCCTCCAATCTCCCCTGCTTCGAATACGTTGACGCCAGGTTATTCATACTGATCAACGTATCTGGATGCTCTGGGCCTAACACCCTCTTCCTTGTTTCCAAAACCTGCAAGTTCAGTTCTTCAGCTTCCTTCCATCGCCCTTGGATGTCGTAAGTTGAGGCCACATTACTCATGCTATGCAGCGTATCTGGATGCTCTATGTCCAGTACTCTTTTGCTTATCTCCATCACCTGCATGGACAGCTGTGCTCCTTCTTTCCCTCGCCCCTGGTCCATGAGTACAGCCGCTAGGTTGTTCATGCTGATCAGTGTATCGGGGTGCTCGACGCCCAGTACCATTAGATCCCTTTCCATTACCTGCGTTTCCAATTTCTCCGCCTCATCCAGTCGCCCTTGATATCTATACATTCGCGCCAGATGGCCCACACTAACCAGCGTTTCTGAGTGCTCGGCACCCAACACCCTTGAACTCATTTCTACCACCTGCACGGCTAGCTGTTCAGCCTCGTTCCATCGACCCTGATCCCAGAACTTTAATAACGCCAGGTGGGCCATCGAGTTCATCGTATCTGGATGCTCGGCACCTAACATCACTTTTTTAGTTTCCATCACCTGCGCTTCTAGCTCTTCAGCCTCATTCCATCGTCCCTGGCTTGCTACTACCAGTGCCAGCCTGGAAACCAACAGCAAATATAGCCGATGTGTTTCACCGAAAATCAGATGAGTGTTTTGAATTTCCTCTCTATAACAAGCCTCAGCTCTTTCCAGCAAATTCTCCTTGCGATAATGCTGAGGGAGATCAATTTTCTGAATATGGCCTTGGGATTCTAAATCCCGAAATAAAGTTTGCTCATATAAAGATGGCTCAATACCATCATTGACCAATTGGATGCAGCTTTGAAGGTCTGCATGTTCCAGTGAAAATACGTTCAGGAAGAAGGCCGCCTCGTTGTCGTCTTTGGTTGTCCCGAAACCGATGGTATAAGATAGTGCTAATTGCAAAGCTGCCTTCACTGGTGAGATATGCTTGATAGTTGTTTTTGCTGACTCAGTGGCTATAGATCTAAGACTTTGGAAAATGAATCCCCGCAGCCTAAAGTCCGCACTGTAGAATTCATAAATTGAAACAGGAATCTACAAACTGTTAGTATCCATTGTGCGGGTGTTCTATCGGCGAATAACCTCGAAACATTCCTGTTTTGGAACCGCATCCATTTTGATAGATTCTGTTTTTGGCAAAATCCTACACACTGGTCAAAACTCATATATAAAGAAAAACAGGTCAGTGCTCACCGACTGGGAACCAGGATATCAATTAGTAACGCCAATTCCTTGCATCTCATCATAGGATCAAAAGCCAAGGTGGACTGGAAAAACTGCACTAGCTTATCCTTCATGCTACTATCGAAGTGCCCATCTTCATGTATCAACCAGGAGACCCACTCTACCAACTTATATCTATCGCTCTTCCAGTCCCGAAGCAAGTTCTTTTCCGACTGGCATCGCTCGAAGTTGATAAATTGGCCGCTGTCTAGCACCATGGAGGGAGGTAGTGGTAGATCACCAGGGAATCCCGTCCCGAAGATCAGCCAGAAACACAGCATACCGAATGAATAAACATCCATTTGCTTAGCTTGTTCGGGTCTAATGGGACGGTGGTGGTACTCGGGTGCATTCCAAGGCTCCGATTTTGGTATTGAAATCAAACCGTTTTGGCCCTGAAAGCATGCAGCGAATCCAAAGTCGGCTACTTTGGCGATTATCCGAGGACCCTCTTCGAATACGAGCACATTCTGAGGTTTGACATCTCCGTGAATGATCTCTGTAGTTTGTTTGATAAGCCGTTTCCAAGGTGCTTAGTAAAGGATATTACCATTGTGATGCATGTCCCCAATGGCGATCCCTATATCTACACAGAGGCTCACTTTGTCTTCCATCGATAGACTCTTGAACCTTTCTAGCTTCACAAAATTGTGGAGGTCTCCAAGGTGGCTCTTTTGAAACACTAGAACTGGCCACACATGGTCCTCTTCCGAAATGTCCCAGCAGATCCCCTCTAGCCTAACTATGTTCTCATGTTTCCGAACCACAGGGTGACTGAGCACCACCATCTCTTGGACAATCTCTCTGAAGGGATACTGCTGTTGGTGATTGAATAGCTTGAATGCAAAGCTTATCTGAAGATTGGCCAAGACTTGATTGATCCTAGCCTGGCCGCCCTTTCCTATCCGGCCTAGCGCTGCCTGCCATGTTATGGGCAAAAAGCGGATATGTAACCTTTGAGCAAGACCTAGGACAGCAACGAAGCCATAGTCTGCGTATTGTTCTGAAGCAAGTACTGGCGTAGCACTTGAGCCGAATATCTTTGTGTTGTAGTCGGATGCCAATGAGCTAGACTCTCCAAAGAAAATCGATGATCGGTTGGTCATTTTTATTTGGAAAATAGTCGCGGACAAGATACTTTACTCTGCTCCACTGTTTTTTCAAGGTATACCATTTCTTGGGGGTAGGCTATGGATTCAGTTGTCGTGGGCATAAGAAAAAAAGAGACTGCAAGGTTGGAGGCTCAAAGTTAGCCACCGCCCATAATGTCCAGATAATAGGAACCGGGAGAAAACAGAGGGTAGTTACATTCGTGTGGGTAGAAGAGTATGTAGAATCTATCTAGGAAGCCTGCTACAGGAAGACTAAGGTACATGCCACCAAGCCACTAAGCTATATATGGTCTAGCTGCCAAAGGCTGCACCTGATACACTAGCATTTATAAGGCTGCAAGCACAAAGAAGGCATCGGCGGCGAACTATCGTCCTTTCACGGCTTTCTTGGAGTGAGGCTGGATTATGTAATCCAAAGACCTTTCTCCAATACCAGGATCACAGGCACTCACAATCAGGCCCCCGAACGAGGTGCACGACTATCAATATATAAGAAAGCAAATCGGAATGAGGGCAAAATTCATGTAATCACCAACGCATCCCATCGGTCTCGTGCACAGAGATCTTCTTAGCCGTAGAGAAATGAAACGCGCGAGGAGACATTTCATGTTAATGTTAATAACCTCTCTTGAACTCATCAACCGTCAACAGAGCTATGCAGTATTAATTGGAAGTGGCCACGAAAGATACCTTGAGACTCTGCACACGGTGTTAGCGTAGGTGATATGTACAGGCAAATTTCCCCTCACCAAGATTCAGCCTGCCGGGCTGGTCAACAAGGCTGCGAATCCCATCTCGCGAGAGGCTGTGTCACTTTGCTCCTAAGCGACGAGTTCTCGGCCCCCATATGCAAGCCGAGAAACCGTCAACACTTGTTCGGACTCGCCGCTCAGCTGCTAATATCAAAGCAGTTAGGATATGCAAGACTAGACGAATATGCAAGACTAGACGATTAGGTTAGATGCACTCTCTATATCCCGAATTGCAATTATTGAATCTAACACGGATAACGTGCTGTAGCGTTGACTGAGATGGCCCTGGCGAACTAGCGTCCTTTCACAAGAAAGCTGCTAGAAAAGCCTTTCTTGCAGAGCCAATCAAGTGCTCTTAGGGGTAGAGGGTAACAATTATGTAATCCACATGTATTCAATGCGGCATTTATCATGAGCATTTGAGGAATCGGCTTGCTAGATATGAAACTAAGAGACACTTCGTTCTACGGGTTCTTTGCCTCCAGTAAGTGGAGCTAAGCCAAGTCTAAAGATTAATGAAATATGATAAGCTGTGGGGGTCAAGGGCAGATCCCATGAGAGTCTGCATGCTGTTATGGTCGACAATCATAGACTAGGAAAGAACTGCTTCGCAACCAATTCTAGCCAACAAGCTCCTTCAAATACTGTAGTCAACCATACTTCAAATCTGCTCTTCTGATACTCCCGCCGTCCAAGGTCAAATCCGCCAGCTCTTGCTTCCTTCGCTGAATCTTCAGGACCTGCTCTTCCCAAGATTCTCGTATGATGTATCTTGTCGTTGTAACCTCTTTCAATTGTCCTAATCCGTATAATCTATCCAGCGCCTGTGATTCACTCATTGGATTCCACTGGGGCTCCATGATATATGCGCGTGATGCGGCAGTCAAGTCAAGCCCGATGCCGCCGTACGAGATGGTGGAAGGAGGACGCCGGCGCGGCGGTTGGCGGAAAGGGTGCCGTCGAGGCGGACACAACGGATGGAATGCGCCCAGAGCTGGGGCTGAACGATGTCGAATGTTTTGGTCCAGGAAGAGAAGACGACGCTGAGTTTGGGAGTTTAGCCACTGTCGTGCCATAGTTAAGTCAGAAAAGAAGGCAACGACGAACCTTTTCGTATCATCTGGTGTTTGGGGTAAGTCCTGCAAAAGCGTCTTCACTTTAGTGGGCAGACGGTCATCTTTTCTCCGGGCGATCAGACTAGATGGGCCCGAGGAATCAGTCTCGAGAGAGGTCTTGTCCTTCTCGTCTCGTGTATGTTTTCCTGCGAACGCCGCGGAAGGTAATTACAGATCTTGGGGGCTTTGGTCGCTCTATCACCTTGACCCCTGAAACGCAGCGAACACCAAAGCTCCAACGATTCGCCGATATAGGGCTCATTCTCGTGTTCTGCACCTGTCTCACTTAGTAAAGTAGAGGAAAGATCTTGACAAAACGCGGCGTTCGAGCGTTTGGCCAGCTTAACTCCGTCGAGTTGGTCGAAACGTGCTTGAGCCTCTTGTATGCTCCATGCGGGCAGGGGTTCTTCGATTTTCTGGGTCTCTTTGGGATTCCCGGTTCCGTGGTTACACATTAGAAGAAGTGCGTTGACCCATTTTAATGCCTTGAGAAATTCTTGTCGCTTCATCTCCTCCGTTGACGTTATCGAGATTGTACAAGGTCTTAGATTTCGCTCGTTGGCAGTCTTTCCATTCTTCCGGGTTAAAATCAAAGTAGATTATGTCATATCTTTGTGGCAGAAGCTCAATGGTGGTCTTTGTACGTCGGATTGAGAGACAATTGATAAGCATCTTTAGTTTTGCAACTGAATCCGGATCGGATCTTGTTTTCCAATTTTGGGTGACAAGAGTATTGAAGACGTTCTGATCGCAAGGTGACCAACGACGACAACAATAATGTCAGAATCGTCGCGCCTCATTTTGATGTGGCTACAATAGCAATCAGGCGCAGCCACCTTGAAATTACGCTAATTATATTTTTTTTTGCTATTGGCTGAGGTATAGAAACACGCGGAGGGAAGGTCGTCGCTTGGAAATGTCGAAATCCGAGCCAGGTTTTCGGTGCGGGGGAGGATGCAGGGATCTTCACCGGTGACCGAACACCCTTTCATATCCAGTGAGTGACCTCTAGTCTGGTACTCAATCCACTGGAAGTTGTCTTCAACAAGAGACATTTTCTCAGTAGATGTCAAGACACGTTTTTGTTCGACTTTCACCAATGAGCTCGTAATGATACAGCATCAAGAAGGGCAACTTGAGCCTAAGACAACCCTCCAGGTGTGATCGACAAACGCGGTCGATCAATTATCAGCCATCTTCGCCACCGTCAACCTGCAATCCGCAAAAGTGCCGCTGATCTCCTGAGCTTGTAGTTCTGACCGACCGTCCTTTGCCCCCTCGACGGTTAATCTCAAATGTTCTCCGCGCGACTCCGCTGGCGGCTAGTCCATCAAGTTGACTATCATCAAGACCTTGCAACGGCTATCCAATTTCTTCTTTCGTCATAAAAAAGCCTAGGCGATATGAAAACCTGTTTGACCATGGTACTCCGAATCCTGAGCCTCCTGAGATCGTCAACGGGCTCCCAAGCCAGGTCTTTGGACAGCTCAAGATTTTGAAGTTGTCATCTGATTTTGCTTCAGAATATCAAAAGCGACAACCGGGTGGGAAGATATGATAAGTATCTATCGTTTCGTAGAATTGCAAGTGCAAGCAATTGTCGACAGTCTGCCAATCCGAAAGTTTGCCTTGACGTCAGATCAAATCAGGCTTTGTCATCAAGTCAACATCTCGATTCCTCGGGAAGACATGCCTCAATATTTCTCCATGTTTATTCTTAGCATAGGCTGTCCCCTCGTGGCCCTGTCTGTCTTTGAATCCATGACTTTCCAGCTCGGGCGCCAGTGTAGCGCTTGCCATGATAGAGGTTATCAATTCTTGTCTGCTTTTACTTCATCCACCCTCGAGGCTTGAAAGGTACCTTTGTACCTTATTCCAACCGTCATTGCACGCCTAAGAAAATGATGTAGGCAGCTTGGTGCCTTCCTGAAACATCTTGCAGTAAGCCGTAAGCCATGATCGTCTATCATTGGCCTCTGATCTTAAAAAAAGGTCTCCAGAAGCTGATTTGCTTCTATGGACGTTCATCTTGGTAAGATTGTGTAAGCGGCTCCGAGAGTCAATGTCTTGACCTCTTATCTTGGCTGACGGACAAGTTTTCGGCAAAGCCTGCCTCAAAAGCATCTCCATTACTATACTTAGTACCAGCACCAATCTCATGTCCTTGGTCTGGCCATCTCGGAGGCCAGGGTATTACAAGCAATCTTTATTGGTTGGAATGTGAAGATCCCTGTGACCCTGTCCGGATGAAAATCCTTCGCTTCCCTGCCAGTACTATCTACCTCCGTACCTTATTCAACGGCTGTTGAAACATCCTGGTATTGTTCTACACCATCACGTTCAGAAAGCCCCTCGATGTCTGGCGAAATTTGCCCTAACTAGCCCTTTCCTACAACTTTCACGCGATCTGATTTGTTCCTGTCGGGTTCTTGAGACGTGCAGTCCGAACATCCTTAGCTGTGAGGTGGCAGTATCTTCAATACAATCTGGGATTGGTTTCGATTAATCCATCATCTTCTCGAAGGTTCTGATTTATTGGTACATAAGTGGTTGTTGATGACGAACTGAAAATTTTCAGCTCGTCCAGGAGGATGAAAATCCTGGTTTCTGGAGCGCCCGTAAACCTATCATGGGTATTTGCGCGTTCGATGATCTCTTGAAGACACCCAGCAAAAAGGCTCCGACCAGGATGCTCCTCCAGTGATAAGGCATACAGGCAAAGGCTCCTACCGCAATGCCTGGCCAATAACTCTTTCCTTTGGACCACTATCGCCTGCCATTGGATTTCATGATGTACGGCAAGCGCTGATGCTCAACCACTCAGATCGTACCTGGCAGCATACATGCATTCCACCCGCATAGTTTTGGACCTTCAACGGTGTGCAGTTGCACAAAACGCAAATCTCCTTCCTCATGCCGTATTTCAGTAACCGAAATCGTGATCGAATAGCGGCTCTGTCTCCTTATTCCATCTAAGTCCGTCAAGGAGCCCCTGTCCAAGCCCCAAAGATCGGCAGAGATGACCATTGAGAATGCATAATCCAGCTGAGGACGTTACGCTAGATTACCACAATGCAGCTACCGTTTTTCATCTCCGCAAGAGAGCCAGCATGAAAACCTGGAAGAAACCATGACCAGAGCCAGGAAAGCCCCAATTACCTCCGCCACGGCCGTGCTACAGGCCGATGGACGTTCCAAACCCTGTCACGGCGTCTCCAGCGACTCCATCGTCACTGCCAGACCAAAGCAGCTTTACCCCCGAGCAAATGTCTATAAAGAACAGCGGAATTCCCACATCTTTTTCTACATCTCCAGCACCGTCATCTCGACCCATTCGTCCTCAAGTCTCAGAACAAAAAAGCCACCAATCAAGCTCTCAACCCTTGACACAATCCTCAAAATATACACCATGCATTTCACTACCACCATCATCGCCTTCGCCCTCGCCAGCGCCTCCCTCAGCATCGCCATCCCAACCTTCAACGGCAACGCCAAACGCCAAGCTTCCGTCCTCTGCAGCGGCGCATCCGCCACCCCAAACTGCTGCGCCGTCAACGTCCTCAACCTCGCAGACTTGCAATGCGCTAACCGTAAGCTACTACTCAAATTAATCATATATTCCTCTCTTCCGCGCACGGTATATAATCGCTGCACCTGATCTAACATTGACCTCTACAGCTCCCACTCTACCAACCGATGTCGCGGACTTCACTCAGATCTGCGCGAATATCGGACAGGAGGCTCAGTGCTGCACTCTTGATCTTGTGAGTCAATTTTGCTCCTTCATGATTAGGCAATGATTGGTATAGCAATGGGACTAACGTATTGGTATTTACTAGTTGGATCAAGGTCTCTTGTGCACTGCTCCCCAGGGATAATGGATCGCTGAACTGGATCGTCGACGATTGGAGCAGGGAGGTGATGTGGATGAGAAAGCTACGTGGGATATGGGGAGCGGGAAGGGGGGTTGTATGAGCATGATGGCTTATGACTTTTGTATCATAGTACCAAAACGAATTACTTGCGATGTCTAAAGGCGCTTAATCCATCGTGCCGTCACCACGAATACAAGACGTGATTTGCATGATACTGTACTCGAAACAACGTACATTCAGAGAATTCGGATACATGTGGGCAAGTATCCAGGACATGCAACCCTTTCTTAAACCTCTACCGAGGAACACAAGTGAATATGCTGCGTTCGTGGTGGACAGAAGAGGATGCATATTTTCTATGAAAGCAGCTATATACGCCCTCACCAAGCAAGCCGTCCTACATACAGCTAGCTATTTTCAGAATACTCCTGCTCTCTCATCGAGCTACAAGACGTTTATGATATGTTCTTGGCGTAGGGATGAATCGCTTTCCGCGGCTGTGCAAAGTCTCTACAACACAACGGGGCCTTATACCATTCGCTCTCCTATTTTGCAACCCGCTCTACACGCCGCTCCTAGATCAGCCCATTCGTTTCAAGATGCCTCACCGTCTCTAGCATTTGCTCGCCAGTCTCCCCAACTACTGTTTCATCTCAATATCTGGAGAATCGAATCCTCGAATACGCCGTAACTGGGCTGAGCAGCCTTGTCAGCTATCCTACGTCCTCAATCTATAAAAGCCCCCCATGTCACAGAAATGCTGTCCACTTACCATGAAAATTCAGGCTGGCGTTGGTGGGAGAGAAAATTAAGGGTATTGGACAGCAATGCATTCGTTTCTCGTTTCGATACGTCTCCTTTACTTTATATATGGAGGTCTCGCCACAGACCTCTGCTACTCCAACAAAGGCCGGTGTATGCATGCAAATAGACCACCGCTGCCGCCCAGTTGCTAAAAGTCGCAGCAATCCTCGTGCATGACAAATCATACTTCATGGGCGGTGTTGACACTTTTGAAGGAAAAATCGTCTCTAATTGTTCGTTACGCTTTCTGCAATCCCTTGACAACACTGATATATGAGTAGACGATACACTTTACTGGCTCAGTCTTTCCACCTCGTTCCCAGTCGACGGCCTTATGGGAACCAGCAGCCTCTAATCTACCAAAGGCTCCTCCTCTCAATTCTTCGGCGCCGGCGCCTTCTTCACGGACTCCAACTCGTGTACCCTCTACACCTTCTCCGGCTACCGAACCCTGGCGCAAGTTACGTCAACGTCTACTACACGCAAAACTAGTCTTGGTCGAACGCCAATCTAGTGGTCTCAGGCGGTAGCTTCAGCTATCTAAGTCGAGAACAAGCCATGCATGCTACTAGTCAGGATACTGGTTTGGGAATGAACTTCTTTGCCGGTGGGAGCACGAGCTTTCATGTTGAGGGTATGGTCACATTCAATGCGAGTCATACGGATGACGTGCAGGATTTGAGTTGGACGAATCACACGAGTGGGGTGCCATACTTTTGGGCGCCGGCGACTGAATTTGCGAGATCTGGGGATGAGGGGGTACTGATATCTGTTGGAGGGTATTTGATGAATTCTACTCTGTATTTGCTTTGGTGCCGCAGCTGGTCTGTGCACAGGAAGACAACACTACTTTGAGGGAAATCTCCAATGTCAAGGTTTATGACATCGCCTCCGAAACTTGGTAAGCTACTCTCTGAATGTCCGTCACTTCCTTTTCGCGAAGAGCGAAACGTGGCAGTAGACACTTACAATAGATCAGGTTCAACGTCACCGTCTCTGGGACATTCCCCAACCCGTTCCGAGTTCTGTTCAACCCCCAGCCCCTCACCCGATGACATTACCTTCCACTCTGGTTCCTTCCGCTAGAGAAGTCCCTGCTAATGTCTCTGCTTAACTCATAGTCGCAAATATCGAGCCGGAAAGTCATGGTCGAATCTTCGATATCATGGAGCGTTGCATATTGACCCAGCAGGTGCCCGATCTAAAGGCATTCTTTTTCAGCAGGAAAAAGACTTCTGATATTCGACCTTGATCATAGTAGACTTACCAGAAGACAGCTATAGATACATGGATTCCAAAGGAATGCACCGATGCCAGTTTCCAAGTCGGTACAGAGCATGAACGACACCGGATGATGGCTTTGATCAAAAAGGCTAAGACACTCTACCTGCGTTATGGCTTCGAGTTTATCACCTGTTTCGAAATTCCAGATGCTTCTCTTGGTTACTTTGCATAGATGTCCCTCCAAAGGAACAACGTCGTCCTTATCGACTTGAGGAATTAGCATACTAACATTAGGATTTGTAATGTTGTTCTCCTTGATGAGCTGCTCAAGCTGTAGACTCTGTCAGAGATGTACGCAAAAGCAAGGAAGTGCAGAGATAATAAAGTCAGAGTACTGACATCGGAGGTGTTGGGGATAGCCGTTAGGCTGAGATTTACAAATCCTCAGCAATCAAGCAGGAGTCAGACTATATTAAAGCGAGCGACAAGGCTAGAAGACAAGGTTACTTGCATTTACGTGAACGGGTGCTCTATGTTGCCTTCTATTATGCAAAACGCAACGGCCAGCTGATGGCACTCGGATCCTCGACATCGGGTTGTCTGCAATTGAAGGCGCAAATGCAGTCAGCCCGAATAAATATATGAAGCAAAGCGACACCAGGCGAGGGAGCTCGCGACCGAATGGAAAACAACGCTACGAAAAGATGGCTTCTACGATTCTGTCCTCTTGCGTCAAAACTTCTCTCTTCGCCAAATAATTCCCTTCGCTTTGATAGATTCTCTCTGTCGGGTAGAGATCTATTGCCATCATCTTCAGGACCCTTCCTTACTTTTTTTCTTTTCTGAGAAAAAAAAGGAGCGGTAGTTTGCTCCGTGGAATTTCCCTCCTCGCTGTTCTGCAGACATAAGTATTACGCTGTCGTGGCTTTTATGATGAAACATCTAGGCGCGAACGAACGCAAAGAGATCCGCTCCTGAGTAATGCCGTCATCCACTCGTGCAACCTTTTTCTCACCACCTCAAATTCCACCGTATTGCTGACCTTTAGCGGTATATTCACTGCTTCCGGATTCCTCACTTTGAACTTCATCGGCAACTCCACATTGTTTGTATCCCCATATCGCCAATACTTATGCAGGCCCAAACTTCCCACTCCCAAAAATGTTGTATCATTATGCCGTAGCGAACAGCTCCTCTCATCTTCCAAATGTCCCCTCTACCCACTCCTCTCATCTAAACCCGTTACCACCTACCTCCTCACAGCGTCTCCAAAGTCTGATTCCTCCTATCTATTTGAACTTGTGGCTGTAGAGACGAAACATGGCCTCGTTCCCTGAGCGACGGGAGTATCATGGAGCAATCTGAGACTCGTTACATGATTGTCATCTCCGCGTTTAAATTTGGCGGGAGGGTTGGAATATTCACGCATATTGGCCCTAATGTGTACATAGGTAGAGAGCACGCAATCTGCTGGCCTTCAACTACCTACCTATTTAGAAAATGTGTGTGGTTGTACTAGGGTCTTGGCACAATGGTCTAATTGATCTTCCTTCACACTCACATACGGTAGCTTCATACATAACACAATATCATCATACTAAAACACCCGCTGTCTACACTCTCCAAAAGACTTGCTTGGACTGGAAGGTGAGACTCGCTGAAAATCGTTTCCAGTACATGAATCCCTGCATGTTAACCGTACCTTATTCGTTTCCACCTAATTAAGGTCCGTTCTTTTAACTGTGTTGACCCCAGCGGCGGCCAATCGGCTGTTCGGTATTATAGCAGTCCTGTTGTACTACCAATACAGTTACCTGGATAAAATTCTCTCGCCTCCTTGCTCCATCTACCTTACCCCCATTCTCAGCCATACCAAGATGGCAGCTATTGCAACTCTCATGGCTGTAGCCCTCCTACGTTATGCTTCAGCTCAAAATATCACGAAAACTCTCATTCTACCGGATGGCCTTTTCAGTCCAACCCCTGCACCGCAGACGTTTGTCGGCCAAATGTCCGTCAGCGACCATGCTACCTTTTACACTCTGGACTGCGGTAATTGGAGCGCTACAGCCATAGCTGACTGGATAAATTTCTGGCCTGGAACTTATGGTTGTACCAACAGCAACAGCTATACGTTTTCAGCAGATTCAGCCAATACCGAGTTCCTTCTCCCAAAGTAAGAGACACCCCTCCAGTCTGTGTTATAGTCTCCCCAAACACATTTCTTGAAAGAGTACCACTCACTCCGCCAGCTACGACCTTGGCCAGAATCCGTTCCCCAACACATCCCCAGTCCCAACATGGCTCGAAGCGTTCAACCAAACGTAAGTCCGCTCCTAGCTTCCGCCCCCCCCTCCCCGAGCATAAACCCTTTGAGTGAAGATGTCTAAAAAACCACGACAGCATCACGATAAACTGCCCCCCCAACCTCGGCAACGCCACGGCCACCTGCACGACGACCAGCCTCTACAACAACGAGGACGCCAACGACCAATCGATCATCAGCCAGACCATCGTAACCCAGAGCTCAATCTCCCTCGAGTCGTCCGCCTACCCCATCATCTTCACCGTCCCCGGCGCCGTCGCCGCCGCCGCAGCAACGCCCACCAGCCCCACGGCATCGTCCACCAAAACCTCCTCGTCCGGCGGCCCCTCCACATCCGCCACCCCCCCGCCGGCCGCCCACGCGGGCCTAAGCCCCGGCTCCAAAGCCGGCATCGGGATCGGCGTGCCCCTCGGCCTCTTCGCCCTCTCCGGCCTCGCTCTGCTCCTCTACCTGCACCGCCGACACCAGCGGCGCGCGCGCCTGAGCCAGATGGACAACCTCGTGCCGTACGAAGTCGGCTCCCCGATCGAGTTCGAGCGCAAGGACAACGTGACGGCGGAGAATGGGGGGCTGTATGAGATGCAGGGGAGGCAGTCGCCGGTGCAGTCGCCGGAGCTGGAGGCGTGAATGGGGAAGTGTGGGGGTCTTGGTTGGGGGGGGGGGGGGGTGGGAGAAGCTTCAGGTGGATGCGGATGTGGATGTGGTGGTCACCGCGGAGGGATTTGGAGGACATTTTTGAAGCGGCTAGAGAGTTGAGAGAAAGAGAAGAAGAAAGAGAGCATCTTGTATGATACCCGTGGCGGCGTGGTGCTAATCGTACTGAAGGAGAACAACATGCGAGAGACAATGCCTGCTTGCCTGCCTGCTTGCTTGCTGATACCCTCTGACCATGCTCACATGCGTGAACGTTCGAAGCCACATGTATGTAACGAAAAAGGTAGTTAGTGGCTTCCGCATCGAGTGTACGCGAGATGAATTCTCTCCAACTCCAACGTAGGTAGCGTCGTGGTGCCACCCCAAACATCTCAAACGGCGCTGGAAGGAACAGAACAGAACAGAACAGCGTAGGTAAGGAAGGTAGTCATTGCCGCGGCGTACTGGTAAGCGTTACAAATATGAGCCGGAAGTCCAATCCACGTAAGCGATTTCGTGTCGTCGTGATACATCTTCTGCTCTTATCGCAGTTGAACATCATCTTGCTCCTGAAAAGGGCGATACTGACCAGCCCCCCAATTCCCCAGTCCACGTCACTAAAGTTCAAATACCACACTCCCTCATCCCTCTCTGACTTCCTGACCGCTGAATGGCCGTCTATCCGCGCTCACATGCACGCGGTGAACATCGGGGATTTCGACGACATGATAGAAACGGGGTGTCGGAGGGGAAAGAATCGTTCATACGGTCAAGCGAGAGGGCGAGGGTGTTTCCCGGGGAGAAAGTTCAACATGGGGGAGCTTGCAGCGGTGTTGGCGACGTTGATAAAGGTTGGAGGGTGAGAGCGAGGTTGGAAAGGTTGGAGGTGATGTTAAAGGAAGAGAGAGAAGCGAGGGGCAGGTGTGAGAGGGTGGTGTGGTGGAGGAGAGTGAGGTTGGGGTTGCATTGAATCAGCGGCAGCCGAAGTCTGTGCGCCTGATCTGGGGGAAATAGATTGCATTGTTCGGGCAAGTTGAGACGTGAATAACGAAGGCAGAACGCTCGAATGTGCAGATGCCAGCGCATATCTGAACGCAGAATATTAATTGATCTATGATGGCCATTAGCCGATTCTTCCACATACGCCTCGCTGATTCCCTCAGAAGATGCATGTACGTCCGACCAAATATTTACAGCAGCCACCCTCATCTTTAGTAACCTACTATAAGATGTTACACCTGCTCCCGCCATCCAAGAACCCCTTCTTCCTTTTCTTCCTGCCCCCTCTCCGCGGTCTGTCCCGGTCCCCTCGGTCCAATTTCTCCATTTCTCTAACCTGTCGCGTCGCCACATCTTTGCGGATGATCTGCCTGCAGAGATCCACAAATGCTTCATCAACATTTCGCCTCGATCGCGCTGATGCTTCGTAGTATGGTGCGTTGTTCCAGGATTGGGCGACTTGGAAGGCTTTGGAACGGGAGACGGCGCGGTCTTCTTCAAGGTCGGATTTGTTACCGACCATGACGAGGGGGACAAGGGGGTCATCTTTGATACGGACGATTTGGTCGCGGAGTTCGTGGAGTTCGTTGAGGGAGGTCAGAGAAGTTATGCTGAAGACGAGGAGGAAGCCTTGGCCCGATTTCATGTAGAGTTCTCTGGTGAGAGGCACAGGTTAGGGATCAGGTGCGATTGTAGGATGGGGGGTGGGAAGGTACCTCATGGCGGCTACGGTTGCGTTAGCTTGAGTACTTGGGGAACGAGGGAATGGAAACCTCACTGAATTGCTCTGTGCCTGCAGTATCTAATCTGGGTATTTATCAGCATGGTATCCCGAGGTCGTCTGCGCGGCGGGCTGTGTTCCCATACATTTCTAATATGCATTGTCGCCCCTGTCGCACATCAGCATCTCCCCATGAAGTCGAGCTACCAGACTTACGTCAACCTCGATTTGTTTCCTATAGGAGTCCTCTATCGTAGGATCGTAGCTTTCTATCCACACATTCTGTACAAACTGTGCTGTACGTAGCCGTGAGCGGAATGCGGGTATAGAGGCGCGAAAGAATGCCGCGTACCGGTAAGACAGCTCTTGCCTACTCCTCCTGTTACAGCATGTTTCAGTCAAGCATCTTGAGACATTGTACACTTGTCCTCACCAGCACCAAGCACAACTATGTGGTATTCCCTTCTAGGTCACAGAGGTCAGCGACTGTTTCTGGATGGTTGTACAATGGTGACACTTGCCGTTGCGACATACTGCAGACGCCAGAGTGCCGTTGACAGTCGTGTGTCTATTCCTGTTGGATGCTTTTTCTTTTCTTTTTGTGCTGTCGCTATGGTTTTGTGCGTTGTCGGTGATGCAAGGCGTCGGCCGTGAAAGTTTAAGGTGTATTTGTGATGTTGGAGGTGGCATCTGGTCATGGATGTTGGTGGGAGAGAGTGAAGAGTGAGAGAGATGGAGGAGAAGGAGTAGGAGGAGGATAAGAGACAGCGAGCATGTCCTTTTTGTTTTGAAAATGGCAGGGTGTCCAATGGACTTATATTTGGATTGGATCGCAAGATGTCAAGTGGTCTAGAAGGTAGCCTCCATTGGAAGGTTTACACGTCTAGCGTAGCGCCTGCCGCTAGACATGCCTGGATGATGCCTAGCCTTCCGGGACCGGGACGGTGGGGAACAGACTGCCGGGTCAGCCTTAAAGGACCCCCTAAAGACAGCCCGGGGGTGGAGGGGGGGGGGGGGGTTTACCGACGATCTTGATCATCCTAAATTCTGCCTTGGGGATCAGACACCTCACCACACTCACCACTCACCACTCACCACTTACCACTCACCACTCACCATATCACCTCGTAAATTAACCATCATATTAAGCATTGCATTTACACATTTGCCTTCCTTATCTCTTTATCTAGACGAAGATCCAAGGCTCCCTCTCACCACACACACACGTACTTTTATTCCGTACATTTTCATTCGCGTAATCATCAAACTGCTTCGGCACCACCGACATCCTACAAAAACTAGCTTCAACCAATCGATAGCCATATTTTTTCCTCCACCATGGTCAACTTTCTCCATCTACCAGTAGAAATACGCCTACAGATCTATTATGAACTCCAAGTACCTCAAACAAAGTCCATCCCATTGGGTCTAAACTTCGCAGCTGAGGCAGCCTACCGCTTCCCCTCTAATATCCTTCAGATAAGCCGCTAAGTTAGCCAAAAGGTACGTATGGCTTACTCCGCAACCTCTAAACGTCCGGGGAAGATCAACGTGATGGCGAACGCGGACGCGAAGCTGTCTTTACCACATGTTCTACCTGATGCTTTGATGCAGTCAGCCCACATTCAGTTCACCTTCGATTTTCGCCCCGAATGCTACGGTCTGGCAATACAAGCTCAGATTCCCCATGTTCTACTCAAAATCATCCAAGATCAGCATAGACTAGAAAGACTCTTCCAGACTGTCCATTACGTTGGGCGCGGCATCGACGAAATCTGTCGGAGGCCCTCGGAAGTACCGGTCAAGCGTGACATGGAAATCTGCTGGTCTGATTATTCAGAGACCACAGTTGGACACCAAAAAGACCATACTGCAATCTTTTTCCAGACTTGGAGAGTCATGTTCATTCCGTCTCGGCATGGTCTCGGATTGGCAGGATGATTCTAGGCAGACGCTCGCTAGCTACATGGAAGTTGTTACTGGTCGCATCCCAATAGCAATAAGATCTCAAGAGTCAAGCATAATCTCGAAAGATTCATGAAAGGATGGTCACCCTCATTTCCCCACCGGACTGTGGCCATGCATCCTCTCGAGATACGGAAAGTCATGCGAATGGTTCTCCCTTCGACTTCAACCCCTCAAGGAGGAGATCGCCTAAAGCGGAGCAAGCGAAGGTTCAAACCCCTTTAGGAGATGTTTGCGACACACCAAGCGAGCAATACAGATTCCTATCATGAATAAATTTCCTGCCCTCCACAATTCGGCCTCTCAAAGGATGACACGCATTGCACTCAAGGTTCGGATCGGATCAGTCCGTGGAGAGCGCATCTGAGGCCGGTCGATATGTTATGCGTGAGATTAGTGTCATAGACTTTTAGCCTGGAGACTGCAAACTCAATTCAAGCATATGCTCTGAATCACCAGCAATATGACCTAATTTCGTTCTTTACGTCGTACTTTTGGCACAGCTGAATGACGAGAGAATGGGGGATAATTAGTGTTATCCAGGCCTTGAGGCCATTTTTTACAGACAGCATACGGCCGCATCACCTTGCTACGGCAGCCTTTGCGCGCTGATGAGTCGCCCTAGGAAGAAGTGTGAACTGGTGAACCAAGATCTTGGGCCAGAATCAATCACGTGATGCCATACTACTGACAATTAAGGAAGGTGATGATGATGTGTCAATTAATTGCGGGGGGTTCGCACAGCCGCACCAGCCGCAATTCATCCGGATATGCACGGAGAAATGTCATTTTTCTTCTCCGCCTGATTTTTCAGGCATTGCCAGCGCAGCGGTCGGTGCCCGATTGTCACCATGTCCTCTTTTCTCCTTTTGGCTCAAGAGATACGCTGAAACATATGGGCATCTCACCTATCAGCTGCTTCACCTTCAACTTACTCCCTTTAGGTATACCGGATTAGTCGCTAGATCAGTCGACCAATCCCGAGGTTAATCGCCCCGACGTTCGCGAGTCCACGAACGATGGGCACCATCATGACCAATCTGCCTCTGCCGAAGACGTTTAGCGCCACTCTAGATGATGCACAGCTTCGCCTGCCCATGATCATGTCGACTCACTTTCTATTCCACTTGCTATTTTCACATTAGGACCATGGAGATATTGTATCTTATCACACCACATGCACCATCAAAGTCAGCCTCGATGAAGCTTGCCGGAATCTTCGTAAAGTGCAGGTCTCACGACCTGTCCATGTCTCCTGGTCTGACCACTTGTTGATGAGGCCATGGGAATATGATGGACTCTGCCCTGGAGCCTTTGGCGAGGTTCCCGCAACCCTGTTCTTTTCGTGTTAATGAGACTGTTCTCTCGCATGGGCCCGTGATGTAGGGGGCCGTAAATCACCTAGAGAAGGTCATTTATTATCCTCCAAATTCAACGCGCAATTAAGTACTCTATGGCCGTGGTTCAATTTTTCCCAAGAAAATGATTTGAAATCATGGCGGCCGATTGCATGACCAGACCCTACACTTAACTTACAGTTGAAAGTTTAGGGGAATGTCTGCTTCCTCCGCTTTAGCGAAATGCGTTCTGCAATCCTGCAGAAAGAGTGCCCGCGGATAAAGGCTGTGTCGGAGCATGAGAGCCAGCAATCCGGCACCGCAAGCATGTATTCTGGCGATTCATTCAATGCGCACGACCCTGAGGTAAAGAAGAGAGTCTGCATGTCCTCGAGGCTCATTCCTAACCTCCGCTAGGATTCGAGTGTTCGACAACTTCGTCAAGACTAGGTGCGTGAGACTGAGGAGGACTTTGGCCCGGAAGTGTTCTATCAAGCCCCATGCCTAATAATTCAAAGCAGGATAGGTTTACTTAGATATCCGAAGCCTGCAAATTCTTCTTGCATTACGGCCGAAAGAGTGCCACTCAAGAACACCAAGGACGTTTTACCGCTTACGTGACGGCACGCCTTGGACCGATGAGGAAGGTGGTGATGTCATTCCTCGTAGGGATTCAACATGATTGTGAGCTCAATACTTCATGGCCTACAGGAAAGACCAGTTGGTCCAAAGTTTCCTCTTTTGTACTCAATAACCAAACCCGACAACATCCAAGCCACTTGTCTGCGGAACTGCGCTCGTCACTCTCTCGTCCAAAAGTCTGTTCTATTGAAAAGACCTTCGTTGGCCAAAATGCCTTCTTCCACCTATGATTCCACGGGCGTACAATACTACGAGATACCCTCCTTCACCTTCGTATCTGGCGCCACTATCCCTATCAAAGTCGCTTACCGCACTTACAATCCCTCTTCTTCCAAAACAGTCTGCATACCTACCTGCTATGGGGGCAGAATCAACACAACCTTCACCTTCACCCAAGACAAAGGCGCACTATCCTCTCACCACGTCATCGTCATAGCAATGCTCGGCAATGGCGAATCCTCCTCTCCCTCAAACACCCCGGACTTCCCCGAGAAGCTCGATTACCGCGACTGTATCCACGCGCAATACGAACTCCTCGTCAAACACATCGGCATAAGAGAATTACACGCAGTCATCGGCTTCTCAATGGCCGGCCAGCAAGCCTACTACTGGGCCAGTATGTATCCCTCCTTCGTGAAGAACGCAGTCGTGATCTGCGGCTCCGCTCGCACAAGCGGGCACAACTACGCTTTTCTCGAAGGACCCAAAACCGCACTGCTGAACAGCACCGACTACGCGGACGGCGAGTACAAAGCCAAAGGCATCAAATCCCTTCGCGGTCTGCGAGCGTTCGGAAGAGCTTACTGCGCCTGGTTGACCAGCGGGGCATGGTTCCGTGAACGGCAATGGGAGCAATCGCTCGGGTTTCAAAGCGTCGAAGACTATATCTCCAACACGATGGAGAAGTCGTTTGAGGAATGGGATGCGGAAGACGTGCTGATACTAGCTCGGATGTGGCAGGCGGGCGACATCGGGACTACGAGGGATGATGGCAGTTATCAAAAGGCGCTCGAGGGGATCGAGGCGAGGATGCTGGTGATGCCGGGTAGGACTGATCAGTACTTTGCGGTTGCGGACAGTGAGGTTGAGGTTGGGCTGCTGAGGAAGGGGCAACTGGCTGTTATTGAGAGTGTGTGGGGACATGCGGCCGGGGGTGGGATGAGTGAGGCGGATGCGAAATGGATGGATGGGAGGATCAGGGAATTTTTCGCGGTGTAAGTGAACTACTCGGGCCTTTTTTTCACTTCAAACAACTCCACATCTCATCTGCAAGGGTAAGAAATTCAACAACAATTCCACAGACGAAAGGGATGGGCGGAGCCTGGTTGGAGCTTTGATGCAACCAAACTGCTAGTATTTCATTGAAATTGGTTTGATGTTTGCTGTATATGCATATGTGTATTCGGGTAGGATATCGAGTACAGGCGGACCCAATCCAGATAGCAACGTCGTTATCGCTCATGTTTGGCCGTACTTTGAAATCGACGTTCCCGGACGTCTGACGGAGAAATCCATATATGAATCCGTTTGGAGGGAGACATGGGGGGACTCGTGTCTGAGCATTGATCATGCTCGCGGGATTGAGATGTCCACCAAGTTACCCCCTCATGGTGTTCGCGCGCAGCCCCTTATGTGTGTGCTGCACTCTCTCGTGTTTCCCAAAGCCCATCTGTATATACAACGGTCAATCCCACCTGGCCTCTATCAACGCATGCACATGCCGAACAACCACGTACATACATATGAGAGAGCTATTATTTTGCCGACATAGCGGCACGTTTGGCGCCCCCCACTCAAACGTTCCTAGCTGCTGCGATCCTCAGCATCCCCTTTCGTCACTCTTTCCTCCCTCCCGTCTCCTTCAGCCTGGTCTTCTCCTTCTCCTTCTCCTTCTTCTCCTTCTTCTTCTTCCGCCAGAAGCCTCGAAACATACACCCCGACCAAATACCCTCCTCCTCTGTCCAAACAACCAACTGCGCATCAATGAGCCGCCGAGACCCTTTTTTCCAAAAAAAAACCCCCCCACAGGATGGATGATGTCTCGTGTGCGCGCCAGCCTCGCGCGATGATAAATTTCCTTTCGCGGAAATTTACTCCCCCTGGTAAGTAGTCGAGACTTGGGGGCCTGTAGTGGGCGAAATTTTTCTACCCTGCTGCCGCTGCCACAAAAAGACCCGTTTCCTCCCGCCATCTTGAGTTAGCCCGTATTCCGTGATCACGAGGAGGGGGTTTCCGGTGGGGGAGCGACAACCCCCGTCTTGCGAAATTATATCTCAATAGCGGTGTCTGTCGCTGCAATCGACGAAGGCGGTACCGATGATGATGATAATGATGATGATGATAATGATGATGATGATGATGATGGTGATGGTGGTGGTGGCATTGGGTCATGATCGCTCCAGCCAAACCGCATCCATGCCCCCCCCCAAAAAAAAGGCCGCCGTCACCAATCCCCCTGCTGCGCCGCATCGGAGGAAAAAGTTCCGACATGATTGGCGTCTCGATTCGCAAAGTCCCGTCCGTCTTGAGATGCGCATCCGGCGCTCCATCGGACGACAAATTCGTACGGTGTGCGCTTCACGGCGCCGAGCTCGAGACTCGGGCGTACCGGGGTATGTAATCGCATGATGTGGGGATTTGGGGGAGGGATTGATGAAGAAGAAGAAGAAGAAGAAGAGCTGTTACGCAGAAGCTGGGTGCCCCCAATGAAGCTGGCTCCATCCTTGCGAAAGGGTGATTTGTTTCAGAGCGGAATTCCACAGTTTGCCGTCTGGCGTTGCGGGGTCGGAAAAGGGGACATTGGGTCGGAAGGTGAGAGGTTGGAGGATGGTAGTGCCTCGCTGCATGTTTTTTTTTTTTTTTTTTGAGATGCTGTGTCATTGTGATACGTTTTTGTTGATTACTTGGTATCTTTTTGAGACGAAGATTAATCGTGGCACAGACTTGCCTCGTGTCGGAAGTGTGTGGCACCATTACAAGGGAAAGAAAACGAAACATCGATTCCGACCGGAATTGAATTCCGACATATTCTTGCATCATTTCAAGGGAGAAGATGGAGAGGCGGCGACATCAACGATGGCTCGGATGGCCCGTGAAACTGAAGAATCGTGCTCTGATGAGTAAGAGGCCATATCTCATTTCTCAGATTCCAATCTTTCTCTCCCGAGGCTACCCGATATTGTTTGACTGGGACTTACCTTGCAGAACCCCTATCGGATAAGCCTCAGGGATATCCTTGGTATCCGGCACGATCTCCGGCACTTTCCCCAACCGCACGCTCTCAACAGCGGCCTCCGTACCCTTCGGCATCCGCCTCACCCTCCTGACATCCGCCACCATCCTCGCTATGTTGAGCAGCTTACCCTCATCCCACGGCATGCCCAAGATCTCCATACCGATCGGGACTCCTACGGGCGCATCTGCAGTCCTCGGCGAGAACCCGGCCGGTATGGTCACGACTGGAAAGCCTGTGACCGCGGCTAGGATGCCGTTGCGACCGGATTGGGACGGAGAGCCGATTTTGACGACGAGGTTGGCCTGTTCGGGGTAGATGAGAGCGTCGAGCGAATGGGACTTGAATGTGTCTTCGAGGGCGACTGTGAGGTTCTGGATGCCAAGTTTGATCTCTGCATAAGTGATGTTGTCGGTCGATGACACGAGAGCAGTGTTGACGTAGGAGTATTGGCTTGGTATCACCAGGTATCTGCCACTGGAGTACAGCTCGTTCAATGACGACGGATGAGAACCCTGGAGGGAAGCCTGTGATAGGTAGATGTCCATGTCTTGGCGGTACTCGGATCTTTGGGTGTCAAAGGCGTTGGCGATGGCTGTGGAGTTGAAGATATTCGACGTAATAGGGACGACGGTCGCACCGGCGCTGGTAAGTGCCGCAGTTATGTCATCGATGACTTGATTGACCGGTGTTGTTTCGTTGCTAGATGTGCGGTTGAAGAAGCCTTCGACCAAGCCAAAACGTGTGCCTCGAAGAGAGCCGCCGTAGAGCGCAGCAGAGTAGTCTTGACCAATTGAGGTGAAAGGTATCAAGGCTGTGGCATTGTCGTCGGGATCATAGCCAACGCTTGCCATGACCGTGAGAGCGATAGCAAGATCATGAATATTCCGAGCAATAGGTCCAGCGGCATCTTGAGTGAAAGAAATAGGAATGATACCCGTGCGAGATATCAGACCCCTAGTAGGTCGGACACTAAACAAACTATTTGCACTTGCGGGACTACGCAACGAGTTGACTGTGTCTGTCCCTGTGCCGAGCACGGCAAAAGATGCTGCAACCGCCGCACCTGTGCCTCCGGAGCTGCCACCTGGGGTCCGGGTGTGATCATAGGGGTTGAAAGTCTGACCACCGAGTGATGAGACGGTCAAGCCTTCTAGAGCTAGTTCGTGGAGGTTTGTTTTGCCTAGTATGATAGCTCCAGCACTTTTCAAGGCAGCGACTACGGGCGCGACGACTGTAGGTTGCGAATCTGCAAGGTCCAGACATGCGCCTGTGGTGTTCATGTCCGAGGTATCATAATTGTCCTTCAATAGCACCGGGATGCAGAACAGAGCTCCGGTTGCATTGCCGGCGGCCAGGATGTAATCCTTCTCGTCAGCAATTGATAATGCGTTCGTGTGTAGTGTGATGATGGCATTTATGGCCGGGTTGTAAGCTTCGATGCGGGCAATAAATGACTCGACAATGGTGCGGCAGGCCGTGAGACCGCTGTAGAGGGCATTGTGGAGCCCTTCAACAGTAGATTCCCGTACGTCGTAGCTTTCGAATTGGGCAAAGGTGATGCCAATGGCGAGAGCGAACGATGCCCACATTGTCAGAGCGGCATCTGTGGGACGCATTTCCAAGCACTTGCAATCGCTGTAGTAAGTAGTGAGTAGTGAAAAAGGGAGACAGAATGAATCTACCATATCATATACGACACCTATATCAGTGGGTTTCGCTAAACATGATAAAGGCCAAATACAACTCGGTCTGACGACAAAAGTTCCGCTATCGGACGCATGCGCTAGCTTGCAATAGGAAGGTCCTCAACTAAGTGGCTTTGAGAAAGATAGGACGATATAGAATGACGGAGTTTGAGATTTTCCTTTATTCTTCTCCACTTCACAAGTGGTGTCTATAAATGTATCAGAATGTGAGAGTACTATTCATTCTCTCAAGTAATGAATGAGCGGAAGGGTCTTCCTCGGACTAAATCATGTTCTTAATCACCTACCCTTGCCCTTGTGCAAGCCCCACGACCTCTTCCTTCTTGGCCTCCGTACCGATACCGCTGACCTCAGCGATTTGATCCACACCCTGATAATCTGGAATGTCTAGATCATACTTCTCTGCAACGGATTGCGGTATGAACCTGCCAGATGAGCCTTTGATACGAAGAACCGTGATACTGCAGGAGTGGGGGCGTTACCTTCCACCAACGAAATGCGTGCCCGTAAAATGCTTGACAAGCGGCTTTGGTGCGGTCAGACTGATTAGAGTTGCGGGATGGAATTTGGCACCTGGGCCTGATGCTGGCGGACCATCTTCGATGCTCCATGACGACGGTGCGTCAACAGATAATACAGGGACTTTAGTGCTCTCCATAGCGATGATTGGATCCTTGAAAGGGTCTCGGACCTCGCCTGAGAAGCTGAAACCTGAGAAACGTGAGTTTCAAGTTGGATAATGAAATCTTATTGGTAATACCGAAGATGGCGTCTACTACATGATCTGTAGTCTTCAGAGAGCCATTAAAGTCCTCAGTAAACGGCACATCCAAATTCTTCAGCTGCGTAGCCAGACGTTCGTAGAGGTCATTCTTGCTTTGCTTGGGATAGAAGATGGTCGGTTGATATCCGTAGTGCCAGAGATGACGAGCAGCCACGAGGCCATCACCACCTTTATCTGTAAGTTGAGATGAAAAAGACAAGGCAGGCATATACTTTACCGTTGTTGCCGGGTCCACATGCCACCAAGACCTTCCTTCCTTTGCTTGGCGGATGAACACGGTAGACTAAGCGCAGGGATGAGAATCGCCAGTCTCAGATACCAAATCGTCTACGAACCTGCTTGAGAGACGGAGAGGCCGGCTAGTTCCATCAATTGGTCAAGGGAGAAGGCTCCGATGCTCATTAGGTCTTTGTCCAATGCTCCGGCATTTTTGGCATTGAGAGTCTGGTAGTAATTGTTAGCTCGTCACTAAGATTTTGAAAATCGATTAATACTTTGAGTGCCATGATTGATGAATCCTGTTGGTACGTGTTTTACAGACGAAAGATTGGAAGAGAAAGGAAAGAAAGGCGGACGATGACGACATGCCTTCTCCAAAGTTCAGCGCGTTGACAAAGCTGCAAACAATTCCCGTTGTTGCACCCCACGCGCAGCAAGAAATAGGTACAACGTCTCCAACGCCATTCCGCACACATTCTGACTAGCCATAGCACTTTGAGCACTATGTACTCTGTCTAATGAGTAGACGGAATTAGGTACTCTGCTCTTGTCGCCTTGCAGGGCTGACTAAACCAGGCTGGGACTAGCATCTGTTACCAATCAGAGCAAGGATCATGTCATTGGCATACGCGCATGCAGGCTCAACAACCTGCATCAGACCTACATCAACGTCCTCGACTGAGTCTCACTGCCTACCTCTGCTGCTTTCGTTCCTCTCCTATCATTTTCTACCTTGCTATTTAGGTGGCGAACTTTGTTGGCAATGATGTGAACATCGCGTCTCTTATGGAGTCCATAATGTCATGCACCGCACTCGATAAATGGTCTTTGTTTATGCATAAAGAAGTGTGTATGTTCGTGAGTATATAGAACGTCTTAGACTTATCTTTCTGAGAATTTTGAACTCCGTAAGGGTAGCTCTCTTCTATACAATACAGACACAATCTTGATGGATTTGGGTCAGACATCAGAGGCTGAGTCCTCGGCTGCTTCTAAGACTGCCTCTCTACCATCCGGTTCTCCTGCTGTCGGAAGGAATTCACCAGAAGTCCAAATTCCATGCAACATCTGCCGAAAGAGAAAGGTCAGATGTAATAAGGAACTACCATGTAGCAACTGCCAGCGTCTGGGATTCGAGTGATCTTATGATGATCCCAGCCGTGGTCTGAAACGTACAATAAGTGGCGGTGGTAGTACCCGTGATACTGCAGAGCTCTCCGGTCGTATGGCAACACTGGACAGTCTGGTGCGAAATTTGTCCAAGCAGCCAGGGCTACCAAGGCCTGATCCATCCGGGGAAAAAACGCTACCAAACGCATCGATGCCAGCGGAAAATATCAGAGATTTCAGCAAAGCTGATATTGATGCGGGTGTGTTAGTCTTGACTTCCTGGGCCGGCCTCTTTGACGAGTGTATGTGCACGTGCATCAGTCATACGGGAATGCAAGAGACAAACTATCTATCACCAACGTCACTCTAGTCCTCCGCTAGATTATGCAAATTACCTGTGCCAACCAATAAGCCCCATGTCGTAACTGCGTAGTCAGGGCTTTCTACACTTCGTTGTATCTAGTCTTCATTTAGATGTCACCTCTTCTCGCAGCTTTGCTGCTTTCTTTATTTAATTGCTTTTATCCTATACCCGCATTTCCCTTTCTTCTCTTCTTACGAGCCTTTCTATATTATTATAATCTTCAACCCTTGGTGCAATGATCGATGCCCGGATTTTGAGTCCATCTATGCCTTTGGGTTTGAGCATCGTCGGCAAGGAATGGCACCACGATTTCCTAGAACCGTGGGTGCACTACGTGTCCATCACCTTGGTTATGAAAGAGTCACCCGAAACCCTGATGTTTCGAGCAGAGACACCGGAAGGGCAAGCAATTGCGAAACTTTTTAGTGGCATCGTGCCATACTTTACAAGACTGCTTCCTTCAGACGGTAACATGATGCACATATTGAGTAAATATACCAGGCTGCAAAAAACAAAATGCTTTCCTGCAGCAATCTCTGCTCTTGAAAGGTGTCCCAGTTCCCCATACAGATATATGCTTTCTGCCATCCCCAGCTGTGTTTGAGCTGTGTCTGGTCTCGTTTCTCGACCAGCCTCTCTGTCCGACGACACATGTGATTTCAATTATCAAATAGCTTGATGGTTCCAGATCAGGTATCTCTGGCTTGAACATTTGATTCATTATGTATTCTTCAAGACTTCCGAGACGATTGGATTAGAGAATCGTGTAAGATGAGAAACGTCTACGGAAACTCAATCTTGACCATCGCTGCCACGGGAGTCATCGACCCACCTATTGGCTGCTTCCAAGATCGCGATGCTGGGCTTGTAGAAGCTCTTTAAACTCCGCGCATCGGGGGGGGCGCAAGTTGACTATATCGCCGCTGACTGCTTTAATGAACGAGAAAGCTTTAAATTGCGCACCACTCTTTCAGCGTGGTTGAGTACTCCAATAATATCTCTTATCACCTCGGGTGCTTCATTTTCGTTCTCACGTTGGAGAGGATCAAATGCTGTAGGAATATCATGAGTTGAGCGGCTGCGAGACACACCCCTACGGTATAGAGATAGGAGGCTTGATCCCTGAGCTCACGGATAAAGTGAAAATGAGCATGCACTCCAACAAATGCGGGCTTCAGTTGTGAGCACGTACATTGTACCGTCGCGATCTTAGCTTTTATTTTATTATCCTATTACACCGGTCAGCTCCCACTGGCCCCCTGATCCGATTCTTCTTGAGATCTTCGAGGTCGAAATAGGACTACGCAAAAACGACGCTATCTGGATAGATACTGCAACAGAAGCAGAACAGAATATCTTTGGTTCGGTGGCGGTGCTCCATTGGTGAGAGTCGCCCTGCCGAATGGCGGCAATTCAAGTGAAATACCTCGCGCTGCGCTAAAAATTCACTCTATAAAGGTGAGGTAGAAGGGTGAGTGGGAGCGAGTGATAAAGATAGAATCATGATAGGCAACCGAAGATTATTTACACATGCGGTGGTACTGAGCACTTGTATCGTATGGGCTGATACTTACATTCCATCAATTACCTTTGTCCATGTATAACTTTATGTTGGAAATTGATTGGGTTTATATGACAGCTATGAGGTCTTGTATTGGGTGGCTAATAGAACGACTCTATTGCATGACTATGTAGAATACATGTAGTGGATAAGAAGGAAGAGAAGGAGAAGGATAGACAAGAGTCGCCCACTAGCGCCACGCTAAAAGGCACGCTAGTGCGGGCGGAACGGCCTATGATTGGCTGAATTCCATCACTCCCACACAGGCAATAATGGGCCTGTATCTCCCACAGAGTCTATACTGGACTCCTGCTCCTAGACGCTCTTCTTGAGGCCTAACTGGCCTACAAATGTACCAAATTTGTCCTTGCTGAGAGCCTTTGTAAGCCCGTCAGCAGCCATTTCTCTCGTAGGTACCCACTCGAATGACACTGCCCCAGTTTCCACCTGGTCTCGGACAAAATGCCACTGTATGTCGATGTGCTTGGTACGTTAGAAGCATGTAGTATTTGGCTCCATTGACCGATGGCACGTTGAATGGTCCTCCCAAATCGATATGGACTTTACCGAGTTTTTTTGAGTACCTCTCGCTGTTGTCTTCTTGAGACCTTGCGAGACGACTTTGCCTTAGAACACGCCTCACAAATGGGCTTGACCCGAGGTTTTTGTGTTAAGGTGATGCCCTTACTCATGTTAACGAGTCTCTTAAGATCTACCTCGTTTAGGTGTCCCATTCGACGGTGCCACAGTTCGACTGCGTCTTCGTTAAACATCAGGGCGGTGGACAGTGCTCTTGTATTCTCCTGAATCAGGGCGGCAATTTTGGCCGTAGACTGGGACACATCCAGTATATAGATGTTCCGAGTCTTTGGTGCACTTCCTACAAGTACACCATTTTTTGAAATGTGGCAATCATCACCGAGGAAGGCGATTTCAAATCCCTTCTTGGTGGCCTGGCTAATTGAAAATAGCCCGCATGTAAAGTCTGGTACATGCAACACGTCCTCAACACGAACTATGTTGCTGGTTCCATCCTTCAATAGCCATTCCATTTCGACTGTGCCACGTCCTTGAGTCCAGACAGTGGCTCCGTTGGCAACAATAACTCCTCCACGGTAGGGTCGATACTCGGTGAACTCGTCCTTGTCGAAGAACATGTGGTTAGTACACCCTGAGTCGATCATCCAGTCTCGTGACGTCGTGGGACCACTGTCCAACGCTGCGGAGTATGCACGGAAATATGAGGACGTCTCATGTGAAAGTTGGTCAATTATTTCAAAATCGACAACTTCGGGCTGAGAGGCAAGCTTTTCCTCTGCCCCCCGGCTTGTCTCGCCGCAAAAGTTTGGCGTAGGTTGAAGCTGGGACGTGGAGTGCGCGCTTGGTGCCTCCACTATGGTTTCTTCCTTCTGACATTCGATGTCGGGAAGTGCTCTCGGAGAGGGAAGCAGTCGTGTGCTTGCGTATCCGGCAAAGTTTGGTGTATGCGCAAGCTGAACCACCGGTTCTTCTTGCGGTATCTCCAATGTAGATTCCCCCTCTTGTTTTTCTGTCAATTGGGGTAGAGACTGGTCGAGAGTCTCTATGGCCGACTCCTCCGGTATATCCTCGTCATAGGATTCCGGTGTAGTCGCGTTGAACGGGAAGCCCCAGACCTCATCCTCTCCGTCTGCCACGGTGTTTTGGTCAATGACCAAGTGGGCCATTGCCGAAATATGAGTACTGTGGTTATCTTCGAAATCGTCTGGTCGTTCACGTTCTTTGGCGGCATTCGCCTTGGCCTTAGCCTTCTTGAAGGCGTCACGAAATCTGTCTGGGATACGGTCCTCATGGAGGGTCCAGCAGTCGTATGGCCAGTGTAGTCTCTTGTTACCATCCTTGTTAAGATGACACTTGAGACACTCAGGAGGGTCGCCATCGCCCTTATAGTTGGTACTATTCGGGTTCTTTGAAATCAGCTGGGTGGTGTTGTTGTTCCTACCCCCGCGGCCTCTCGTTGAGCCTCGACCACGGTTGCTGTTGCCTCTACCAGAGGTCTTCTTCTCGTCCTCCTCCTGTTTGAAACGCTTCATGGCGGCGGCCATGGCTTGTTCTTTGGTGTCTCTCTTCAGGAGACGCTCTTCCTCATGGAGGAGTGTGACAATTTTGTCAAAGTCGGGCACTTCGTCCAACGACGTGATGGTACGATGCACGAAATCCTTGTACTTGATGTCAAGGTTGTTCAGCAGCAACGAGACGAGTATCCACTCGTCTATCCTAGCCCCCATTCGGCTAAGATCCTTCGACTTTGCTCGTATGTTGGCAACGTACGTCTCCATGGAGTTGCCACTGCTTGCCATTGATGTTGTCCAGAGTTCTTGTAACTTGGTGAACCGAAGAACGAAACCTGAGTCGGAATAATTGTTCTTCAACTTGATCCACCGGTTCATGGCAACTTCATCGTCCTCAATGGCTTCGGCTGGTTTATCTTCACACATGGAGTAAATCAGCTCAGACGCTTGATTGTTCGTCTGCTTCCAGGTCTTCAATTGAGCCTGGTAGGCCGTTGCCTGAGCAGCCGTAGGTGCTGGTGTGACTGGTAGGTCCGTTGGAAAGTCCTTGTTTGCATTCTGGACGACGTCCCATAAATCCGAGTACACCAGTGCGCTCTTCATCTTTTTGGCCCATGGCTGATAGTTTTGTTGGCCCTTCAGCTTTGGGAAATTCCATATCTGCGTCAATGCAGCATGGGACAATTGGGTAGTCATTTTGAATTGACTATGTGGTGTGGTGTTATGATAACACTGTTATTATAACACCGGCTCTCCCACAGACGGTGGGGTACAGCAGGTAATTTTTCTGCTGTGTGAAGACCTCAATGGCGGAAATCCGGGCTCATAACCTGTTGGAATATATGACAGCTATGAGGTCTTGTATTGGGTGGCTAATAGAACGACTCTATTGCATGACTATGTAGAATACATGTAGTGGACAAGAAGGAAGAGAAGGAGAAGGATAGACAAGAGTCGCCCACTAGCGCCACGCTAAAAGGCACGCTAGTGCGGGCGGAACGGCCTATGATTGGCTGAATTCCATCACTTTAACTCGGAAATTGATTGGGTTCATGCACGCATGACTGCATTTGCCATGATAAGCTAGGATTAAGGCTGTGCCCCCACCGCCCAGCGCCCCTCATTTTCCATTGCTGCCTACACTTCTTCAAAACCTTTGAAGACAGAACAAGCACATCTGACTCGGTCATCTTTGTTGACTTTTCTCCATAAATTTAGTCACCGCTAAACAATATCGAGACCAAGATCGACTTCGATGGCTGACCCACTCTCCGTCTCGGCAAGTGTGGCGGGGGTGATCTCGCTAGGAATCACAGTTACGCAGTCGCTACTCAACTTCTACAATTCATACAAAAGCCAAAAATCGGATCTCATCCACATGATCAAGAGGCTTGACCACCTCCTAGAAACCTTCGAATGCCTAAAGAAGACGTTGTCAGATCGCAAGTTTCAAGCGGACGAAAGAAGCTTGGTCAAGAGCATCGAGACGTCAATCAATGATTGCGATGAAGGGATCCAAGAAATGCATGATGAGTGTCAGAAACTCAGTAAAAAACCCTCGAAGGGAGTCATAGCTGCCGCCAAAGGTGCAGGACTCCGAGCCACATATCCTCTCCGTCAGAGCACCCTGCGGAAAATTGATGAAGAGATTGATGCAATACGTGACAACCTTTCCCTTGCGCTGGACGTGCTACAACTCAAGGACAATAAAAGAATTCAAGACGATGTCACTGCAACAAGAACCCTCTTGGACTTAGTCAAAACCAGTCAAGTTTCATCAGAGCTTCGTGACTGGCTAAGTGCACCTGATGCCACCGTCGACCACAATGCCGCCTGTGCAAAGAAGTATCCCGGCACGGGCGAGTGGCTCGTCAAGGGTGACCAATTTTCGAGATGGTTGACAGAAGGGAACTCCATTATGTGGGTCAACGGATTTGCGGGGTCTGGCAAGTCAGTCTTGTGCTCAACAGCGATTCAATTCGCTCTGCGCCATCGAAGATCTGACCCAAAAGTCGGCATTGCCTTCTTTTATTTTACCTTCAATGACAATGCAAAGCAAGATGTGTCGGCCATGCTACGAGCCCTGCTGCTACAGTTATCGTGTCAGCTTCAAGACGGCCATGCAGATCTTACACGTCTGTATGATTCATACAAAGCCGGTATACCTCCATCTGCGGTGCTAGTCGACCATCTCCGGCGCTTGACTGAGAAGTTTCGCGATGTGTATATCGTGTTGGACGCGCTTGATGAGAGCCCTAGGAATAGATCACGAGAGTACGTCCTTGATGCGTTAGAGGCGATGCGGAATTGGGGCGTACAGCGTCTGCATCTCTTCGTCACGAGTCGGGATGAGTCGGATATTCGCGAGTCTCTCAACCTTTCTGCCACTCAAGAAGTCAGAATGCAAAATGAAGGCATCAACATGGATATCGAAGACTTCATATCCGGTCAGCTTGACACAAATCGAGGACTCCGGAAATGGTTATCACATCGTGAAAAGATTCAAGAAACGTTAGCCAGACGTGCCAAGGGCGTGTAAGTGGACAATGATCATGGAGTAGAAGCATCTACAGATAACGGCTGACATATCTAGGTTTCGATGGGTCAAATGTCAGTTCCAGGCTTTGCAATCGTGTCCTTGCAGTGAAGATCACCTCGATCATCTGCTCAGCTCGTTGCCTCGGTCATTAGACGAGACGTACGAGCGGATGTTATGTAACATCGAATATCCTGAAGATGCTCGACGGATCTTAACTTTGCTTTGCTTTGCTTCAAGGCCGTTATCGGTGCAAGAGCTTATCGACGGCGTCGCTGTTGAGATCAACAACTCTATAGGACTAAACCGTAAACGTCGATTGCAAGATATCAATGGCGTTCGCGACATATGTGGGAGTTTGATTGATTTCGCTCTTGATGCTCTTGATGAGGATCTTGACAGCGAGGAGCTGACATGGACCGTTCGAATTGCTCATTTCTCGGTCCAAGAATATCTGGAATCCGATCGTATCCGGCACCAGAAGGCTGAGATGTTCAGCTTAAGCAGCGCCATGGCACATGATGAAATTGCACAAATTTGTCTCGTATACTTGCTTGATGATGGTCTCTCACAACCAGAGCGAGATTTGAGCATTCTCGAGGAGTACCCACTGGCCCAGTTTGCAGCTAGGTATTGGTACGACCATTACCAAATGGAAGCAAATCCCACACCCGCACTAAACAATTGCATCTTGAGGCTATTTCAGAGTCAGAGTTCGTTTGCGGCTTGGGTTAGGCTACATGATTGGGATGGATATAATGCCAAATACGATGAGAAATATGACCGTCGACTGAACGACATTGCGTCTCCAGTCTATTATGCTTCACTACTGGGACTTGACCAGACTTTGCATGAATTAACCCATATTGAGGAAGTAGAGAGCACAATTACATCGGCTCAATCAGTTGCATCTACATCCAATGTCTCCAAACAAATAAACGCTCAAGGTGGATTCTATGGCAATGCATTGCAGGCGGCGTCATTTAAAGGTCATAACGAAACAATGCAGATATTGCTTGATAGAGGAGCTGATGTCAATGCTCAAGGTGGATCCTATGACAATGCACTGCAGGCGGCGTCATTTGAAGGTCATGACAAAATAGTGCAGATGTTGCTTGATAGAGGAGCTGATGTCAATGCTCAAGGTGAATACTATGGCAATGCACTGCAGGCGGCGTCAAGTGAAGGCTATAACGAAACAGTGCAGATATTGCTTGATAGAGGAGCTGATGTTAATGCTCAAGGTGGATACTATGGCAATGCACTACAGGCGGCGTCATCAAGAGGTTATGATAAGACAGTGCAGATATTGCTTGATAGAGGAGCTGATGTCAATGCTCAAGGTGGATACTATGGCAATGCACTGCAGGCGGCGTCAAGTGAAGGCCATAACGAAACAGTGCAGATATTGCTTGATAGAGGAGCTGATGTCAATGCTCAAGGTGGATACTATGGCAATGCACTACAGGCGGCGTCATCTGGAGGTTATGATAAGACAGTGCAGATATTGCTTGATAGAGAAGCTGATGTCAATGCTCAAGGTGGATACTATGGCAATGCACTGCAGGCGGCGTCATCAAGAGGTCATGACAAAACAGTGCAGATATTGCTTGATAGAGGAGCTGATGTCAATGCTCAAGGTGGATACTATGGCAATGCACTACAGGCGGCGTCAAGTGAAGGCCATAACAAAACAGTGCAGATATTGCTTGATAGAGGAGCTGATGTCAATGCTCAAGGTGGATACTATGGCAATGCACTACAGGCGGCGTCATCTGGAGGTTATGATAAGACAGTGCAGATATTGCTTGATAGAGAAGCTGATGTCAATGCTCAAGGTGGAATCTATGGCAATGCACTGCAGGCGGCGTCAAGTGAAGGCCATAACGAAATAGTGCAGATATTGCTTGATAGAGGAGCTGATGTCAATGCTCAAGGTGGAAACTTTGGCAATGCATTACAGGCGGCGTCATTTGAAGGTTATGACAAAACAGTGCAGATGTTGCTTGATAGAGGAGCTGATGTCAATGCTCAAGGTGAACACTTTGACAATGCACTGCAGACGGCGTCATCTGGAGGTTATGACAAAACAGTGCAGATGTTGCTTGATAGAGGAGCTGATGTCAATGCTCAAGGTGGACACTTTGGCAATGCATTACAGGCGGCGTCATTTAAAGGTTATAACAAAACAGTGCAGATGTTGCTTGATAGAGGAGCTGATGTCAATGCTCAAGGTGAACACTTTGGTAATGCACTGCAGACGGCGTCATCTAGAGGTCATGACAAAACAGTGCAGATATTGCTTGATAGAGGAGCTGATGTCAATGCTCAAGGTGGATACTATGGCAATGCACTGCAGGCGGCGTCATTTGAAGGTCATGACAAAACAGTGCAGATGTTGCTTGATAGAGGAGCTGATGTCAATGCTCAAGGTGGACACTTTGGCAATGCATTACAGGCGGCGTCATTTGGAGGCCATGACAAAACAGTGCAGATATTGCTTGATAGAGGAGCTGATGTCAATGCTCAAGGTGGATACTATGGCAATGCACTACAGGCGGCGTCATTTGAACGTCATGAAAAAATAGTGCAGATGTTGCTTGACAGAGGAGCGAAGTCAAAGGTGGATACCTTATGAGGAGACTGCAATTGGCATTAGCTGGAGGTCACGAAAAAATGGTGCAGAAACTGCTCGACAACGCCGAGGGCTTTGACAACGCACGGCGGGTAGCATTTGCTGCAGGTGATGATCGGAGAATGGGGCTACTACGGAAACATGATCCTGCATTCCGCGGCAACATTGGTCACTGAGGTGGCTCGCGAGGTACTCAGCATTTGCCAGCGTTGGAAGGGTCAAAAAGATGGAGACGGATCACTAGGGTTCATGAGCCGATGTCGGGTGATGTGTTAGGTAAAATCTGAAACGGGTTTCCTTGTATAGTTTCTGTCCATGCCCACCTACATGTATTCTCTCCGCATTCCAGTCACATAGCCCGAGCCTTAATAGATATCCGGCCTGGCCGATGAATTTTCAAGCCTACAGTAGGATTTCCACCGACATTTCATAGCCCCAATCAGCCAACGCACGGTTACAATTCTTGACCAACGTCATGATCAACCCCCCTACATCCCGCAGCCGGTTCGAAAAGACTGCAGGAGAACTATCAGGGCGTCAGGATCCGCCAAGCCTCCACTGAGTAGACGGCATTACCAAATGTCAGATCCTCGCGTGATCGAGTGAACAGGAGGAGGAACGAGAACGACTGCGGTCTCGAATTGGAGCTAGAGAAGATACTGACAGCCAACCCGAAGTGAGCCTGCTACAAGGGTAGCAAGCGATACGAGCATTGGATGAGCACGTCGACACAGAAGCTACGAGCGATGTAGGCAAGGAAGGCCTACAGCGACGTAGGCAAAGTGCTATTACTTTCGATTGGTTTAAAAGGAGAAATGGAGTAAGAAGCTAGCAAGACACCATGAGAAGAGCGAGCGATCGACACGTCTCTGGATTTTCGGGTAGAAAACAGCATGAAACTGCGCTCTTTGCTAATAGTGGCATCTCCTAACATACGCTTATACGCCTGGGAGATCAGAAGAAAATACGGCGGTTGGACTTGGGGCTGAAGAGACAGGGGTGTCAGAAGTAGGTAGGCACAAGGACCGACCCAGGAGAACAACACAACTTTCGAAGAACGTGGTAAACAGCACAGGCCTAGTCGGCGCTGCTGCAATGAAGCTAGTTTGCTAGGGACCCAAAATCTGTCCAATAGTGCGAGTCATGGGGACGCGGAATGGGAACATCAAAAATACAAATTTGCAAAGGATACACTAATCACCTTCCATCCTTTCCCACAGCAAAATTGAACGCTTCTTTCGCGCCCGCGGTTCTGCCATGCTTGGTAATAATATGCACCCAATTCGAGATTGCCAGCGCTAGCATCACAACCACGTTCAGAACCACAACGGCCACGAAAAACTGCCAGATATTCGGGTTGCTGTTGCTGCCGCTGATTTCGCTGACGTTCATGCCGTAGATGCCGCTGATGATGGTGATGGGCGCAAATCTGGTATGTCGATTAGTATTTACTTGAAGAGGCCTCCAATTGTTGGGAAGTAAGGTTTAAGTAGGGGGGGACGTACACATAAGTAAAAGTATTCGTAAGCGCACTCCACCTCCTCTCCGCCTTCTGCCGCCGATTGCTCGCCATCTTCTCCCTCGTCTCCCACAATAACTCTGTCTCTCGCACCAAATGCTTGAAATCCTCCTCCAACGCATTCTTGGTCTCCTTAGATAATCGAACATCGTCGCCCTTCCACCCAAAACTCCCACCTCTCTGCACCAACGACAGCGACTTCTTGATTTCCTCCGCATGTCCGACCGTGGTGTCAGAGACGCCATTGATGCGCCGGTCTTCGTCACGTATGCTCGTTATGACGCGACCCCAGCAAAAGCAGTTGAGGCGGAGGAGAGGGGAAATTGCGTAGAAGGGGGAGGCGGTTACGGGTTGGAGTTCGAGGTGCGAAAAGGCTTCTAGGTAGAGCTCGCGGAAGGATTTTGTTGTTTGAGGTTTGGGCTGCGGGCGGGGAGACGTAAAGCTGGGGGGTGGGATGAGATTCGCTGAGGAGAGATTGATCTTGGTATGAGAGGTAAAGAGGAGGATCCCTACACATATCTTAGTGTGCTAATTCGTGGGTGGTGGCTATGTTTGGTATATTCGTCCACGTCATACTCTAGCCTACGAAACATAAATTCGAAAGTACACAGAGATCCAAGGAATAGTTAGACACACCAGTCCATCCATCTCCAGGTGACGGGTGCACCTGGATTTCTTCCTGTAATATTGACGTCTGCCCAACAGCATCATCAGGCTTGACATAAAACGTAACCTTAAACTTTTCTGCATCGGTCTTCAAAGGCGTCTGCTTCGGCACCCCAAAGCTTATGCTCGTAAACGGTGCCCTATGACGCTCCGACGGCGGAAGAACTTGCTTGTTCCCGTGTAAGCCAGACTGGAAGAATCTCGGATCCAGATCCAACGAGCTTCCAAGGGCCCCCATCACGCTTGCCGCCAAACTGCCCCGCTGCTCAACCATATAAAACCGGACCTTTACATTGGAGGGTTTCCCCTCATCCAGAATTTTCTTGAGCGCGAGTACATCATATATATCCGGCCGACGCTCAAACCGGGAATCGTCTGTGATATCTAGTATGGATATGACTAGCTCTTGATCCTCGATATCCACGCTCATGTATTCGTCCAGAGGTTTCAAGATGTCCCAACCTCCCTGCACCAGGTCGTGGACGTACTCATGGTAGGGTGGACGGTTCTCGGGTGGCTGTTCCCATCCTTGGTACTTTTGTAGCGAGCTCTTTGCTGCTCTGCGTGATTTGCGCGAGAGGTGATGAATTCCCTTGATTTCGGGCGCCACGTAATGTTCATTTTTGCTGTCCCGCCTTGGGAGGGGGGCGCTTTCAGGTGGGCCGATGCTTAGCTGGGAGTCGGATGGTGAATCCATTACTTTAGGCTCATGGGCACCGGATGAGGTTGATAGTGTAGACTGATTTGGACATTGGGCAGCCTCTGCGAACTGACAAAAAAGAGCGCAGCTTGTGCTGCTCTTGAAGGCTCACATTATGGCTTAGCGCTCATCTGAGCGGCCTCGAGGATTAGCTGGAGTGGTCAGCCCCAGTGCCGGGTAGGTGCCGTGAAAGATACACGACTTCAGCCCTATCAAACTCTCCGCAAAGCTCAACTTCCAAACACCCTCTTCCCATCTCTGCTCCAGCAGCAATGGTCGTCAAAATCCGCCTCGCCCGCTTCGGTAAACGTAATGCCCCATTCTACAACATTGTTGTCGCGCAAGCCCGGTACGCCAACTCACTACCCCCTCTTCCCCCACCCCCAAATCTCCACCTCCAAACCACACCTCTCCCTGAAACAACCTCTCCCCAAACCCCACTAACACCTCCTTGCCCTAACTTCAGAACTGCCCGTAACTCCAAACCCCTCGAAGTCCTCGGCACCTACGACCCGATCCCGAAACCCGCGCCACACGGCGAGGGCAAATCGTTCAAAGACATAAAGCTGGACATGGCGCGGGCAAAATACTGGTTGGGAGTAGGAGCGCAGCCGAGCGAGCCGATGTGGAGGTTGTTGAGCATGGTACGTTTTCGACCTTTTCTGTGGGATCAGGATTGGAGAGGGACGCAAGTGAGGGCAAGTGAATGAAATGCGTGGCGCTCGACTCAATGGGGAAGGGAAGAGATGGATGGGGACAAGGGAGCTGTATGGGAGGAAATGAGAATAGTATTTTTTTGCTAATGCAAAGAGACAGATTGGTATAATGGAACCGAAACTAAGTATACAAAAGATGCAGCAGACGGAGGCGGAGCAGAGGGCGGCGCGGAGTGGAGAGGGTGTAGATGCGCTCGAGGGTCGATAACACTGGGCGATGGAGAGGCAAGCTGGATTTGGCCGAAAAAGAAATGCATGAGACGGTGTTCTGCGGGGCATTTGATGGCTTTCACGAATGGAAGCCGTGCCGTTCGGGGTAACGATGCTCCCGGGAGGTGGAGAGGGTACTATGACATTGTATAGTATAATAAAGATCAAAATTGGAGACCAAAGAGCACGTAGGAGTACCGGGTAAAATAAGTCTATCTGCAAAATCATATAGCTGTAGATCTACCTCCTCGCTATCAATGAGGGGCAACCACGAACAGCGTGTTTGTGACCAGACAAGTGATCATGACAATAAATCCGTAGATTGCCAGCGCAAGACTAAGCCGTCGCAGCAGCTTTTTCCGCCACGATCCGCTCTTCAGCCTACTTCCCCCAAGAAAGCCTTCGTCCTCACTACCGGAGCCCTCGTCCTCGTCATCATCTTCCTTCATCAGCTTTTGGTGATGTGGCGACTCAGGCGAGGATATCTTGTAGTAGAACAAGCCAGGAAGGATGAAGCTGATACTCGTGCTTCCTGTACTACCCACGTAGGCGAGCACCTTCTCAAGCGAGGACACTGTCATCGCCACTATGTAGCTCAAGACAATTATGGCGGTGGTGATGGCCGCGAATCGTGTTTCACTCAGGCCATCGCCTTTTGGCTTTGCCGAGGGTTTCACAGGTGGCTGCAAGAGACCGGATCTGGATGGAGAATTATTTGCGGAGTCAGCAGTTCTCCTCGGTCGCCATTTGAGTACTGCGTCGACGGAGGCTCTACAAGGGTGGACTTGGAGAGGGTAGGAGAACATGACGAGAATGACGATGGCGGCTTTGCCGATGGTGGAGGAGATTGATGGTGGGTCTGTCAAATTGTCAGTTACCCAAGTGTGGGGATGCAAAAAAGAATAGGAGCTTACACATTGCAACGACATTGCCTCCCACTACATTGCCGAACGAGAGATACCCAGTAATAGCAACAAGTACATAAAGGAAAGCTGCAGCACCTATGCTGGCAAAGACCACAGCGGTGGTTCTGAAATGCGAATTATTCCCAATCTCGTTCAGTATTGAGAACATCTGATGGACTTGTCAGTATATGAAGCCGAGGTGAAAGGCCCCTAGACGCACATTTTGATGACATGTATACGCGAAGACAATGACAGGAAAGCTGCTCAAAAGCGCGACTGCGCTCGCCGGTTGGACCACTCTGATATCGCCTCTATCCTGCTTGGTGTCCCCTCTAATGAAATGGGCGACGACCAGGATGACTAGATACCCTATAGATATTAACGCCACCACACTCGTGTATTTAAGAGAGTCCAGACGCCGCAGGAATGATAGTGGTATAACAACAAGCCTAGTTTCCAATCAATTAGCCATGGCTCAACGCCGCAAGCATGGATCATGCGCAGTGCTCACATAAACCCAGTAACCCAAAAATGCCTATCAACTAGGAACCCAACGCCCCCAGCATCTTCACTGAAACCTCGGACCACACCTGGCATCAAATCTCCAATGATTATAAGATAGCTAACCCCAACACCGAAACACTTAATCGCAATAGCCGCGTCGAATATTACGGCTGCATTTGGGTATGTGATTTGCGATAGAGCAAAGAAGGAAGCAGCGCCGCGGTCTAGGTATCTGGCGCATTTCGTCTGAAGATAGAGACCAAAGCCTGCGGTCAGGCCTGCCCATAGGATGATGATGGTGCCAAGTATTATTCCCATACGTGACAGGGCTAGGGGCATGGCGAGGATACCGGCACCGACGACTGCGCCAATGTAAGCCCCTCTACACCTTGCACCTTCTCTGTGCGCTTACTTGTGTTGACCAGATTGATAACGCTGCTGATCCAGCTGGCCTGACCTATCATACCCACCTCTTTTCTTCCTCGCGCGGAGCGTGGCCTAGAACCTGTCAACTAAAATATCCCCACAGTACAGAGCCCAACAAGGTCTGTGGAGGCATACCGTGACCCTTGGTATGAGGTAGGGCTGGTTGAACGGCCATCGCTGCCCTCTGCGTCGCCATTAACGGCGAGGTAAGCCGGCATGCTCAGGGCTGCTTCTTCAAACAGCACGTCACCGGATATCCTTCATGCGTATATGTACTTGTATATTCGTAAGAATGCCGATGAGGTTTGCGACTGGGAAGAGATGTAGGATACAAAGGCTGTTTGGGGGTGCTAGTGTCTGGGATCTTATCTAATCTTAGCTTCTTGGCAATAAACCCTTTCTCGACAAGGAAAAGTTTGGTCTCAGTCAGACATTAAACGAAGCGAAAGTATATACTTCTATTCATTATTCCCTTTTGTATCTAAACCGGACATGGCCGCAAGGAAGAGAAAATCACCACCTCCACCACCACCTTACCTGCAATTGTATACTACATCCTGAGTCGAAAAGCTTCGAGGTCATCCTGATCTTCCTCCCATTCGCCTCAATTCCAGTCGCTAACCTGCCGCCCATTACTCATGAGGTAGATTTGGTGATGCGGTCCCGCCGTAGGAGGATCAGTCTGTGATCCCGAGAGACCAACTTCCTGGACCGTCGAGGTTCGTATCTTTAGCCGAAATGAAAGTTTCTCCATATGTTTAATTTTTCTCAATTGCCTCGAAGCACGATGCGTCTAATGCAATGCGGCAAATCACCAGATGGAAAGCCAAGAACGGAATTTACAGCTTCGAGAAATGACCGATGGCTTGCTGGAACTCCATAGGCTCACCATGTGTCATGAAACCAAACTTGTTCTGCTTGGAATCGGCCTAGAACTCCCATGACCACTATTTGACAAGTACATCTTCGAGGGTGCCGGAGATCTAGTCAACGACGAAATCACCAAGGAGAGGCAAGAACTTCCATCCATGGAGGGAACTTCCTGTAGCTAGGTGAAGGTCGTAGAACTTGGGACCGGGGCAGATGAGGAAATCGCCATTCGTGGTTTGTTCAAGCCTGCAACTTTGTCAATCTGTTGTACTTCAATTCACATCCATGATCTGAACATACCAGCAAAACTTTGTTTACGCAAAGGGATGGTTGGCAAAGTTTGAGGGAATCTCACTCATCTCTTCGCGGAGGCTTTGTTCCATGTCGGCCGAGAACTTTTGTGTTGGATCGTCTAATTTAGTGAGTACGAAACCTGGTAGGTCTTGGTGGAGCCCTCGGGGTCCTTGAGCTTGGCAGTGTTACGAAGACCGGTCGTTCTGCGGAGGATCCTCACGTAGCCGCCGAGAGGGGTAAAGACGTTGACACCGGTAATAAGGTTTGTTTGGCAAGCAATGTGATGGTATTTCTCGTATTCTTCTAGAGAAATGTGATGTACGCAATGCCAACAGCGTTTGCGTGCGTTTGTTGGTCGAGCTCGACAAGACGACTTGACCATGTCCGGTGGCAAGAATAGTCTTCTGTGCCTGCAGTTCTCGTCCCTCTTCCAAAACGACACGGTTCACGGATAAAAATGCACCATACAGAAGTCGATCTACGGGCGTGCCGACGACGAACTTGATGGTAGGCTTTTGGCAGCATCGGTCGTAGTACACCTTGACCATATCCTCCTCATTCACAGTGGCACATCGTTTGCTAGTGTAACCTTTCATCCACTTTCTTTGACCGGCAAGCTGGGAGGTTAAAGTAGGTTCGTCATTTTTACCGTGCAAATGATGGTAGACAGTGGATGGATCTTTCAATTCGTTCCACATTGCTGCGGGTTGTGTCTCTCTGTTGTTATCCAAATATCTGCCCCCACGATGTGTTCATTTCCCCCTCCTTTCCATCAGTGCAAAAAGTGAGGCCGCGTTCAGAAAAATGTGGCTGCAACTCGGGGTCCTCTTTGATTAAGGCTTGCGCCTTATCATCGTTCCAGAAGTATACAATCCATATGACATATCGTCGGAAGTCGTCCTCGACTTTTTTGGCCTACTCCAACTCGCTCCATTTTCTTGTCCGGCATCCGCGGCATTCTTACAGCGCAAGGTAAGCCGCTCCTTTCCCTCGATGCTCTACACAATCGACCGCTCGAAATTTCCGAAAGAGTTGTGACGCGCAGCCCTCAGCGATCAGATTGACTTCTTCTGGCATGCCGCTACCACGCAAGTGTTCATCATCCGTTTCCACTTCCCAGCCACTTCACAGGACCAGAGGCTTTGGAGCGCAGGAGGGAATATTTCGTAATGGTCCGAGATTTGCCGCTGTATCGACCTGGGTGCCACTTCAATTTTCCCCACTAGTACACACGGTGGTTTGAGGATTTAGAACCTAGAACCGCCTTGAAAAGGCACCAATTCCTCCATGACGATCACACCACAAGAGATCCCCTATCCTTGTGTTCCACTATCTGCTTCCTTGAATCCCTCATACCGTCTACCATAGGCAACTTGATCACGATCTAGGTGGGGTGCTCTGCATGCCCAACGCAGGCTGAAGCAGAGCTGAGTACTCAAATCTTCCCCAAGGTATCTTCATCTCATCAATACGCTTATTCAAAGCTACAGCGCCGGAGTGGCTGTTGTTCAGCATGAATTTAGGGACCCTTAACAGTGCTAGAATAAGCTATTCGAATTCCAGGGCCTGTGAGAGCCATCAAGAATTCGGTCTTGCTCGATGGAGTGCTTGCCTTGCGACCCCTTGCCTGGTCAATATCAAGGCCTTGAGCTAAATCCAATATAGCACCCTGCATATAGACGAAGATGACATGCCAACCAGACGAACCAGATACGTCAAATTTGCGATGTCGAAACGGATGGAGCGATGGCGGTTTGGCTTGTTATGAAAGAGACAAGAGTCAGGGCGTAGGAAGTCTATTATGGAAAGCACCTTGAGCGACCCTTTTGAACTTTGCGCAGAGGCATTGGAAGAGATGTCAAACGAAAAACGCATTCAATGTTTGATATCGCGCATAAGCGAGGAAGCGATTTGCCGGACACATCCTGGATTGCCACGATGTAGATATCATTTGCAGCCATGATTCCGAAACAGCTGGCGTTTAGGAATCTTCAAAGCTCTGAGGACAGGTATGCAGAATCAAGGTCGCAATTACGCGGATCTTGTTTTATTAGTAACGTCGTGAAAGCTCATCGCTATTCAAGGCGGGGATGCTTCGGCACGAGCCCTACCGCGGAAGAGGTTCAGAGATGCGCCTTCGCCGGCGCACAGAGGTGCGCTAAGTATCATCGCTTTGTTCCCAATGCTCAGGGGTTGTAAAACCCAGATGTGTCCGCTAAGGTTTTGTACGCTCTTTCTAATGTGGTATGGTATCCTCAAAGCATCAATCCAAACTCCTTGCCTACCCAAAGAATCGCAGAAGTCATCCGCGGTTGTATGGTACTTGACCAAGTCTTCTAAAAACTTAAGAATTCTCTAAAAGTTCAAAGCCAGGCGCAAACATGTTGTTGAAGCGCCCTCTTCTGCCAGCCGTGTTATCTCTGCTAGTCTCTATATCTGCTGCACTTGGTATACCCTCGCCTCTCAAGGAACATCTTCCACCAGACCCCATCAAAATCACCAACTCTTCCCTAAAAGCACCACAAGGGCATCTCCAAAACCTGACATACACTCCTTGGCCGGCACAACCTTATGAAATCCCCATCTATCCACGCTTCGGCTACCCACATCTAATCATCGTCCGCGCCAGCGAATTCCACGGTACGTGGTCAGTCAGCCTGCCCGGGCTGCAAGACTTCCTACAAGAATTCGGCGACAACCTAAGACGAGAGTATCCCCGCTCCCTCCCGCGCCTGGCACAGCAATCCACCATCGATATCCCGACCTACACGAGGTGGACGATCGAGTTGAATGAAGGGATTTTTGGCCACGGCCTGCCTACCGCAGTCGCATTACTCGCCTTGGATGAGATAGCGAGGCAGCTGGGGAGCCACGGTCCGTCGAGCCTGTTTTTCAGCATCAGGGAAGGTATTGCCACGCTTTCGTACGGATTCCTGGATATCAGGGAATTTGGCGGCAACTCTTTAAATCGGTCCTTGGGCAACAAAAACAGCATTTTTTCAGACAGGTTGAACAATGCATGAGGCTTTTTTGCTCAATGATAAGAAGAGTGACTCAGCTGGGATCTACGATTTAATGTAGAGGTCTCCTCTATTGGATCGAGGTAGAATGAAAATATTCAATACTGCCGCAGGACTAACAATGGGGCACGGTCTGTTCACAAGGATGGAAAAGGACGATGACCCAGTAGATAGTGACCTCAGCTTTTTCGCCGGATGTGGAATGCAGGTATTGAATTCGCAAGCGGTGCCTTAAGCCGCATCAAAAGATCCCTGGTCCATGGCTCGAACATTATAATTCCACAATCAAATTCTCATCCTGTCCGATAGACTGATATCTATGAAGATGATAGAGGTCTCCAAGGTATGTAAACCAGAGCTAGGGATCCGCTTTTTTGCAGGTCTTGGCAAGGTTTCACGTAGAGTATAACTTTGTGAATTTTCGTAATTCCTGTGTCGATTTAATTTTGAAGAATTTGGCAGCCTACGAGTAGTCCAACATAAATTGAAAGTAAATTATGGCAGTCTAAGAAATCCTGCAGCTACCGGCCACGAGGTGGGTCTGAGTAGGAAACCCTGCCAAGCCTGGATTTTTTGGTGTATTGCCCGATATGAAAAATCCATCCCCTGCGTACATATCATACTAAGCGACACACGAGCTTAGACCCGGAAGAAGCGCGTCATACATACTTTACCTATCCGCTTCAACCCCCAGATTATTCCTCCGTTCGTTCAACCATCAGACCCTTATTCCTTGCAACGCTGCTTCAAATTTATCATCACTGAGCGCCATCGATCACCATGGTCCGTTCCAAACGCACTCGCCCGCCGGCAACAAAGCCAAACAATTGTCCCATCGACAATCTACCCTCCGAACTCCTACACATGGTCTGCACCCATCTCAAGCCGAGGGAAGTCGCAAACCTACGTCTGGCCTCCAGAGTGGTAGCTCCAATTGGACTGCAGTATCTGGTCGCTGAATTACACCTAGTCGCTGCAGAAGATAGCTTCAAGCGACTCGCGGCCATTGCTGAACACCCGGTGGTCTCCAAATATGTCACAAGCCTGCTCTACGAAGCCGATTTACTGGAGGTCCTTGACGAGGAGGAGTGGAAAAAGAAGGTTCGGTCACCAGACTATCGCAAAAGGCTTCGTGAAGGCCCGCGCTACATGTTGCGAAGCCATAGGGGAGATTCCGCCCAAGCACGCGTCGTGCCTCGCGTCGTGCCTCGTCATCAATATACCAAGCAGCAATTAAAAGAAGCTTTCCGTACGTATCAAGGGTTCTGCGACTATCAACGTTGCGGGGACCAATCCTACAGCAACATCCTCAAGGCCATGAAAAGATTTCCCAACCTGAATGAACTCACAATGTGGGCCGAGTATGGGCGACCCAGCCGGGCCTTCAAGAACGTTTTTGCGCCTGGGTTTTGTAAGACTTATCGAGATGATTGGGGGAAATGGCTTGGCTTGGTACAGATGTGCTCGCTACTTCTAGGTGCTCATCACGCCGGCTTGGAAATCAAGCGTCTCAGTTGCAGCATAGTAAATTGGCGCATACTCGTTGCGAAGAGCGAGACATTTGAACGCATGAAGAGAAGTGTGCGTCATCTTCGAGAACTGAGCGTCACTTTCTCTACAGGTCTCGAAGAGGGAGAGGGTGAGGATGAGTGGGAAATCGAGAAGTGTGAAAAATGGGTTCGGGGCAGTGGACGGTTGAAGGGATTTTTTACGTCAGCGCCAGATCTTGAGCGTCTGGAGATTTGCTTTGATCGGAGGGAGCCCATCCCACCTACAGAATTTCAATACGTGGTGGGCGAATTCTACTGGCCTTCTCTCAAAGCAGTCAGATTGGAGATGATTGGTGCCACGGAGAACCATCTAGTAAGATTTTTTGAAAGACATGAAAGCACGATCAAAGATCTTTGCATGGGCAACCTCTTCCTTTCGCATGGTCGTTGGTTGTCAGTGCTGGAGAGGATGCGCGCAGTACTTAAACTCGATTTTATGGATATATCAGGCTCTCTAGAGAGCAGTTCGGAAAAGATGGACTTCGAACGAGGATCCGGTGACGAGCAGATTAAGCGACGAAAAGGAATAGAATCGTACTTGCTCGGCGACGGCACGGATCAGAAAATATCTTTGGACGACTTTCTCGACGCAAGAGAGCCTGACGACACGGAAGGTCTCAGTGAGACAAGTCAGAGCGAGCTGAGTGATGATAGTGATGTGGATGAGAGCGATTAGATAGACTGATTTTTCTTTGGTTTTCTCTTGGTTTCTAAGTGTCTAAGGCAGTATTGAGTTTTGGATGGGTCGGCCCCTGGTAGTTGGTGGGTAACTCCGTCCTCTAGGGGCTTACATAGCCTTAATAAAATAAACAACTTAAGGTACAAATCAATCTTCTGGATGAATGTTAGTTCGACAGCTTTTCCGATAGATGATTATTACTGTTTAGCCTTTGAATAATGAGGCTGTGCCTTGCAGTGTATGACTATGGGCACGTTATCAATCATTGGTCCTCCTCCAGGAGTACCTAAGCTAAGGTAATAGAGAATCAGGGGACACAAGGAATCAAAAAAGGTATTCGTCTGTACTCTATGATCAGTGCGCAGATGAAGATCGCGAAAAAGAAGAACCCCCGTTAACAGCTCCACCAAAAGACATACATATCCCAATCGCATATATCTCGAGGAATCCTATATGTAGCCATGCGACCCAAGTCACCGTTTACCTATCGCCCATACACAGCGCTCTTGCGTCATTATTGATACCAACCATGCTTGCGGACGAGGGTCAAGTAAGTAGCTGGCTGTTCACGCATAAGAGCTCTGATTGAGGAAAAGGAGAGGGTTCTAATAATGACCGACTTGCATGTTTGCATGGACGGGAGGAAGCATTGTTGACAACTGACAAATATTACTATCAATCTCTTCGCTAAAAGTGGCACTGTGGAGTGTGGATGAGTGCGTCTTAATATCGCCTTTTCGCATATCAGGTTTCAGAACATCCATGCACCCATGAACCATAATAATGCTATTCATGGATTCGGATTTGGAAAACATGTCAAGTGCAGGGATTTCGATGTCATTTCAGAAAACATCCATACGTACTGTAGATATGTACCAGTCCTTGCACCAGCACATGACTCTGCATTTAATCGATTTGCTCTCTGTAAAGTCATAGCATTCTTTCGCCCCCCCCCCCCCCCCAACACACACACCCACGCCTGCACGCATGTATGTAGCTTTATTATTCTCACTCCAGGGCTAGCTACGCTGCCACAAGCATATGGGCGTCTCTTGGCGCCAGAGTACGAGAATGGAATATGCCTTGTTCAGGCCTCTATCTGCTACTTGCCCTCGCATTAGGAAGGCCCAATCACATCTATATCCACATTAACTATAAAATATGTCGAGTATGTAGAATTGCAAAAAAAAGGAGGCCTACAAAAAAAGAATATCTCACATTGTTCAACACCGCTTGCTCATGTACGTCTAGACACCAGGCTAGAAGAACTAGAGCGACAAGTAGTCAATCAAGTAAGTCTTCTCGACTCAACAACGCCTGTGTTCTACTTTAAAACGCCGTTCCCTCCCTCCAGCTTTACAGCAAGGGTGCTTGCGAAGCACCCAAAAAAAGCCTCGATCGCTCCAAAAATCACGACTATACCCACGACCCATGTTCTACAATTTGCGCAAGCCTTAGAGAGTGACTTCGCGCGGAGCGCTGGCAGCCCGACGGAGTAGAGGGATGGAGGTAACCAGGGTCGACAGACGTGACTCAGCTCAACTAAACCGGCGGAAAAGTGTTCTTTATTTGAACGAATTCTGCTTCGATTCGTAGCAATGGCGTCGGCTGCTGATTTTGCGTATTCGATGCCGTTCTTTCATTACTCGCGAGCGCAGCCGTCTTTGCGGCGGCGCCCGCAGGATGGATTGAAACAGGACGAATCGAATCTGGACGACATCAGACACTCCCCTCAATGACCGCACGACCGATATCGAGGTGGGGATGATGGAGGAGAAGGAGGAGGAGGGCGGCGCCGACTGCGGATTGGGGTTTGGATGGGCATGGTTGACGAGGTTGCTTGAGAACGGTGACGGTTTGAGCTTGTACCAGCAAAGGGTGAATTGGAGCTGATGCTAGCTAGAGTACTCTATGGGAGAACCCAAGTCGATGTTGATTGAAAGATCTGGAAAGTTTCAATGTCGTGGTACACTGGTGAGGTAAACGAAGCATTATTTTATCTACTGGCAGGTCAAGAATTTCATCATCGCTGGACTTGTCGCCGGCCTGGACGATGTCCTGAGACGGCATGCTTTTCACTGGCTTTGAAGGCCCCGAGAAGATTGTATTGGGCTGCACCTCTTCCGTCTTGGAAACCCGGCTAGGTAGTGAGTACTTTAACGTAGATAAGTCCTGCGCCAGACCTGCAGTTGAGCCGTGGCCTAACAGCCGTTCCAAGGGTGTGTTCTGAAGCAAATTATCTGACCTGACGAATCCGATAAAATTGACAGCAGGATATGCGAGTAGCATATGTAGCATATCCCAGGCTGCCACTGGTACAGACAAGAATACTAATCAGGTCGAAAAGCCGACCTGTTTTCATGTACATCATACACACTTTTCAGCCAATAAACTAAGCAATAATTACACCGTTTGTAAGGTAAGGTACCTTACTCTAATGCCAGTAGTAGTCAGATTGAACAGAGCTTAGCGCTAGGGCTGTCGATGAGCCTTACTTTAAAGCCTCGCCTAGATGAAGATCGCCAAGGCTATGCTAGGTGAAACCAGCTCAATTTTACGCTGTTCGGACGGCCCCACTCCACTCCTTTCAGCTCCAAAAGGGTCCATTCCACACACGTTGCTCTTTCTTTCTTCCTCTGAGCCGTCCCAACCAACACCATATCCAATTCCAACACGAGTACTTCTCCTTATTCATCAATTCATCAATAATTCATCAACCGTTCACCGGTCTCTTCACATGCGCCCTTCATCACCATCATTCTGACCAGGTCGTCACCAATCAGTTATATTCTACACAACCCCTTCGCTCGCATTGAACCCTCTCGCTCACAATGAGGTCCTTCCTCATCGCCTCCGTCTTCTTCCTCCTCACCCCCATCATATCCGCCCAAACAGTCAGCCTCCTCGCGTCGAACCTCCCAGCTTGCGCAGCACAATGCACAGTCCTCACCAACGCCCAAGGATCTTGTACACCACCACTAGCACCAGTCACCAGTAACCAAATCTACGAATCATGCTTCTGTCAATCATCACTCCTTACCTCATTATACTCAAGCGCCGCCGTTCAAGGAGTCTGCCCTTCATGTTCGGCAGCCGACATGTTGACCATCCAGAAGTGGTACCAAGGCGTTTGCCCTAACGCTGGGAAGGGCGCCCCCAATTTTGGAGAATTGGCGACGGGATCTACAACGTCGTCGACTGCTGCGACGCCAGGCCCGACAACATCGACCGCGACAACTGCACCAAGTGCAAGTGCAACCGCTACGAATCAGCAGGATTCCAATAGCTCTACGAATCCCACACCGGGACCTTGGTAAAACACACCCTGCAAAGATCCGCCCACACACATGCTAACGTGATGCCCCTCTAGGATGTCTACTCACTGGCGCTGGATTGTCATGCTCATCGTGATCATCCTTGGCCTCACGGCCCTTGCCATCGGAGGCTGGTTCTTTCACCGCCAGTACCACCGCAAGCGCGAAGCTCAATGGGCCCTCGGATCGAGGGTGGACATGACGACTTGGGGACCGGGCCAGAGCGTGCACGACCTCGGCTACTATGGATCGGAGACCCCCGTAGGGGCAGTGGCGCCAGGAGACAAAGGAAAAGCCAAGGAGCAAGTGAGGGGAGTGAATCAGCCGCCGCCTGCGCGCATGAGGGAGAACAGGCTGTCGAAATTCTAAGCGAAAAGCAGGGAGGACATGGGTTGAAGGCGTTTGGATCGAGATATGGGATTGGCAGGCCGTTTTGGAAGCAAGCTTGCACCGTTGGCTTTGTAGCCGGCAGGCGTTTTTCAAGAGCGGCGAAATGGACGACTTACGCAATGATTCGCTTCTTCTATACCCCCAACATACTACACCACGCAAGACGCTTGAGAGATCGGAACAATTGCAGCGCATCCTTGTACAGTCTTCGTGCAAAAATATAAAGTCACACTTACTCAAGACTCGAAATACTCGAGTATGATTCCGTGTCCAAAATATCGTACGGTCGTTACTACGCACAGAACCACCAGTGCTATGTCTCTGATACGCAATCTTTCCCTTTTCCTTTTGTTGGTCAGCACCGCTCAGACTCTGATTAATATTAGCAGTGCTAGCAAGCACAATACCTAGCTCATCACCCAAGCTCGACTTTACTGAACTAACACATGTAATCTCTCGCCACAATAACCAGCCAAACGAAGCCATCAGCTGCGCCCATTATACCCTCAATAACTCTCCACGACCTCAAACCCCTCTCCTCCGTCACGCTGTCTGTACTCAAACTCAATCCCATCCCCAATCCCATACCCAAGCCTAACCTTCCCCCCCCAAACGCGAAGTGTCCTCGCCCCTCAAACCTGACCTGCGCAGCGCCATCCTGTTCCAATACTCTACACTCAATCTGTTTTTAAAAAAGCGGGCTGATACCAACAACAACAACAACAACAACAGCCAGACCTCGCCAGAAGTGTTTGTCTTCCATACATACATACATACATACAGAGAGCGGAGTTCAGCTTCCTATCACAACAGACTTGAGTTCGCGGCCCCGCCCCTTCGGTTTTTCTTCTGGGGTTTTTGCGGATGCAGATGCGGATGCAGATGGTAAGAGGGGCGTTTTTTTTTGGGGGGGAAGGAGGGGTGCTGAGGTGGTAGTGGGTGGGGTGTGGAGGGTGTGGAGGAGGGAGGGAGGTAGGTAGGTTGGGGGGTAGGTTGGTAGGTAGGTTGGTAGGTAGGTTGGTTGGTTGGTTGGTAGGTTGGTAGGTTGGTAGGTAGGTAGGGAGGTAGGTAGGTAGGTAGGTATATGGGGTAATATGAGAAGAGTCTTGTGTAGTTAGTTAGTAATCAGGGAGGGGGGGGGGGTGTTGTGAGGTGAGGCGGTACTGTCTGTAGGGGATGATGAATGAATGGGTTGGTGTGCAAAAAGGCCCGATGATATTATTGAAAAAAGGGTCGAGGTTGTAAGATTGAAATCAATCGCAACAAAAAGGGTTGAAATTGGTGAGCCGGGAAAAAAAAAAATCTCAAAAGGGTTTGTTTTTGAAAGGTGCACGCGCACTTACTGCGATGGGCTCTGGGGATATATGATAATGGTTGGATTCGGGCAATCGGTCCTCATCCCTGGGATGGAATTTTTTTTTTTTTTTGGAAAGGGGTTCGTTTGTATTCAGAGTCAGCCTCAACCCAAGCTACGAACTTCAGCAGGTAACGGGGGAGCAACAGGTCTCCTTTCTGTCTGGATGGGGCGTGGCACGGATACACTGAACAAGGACAGGGGGCTCAAATTCCCAACGGAATCCAGTGCGTATGGAGAGAAGGAATGAGAGGAAATTATAACGGTTTGCTATTGTATTTCAACGGAGATATTGTGTATGTTGGAGGGCGACAATAAAGCTGGGGTCAGATGCAGAGGAACCGGGTGCTCCAAACCTCCGCCGTCTCTTGGTGCTTAGTTCAACACCTTTTCCAGCCCTCGTCAGTCACCGGCGTTCCCTCCACTAGCGTATTTCAACGGAGATATTGTGTATGTTGGAGGGCGACAATAAAGCTGGGGTCAGATGCAGAGGAACCGGGTGCTCCAAACCTCCGCCGTCTCTTGGTGCTTAGTTCAACACCTTTTCCAGCCCTCGTCAGTCACCGGCGTTCCCTCCACTAGCTTCAACACAGCAGGAAAGGGAAGTCGATGTTGAGATCGGGAATCCAGCACGAATAATAACGGGAAAATAGAACTGCTCTAACTTTGACAGAGAAATTGCAGGCGTGGAATGTTTGGTGTCAGAGGCGGTCAAGTGAAGCGGCGCGGTGCGTAAGGGAAGCTGGGAGGTGTGATAGCGTGGGCCCACATCCTTGGCGGATTCGCAGCTTTCTCTCCGCCTTCCGCCGATGAAACGTCGTATGCTCTCGAGTTCCTTGGGAGGCTTCTGGCAGAATCGCTGTAGGATTGCGACGTGCTAGGATTCATGTGGCTAACACCAACCACGATGTCCCAAACCGGCGCTGTCATATTATTAGTATTTCCATCGATGTATGGGGTTCGGCCGCCATAATACCTATCGATCTGTCATGCATGGTATCATATCTTCCGACTTTGGATAGCCCTCGGCTTTCAATTCTGATGTCCCGAATCCTACTCCTGAAAGGCTCAAGCAACCGGACGAAGGCTTCTCTCCTTTTCACACCCCTTTCGACAGATTGAGGGGTGACTCCCTTCGAAATGGACGTCTCGCACTGGTCCACAACGATCAAGTTCTTCAACCACAATCCCTCGTGGTTCTGGTGGACTTCCCACAGCGTTCTCAAGAACCAATCGAACTGCTCCCGCGCGTATTCCGAAAGAGCGAGAGGATCATCGTTCTGAGAGAAAGCATCACCAATGACCAACTGCAGAAATTGGACACGGCCAATATACTTCAGTAGCCCTTTGGTGCCATTAATAAATCTGTTCGGAGCGTATGCAGGCTCCGTCAAATCCAGAAGGAAGGTATTTGTGGAGTAGTAGTACTCGAACGCTTCATGGTGGATTTGCCGGCAGAGGAGAAACAGATTATTCCGTAGAGGTCGATCCATATTATCTCGGACAATGTTCATGTTGACCGCTTTGGGAAACAGGTGGGAGTAGATTTGACGGCGGATCTCCAAGGGAATGCTCAGAAGATTGGGAGTAGTTGCCATAACTGATAAGAATGTACTTGTATTCTTTGTTTAAGAATACTGTGAGCTTCCTAAGGGTCTGACTTGATTGTCGTGAACATACAATTGGGTGGTGCAAGATTATCCAAATTTATATGCGTTGGCGGGGTCATCACATCACGTGACCAAGACGCTAGAGTCGAGGTCGGAACATCATCCTACAACACTTGGTAAGAGATGTTACGCCGTATCGTCGAAGATGTCGAATACGAGCGTCTTTGAACCCTACGCCTTGTCAACAAAGCTCTCGCGCCTGCAGCTGCTCCTTTCCTGTTCGAGGTCATCCCACCTGGTGCCACTATGGATCGGTGTTAGAAGTTTGGAACGACTCACAGCCATCTCAGAGCACCCTCAGCTCTTTCAGTACCGCAAACAAATCATTTTCTCGCCGATGAGAATCATTGACTACAAGAACGACACCCTCTACGAAGACAAAGCCAAAAGTTGGCTTGACTACCAGCCAGCTTCTCCTAGTGTTCACGCCCTTATCATGGCCAAACATATGTCAGCATACCGAAGCTATATCGAAGCGCAGCGCCTTATTTCCGCGAATGCTCTGGATGTAAACATCCTTCCAGGGCCTTCTCGCAGCTCTCTGACCCTGAGATTCTCCACGTTGATTTCTGGGACACCGCCATCGGCTCTGCTGAGTTGATACACGCTTTCGGCGCATTCAGGGCCGAAAACTTGATAAAATGTGACTGTCTTCATACTCCGCCTGTCCTTATCAGAGTTCCGGTAACGTCACGGATCAAGACCAAAACCTTCAAGCTAGAGGCGATGTAGAATTATTCTTCTCATGCAGCGTTCGTTATTGTTCACCAGCTCCATTTTTCAAAAGGCCGCGTCTATCAAAGCCTATCGCGTATTTCTGCGGTCCTGCTGGGATATTGGCCCAAGCGTTGTCAAGCCTTTTGTGCTGAGAATATAGAGATCTGCACAGATGCTCTCAGTAGCGTGCGCGAGCTCATGGTTGGGGAGATCAGGGTCGAACGAGGTGATCCTGCCAATCTGTCGAAAATAGTCTCCGCACTACGCAACCTAATAGAATCTACGCCATGCCTCAAGACTATCAGTCTATCCGAAATACTTTCAGGAGATCTACCGAAACCCACCCTGGAAACTGTCATGCCTTATTACGGTTGGTCACACATCAAGAAGCTAAGCCTACATGAGTACCTATGAAACAACGATTATGTCTTAAAGTGTCTTCTTTCGCCGGCACGATTACACTATCATTGAGTTCGATTTCAAATTCGTTACTATCACTGGGAGCGACTGGTCTACAGCTTTGGTACAACTAAGAAATCTCAATTTCCCTAGGTTGGAGGTCTTCAACCTCGCCTACTGCGACGATTGATCTTCAAGTCCAGGACTACACCTTGAAAAGGACCGATAAAGATCCCATAATGGAGGAGACAGAACGGTTGGAGAGCCATCTAGAACAAGAGGAGATTGAACAACAACAACAACAACAACAGGCTGCTGCAATCGCCACAACATAGCTCTTTCTGCTCTGCAGCTACGCCAATACCCACAACACTGCGAGTAATCCACGTGATATTGGCAGATCATCGGTTAGCTTATTCACAACCCCCGTGTCCAGGAAGGTCCGTCTTCTTAGCTAGGTCGGTGTATGTTGGAAAATGTACTTACTGAAACGACGCCATTGTATGTCGGATGCTGTGAAGAAAAAAGCATACCACGAGTGAGAACCCAAGAGCCCTCCACCAACACTAATGATGAAGATCAGGATGTGCAGGTGCTCTCAATGTATCTTTATTAGGTTAAGGGAACAAGCAGCTCATCTCATCACCAGCGCCAAGAAACAGACCTGCCTAACCATGTTGACATTATAGACCTTGCATTTTAAAAATTACGTTTCAGTGTTTATGTATGATCATTCGAGGACAGGTCAGAGGACTATCGTTTCGAATTAGCCCAACTTTAGGGAGTAAGGGGGACTAGACAATCAAAGCATTTCACATCTCATAGCTTCTTTTAGCCAATCCCCTACTTCGCCTCAACAATGATGTTCGCTCTTATCTTTTCGAGGTCCTCGTCCGCCAACTCGCACTTCACCTTCAAATACCCCTCAGCCCCTCCGTTCTTCTCCCCAATCATCTCAATCGTAGCAAGCATGTTCTCCTTCCTACGTCACCGTCAGTGCTCCAATGACTCCCTCGCCCATCCCTAATTCACAACAGCAGTAGCAAACCCACTCACCTAGCCCCCGATCTCTCCACATCCCCCCCCCAACATCAAGACCAACGCACACAAGAACCCCGTCCGATTCCCCCTCCGCCGAGCAATTCACAAGACCCTGCTCTCCCCCCCCAACACGCCCTCACAACCCCCTCACGAAACCCTCCGTGCCACCGCCCAGCGTAATCATTGAACCGCGTCACAAGTGCCTCGGGTTGTATCTGCGAGTGGTGGGCGCCCGGGCGGCCGGTTTTGGCGATTCCGGGGGCGGAGCGCAAGGTCGAAGGCGGTGGATGTGTGGAGGGGGTTGGAGGAGGGGAGGAGGGGTCGGCGGAGCGGTGGAGGATTTGGGGGGGGAGGGCGCGCGGAAGTTTGTGGATGCCGAGGTTATAGCTTTGAATTAGACTAAGTAGTCTAGGCTTCTGGACGGACTAGAGTATGTATTTGGACCATCGGGCGTCTTAGGAGAGAGTTGTGGGGGGATCCGCCGCCCTCATGATCCCAACCCGCTGCTTTCATCATTCCCAAAAGTCTGTGCTGATTAAGGTAAGATCCATAGGCAAATTTGAGCCATGTCTGTCTGCATGCACTTAATCCTATGGGCGTGAGTGAGGGATGACGATATGGCTAGAGTTTTTCGTGTATTGGAGCCAGAAGCAGTAAGTGCTGACGGTCGTAGGGCCTTTTTACTACCACCGGAAAGTTAATAGTCTGTTTTTCGTGAGTTTTCGTGACTCATGGCTGTTGGCGACATCGGCCGTTTGGAAAGGTATAAATACTATACTTGCTTTCGGTGCTTTGGGCCATGTCATGTTTTTCTTTCACTTCTCCTGCCTTCTTCTTTCTGCAGTCAATTAATTGGCTTTGACCCATAACGAGTCGTTCAAAATTTTCTCTTTGATCATTCCGCCTCTCACACACACCTCCTTCACTGAAAACATCACACACCTCTCGCATCCCGATACCTGTACAATAGATCCACCAAAATGTCTCTCACCCTCTCTCCCTGCCTCCCCACCGATTGCCCCGAGCTCGCCCGCGCCTCCCTCGCAATCTGGTCCCCCGTCCCGCGCAACCGCGTCGCCTTCAGCAACGTCCCCGAAGCCGAACTCCTCAAGATGTACGAAAAGGACTTCCACGACGGCATGAGGATCCAAAGGCAACGCAAACTCCCCCAGCAGAAACACTACGTAAAAGTCACCGACGACGCCAGTGGCGAAATCGCCGCGTGCGGCGTCTGGGTCTACTTGCCCGAAGGGTACTGCACCGAGGACGACGAGGAAGTTGCGATGAGGGGACCGCTGCCCGAGGGCGCGAATGAGGGGTTGATGAGGGATTTCTGTCGGATCACGAGGGAGATGAGGAGTGAGCATGCGGGGAGGCACGAGGCGCATTGGTGTGAGTATGATCCCTTAGTACATTTTCTTTGAAGGTGTATGCGGGATTTGCCTTGTTGGCAGATCGAGCCTTGTTTGAGTGAGTACCGTCGTGAGAAGTGACGCTCTAATAATGGTTTTTTTTTCCGGTAAAGTGCTCTGGCTCCTGGGTACGCATCCGAGGCACGAACGGAAAGGGGCTGGTGCTCAGCTTGTACGCTGGGCGTTTCCGCACGCTGATGCTGCGGGGCTGAGATGCTATGTCGATGCCAGCAAGTTGGGACATCCGCTATATGAAGTGTGGGTTCGAGGATGTGGGGGAGATGACGTTGGATTTGGATAAGTATGAGGGTGGGAAGGGTATGGGTGTTCAGAGGTGGGTTGCTATGGTCAGAGAGCCTCAGAAGGTGTGATGTGTAGGTAGGTCAGGAAAGCAATATTGAAACGTCGCATACCTGATTCAAAGCTAGGCCCAAAAGACCGACAAAAATAGTGGAAACAACCTCCCATCTTTACATTGGCGACATCTCTAGAAGTCTTGGTATTTGGCACAGGTTCGAGAAGAGAGACTCTAGGAAACTTGTCAGGGGAAAGGAACTTCCAGCTAACGGGAACAGCGCGTGAGTATTGACATAATGACTATGAAATCCCCTGATTACCCTAATATCTATGCACATGAAAATCCTTCCATAAAAAAACCCCAAACGCCAAATATTCATCAACAGCATCGGCATGAGTAATGCACACAAGCCTTTCACACACACTCTCTCTCACCAACCCCGTCCAGCTCACTGGACTACCCTGCCAAATTCCCTCCCTCCTTGTTCAGCTTTGCCGAACTGCCCTTCCATATCCTAGCCATTCCATCCTTTTCTGTCATTCGTGTCACCCCCAGCCACTCACTCCCTCCCTCACATCTGCGTCTTCTTCGCCTCTTCCGCCGCCATCCTCGCCAGGTTATCTTGCAGCCGCTGGAACGAGCTGTTCGCAGTGTCCGCAGATCTGGCGCCACGTGCCGGCCCTGGCTGTTGTGCGGGTGTTCCCAGTCCACCCTGGCGATCTCCCCTATTCGCGCTAGGAGACGGATTGTTGTTGGTGGTGGTGGTGGCCGCAGGTGTTGCCGTAGGCGAACCTGCAATGGGGCCGTGTGTGGAGTTTGGCTTTTGTGAGGGGCGGGCTCCTCGTCCACCTCGCCCGCCATGGCCGCCTGTCCCGTTATGACGACGAGGCCCGCTGTCACCTCCAACTGCTCTTCCTGCCGGCGACGCATTATTCCCAGCCTGGACGCCGCCGTTGTCGTTACTAAACGGTGATGCCCCTACTTCATACCGTAATGGAGATCCTCGATACGGTCCCCTCGACGACGAATTGGAAGCTCGTGCACCCTGAGGGCCGAGTGGTTCGGCTTGAGCATCCGGACCGTCTTCCAGCTCTCCCTGCGTAGATGGACATGTGTCAGTGACTACTGGTGCAGGCTGCGCCTGCCTCATCCTCGGCTGAGGAGGCAGACGCATTCTGGGGACGGGCAATCGCACCTTTAGACTCACGTCTGGATCCTCCAGTTCCACCGAAGTTTGCATCCCGCTATCTGACCGCTCAAGACCAGGATTCCGTGATGCGTGGCCTCGCGGCCCAGTAGGAGCACCCGGTGGAGGCTGTGGCTTTGGCAGGTCGCTGAAGTTTGGTGGACCACGTGGTGGAGCTCGGGTAGCTTTTCGAACAGCGTGACCCTCTTGTTTGCCTTTCTCTCCTTCATTTCCTTCGTCATTTTCATTCTCTTCGTTTTTCACTTCCTCTTCGTCTTGTTCCTCCTCTTTCTCCTTTGTTTCCTCCTCCTTCCCCTTTGCTTCCTTCTCTTTCCCCTTTGCTTCCTTCTCTTTCCCCTTTGCTTCCTCCTCTTTCTCCTTTGATTCCTCCTCTTTCTCCTTTGATTCCTCCTCTTTCTCCTTTGCTTCCTCCTTTTCATCCTCAACATCGGTCCAGCCTCCGTCGGTTCCGGACTCTGTCTCAACTTTTCCCGTCCCAGATTCACTACCGACTGGCGCCTCACCACGGCCACCCTTGCGGTTACCCAGCGCGGACTTCTTCGACTCGTTCTTGGCTGGCTTAGGACCGCGAGTGACCTTATAGTTGCCAAGCATAGGCGCACCGTCACCTCCTTCCTCTTCATGGCCTTCGTCCTCTTCATCAGACCATTCTCCATCGATTCCGGACTCTTCGTCAGCTTCTGGCTTTCCAGAGCTGTGGGGGCCCCGAGTCTGTTCGGTCGCCGCGTCCTTCGGAGCCTCCCTGGACTCACCGTCGTTCTTTGACACTTTTTGATCAAGATCTTCGCCGGTAGCTTGGCGGATCTCGTCAGTAACATCCGAATTTGCGTTCGCTTCGCTGGGTGAGATCGTTGGTGGCTGGAGACCTACTGTTTGCCCGCGAGGTGTGCCATGCTGCGATGCTTGGCTTGAGCTGGAAGCAGGCACATTCTCTTCGACTGGAACATCTGGAGCCGTTGCTGATTCGCCTGCCAGGTTCATTCTATTGTTTTCCTCATCCTGGACACCTTCTGCAAAAGTCTTTGATGTTCCTTCTTCTCCGTTGCTATTCGTTTGACAAGTTTCAAAGCTTAAGCTTGAGCTTGATGGGCTTGATGGAATCGACATGTTATCTAGGGGGTTCGGAATGTCATTCAGTGCTCCCCACATACTTCCTCGTGCGCAGCGGATTGGAGAAAAGTTCAGCATTTGAGTGACTTGACGGTCGTACATACCATCTAGACAGTGATTAGTCGTCAGGTTACACGAGCACTGAGGAGCAAGGGAGAATTCTTACCGAGAACATCGTCAGGACCAGGAGAACCTTCTCTATCTTCTATTAAATCCGGCCTCCCGCTCTTTCTCGTCCACTCTAGTCGCTTGACCTCCTCGTTGAGCTTTTGGACGTGGGCATTCTTTGTTTCTCCCGGGCCCGCAGCCATGGAGGCCGACGTGCGCTCAGGAAGCCCCTGGTACGGAGACGCTGAACCAGAACCAGAAGCAGAACCTGAAGAGGTGAAAGCCTGCTGAGACGCAATGTAAGCTTGATGATGTGGGAGGATAGGAGGAACAGGTCGCTTCGGACGTACAGAAGGGACAAACTCAGACGCTGAGCCGTTCAAATTGAATGAAGCTCGCGGTGGCGATGGTTCTGGTATCCGCAGGTTTGCGATTCGCTGTTCTTCACGCTCATCCATGTCCTTAATCTCGGCATCTATCCGGTCGTATTCGGCCCTCAGGTCCGCTACCTCTTGACCTATGGCCTCAATTCGCGGACTCGTATTCTCATTTACAGCAGCTGTGGTCCCCGCAGCTTCAGTTCCCTCAGCGTTCGGCTCGACGTAAGCCCAGTTCGTAACCTCGGCCTCTAACCGGTCGATTTCCTCCTTCAGGTCCGTGGTTTCCTCCTTCAGGTCCGTGATTTCCTCCTTCAGGTCCGTGATCTCCTCCTTCAGGTCCGTGATCTCTTGATCCTTGGCCTCATTGGCTCTCTCCTCGGCCTCGTGCATGTTGTCCAGCTCTTCGTAAGAGAGCTGAAGATCCTCGTACATCGTATTGGCCTTTCTGAGCTCGTCTTTGACGCTTTCCAACCTCTCCCGAACGTGTCTCGCGATGCGCTGGGCTTCTTCTCTGTTGTTCGTCTCGATCCCGAGCTGAGTCTGAAGTGCTTCAATGCGACGTTCGTGATGCGTATTGTCGCTAGCACTCTGATCGCGAAGAGCTCTGAAAGCTTGCACGTCAGCTTGCTTTTCCAAAGCTTCACAAGACTCGCGCCATGTGTCGCGGCTGTCCTCTAGCACATTGTACTGTGCCTGAAGATCATTGAACTCCTTCTTGAGCTTCAAACCGCCATGACGGAAGACTTCCTTCTTCTTGAAGACAAATCTATAGTTTTGCTGCTCAACGTTAAGTTGGTTTTGGATACGCTCGACTTGGGTTTTGTCCGCAGTGTTTTCATCCTCTGCAGCAGGACCGGCTTGGGAATCGACCTGTCCAGGTAGGAATTCTGCGTCAGACACTCCGACCGTCTCGAGCTGAGCGCTCAAACTGGACTCTTCTTCCTCCGCATTAGGTCGAGAATCGATGGCTTGAACTGGAGACTCTTCCACATCCTGCTGGGGCCCTTCTCCCTTCGTATCGGGTTGAGAACTATTTTCATCTGCAACAGGGGATTCCTCCTCGACTTTCTCAATTGTCTCGAGCTGAGAGTTCTCCTCCTCGGCTTCCTCGATCGTCTCGAGCTGAGAGGTCTCCTCCTCGGGCTCCACTGTCTCCAAACTAGACCTCAACTTCTCTAGCTTCTCTTCCGCATCCGCACGAGCATTGTTCTGGTGGATCAAGAAATCTTTTGTTTCCTGGTGGCTGGCCTTTTCTTCTTCCAAGGCCATCCGGGCTTCCGCGAGCTGCTTTTGCTCCTCGGCTTCCTCGATCGTCTCGAGCTGAGACGTCTCCTCCTCGGGCTCCCCTGTCTCCAAACCAGACCTCAACTTCTCTAGCTCCTCTTCCGCATCCGCACGAGCATTGTTCTGGTGGATCAAGAAATCCCGTGTTTCCCGGTGGCTGGCCATTTCTTCTTCCAAGGCCATCCGGGCTTCCGCGAGCTGCATTTGGAGAGTGTTGGTGGAAATCTTCAAGACCTCCAGATCCTTGGCTGAAGTCTGCAGCATTCCCAGCTCTGTAGCCGAGACGGAAATGAAGATTTCGGGGTGGAACCCTCGTTGCACGAAGTCTGCCACATCCTCCTTCATCTCCGCCCACCATCTTGACAAGATGAGTACCGGATAATAAGGCCAGAGGTACAGCAGCGTGGCCATGGACAAAAAAACAAGAAGGCACGCGAGGTCGACCATGTCGAATTCAGCGATAATCTGTACCAAAGTCTGAAAGATGTTCCCGATGAGAGTGAAGGTCCAAGTCAAGGAGAGCTCATGAATAAATTCTGGTGGAATCGCTGACGCGAGGTTTGTTGAAGGGAAGTCGTGACGATAAGTGGCATTAGGAATCTTATACACCCCAAGGATTGCCGGGACGCGCTCCGTCAGGTTGAAGCCCGACTGCTCTAGGAAGTCGCGGGCCCACACGTACGGGGTCTCATGTGCGGGTATGTTGTTCTGCACCGTAGTGGCGACGGTCGTGATCGTCGTCGAAGTGAAAAATCCGAAGTAGGTCAGTACGCTGACTGACGCGTTGCGTGCAGTTTCGTATACCGACATGATTGGAAGATGTTGGGATTCGGAGTTGGATCAGTAACAGTAATAGTAATGTGGTAGGATGTTGAGAGGTGCGAGGTGTGTTGAATGGAAATCCGCTTCGGTGGAAGCGATGAGCACCAGATCTTGCCGCAAGATGCTGCCGAGTAGTGGTGCTGTGAAGGATGCCAGGTATGGATGTGAGGTGTTAAGATGTGGAGGGAGAAATCTTCGCAGAAGGACGATGTGTGCTTGCAACGTTGTGCGTGTGTAAGTTTCAAGCGATGACCGCGATGATGGCCTTGCCGACGATCAGAGTCGATAGCAGTGACCTCTGCTGAAGCTGGTGATCGTTGTGGATATGGAAGAGGATGGAAACGAAAGTAGCAGTGTGTTCATGTATGATGTTTGGGTGATTTACGTAAGGAAGCAGGTTGCTATGGAAGAAGGGGAAGAAGAAAAAAGAAGGATGGAATCTCGAGCCGGAATAAAAAAGCAACAGGATTGATGTGATAAAAATGATCAAGTGTCAAGCGCGATGACTCATGCGAGTAATTTCCCGTGGTGAGAAAATCTCATACAAAGCGGGGTTGTGTGGTGTTGACAAAAAAAAAAGGGGGGGGGGGGGGGGGGGTTGGTAGTTTTCCGGAGCGGATTAATTCGTGGATAGCTTCAAGTCTCAACACAGTTGCGGAAATGAGGTGATCGGGAACACAAAGAAGCTTTGTCAGCTTACAGGTGCATTATTCTGCCGAACAAAGCCCGTTTGCCTGATTGTACGATAGATAGAGATGGATCCCTTTGTGCCTTGTACCTGTAGCCTAGCGAGATGTGAGAAGGTGTTTCCTTTAGGGGATCAATCGACCATTTAACTCGATGGGAGCCTCTTCTACTCTTTTTCTCCATCTATTGGCCTTGCCCATGTGTAAACCAGCTGCGGCATCTTCTTACAGTATTCCCGCATCACCGTACAGGGGTCTTTTGTAACTCTATCTCGAAAACAACGGGAGCAGCGCACTTTTGTTTGTCTGAGACTTCCAAAGTTCCCAACCTACTTTGAAGCGGGCGAGCATACGATGAACAATGAAACTCCCAAAAAGATAGCAACGCTATCAGTGGCTCCTATGACCCCTTGTTATACCCCTCGTACGCAATCCCGGCGTTCTGCTGCCGTTATGATTCTCCTCGCGTGGTGATTGTCAGCCGGGCATACCCGTCTAGACTTTGAAGAGATTGCATGACAGACAACGCTGAATACTGGCTTGCTCCGATACGGCAATGGCGAAATGGTGATCTTCTACAAAGCCAGATGTTGGATTTTCTTCAAAAAGGGGCTAGCGACGTACTTTATGCTCACATTTGGGATAGCCTTGAGACGCCTACTTGGTCCCGGCTGTTCACTACCACTGAGGCTTAGTAAACTGAGCTGTTTTGGTATCCTGTCGCTTGAAACCCGGCCTTGTCCTCGGCGCAACTGAACTCGTCTCCATAGTCCCATAGTCAATTTCCTGCACCCCTTCACTACTTCCAGCCCGCAGCTCCTCGCGCCTTACCTCGACATCTTTTGTGGCCTTCGAGTCTTCAATAACACCGTCTTTCACATGCTGTAGTACAGACATCATCCTCGCTTCCCCATGTTCCAAATCTCTCGGCATAGCCAGACTGCCCTTCCTGGCCACTGCGTCATGTTTCACGTCGTTGTCCGCTGCTATACTGCCCTTTCTTGGCACTTCAACATAGGAAACAACTGGTTCGGGTAACTCGTCAAAGTCTTGGCCAGCGGCTTTCGCTGCGGCGCGGAGTTTACGGGTGCGGAAAAGCCAAATACCATGGGAGATGAAGTAACCGCCTTCGATAACAAGACATACGATGATAAGACATCCGCCAAGAGGGTCGAATGTATTTTGTGCAACAACGCCCATGAGGGAGAAGAAGGCTCCCAGCCAGTCAATGGTGAGAAAAACGAAATTCATGCCGACAACCCTGCCTGATCGTTTCCAGAGCTCGAAGTAGGGGGGTATAAGACTTGCAGCGAGCAAGATCGCAGCGATAATGCCCACTACCATGATAGGCCATGCAACTTGGCGGTCATAAAGCGGTCTCAGAGTGAGGACAAGAAGAACTTCGACCGCTCCGAATGTGACCCCAACTGCTGTTCCTACGAGAGAGGCTTTCCATGTCGTCCATTTGCTAGAATGTGGCTTCGGTCAACAAGGGATCCTGTACGAGCAATCTGGCAGAATTGCCTACTTCTTGTAAATCAAAGTCTGAGCCCAGCTGACGAGTGAAAGTACGCAAAAGATCTGTGGCTGGATCTGGATTGGTATGTTGAAGTCCTGAGACGTCAGCTTCTCGTTCGATCTCGCACCTTTACCTAGAAATATACCTAAACAATGGCATATACTCCGAAGGGCACAGCCGCTGTTTCCTGTATCAGAACCGTTGGACAAAGAGGGATTCAATAATGTACAAATAGCCCACAGGAACATCATCAATCCAGGTAAACCATCGGTAGTCTTCTGTTTCCAATTGTACCATATCTGCGGTAGCAACTGTATGGACCAGAAGACAGTGCCAATTGTACCAAGGATATTAGCGGCGACGGGAATGCTGGTTTGGGGTGCCATGTTTTCAAAAGGTTCTATGCCATCCAACCTGCAAAAAGATATAGGTAGACAGCGAGATAACAATGCTTGGAGATGATTCTGTAGGATATGGAGGGGTCTAGAATATTGTGGAGACGAAACTTTGAACTACGTCTCAGAGACTTTGGCTCGCATGGGTAGAAAAGTGTATGGTTGACAATGGGATTGTCGAATGAATTGCAGACAGTTGCGAAGGAGGGGATGAGAGTGAAAGATATTAGACCTCTTGACAGACACTCCATGCTCTTTATGTTCCCTGTGTCAAATCCTTTCGCTAGTCGTCTCTCATTGTCAGCACCCTCCAACTCCATGTCGTAGTTGACCTAGAAATGCTCCGATGATGATTTATGTGGCTGGATCTATGCGTAAAAGTGTTCGAATACGGTATGACAGGGTTTTTTAGAGCCTTAAAGGACAGGCTATCATACGATGGCGTTGACCTTGTCGAAGTTTAGTGACTCTAGTTCGAGAGCTTACCCCAGTTTTCAGTCACGCCACCTACATGATTACCGGTATCCAGATCATCGATACCCTCTTAGGTTGTAGGTCAAAGCGATGTTTAGCGGGTGTAGAGACTCGGACTCGGAATTGTAGCGCAGGTGCTAGGAGAGAACGATGAAAAAAGACCGTGGTTCTTACTTCTTGTCTCAGAGAATGTCCGCCGAGCCCGCTTAGAAGGCACAAACCAAGTCTTCGCTATAATCATACGTCTTCGGAGATTTAGGCATGACCATGAGGATAGTTGCGAGGCTCAAGATCTCCACCTAAGGTACCTTAGCGGAGGTCTATGAGTTCAAAAAACGGTACTGGAACGGTGTATAGACGGTTTTTTTTCTTGACACGTATTAGAGGCCCACCTCCGCCTTTAGGCGATGAAGATTTTAATACGTATCAAAAAAGTTACGATGTTAAACTTTAATACGTAATTCTAAAGAAATCGTAGTCAAAAAGGAATCGTTCTGACACCATAGTTATTCAAGGATAGAATACGAAGCTAGTGACTAGTCAACCTTCCTTGATCCGATATCAGCTTCCGATCAGGGTCCAGGGTCCAGGATCCTAGCCTAACACCCTAGGTAGTGGATCCCAACAGCCCCCTCAGCCCCTAATACCCACCCCAACCATGAATGCGTCAGTAGAGGGTGAAGTCACCCTCGCGAGAAAATTGTCTAAATCGCTCATTTTTGCACTCAAATTTAAAAAAGCGTTGATTTTTCTCGACATTTAGTGCTTTCGAGTACTTGGCTTGGCATTTTTTTAATAATTTAACAGTATCTTGATTCTTTTAAAATAATCGTATCTTTTATAGAACTGTTCTTCTACCGTACTAAAAATAATATCAAATCAAATTTATAACGTACTAAAAAATAAACGGTAACATGATATCGCTACCTAGAAACCGCCAAAAGGCGGTTTCACTAATCGATATCGTTCCAGCATTCGTTTTTTGAACTCATAGACCTTCGCTAAGGTAAGGAAGATAAGGTAGGTAGAGAGGTAGCCTTATAAGGTTAGCGTGCGGCTTTTGCTCGGAAAGTTCACTTAGAGTAGCCGTTGAATTAGCGGCTTTTTCAAAATCTCAACTGGGACTGGCATGCATAAAATGTGCATCATATCGAAGAGAGGCCTGAGACATGCCACCTACATCAAGGTAGCAAGGCATTCTCAATAGCGCACAACGTCTAAACCAACGCTTTTCACTGGTATTGGATCAATTAGCACAAAACAGAACGACATAACACAAAGGCCGATTGCTCATGGGAAATGAGGTGACATGATGGTGAAGAGGGATTTCATAATGTGCATGTATGACTACCGAGACTCTCGCCTCGTGATACTCTAAGCATACTCTGCTGCTGCAAAGTTGAAGAGTGGATGGAGCCTGAGTACCAGAACAGCTGCCGTAAGGAGCCAGATTCGTTCATCTTCCTTGATCTGAATTTCAGAAGCCTTGATTCCCGGACGCCTGCTCCCTCGGAGTTTATTTCCTATCGTGCTCTTTTGAATTTGGCATAAAAAAAAAGGAAAAAAAGATGCTGTGTTGTCAGCCCCTACTTGATGTGACAATGGCTGCGTGAGGACTCTTTCTGGTATTCTAATTCCTTTGTCTAGAGAATCTTTCTTTTTCTCGGCTTTGAAGCCACGATGTCTCTAAATCTAAATGAGTAACTGTTGCCCAAGGTTGTAATCCCGTGTCTTCTTCCATCAAGCCCTAATCAAAAGATCCATCATTTCGACAGCAGCTCTTCTTTCAATGCCTCCCAGCTCCTTGCTAATAGTGCTTTTGCAATAATGATCGTCTTCTAAACTGACCGCCAGCAGCTGACCGCTTTCCAATGCATTGTAAAGATGCAGGATGGGATGAACCGCGAGCGCAAAGAATGCCAGAGTATATATCCCACGTGTTTGTCATGTCAGTGTCGATATACATCATGATTGCCGAATTATTCCAAATCTCCTCGTCGAAAAGACATTCATAGCGATCACTTGATCTCAACGACTATATAGACTCCACATACCAAAATCATTCGGCGACTTCACCTCCAAAATCCCGGCCCAGCCATAAACCTCGCCTATACTCATATCCCACTGCGGTATCCCCACGGCTTTGCCGTGTGTCATCTCGTGCAAGACGATAGTTTCGAACAACGCGGCAGCGTCCATGTCGGTCTTGCCGCTCTGCTGTTCTTGAAGCGCAGCGCTGAGCCCCTGTAATACTCCGGGCGTGTCGACCGATGTTATGAGCTGAAATTCTTGCTTTTTGAAGCGTCAGCGAAGAAGCGATTGAGATCATCCTCTGGATAGAGAGGTGGAGATGACGGGAAAAGGCGGGGATGGGAAGGGAGGAAACTTACATTTTTGGCTTGATCTAGGTACAAGGACAGAAATCGATCGTTGTAAGCTATGTGGCTCATTACTAGCCATCCCTGGAAACCCTCCCAGCTACCCTTGGAAGTCACCTTTTGAGGGTCTTTATAATTGTTCGTGAAAGCGAAAGGTCTACGAGAACCCGCACTTGCAACTCCCGACTTGCATGGCTGGAACGTGGGGTCTGACAATGCCTGATAGACTTTACTGTCCGGGTCATAGAGCGCTCCGTCTCTGCGATTGGTAATTTGATAACGGTTCAAATTGCAATACACTACGATATCGGCCATGTCGCTTCTGCCCGTTCCTGTGTTTTCTTTAGTATGTGTACACGCGAAAAGAAACAAGTTGTCAAATTTTCCAAAATAGCCATACTATCGCATGCAAAGGTCTTGGGTACATAACCGAGTTCGGGCGATGGCATAGTTTGTGGAGGCTGCCAGATCCTCGATTTCAGAGTCCAAGGGATTCTCGGCCAGAGCGGATTGTGACTCGTTTGCATTTGTGAAGGCGTTGAGGAAGCCATCTGTTAGAAGCGATTCATATTCTAGATAGTAATAAGATTTGAAGTCTCGTCATTAATTTGCAGCGAAAGCAGAGTGTTGTTACCATTGCATGAAGCATCGAGAATGATAGCCTCGCTAACTCCTGCGATTCATCCGAGCACTAAAACCAAAGCAAATCCCGTTGGTAGAACCATAGAGAGCTAGCTAGCCTCTATCAAATGGGGCAACTTGGTGGAGATGTAGAACTTGATGAGATTCGCAGCAGAGTCGCTAACAGAAGCAGATGCTCGAACTGTCAAGGATAAGGAGTAGAGGACCACCAACAGGTCGATTAGGTCCGATTCCAATTTTCCCAACTGTAATTGTAAAAATCCGACAAAAAGGTGCTACCTACCTACCGCTTGTTCCGCTCCTTGCACTTCTTCCCACATGCTCACGTTTCTTCGCTAGGTTATTTCTTGTGGTGCATAGATAGACTCGGGGTCACCGCATCGGCTGAAAAGGATCTAGGCTAGATCATGACCGTGCACTCTCTTCGCTGAATTTTGAAATCCAGCAACGTAGAATATGAAACATGCGTTGTTCTACACTAGTATGCAAACCTCTAGTCATAAAAGGTTTCCTGCTCGGAAACCGGCACGCGCAAAGAAGCAATCATTCTACGTGATGCGAAGAGCATTGGCACAAACACACCGGTAATCCTCTTCCGCTCTCCGTCGAAGTCATCGTACTATTATTGAGGTGACTAGAGTAGTAGCACTAGAACTGTCCAAACAAATGGGTCCGCTCTTCCGACCGGAGGTGCCCTAACACTGCATCAAGATGTCAACGGAGACGTCGGTCTATACCTTGGACCCAAACTCATCAGCAGTCTTGGCTCCACAATTCTCGACAATAGTTGCGAGTTTCAGATAGCACCAACTGCGAAAGCGCTAACCAACGTACAACTTCTTGCGGCCAATGACGACATCCAGAGTAGAGCGGTAGGTTTCCTGTTGTTTGTCGGAGAAATGCTGCTTGCATCCTACGCACATATGACCGTGGAGCTCTGGTAAGCAGATAGCGCCGTCTGTCCCAGCTCGCATCAGTATACAATCTATTGTCGCATCCTCCGATGTTCCGCACAGGAAGCTTCAGACAGTTATCTCGCGGCTGGTACCAACAGCCCTGGCGTCGACGTGCCAGTCACAAATGTTCCCACAAGCACAGCACACATCAAAGCAGCACCGGTTAATCCAATCACCTTGACCAGGATCCAGATCCAATAGAAAGCCAGTACAGCGACAGATGGGGACCTGGCGCTGCAAATCGAGGACGCAAAAGCGTTGAGTTTGTTGCAAGACAAAGCCAAAACGGCCCTGCACTGACAGCAACGTTGCAGAAACCGGCGAAGCAATCCACTCAAGCAGCGACGGCCTCGCAACCATCAATTCCGTAGCCTTGCAGCATACCAAGACTCGCAACCGTAGCGCAGACGCCAGAACAAAGGCCGGCGGCCCCGTACTCCGTCCAGCCAGCTACCTTGCCTTACATTTCCCTTTCCTGACGCTGTTTACAGCCTCATGCCAGATCTCAGATCTCAAATAAAAACATATCCATTTAAAACAAGTAGCCAAAATCACATCTACCAACCCACCCAGTCCCAGAACACAAGTCACAAGAACGCACCTGAAAACAAATTCTGGAAGTAGGTACAGTAATATGTGATAAAACATGGTGGAGGTCAAAGCGTCCGGCACTACATACATAAAGTACACCGTCGATTACCTTACCTTACTCAATTCAGAAAAGCTCCGAGTGACCGACTCGCCAAGGGAAAAGCCCCCCCGGGCCCCACCACCAGTAAGTAGCACCCCTCCAGATTCAGAACATGTACATCCTCATACTCCATCATAGTACATAACACAAAAAAAACACAAAACAAACAAGCTGGCCCTTTTCAAAACCCAAACCCAACCCAAAAAAAAAGAGAAAAAAAAAACCAGAGCGGATTGAAGATTGTGAATGCAACCTCCGTGAATCGAACACGGACCTCCACCTATCGAGTGATTTTTGGAAGGGTGGAATCTGAAAAGATGGTTAGGCTAGGCTGCAAATTGGAGGGACATTTGGAAAGCTTACCCTAACCATTGGACCAAGGAAGCGGTAGTTGGATACAGGGATGGCCACTAGGATAAAATATATAATAAAAACACAAAGTAGAATAAAAAGAGATAGATTTACCAACTGAGAATATCAATCACATGGAAGGATGGATGTGCAGAGATCATGATTTGTACATGAAATGTCTATTATTGAACAAGGGACTTCAAAGTAAGATGTTTGATTGTGCTCATCTAGGTTGCAAGAAAATTCGAGTTTCACACAGCGCCCAAGAGCCCCTGCAAGCATCTTGAGTTGAGAGTGAGACACCATATATCATCATAAACGCTATGTATATGCACCAGGTAGTCCAGCTGTAGATGCTCTGTTCATGATATTCGCGCCAGTCATGTCCCTGCATGTATGTGAAAACACTTGATCGCTGCCCCAGCACCACCGCAAGCAAAAGTAGCGGCCCAAAAACCAGCGACGGAGAATATGTATGCAAAGGGGGAATCATCGCAAAAACTTATGCCCCGACAAGCCACCCATCCCAATCGCAAGTACCACATATTGTGCTCCATATCCGATTACATACACTGACCCATGCCACATGCGTATAACCCAGCTTTTCCATAGACGTAGATTTTGGCTAGCCATGCCTGCACCCTGTAAAAGAATAGAAGGAATGTCTAGCAGCCGTCAAAACGCCGGCTTGTAGGAGAGAATGACACCAATGCGCCTCGCAAAACCGGACGGACGATGTCGTGTAAGAGATTTTGTCGTAAATTCTGCATCGTTGGAACACCATAGACTTGGTCAACGTCCAAACATGTAATCCGAATACTGCGCCCCCTGGCCACCCCAGCCAGTCGTCATGCCTCCTGTGTGTGGGCTACGCATAGGCATACCCATGCTCAAATCACTCATTCCAAAGTTGCTCAGGCTGGTTGGGCTTATCATGCCATTCATGGTGCTGCCCGATGTGTGTAGACCCGGTGGAGCGGCCAAGCCAGGTGGTGGTCCGTTGGCCGTCGAAAATGGCTGGATTCCCAAACCATTCACTCCTGGCATGGGCCCGGATGGCGATAAGGGTGTTGGCGGACCCATTCCCCCAGGCTGACCAGTTCGAACACCAAGTGGATTCTTGGAAAAACTCAAACGTATGCCACCCTTCACACTGTTGTGTAGTGGGTGTCCATAGAGCTCGTTGAGAGCCTTTGTCGCAAATGATATGTCTTCAAACTCAACAAAGCACATTGGTCCGTTTTGCTTCGTCCTAAAACATAATCTCTTGTATCCCCTCTGCTTTGAGAACATCGCCTTCAATTCATCCTCTGAGGTATCAATGGGAAGGTTGCCAACGTAAAGAGTGTTGCACGGAGGATTCTGATCGGCGGGATTCACTGGTGGGTAGTTGTGCCTCTGATAGTGCTGGTTTGCTAATTGATAAGAGGCATTTGGCCCCAGATTGCTGATATTGGCTGGCGACATGGCGGATGTAGGGCTCTGCATTGGTGCCGCACTTCGCGGCGATGTGAAGCCTGACATTGGAGGAGATGATGCGGTAGTAGTACTGAGTGACAAACCAGCAAAACGAGATGTAGGTAGGTGAGGATTGGTAGGATGGCGTGAAAGCTGTCCTGACATATCACTCTTTGCATAGGAGAGAGGGTCTTTGAGGAGGTCCCCCGGCTCGTCATCAATACCATCTTCGCCAATCACTGCCTTTCCTGACACTCTTTGTCGATCACCCATCTGCTGCCCTATTGGTGACTGAGGAGAAAAGAAATTGGATCTCGGAGAAACGACATCGGAACGCTCGGCCGAGGAGAAGGAATTTCCATTGGTAAGTCCGGGCACTGCGTTCGGAGGCGATATTCGATCCATAGCTTGAAACGTTCCGTTAAAACGTGATGATCGCGCCTGACCACTAGAAGACGCAGTAGAAGAGCTCGAATATGCTCTGTTGGATGCCATATCGGAATTGTTCCTACCAGGTCCCAGATTACCCGACGGTGAAAGGCGATAGATCTCGACCTGTATAGGCGGCTCATTGGGATTGTTCTGTTTTCCATTCAGAAGTGACTTAGCCTCCTCAGCAGCACCGTTACTGCGAAAGCGGGCTATAGCAGATAGGTACCCCTGATTCGATGGGGAATCCGAATTGACAAAGTCTGCGCCTATGAAGTCTTTCGCAAACAGAAGCATCGTCCGAAGAGCTTCACCGGTTGTATGCCTGGGGAGCTTGCGAATATAGATAGCTGCTGTAGACTCCATTTCTGAACGGCCAGAAGCTCTTTCGACTCCTATCGGAAAGCCCGATGAACCCAAATCCGCATCAAAAGGATTGTTACTTTGGCTGATGGGAGAGATTGCTTGCGAAGATGGCATTCGGTAGGGTAACTGACTTGGTCCATTGCTCAGCATGTATCCTTCGGCTGCCATCGCGCGATGTCGTGCGACAAAGTGTCAGCCTGTAGTGTGAGGCGAGGTCTTTTGCGTGCGTCTGTAGCTCAAATTGTGTGTAAGAGTGTAGTAGTGGCTGTGTTGAATACGACAAGTAACGTGCGCACTCCGATTTTCTGCTTCCAGAGAGAGTCGGAAGTACTTTCAGTACTTCCGGACTTGGTTCCGTTGCGAGGGTGACTTCGATGTTGCTCGCAATTTCAATCCTGCCGATTGTAACAATTTCCGATCATCTCAACGCTCGGTTGCATTCGTAGGAAAAGGACAAGGTCTGTGTGACTTGCGCCCAGTCTCTCGTATAAGGCTAGAATGGCGTGTGAAGGTTTGTCGAAGGAGAGTGTGCAACGGCCTTAGGATACGGAGTCTGAGGATGTGAGAGTGTATGTCGGAGGTAGTCGAGGAGGTCGAGAGGGCCGCAGATATGGAACGAGCGTTACGGATGTGAGTTGAAGAGAGAGCGTTGAGTGAAGGGAGAGAGAGGCGCGCTTGAGAAAGTAGGCAAGAGCCAAAAATGCGACCGGGGCGGGGAAAGAAGGGCAGTTGGCGAGTGGTGTGGAAGCTGTTGGCAGGGATCAAAGATGGCTTCGATAACGGACGACCGTTGATTCGCGCAGACGCTGGTAGCCTCTTTTTTTTTTCCCCTTGGAGTCTGCTGTACGCCTTGCTCTGTCAGAACCTCAAAATCATGAAAAGTAGCCGTTCATTGCCATCGTACCTGAAGCTGACTTTTTAGTGGACCAATTGGATAATGGTCTCCCGGATCCTTATAAGTTGGTGTGGGCAAGAGGTGATCCGAGTGCCTCAAGGCGCAGCTTTTAGCATGAGGTTCGTGGGATGGGTTTGGCGTGCCCCTCGGGAACGGACGATCTCGAGTTCTAGGCTGACTAGGCTGGAGATAGGTAGCCGATAGCAGATACTTGATACTGACAATTCAAATCTATGAGATGCTTGGATGTAGATTGAAGATGTGATGGTAAGATTTTGGAGAAGGCGACGATGTGTGTGAAAATGTGCAATGTGAAGATTTAAGAAAGATAAGGAGGGTGGGTGAGTGAAAAAAAGAACGAGGGAAGGAGAGGGAAAGAAGGTGGTACGGTAGTGGTGGCTTCTTGACAAGCGGGAGCCAACCAAGAACCCCAGGAATTCCCAAGCGAACTAAGAATTGGCGGGGACTCGGGTTCATGCCCATCTCTCATGATTATTGTGAAGAAAATTCGGATGGGAAACAATACCTATGTAATCATGGGATAGTGGGAAAAGGAAGCCTCGAGGTCTTTGTTTCTTTGCGATTTGCTGCATGATATCTAGAGATGGGGAAAACCCAAGAGGTTGCTTTGATCGATGAGCTGTCGCATCAAAATGCCAGGAAGCGCGCGCTGCCTCGTGAAGCAGACGCTTTGAAGCTACAAAAGTGCGAATATTTTATCTTACTCTTTTGAAGCTCTACAACACGGCATATCGACCATGGTAGATTGTTCACACGGGCAATCAAAGGTCTGACTGCTGCAGCTTGCCGTAGCGGTGGTGGCGGCAGGTACGCTCCATGTTCGGTTTCGAGTTGACAAAGACAATTATTATAGCTTTTACAGACAAACAGTACTCGTCTCAATGACGATTCTCTTCATTATTGTGCAAACAGCTTTCGAATCATTAATTATATATATTTGTATGCCCAAATTATGATTATATTTTGAAATTCTTTTTGTGTTCTTTCGAACGAGGGGGAAGGTACAAGATACTAGATACTTGACATAAGGTACATCGAGATCGTTATCGCTGCAATTACCCCGCACTAAGCCTTAAGAGCTTTGCTAATTCGCTACGGACTACGGAGTATACCCCTCGCTCGGTTCCAGAAATGCAACCCATGCCCCCTTTCACTTGCCAAGACATTCCCACTCTGCTTCCCTACTCGTCCATTGAACGCACGCCAACAAACGCCTGAAAATGTCAGGCCAGCATAATCCCAGGTGGTCCAGGTGGTCGTTGATCAACGCTTCCACGATTGGCGGCAACCTGCAGCATTGGTGCGTCCCGACAGTTGGAATTGCCGATGGTGGGAGCGCTACTAATGCTATCAACGGTCATTAGATGGTGGGATGAGTATCCTGCTCAGTGCTTGGACATCTCCACAGAGGATTCGCAGAATTATAACAATGATGCCAATTGGCATGGAAAATAGGCCGGCGATGCGGCATTTTTTCTCTTGCCCCAACGGAGGATCAGACGATGGAAGCTATGACCATGCGTTTGGCTTCTCTTAGCGCATGAGCCCAGTATCGATACTGATCTCCGAAACTGATTGGTAAATAATGCGTTTGGAAGCCATCGCATTTCCACCTCAAATCTTTATGTCAGCGACTTTGACATGGACCGACACTTCCAAGGTCGACCCGATTGTAGACATCTGCTGCCTTCTCGCAGGCCTTGCAAGTCCATCATTCAATGCAAGGCCTGATGCTCTTTCACTTTGTAGGTAGTACTTAAAAATCTTGAACACCAGTCTGGCCTATAAGGCTCTCAGCTCTTCCTGCATCCGCATCACTTTCCCCAACCCAACTCGGTTCCTCCTTCTCGAACCACCTTTCCTCCTCTTCCCTCTCTTGGACCCCTCTATCATCATAATCTTCGCTCTCGTCCACTCCCTTGTAGTCAAAATCCGGATCATCACCCCTTAGGAACATCAGCTCCATCTCCTTTCGCCATCTCTGTATGCCCTCCTCTTTGTTCATCGGGATTTCATCCTTCTCCTCAGCCAGAATAGCTCCGGAAGCGTCCCTTCTGTATCTCATCAACGCCGCATGATCTGGATTGGCCAATGCACCGATCTTGGCTTCTGAACGCCACAGGTCTGCTTCCAGCACGCCCGAATATCCCTTTCTGCGACCCTCAATTTCACGTTCATCGGGGGTTTGAAAACGTCGGACTAGGCGGTCGTAGGCAAGAGGGTCTTAATGCCATCAGTGACATACCCCATCACATTGGTGTATATGGCAGACCTGCGAGCTCGAGGGATGGAGAGGAGAAGTACTCGGGGTGGGTGTCTAGGTAGCGTTTTCGACGATTCTTGATTGTGATGCGGGCTATCGAGCTTGGGGAGCGAGAAGGACGGTCCGAGAGCTGAATAGGATATGACAATATATCTTCAGACTTGTGGACATCTTTAATTTCCAGAAACGGCTCTGTAGCCATTGCTAGAATGCGGGGAGGAGCACTGATGGGATAGCCTTGACGATAAAAGTGCTGGACGCCAGTGGAGTACCCGTAGAAGCGTCAATGTAACCCTAAGTAGCCGAATTCACGTCGCGCGTATTTATCTCCCCTTCTTTCCACCCAAACTCCCAGTGTTACAAACATGGGCAATGGGCTTGCTCTGCGACCCTGGCCGGAGGCAAAGTTTGGTAATAGCCAAGATGAGGCAGGAGTTTCTTGAGAGTCTGGCCGAAAATTGATATCCGGTTTACAACCAGGCTAAGACATCAAGTGCGTAGAATCACATCAGCATAACATCTATCATCCTGAACATCTCATATCAACTCTTGCTTCATTTCGTTTGCCTACCTTCCAAATCTTTCAAGATGCCTCCACGTCGCCAGAGAGACAATGCCCGAGTGCCTGCATTGACGCAAAGCAACAATGCTCCACGGAAGACGTTGTGGTCGTACGCTCGGCTCCTTCTCACGACTTCAGCGACTCTTTTCCTCGCTGCTGTATCTGCAGAAGTCTCTAAGCTGTCCCTGACCCCTGTCTACGGCTCGATACCTCCCATAGCAAGTCTCAATTGGCTCCGTGGAGGCCTCGAGCGTGATCAACGCTACCTCGCCATTATTGTTTTGGTTTCTTTGGCGAAGATGTTCTTGAGCAAGCGCACTTTGGGATTCTCGAAACATTTTGCGATGTGGGGTTACTTTGTCCCTTCCATACAGTCAGGCCTCCTCAGCTTCAGCGGCAGACTTGGGCCCAGTTGGGGTCCTCGCATGACCTATCTGTTGACATCCGTCCCTCTCACCTGCCTTTCTCTTTTACATCTCGTGATCCTGATTGCAGAAACATTCCCCCTTGCAATCTTTGCTGAAGGGGCAGCAGCTCGCAGCTTGAACGATTTCTGCATCGGTGCACTAGGGACGCTATTGCTAACGAGTACTCTGCACCACTTGCTGGCCAGACTCAAAACGTATTTCGAGAACAGGCTCCCTACGTTTATAATGTTGACATCTGGTACGCATGCAATGTTCAGTCGGTTTGGTCTTCAGACCGTAACGGCGCTCCTGTACGCGCAGCTCGGCGCATCACTCGAGCGGTTCAAGCTGATCTTCACCGCCATTTTACCATTACTTCATCTCGCATTTTTCTGTCCTCATATTCCACTGCCATACAACACAGATGTGCTCAACAATACCCTCCGAGCTGAAGGATTTTCTCTAGTGGCTCGCCAAGAATCATTGACTGGCTACATTTCCGTATTGGATAATGTCAATACCGGATATCGTGTCATGCGGTGTGATCACAGCCTCCTGGGGGGAGAGTATCTCAACAAGCCTAGGGGTTCACGATATAACGAGCCGGTCTACACGATCTTCCTTACCTTGGAAGCGGTAAGGCTTCTACAGACCAAGTCGTCCGAAAGTCATCCAGTTTCGACAAGCAAGCAAAACCATGCACTTGTCATGTAAGTGTTCTGCATCGCGAATACAACACTCTTACTAATTGGCCTCACATATCAGAGGTTTGGGCATCGGTACAGCGCCAGCTGCACTCATCGCTCATGGAGTTCATACGACGACGATTGAGATTGATCCAGTCGTGCATAACTTTGCTACAAAGTACTTTGGTCTCCCACAGAATCATACCTCTGTCATAGGGGACGCTATTAAGGTTGTTGATGACATGCAAAAAGCGAAGGAAATGAGAAACACTTACGACTACATCATCCATGATGTCTTTACTGGTGGCGCAGAACCTATCAACCTTTTCACCAGAGAATTTATTATGGGCTTGAGTGATTTGCTCAGACCCGATGGGATCATTGCCATAGTGAGAACCAAAAAGGTTGACTTGTCTACTCCGAAACCAGGCTTACAAATACCAGAACTACGCCGGCGACCTCCTCCTTCCCATCGCCACTTCAGTCGTCCGCACCGTAGAATCCGTCTTCCCCAAATGCCGCCTGTATCGCGAATCACCACTCCCCGAAGCTCCAGAGACGATGGACTATACCAACATGGTCATGTTCTGCAGAAAGTCCCAAGAAGCGTTCACATTCCGAGATCCTGTCGAAGCAGACTTTCTGGGCAGCCCGGCAAGGCGACAGCATCTCAAGCCGCAACATGAGATACCCGCGAGCTATTTCAGTGTGGGTAGGCAGCACAAGGGAGAGATACTAAGGCGGGGCCGGATTAGTCTTGAGATGCAGAAGTCTACTATGGCCAGTGCTACTGGGCATTGGTATCTTATGAGGACTGTGTTGCCGGATGTTGTGTGGGAGAATTGGTGATGGGTAGGGAAGTAGGAAGTCAACAATCGATTTTCCCCAGCATATCTAGATATGTAGCTTTGCATGGATATCTGGTTTCATCGACATCTTTATTGGTCTGCTTACTGGTGCGGTCCAACATAATCAAGGGAAATTTCTTGTATAATACTCTCGGGGATATAGATACATCCGGCTGGGTCTTAGACGCCTGTAAAGCCCTCTGCGGGGTAACCCGTATGGTGTCCGGTATGACTTAACCAATCAATCAATCAACCAATCAATACTAGCTCCATCAATTACCGATCATGTCCTCGACGACGAATAATTCGCTGTGTTCAGCATGCCGAAGAGTCTTCTCGAACCCGGCCTTTCTCCCAGTCCACTCCACAAACGACGAACATCACCGCACCGCGGCAGATTGTCGCGACGCCGCCCGGAATGGTTGCTTCATCTGTCACACGGTATGGACACGCATTACCGACTTTGGCAACCAGCAGAGGATCACGTGGAACACTTCGGCGAGCTTCACGCGTTATGGGTTATCGCACAGCAGAGATACCGCCCCCTTTAACGTCGAGGCGATCGAGATTCGGGAAGGCTTTTGGCGGCCGGGAGAAGGGACAATGCCTCCGGGTAATCGTCTCCCAGAGCCTTCCGGACAATGGCTCCTGACGATAGCGTTCTACAGCGTTGGGCAAGCCGCGGGGGTAAATTATGCCGAACTCATCGAGAATTATGAAGCGACATTCGTCCTACAGCCCGTTGAGAGTAGGCGTTCATACCAAATTGATGTAGAAATCCAGTGTTGAATCATTGTCTCTTAGATGCCGAAGACCTTACCTCGCATAAAGTTGAGTCCGACAGTACAGATTCTGAAGAAAGTTGGGGTCGGATACTTGATTGGCTTTCCGCCTGTGTTTCTTCGCATGATACATGCTCCAAATCATACGATCAAAAAGATCTCCGCTACCATCCAAGCCGTCTTATCGAGATTGGCAACGCGGTTGATGACCGGGTCTATCTGCGAGAAAGCGATGAGGTAAACTTCAGCGGCAACTACGTTGCGGTCAGTCATTGCTGGGGCAAAACACCTATGACCAAGTTGGTCCGCACTCAAAAACAAGCGCTGGAAACGGAATATTTAGATTCTCCCACTACGTCTGGTTCTGCAACAAGGAGCGACAGTAAGTCTTCTGGACCCAGAGAGAATCAAGATGCCAGCATCTCACATGAGCATGAGGAGACCGAGTCCGAAGAACCCGGCAGCCCCGGCCTGTCAATCACAAGCAGCGACCATGATGTCACCAAGTATATCAAGGATCCAGATTCTCGGTTTTCACCTGAAGAAAGCAAGGGTGAAGATTTTCGATCGACAGCAAGCAGCGACGAGGATTCTGTTGGTTCTACAGAGGGCCAAGACATCCGGATTTCGCGTGAGGAGTTTATGGCCGGCATCCCCTCTAGCCAGCTTCCACAAACGTTCCAGGATGCTATCACGGTCACACGAAGGCTTCAGATCAGATATGTGTGGATCGAGACTCTCTGCATCCTACAAGACTCCCCCGAAGATTGGGACCATGAGTCGGCTCAAATGCATCATGTCTACGGTAATGCGTATGTTACTCTAGCCGCGGATGACTCTCGCGACAGTAGCGAAGGACTGTTTCGTGATCGTTTCCCATCCCTTGTCACGTCAACTATGGTGGCCACTGCATGGAAAGAGGCATTAGCAAAGAAGTTTATCGTCATTCCTCGCCGGTTTTGGAGCGAATCTGTGGCCGAGTCGCCACTGAACCGTCGTGCTTGGGTGCTGCAAGAACGGTACCTCTCACCTCGAATCATACATTTCGGCGAAACACAGATACTGTGGGAATGTAAAAGTCGGGATTGCTGCGAGACCTTTCCTGACGGGATACCAGAGGTGGTGCAAGACATCCATACTCGCTTCAAGGGCGATGATTTCGATGTTGACGGCTTGCGGCTACGCCAGGCCAATCTGAAGGACGATCAGGGGCTGAGCGACTCTGAAGACGACGAGCTTACCGACTCAGCGACAGATAGCACTTCGTCCGCGACTAATCCGGATAAGCTGTACCGTAGCCACAGCAGTGACACAGCAGGCCCGAGTGCAGAGCACGAAGATCGCGACGGACGCTCGAACACAAGAGAGGAGACAAGTGCAGACCAGATAGCACATAGTAAAGCTCAAGGCAGCAAAGGGGACGGATCTTCTTCCCCTGTTCGACCAAAACGCAACGCTCGAAGCCTTAATGGCTACTACGTATGGAGCCGCCTCCTAGAGAAATACTCGAAGACAACTATTACCTTCCCGACAGATAGATTAGTCGCTCTCTCCGGACTCGCGCAAATCATGTCCGAGGCGCTAGAAGACGATTACCTTGCCGGCCTTTGGAAGAGCATACTACCATCGCAGTTGCTCTGGCGGGTTGGACAATTCACACCAGGTTCAATCTTTGACGTTGGCCAGGAACCAGCTAAAGCCCTTCAAGACCGCGCCAATCCGAGCGCCCTCCGTATACGCCTTGCGCCAAGCTGGTCGTGGGCATCCGTGGAGGGCGCTATCTCTACCAGCAGACCCTCTCGCAAAGGCTCTCTGGTTCACATCATGCCCCTCAGCGTTGGCGACGGTATAAGCACCGTTGGGTTAGGGTTACCTAGCCTTGAGCCCATGATGCTTATTATCCAGGGCGATTTACATTTCGCAAGGCTGATGTACATGCCGAATGTTAACCACTGGATGCTCTTCATGGACAAACGCGGCAAGCGGGTATTTCAGCGCCCCCACGGCTCCACAGGCAACAATGCACGCTTCGTGCCTGATGAGATTGAACACCACGGGAACGAGAAGGACTACATGGGGATAGCTGCTGCATACCCCGACACGACGCCCCCAAAAGATAGCCAAGGGGTATTCTGTCTGCCTATAATGCGGCGTAAGCGAACAAGGGCACTGCAACGTGAAGAGTACGGTTACACCACGGAGACAGTGTCTGGCTTGATGGTCTTGCCGGAAAGAAATGGGCCCTTGTGCCAGTGGAGACGGATAGGATGCTTTGACTCGTTGCCTGACGAAGCCAAAGTGGACTGGGGTAAGGAATACTGTTGTAGTGAGAACAACAAGATGCTTTTCTCGGAAGGACCTCGTGGACTTGATGATACGGTAATCTGGCTAAAATAGAATATTTGTCAGAGACTGCAGCTGATTGGCTAGCTGAGTTGCTTGCTCATTGGCCCATGCTTGACGAATGTAGTTCGCTCGGTCTTGAAGGATATGGGCTTGCTGCTGAAACCATTTGCTGTTGTCTGATTGGCTGGCGAGTTGAATGCACTCCTGGGCCTTCTTATCGTACTACCAGGTGTAGTATTCCCGTGTTTGCCATGGCCCGAATTGCTCGGTGCGGAACTACTCCTGCAGGGTCTGCATATGTGCTTGCATCGTGATATCGATAAGCCTAGTGAAGGAATCGATGTAGACGGTTTTTTAGTCAAACAATACTCCATGACAACGAGTGTATGAGAGGGCCGGCTTGGATCATCACAGTATTAGGTATTTGGTGGGGGCTTTGCTTGTCACTGAGTGGTGGATCCACTGGATATCTATCGTCTTGATAGGAACCGTAGTGTTGCTGCCATTCTGTCACGGAACCTTGAACTCAGCAAAGAATGACTGAAATTTGTCCCTGCGAAAAAAGGGCTACCAGCTCCACACAGTCTTTTGTTTCAATGCTTCCATGCCTTTGTCAAAAAGATAACCAGTGCGCTCCCCGCTGTAGTAACTCAAGGCTTTCGATCTGCTCTGGCGTGATACCTTTGCCGTCGTCTCGAGCAACCAAGACAGATCCCACGCTATATTCCCAGCTTGGAGGAGCGAGACTAAACAGGGAGTTACTCTGTGACACCTTCAGGTTTCGAAAGAGTGGTATTACCTCTTTGTTATCGTAGATCATATCATAAAGTGCACCCAAGGGGGCACAGAGGAGTCGCCCAGTGACGACAACGTGCTTTCTAGGGCGCTGTGAGCAGCGTCTTATTTAGAGTGCTTGAGACTACGTGTGGTATCTTATCGTTGATATCTTTAAAGGCTTAATACCTCAGACATTTAATCATCGCTTTTAGCTCTACTAAGGCCACACTTTACAAGAGCAGCCAGTCCTTTTTGCTACCTCCTGACTTTTTGAAGTTGCCAAGGCAAGACGACGCGGGTGACGGGCGGGGCTTTATCCGACAGCTGATAACCTACCTTGTCTTAGCATTCGGGTAGGGCGTCATCCAAGATCTTGGCAGAACCTTGCGTGCCGACCTCCGTACGTTATGGGCTTATGGCAGACCTCGCAGCGCGACTCAAGCCGTTGTTCCGCCGGGGTTCTACCTTCTCCGCTGGATTCTCGGCTTCAGGCTCATCCACCACTAGTGACCCTCTCGGTGACAGCCATACCTGGAATAAAACCTCGCGTCGGCTTTCCAAAAACCCGAAACCTTCCCTGCCTATATCAGTCTTCGAGGAGAACGAGCCTCTACCACAACCACCTGGCGCACTGCCTTCGACGCCAACAGAAGAATCCAGCCTTACAAGGGAAATCACCAAAGAAACGCCAGATACAAGCCCGGAATCACCGCGGTCGCCGCCATTGGAAAAGCAGAACCCTATTTTGACGGTCGAGGCACCTACGCCGAAACTGGGAAAGCGATTGGGAAGAACACGCGAGGAGGAATCACCATCTCCACGAAGCTCAGGGTACTTGGCTGGGACAGATGCGGGGATTACAGTTGGCTCTCAGCGCCCAGGGATAGCACACAGGAGAAAATCCCTTACACATAAAGATCAGTCAAAAGATATATCGAGACTTTTGGGATCCCAAAGTCCGGCGTTACAGCCTACGAAGACAGATTATCTTGGAGGCATTTCAGTCCATGCCGCCATGGTACCCAAGAAGGTGTGGGTGAAGAGGCCAGGCTCTTCGGCAACACAGGTCACAATCAAGGAGGATGATCTAGTGGATGATGTGAGGGATACGATATTGAGAAAGTACAACAACTCGTTGGGGCGGAATTTCGATCCACCAGATGTTACGCTACGCATGGTGCACCGGAAGCAGTCGGCTAGGCATTCCAACAGTGAGCGCACGCTCGGTCCTGAAGAGCCCATGCTGAGACTTCTCGAACTTCATTACCCTGGTGGTCAGTCAGTTGAGGAGGCTCTGATAATTGACGTCCCGAAACGGCAGACACCTAGACATTCACCACGGATGGCTATGCAATATTATCTGCCCGAGGACCACAGACCACATGAGAATGGCACGGATTACTTCCCACCTATGCCGTTAGCAGCGCAACACTCGCCTCATCTTCCCACCAACCTCGCCGTCTCCAGCGCACAAGGAGGCTCCCATCATCCACCAGCACATTCAATGGCTATCTTGACTACTGGACAAATTCCAAATCTACCTTCTCCCGGCGGTAGAGCCCGGCATTCTCAAAATAGTAGACCAAGATACGGACGACAGCATACCTCTTCTCCTACCGTCATACAAGGAGGGTCCATAGCCCTCAATCATGGTAAGCCCAGCCTGCCGGTCGATCCACGCTTCGGGCTCTGGCTAACGTCAACCAGAAAACTTGAAAGCCTCCCAACAACCGATGCCCACACCGCCAATTCCAGAAGAGATGACAACCCACAAGACCGCCACCCCGCCACCCCGAGTTGCCTCTCCTCGCCCCAAACCCAATAACAACAAACGCACCAAAAAGCAGATTGACGAAGCTCCACAACCCGCAAATACCACGGTGCCACCCATCAACGTCCTCATAGTGGAAGACAATATTATCAACCTCCGTCTCCTGGAAGCGTTCATGAAGCGTCTGAAGGTGCGCTGGAGCACGGCCATGAACGGCAGAGACGCTGTGACGAAGTGGCGTGAAGGTGGATATCATTTGGTGCTGATGGACATTCAATTGCCAGTCATGAATGGGCTGGATGCTACGAAAGAGATCAGGCGGCTAGAGCGCGTCAACAGCATTGACGTCTTCTCGAATAGCGCATCAAGCACCCCTACATTTCCGAATGGCGCAGGTGTCGATTGGACTGTGGAGGGTGGAGATAGCCTAATGAATACGGCATTGTTCAAGAGCCCTGTCATCATCGTCGCTCTGACTGCAAGTTCGCTGCAAAGTGATAGGCATGAAGCACTGGCGGCGGGGTGCAACGACTTCTTAACGAAGGTATACTCTCCTCGATTTGTACCTTGAGCCTAGGAACCTCGCATACTGACATGGTCATAGCCTGTGAACTTTGAATGGCTCACGCGCAAAGTGATGGAATGGGGCTGCATGCAAGCGCTCATCGACTTTGATGGGTGGCGCAAGTGGAAGGACTTTAGCCAAACCAAGTCAGCGGATGCGGACAAGAAGGGCAGCGGTGCCAACAATAAGGCTCCCAACAACAACAAGTCTCCCAAGGCCGCGCTGAATGGCAAGGCGCAAAGCACGCCAAAAAGAGATCGCATGACGAGCTTGGGAGTGAGTGGGAAAGAGAACACAGGAAGCGACGGGACAGGAACGGACACGCTTTCGAATGGCGACTCCGGTAGTGGCAATGAGGCTACAGTGAGGGCGTAAGGGAAGATGGGAATAAGAGGGCTGCTCTAGGCGCGGTATATGGTATATGTGGATAACCTTGTTCACGGCTGCTTGGCACGTAGTCATCTTTACGCGGCAGGGATTTTGGAAGCGAATAGGGAGATGCATAGCGCTTACACGGTATGGGAGATACGCGATGCATTGGCGATGCTCCAGCCACTACTTTGTCTACAGCTACGAGTAGTCGTACAAATTTCTAATTTTTATTTTTTTCCAACCTATCGGGATTTTGAAATGGTGATGCAGCTGCTAAAATGTCGCGGTTAAAAATATTGTCGACGTGCATGCTTGGAACAAAGACGAGCTCGTATGCATGTGAGGAGGAAACAACTCGTGGGATGATGTCATGTGACCTGCCAAGAGTAGATAGAAGAAAGAGATGTCGCGAAACCTTTCCACAGCCGAACCGAGGGTTGGCATCTCTTATCATAGGAAAGTGGACAGGATCAGCAGTAAAGCAACGTTGTACGGGATACACCACCACACTAGAAGAAAGAAGGTGGTGCATGGAAGCCGGGATACGATCGGGATCATATACGATGAAAGGCTTATCTGATTGGCCAAGATCCTTGGCATTATCAAAAGTCAGTTCAATGTCGTCAATATATGTACATGTAGACAATAATCACGCACCGTCTTACTGGATACGATATAATCAAGGCTGGAGTAACATTTACCCTAACCTCATCCTCGGTTCTGCCCGCTCCAACTTCACATTATATCACTACCTTAGGTACCTTATTGTTCTCTGGCCACTGCTAAGTGCTAACTCTGAACCACCTGCCACTTCGGACCACACCGTCTTGCCCCTCACCAATCAGTCATCCTTGATTGACAAGCCCGCCTATCGTGCTGTGCATATCTGCACACCCAATGCACGATAAATATGACGTCCCTCCCCTACCAACCCACTTACTTCTACCCCCCCTCGCCTTTCTCCTCCTTCTCCTCCTTGCCCGAGTCGACAGCTTTTGCCATCCTTCCATTATATACACAACCGCAACATGGCACAACTAGCGGCCATGGCCCTCGACGGCGGCGACCCTCGTCTCTCCGACAAGGAAGGCGAGTTCGCAGGCCAGGGCATTGTCGCATACAATCGCCCGCAGATGCGCGCTCTCCACGACAAGAGTATCACCTTCGAAGAATACCACTACTTCGCTCTCCAATCCCGCGCCGAAGAGGATTCGAACCACCGCATGGTGAAGAATGGTAGGGAAACCCGAGGATTCCTCTCCACAATCATCCCTGGGAAAGGTCCGTCGTCGGTAGGTTCAGATGAAATGCGCCACGGATCGATGATCCCCACGGTAAACCTGTCCGTCCCTGACCGCCGTGCATCTGTGACCGATGAGGAATGGACCAATGCTTCCAGAGCTATACGCACTGCTACCGCTGGCGCCATTTTCTACCTTATCACCACTGATATCTTGGGGCCGTTTGGTCTCCCTTACGCTTTTGCTACGACTGGCTGGGGGTGAGCTGATTCCACGAAGCGCGGCACGTGCCCCTCCGATGTGATGCTGACAGACCCACAGACCAGGGGTTGCTCTCTATACCGTGTTCGGTTTCCTGGCTGGTGTCTCTGGTTGGCTGCTCTGGGAATGCTTTATGGGTACGTGCAGTGTTGCGCAATCTGCTGCTTCTCAAATGCTGCCGCATACGCTAACATTTCTCTTCAATCAGGCCTCGACTCCTACCAATACCCCGTCAAAAATTACGGCGATATGGCCTTCCGTCTCTACGGCCAGTGGGCGCGATACTTGTTCAACATTCTCCAATCAATCCAGCTAATCTGCAGCGTCGCCGCCATTATCATCTCCAACGGCGAAGCTCTCTCCGAAGCCTCGAAATTCAAGCTATGCTACGCCATCTGCTGTCTCGTCTGGGCCCTGGCCGGTTTCTTCCTCGGCCAGATCCGAACGCTGCAGAAATTTGGATGGCTAGCCAACTTCGCAATTTGGATCAACCTCTTGATCATGTTCATCACCATGGGTGTCGCCGCACACTCTCCACCTTTGTACTCGGCCTCTGGAAGTTCAGCTGGTTACAGCGTGAATCCAGACCTGGTGACTCCCAATGCTGCCGGTGTCTACCCGGCTATTACGCATACTGCGGGCCTTCCCGACCCATCTAACTTTGGCTCTGCTATCAACGGTTTGATGCAAGCTGTGTACGGCTACGGTGGAGCCATGCTGTTCACCGAATTCATGTCCGAGATGAAACGCCCTTACGACTTTCTCAAGGGCATGTGGGGAGCGCAATGCTTCATTTACATCTGCTACATGCTCTACGGCTTATTCATCTACGGATACCAAGGCCAATACATCCAGAATCCGACTTATCTTGGCATCTCACCTTACAACTGGCAAACTGCGGGCAATGTCCTAGCCATGGTCAGCGCTCTGATTGCAGCAGCTCTGTATGGAAATATTGGGGTCAAGGGTAAGCTCGTTCCTACCTATCATCTTTGACCGAGGAGCTCTTACTAATATCCTTCGCCACAGTCCTCTACAACAACATCGCCGTCGAATTCTTCCGCGCCCCGCCCCTCACCGACAAAAACGGCAAACTCTTCTGGGTAGCTCTCATCCCTATCTACTGGTCCATTGCCTTCATCATCGGCGCCGCCATCCCCGACTTCTCCGGCTTCATCTCCATCATCTCCGCCGTCTGCATCATCCAATTCACCTACAGCTTCCCCCCTTTCCTGCACATTGCCTTCAACATTCAGAGAAATGCCCTGCGTGGCGGCGAGGGTTTCGACCCCGCCACGGGACAAGTGAACTTGCAAGACAGGGGCGTGAAGAGACTGATGAGAGGCTTCGTGGCTGGGAATTGGTATCTGAATGTTTGGAACATCTTCTACTTTTTGGGCGCGCTGGCGACGGCCGGGTTGGGCATCTGGGCCGCGGTGGAGAATTTGATCCTCATCTATGCGGAGCCTCAGCTTAATGCCTTTGGCTGCCATTCGCCCCTTGATGTATCGTCGTGAGCGAGGTGGATGAGCGTATAGCTGGCATGTATATATATATATATATTAATGTGCGTATGTGTGTATGTGTGTACAGATATCTCGTTCCCATATCATAAATTTGAAACGAACTCGCATTGATTAATGATGATACATATACGCTTTTGCGAAAAGGACAGTCTTCATATCCAGATCACGTGATCAACATTGTCCAACTGATCCCCATCATAAGAAAAAATCCCACCCATTTTTTTCCATCTTGCCTGCACAGAAAAGACTACCATCTCGCTCGAATTTATCGGTTGAGATCCTCATTGTCCAATCCATACGCAGCAAACCATTCAAGAACCCGGTGAACCCCCACCATCACTCCATCTATCCATCCATCAATTCATCTGACTAAAAGAAACTGCAGTCGGTGCTAATGACTTCCTCTCACATCGCGCCCTCACATCCACCACAGACACGCAGACACACAGACACACAGACACACAGACACACCACACACACACCCACAGACACACAGACACACCACCCACCACCCATCTCGCCTAACATCACTTCCTCCCCCCCTCTTTTCTCCCCCTCTCACCTAACCCCCCATTCCCCCCACCCAACGCACCCTATCTAACGCCCCTCCCCCCCCTCCCCCTCCCCACCCACCACCGCCTCCAACACGCCCCCTCCCTTCTTCTTCCTCCGCGTCCCCGTCCCTGCCTTCTTCGGCATCCCCTCGCTCGCCCAGTGGCCCTCGCTCGCTTCGCGCCGGTGGACTTGCTTCATTGCTTTTTCGGTGGTTTTCCTGCGGGGGGGGGGGGGGTTAGTGGGTTGGTTTTGGTGTGGGGGTGTGTGGGTGTGTGTGTGTGTACAGGGAGAGAAAGAGAAAGGTTGGGGGATTCGATGCGGGAATTTCTGTGAGAGCGGAGAGAGGAGAGAGGAGGAAGGAGGGAGATGATGCATGATGAATTCTGCCAAAAGAGCTGGGATGGGATGGGATGGGATGGGAAGGGGAGAGGTCTGCTGCTTTGAGCAACACAAGAGGGCTTTGAGAATCAAACTGCAATTTGAAACCACGAAGGGGAGTAGAAGAAGAAGAAGAAAGAAAAAAGAACCTTGCACAACAAACATACCTATCCGCCCTCAACTCCCTCTCGAACCTCCTCGCCACCTTCCCCCCTCCCCTGCCCCCACCCCCATCTCCCGCAGCCTCGTCACTATACTCGAAGATCCTCTTGTGCACCAGGAACGAAAACGTCTCCCGGACCTGCTTCCCCGTCTTCTTGTTCTCCGCCGCGAACGCGTCGACGGTCGGGAAGAAGGCCGCTTCGATGGCCGAGGCCAGGTTCGCGAGCTGGGCGCCCGTCCATTTGGATTCGCGCTGGCGGGGGGCTTTCGGCTTCGGGGCGGCGTTGGTCGTGGTTGGTTTCGGCGGATGAGATGTGGTGACTGTTGTTGTTTTCGGTGCGATAGATGGTGCTGCGAGGGAGGCGTGGATGTTGGGGATGGAGGGCTGCTTTAGTGATGATGATGATGATGATGAGGATGATGCAGGTGGGTTGGTTGTTGTTGTTGTTGTTGTTGTTTTGCTCTGGTTCTGGTTCTGGTGAGGATGGTTTGGGTCGTCGGCGGCTGAGGAGGGAGGTGGTGGTGGCGGTGGCGGTTCGTAAGCGGGTACGGACCAGAGGAGGCTGTTATTGCTCTTTGGTGGGACTGGATGCTCGCTGGTGCCTGTGTAGGGGGTCGGTGGGAGGGGGGATGGCCGGGGACGTCTGCTGAGGTGATGATTCTCGAGCGCATCTGTCGCTTTTCTCTTGTGGCTAGCTGGAGTTACGGGTTGGATGCTCATAATCAGAGGCGCATCTTTGACTGGGATTGACCCGGCGGAGACTAGGTGTCTGAATTCATTGATTTCGAGGGGTGTTGGCTGTGGTGGCACCTGTTCTGGGGTAGATGTTGGCGTTGTCGGAAAGACGTTCGTTGATGCTGCTCTCTGTGGGGCCGATAAAGCTCGGTCTTTGTTTGCTTCTTGCTCGGTTTGGGTAGGGGTTGCCTCTGTGGATTGACGCCTTGGCCGTATGTTCACATGGCTATCAGAGCAACTGGCTGTCGCTTTGGCAGGAACTGTCGGCCTTTGCGTAGTTGGTGAGGTCCTGGATGGGCTTTGGATAGCGGTTCTGGTGGAATTAGTGGGCTGTTTCTCAGTCGATCTGGTCTTGGCGCTACTCTTGGAATTATTGTCTTCTTCGTCAGAGGAAATATCAACCACGATTTGGGGAGACATAATGGGCTGGAGGGTCTTGTCCAGGTCGGGAATCTATGATTTTGAGCCCAGAAAGTTGACAAGCTTCTGAATAGCAGAAGCAATACCCGCAAGCAATAGCTGGATTACGGCCGCTTTGGAGGACTGGACATATGAAATATAGTAAGATGCGTGAAAGCCAAGTTGGAACGAACTACCTAGGGTTGGGGAGTTTCAAGAATTCAGAAAACGGAAGGAGACCATGGCAACATAAACAATTGTCAGGACGATTTATCAGAATTGCTTTGATGTGAGGTGCCTATGCAGACACAAAGCATGAAGACTATGGAAGCTCGGAAACCTGCCGAAACGTGCTTCGTCATTGTTGTCGCCCGGTTGGCATCATCACAACAAAGAGCACTTTACACGCTGCAACGGCATTAGCTAGTTGTACAGTAGGTCCTGCTGATGATCTTAAAATACTCCACGCTGGTGCGGACATGTCTACCCCATTATCCCTAGAAGCAGAATTATTGCAACGGATCTGACCTGCCCATCAGGCAACCCTCGTAGGAATCTTGATCTGGCCCTTCTTTCGATCTTGATGCGGTATCCCATACCTCGCACCCACTCCCTCCTTACTTCTCCCGTCAGGCCCTACACTCTCAACTCTAATATTCTGGAATCGAAACATCGACCTCTCCGTCTCCACCTTCTTGACCTCCCTTGCCTCCTTCTCTTTCCTCTTCCTCTCCAGTACCTTCCTGCTCTGGACCCCCTTGGCTTCCTTTTCTTTCTGCAGCAGTATTCTTTCGGCTAGTATTTTACCCTCATGTCTCCATTTCTCCAGCTGAACTAATTCGGTATGTGGAACGCGGTCTTCGGCTGGCTTGAGCTCATGGTCGAATACTTTGCCAGCGTCACGGCGGGTGAAGTGGCGGGATTCGGAAACGGGATGAAAGATCTGTATCTCAGTTGCGCGGTGGACCGGGAGATCATTTATTGATTCATGGGTAATGGGGTCCCTGGGAACAAATGGGGTCGAGGGGAGCATGCCAAGGACGGCTTTGGCGTAGGAGAAAGCGATTGGTTTTCCCTGGGTTCAGGGGAATTAGCTTCGACATGGGCTTGTACGTACAAAGCGGACGATTGGTATGATAGAAGCAAAAGGTGTGTAGATCAGAGAGTTGTAATTATTTCGTAACCATGGTGGAAGTCTTCAAGACTAATCGAATTGGTTTTTCTCATCATGGAAATTTGGGCTAGTCTATCCATGGAACAAGTGCATCTTCATTCAAGTAACATACCTGTTTCTCCCATTCCTTCTCTACCGCCTTGAGTCTAACCACAGCACCAACCCTACTCATCTCCACACCTAGTGTCGCACTGACGGTCCGAACGCTCTTACCCTCTACCATTACCCTTTCATATATTTCATCCTTCAGCTCTTCACTCAACACATGCTGGCTCCTAAACTGCCGGTTCAAAGGAAACGGTATTAAGTCCTCGGTATTTTCTTTGGGCAGCGCTGGCAAATCCTTGCTCTCCTTAATCCTAGGTTCTTTGATTGTCCGACTCGTTTTCGGTATGATTTCTCCATCTTCGTTCATCTCTTCGTCTTCACCTGTCTCGTCTTCATCTTCCTCCTTTTTCTTCTCATTCTTCTCTGACGGCCGATCCTTAGCTCGAACTAGATTACCATTTCTGTCGTAGGCATTGAGATAGTTCGTCGAGCCGGGTAGGGGATGCCTGAAGACTGAGCCAGGGCCGTTCAGCCAGCGGAACATTTCATCGCGAACTCGAGTAGCACGTTGGGGGGTAGAAGAGAACTGTCGAGTGCGTGTCTGGCAGATGCATTGGCAGCGATGAGAAGGTGATGGGAATACTTGAGGTGCCTGTAGATATGGGCTGCGTATTTGTGGTGGCATTGCCACCAATTGTGATTAAGAGGATGATTTGGAATTCGATCACCTCTTCAGTAATTAATGCCGCGCTGGACTACAAAGGGGGGATGAATGAGGTTGCAATAAAAGATTGATGGTCGAATAATGCTTAGAGTAATCCGAGACTGAACGTTTGGCGGAGAAAATCAACGCCAAGCCCGACCACTGCTCTGGACCTGAGGAGGGCGTCGTCAAGACTTGCTATATTAAATTATAGGCCTTCGCAATTATGATTCAATTTGGATCGCTACGAAGGTTCAATGGAAAGACTAGCTACTGATCAAAAGCTCTTATCCTAGGGACACAAGTACGCCAGGCGCCAGATGCCATCCTCGCCTTGCTGCTTAATGGAACCCGCCCAATCATGCCTGCCGATCCTCCCCCAACATATCACAGGCCTCATTCCGTCATCTGGCTCGTTCCTACAGCTTGCCTAGTTGTTTTGCTGGCTGTTGAGTATCCTGAGAATGGCAAGGAACAAGTTGATAATGTCCAGGTAAAGAGAGATAGCCGCAGCAATCTCCTCCTCAACATGATAATGACGCATAATAAGCTGAGTGTCCACCAAGATATATCCACTGAAGATGAGCGCTGCCACGGATCCGTAGATGAGCTCGGCAGTGCTGTTGTAGGGAAAGAAGGCTGCCACAAATCCAAAAAGGACGAGTATCCATAGACCTCCGAACAAGTAGGGCATCCAATTTGTGAAGTCATATTTCGTTTGGCAAGCGAACAGGGTCAGAGCAACGAAGATGCCAGCCGTCAGTACGAGAGCCAAGAGGACAATCTGCGAATCGTAGAAAGTCACGATAACGGATATGGAGTAGGCTTCCAAGAGGGTGAAGCCGCTGAGAAAAAGAAGGTTCGTAGGATAGGATTTGCGTTTCCAGAACGTCAAGAGCATGAATCCGATGGCGCCGAAGAGCGAGACCCACATCATCCACTGATTTGATCGAATCCAGTGGTAGTAAGATGGGCTGAAGTAGGAGACGGAGCTGACAGCCATAGTGGCTAGAATTTGAGCAGTCCTAAATATGTCAGATTCAAGGTGCAGCTCTGGGTTGATGTCCTTGGTTGACTTACAGGATGGCGTAGACTTTGCGAACGAACTGCATGCGAATGGGTAGCGTGGCTTCAGCGACAGAGCCACCGAACTATACAAGAGTCAGAAAGGATACTAAAGTAGAGAGCATATAGAGTCGAGCATTCCTTACCTTGAAGTCATCAGGAACATTATCGTCTTCGCCTCGTGGGGCCCCAAGCATAGGATCACTGGCCTCAGCCTGGTATGATGGTGGGGCTTGAGAGTAGGATGGCTCGTCGAACGAGTCCTGCTGCGGAGCGGGTTGGTATTTGGTGTTGGCAGCCATTTTGAGGAACTTTGGAGACGATGGCGGTTGGTGAGAGACAGCGAAGGGAAATGGTAAGTTGTTAAGGCGGCGAAGTTGCTTGAATCATGCGCCTCGCGGCGCTACTCTAACCCATTCCAGCTGAAACGAATACGAAATGCCAAGCCTAAAATCTCATTCATCAGCCTGGAATTTACAAGAAGATTACAAAACAGCTCCCACGAGCTTAGAATATAAGTACTCGTAACCGCATAAAAACAGTGCTATCAGCCGAACCTTGAACTCTCTTTCTTGCTGTTTTATGCCATCATTCGATTACTTCTAATTAATCAAGGTCATCTATCTGATGGAGAAGTGATCGCTGTCCACCTCACACATTGATAAACGCATATATCTGACAGGGGATGAACTCACGACATACATAGGCGTAAAGCAGAAGCAACTTTAGCCGTTTTCCTCCTCTCCCGTCTTCGACAATATCAAGTTCGCACGGTAGTTTGAATCCCCTACTCGCCTTCTTTTGTCCCTCCCACAGCCGATACCTCGTCTGTTGACACATACATTCCAGTCACAACCACCTTCTCCTTCTTCTCCGAAAAACTAACACTTCCCCTACCGCCGTCTTCCCAAACGGATGCCTCCGACGAGAACTGCAGTGGCCGTAGCCCGCTTTCCACACGGCTTCCGCGGTGCGGCGACCTGTTGGCGTAGGGATTGGAGGCGGAGGATACGAACAAGGAAGTTTTTTGATGGAATAGTTTGAAGAATTGCGGGACGATGGGCAGCGAGGCACAAAAGATGGCCGTCGTGATTTCGGCGATGCTGGCAAAACATTCCCATTAGCGAGAGAGCTAAAAGGTTATCTAGGGAGGGTGCGTACGTCCACATGCCGTGCTGTAGGCGTAAGAAGGTTAGATCTGAGCCATGGATAATCTGGACGGAGTAGGAGAGGCGCATGATGCCGGCGAAGTTGGCGCTAGAAGCTATCAGTTACTTCTTTTCTTAGTAAGTATGGTGAGAATGGCTTTACAAGATGCCGGCCACGAAGGCCATGGACACGATGAGCTTCTTTTGGATTGGCAGCTTCAGGTGCCAGATGGTCCAGAGCGGCAGAATCAGGATCAGAACATCGGACAGGACGTTGATGGCGCCTGTGACGACGGGGTTGAGGTTCGTGTCGATACAGACCCCTTGGATCGACTTGTTCCATGCTTTGGGCACAGGGCTGCACTGGAAAATGACAGACAGGACATTGGCAAGGTAGAAACTGACGTTTAGCCAGACGAGGGTCTGAATGAGCCAGAAGACAAGACCGCGCTTGGTGGGTACGAAGATGCGCTTGAGTTGAAGGAGAATTGTGAGCTTCGCGGCCAGGATTGTCGGCGCGTAGAAGATTAGCTTGATGTAAGACAACTTGGATGGTCATTAGCTCTTCCTCTACCGGATCGGTTCTTAGCCAGTAGTGAGAGAACTTCTAGTATACCTTCAACAAAAGCCTCATATTAACCAAGGGAACGTCCCACTGGTGCCGGCCAAAACCTTCCTGAATCTCGAGGGCGGTCAATACGCAGGTCTCTACTAGTCCCAGCTGCCGCTGCGATCAGCCGGTTGACTTCTGAATGAACATGACGTCTGTCTACCCATGATAGAACACAGGTACCTAGCCATGTTAAGCATGTGGTTTTGACTGGGAGATCAATTCCCAAACAGCGAAGAAACTTACAGTCTTCAACCCGTATCCTCTTGGTCGGCCCGCAAAAAGTTATGGCCAGGCGGACAACTACGGCGGACGTAGCCAGCAGAAGACACAGGACCGCTGTGACGACGAACGCTGGGCTTAGCGAGTACGGATTCACGAAATTTGGTGTGACACCCGATGGTGGAGAGAGAGCAGGGACACGATCATTGGGATTGTTGCTGTACATGATGCTGGTTGTGCTGACAACGAAAAAGATCGTTGAATGTTACGCGCAGGTAAACAGTGGAAGTATGAGTGAATCTGATACTTTTGTAGGGCCATCTTTCAAGGCTGTCAGCTTCATACAAACAGCAGTTTGAAGGCACAGCAGTCCTTGGAGTCGACTCCTAGACCTCACTGGATCGCCTAGTCGCACTGCGGCACAAGCAAAGTCCTTATTGTGGTGATAAGGGATCACTACAGATGTACCTCTTGATCGGAGATCCACTCATTTCTGTAGTCACCCACCCCTCAGAGTGTCTCAAGCAAAAATCAGGGCTGATACATCTGAAACTTCAGCTGCACACCCTCCGAGCTCCCACTCCAGACCATGTCATCCGGCAAATTAAAGGGGGCGGGGAAACGCCTAGGGGACTGCACATATCTCGAAGGATTTTGCATACATACAGTACCATCCTCCACGTGTACCTATGAGACCATCATGAAAGGGCAGCAGACGCATTCACAGCCACTGAAGATGGATCCAATGCATTCCCGTACAAAAAGCTGTATGTGAATGGGTCAACGTGTCAGCGTTCATTTGGTCAGGCTGAGTTGTCAGCCTCGTCAAAGTGGGTAGAAAGCAATAGAGTAACACTCAAAAAAACAATCTCCTATCCGTACCTATCACTAAAGCCCTAGATCAAAGAAGGCGCGGGAATTTCCGGCGAAGAGGACTTTCCTTGTTGCAGTGTTTTCTGTAGGCATATGACATTTCGAGACGAATCTTCATCTTTGTGTCTGAATTAAATATCGAATTCTCCCCTAGACGAAGCGGCAGGATGACGTTGCTCCAAGGAAGTAACGCTCTCGAGGATTCGAGCGAAGATGTTCCTTTAAGACCAATGCAAATCTTTAGTCGAGTAAATTTCAAAGAGTCGTTAAAAGTAGTCCAACTTTTTTTTACATCTCCGCTAGTTAATTTTTGGTTCCTTAAGGTATACCTTACTCTACTTAAAGTGCATGCACAATTTTTGTAGGCAACATTTCAGGGAATATTTTGAATGCACGCTGAAGAGGAGCAATAAGAAACATTATCAACAGCCAGCACACCCTATGAATGCTCAAAGATCGGTCCCATCTTTCCAAGCCCACGCCATGGCCTGTCTCGAAACTCTGATAATCATGTCTTCCTCTGGCCATTTTCCTAGGCCAATTCCTAGGCCATTCCGCCATTCGTGTCGTCAATGGCGGTGCTCTGCTCTCTCGTCATCCGACCTTCAGCCTCCCTCAACTGGCTCTCACGTGCCAGCAGCTCCTGTCTCTTCTCATTGATCTCACGTTGCACCTTGATCTCGATCTCTCGAAGCTTCTCTTCCTCGCGACGTAGTTGCTCCTCCTTAAGGCGTACAGACTGGGAGGCCAGATCGTCGGGGTTCAGCGAGGAGTCACTGTAATTTCCGTTAGCTGTCGTCCGATTATCGATCGGGTCAAATGGCCAAAACGTACACAGAACCTCCGTCAACGCTCTTGCTGAGTTTCTCCGTTCGGTAATTCTCATAGAGGAAGTCGTGGGTGATCTCCTTCAGATCCGCCAGATGGCTATGTAGCAGTGCGCTTCTAATAGCGAGGAAATCGGAGTGGCGTGGATTATCAATCTCGACCACGCCCCATGGATATTGTCTTGCTCGCACTCGTCGTCCTCCAATCTCGACCACCTCCTCGGAGCCTACAATAGCGAATGGCATCAAGCCTCGCAACTCTGCATTCTCTTCAACTGTATCCTCATCATCCTCTTCAATATCGTAGGGGAAGTTGTACACTGGTATGCGGTAGTGTTCAATATCCTCCATGACCAGCTTCTTCGACTCGGCAAGTTCAGCTGGGGTGAGCGAATCTGCTTTGCCAATGACGGGGATGACGTTGACACGCGGTGAAAGGCGCTTCATCAATTCGATGTCCAATTCGCGAAGACTACAGCAAAATGTCAGTGAGGATGTAGGCTTGCTGGGTACTTTTTTCGTACCCATGGCCTGTTGGAGTAATGAAATAGAGCAGAGCATGCACTCGATTGTCTCTGAACCTAGGATTACGCTTGATGCGTGACTCCTCAGCCAGGATATCATCGTATTGTCGTTCAAGATGTCCCACGATCTCGGAAAAGCTCGCTTCGTTGTCAATCTGGTCACCGAATCCCGGCGTATCCACAATTGTCAAAGATATGCGGGTGCCCTCCTCATCAAGCTCCAGCTCAACAGTGATCGGCTTGATTCTAACGCCATCCTCGATGTGAGCACGTTCTGGATCATCGTCGGTGTCTTTGCTCTGTAGAACGCGCTTTCCGCATAATGTATTAACGAAGGTAGTGCGTCCTGGAATCGGCATGGATTAGCATCCATTGCTTGAGCAATCTTCATTCAAGTAAGGTATACCTGTCCCCGAAGCACCGCAGACCATCAAGCAGAATTGGATACCCTTTTTCACGTTCTTCTTGCGACGCATCTTGATCTGTGATTTTCTCTTTAGCATAATGATGCTTCGCCGGTGCTCGTGAAGCTGTTGGTTGGACATTTACCGCGTTCAAGTTGGACGACATGCTGAAGGGTTTTATCTTGGTTTCAATGGATTGTTGTCTCAGATGAGGAATGTAAGGTAACAATGTGGTGGAATGCTTCAGTGTTTTGACGATCAGAAGTACCTTACTGCTGCCCACAAAACTGCTAAAGGGGGTTTCCTCGTGGCGCTATTGAAAGCTGCGGGTGCTCATTAGCGTCGTTGCGAAATACGAAGCCCCCCGCCAACATCACCTGTTTATTTCCGCGCCATGACTTTTACATAAGTAACACAATATGATTATTTTGTATCTTCATACTCATGACCTGCTTTTGGACCGGCTGCCGGACTCACCTTGGGCATCTACCGCCATAAGCTCATCAAAGCCCCGGCCATGAACACCCGGCCAGCAATCGACGAGTCTACAGGGCCTGTGTCTCTTTCTGTTGCCTTCAATCAGGACAATAGCTGCTTCTCCGTCGGACTCGACACTGGCTTTTGTGGTGAGTATGCATTTTTTTATTTCAAAAAACTTTTGCTGACTTGGACCACTTCAGTCTTCAGGTCAGAACCATGCGAGCTCCAGGTTTCTCAAGGTACGATGATTAGACGAATGGATCGTACATTAAATCTGTCGTGGTTGACATTGAGGTCATAGATTTCAATGCGGGCATTGGAATGGCGGAGATGCTTGGACGAGCCAACTACATTGCCATAGTGGGTGGAGGAAGGCAGCCGAAGTTCCCACAGAACAAGGTTGGTAAGACTCGGAATGGGAGCTCTGTCGACGAGGAAGCCAAACTTATCATTTCTCTCATAGGTGATACTATGGGATGATGCGAAGAAAAAAGCAATCTTCACCCTCGAGTTCCGCTCCCAGGTCCATCGCGTAAGGCTTTCCAAATCCCGCATCGTTGTGGCTCTTCAGAACAGCGTACACCTCTATGCTTTCTCTTCTCCACCGCAGAAGCTGTCAGTCTTCGAAACCGCCGACAATCCAACAGGGCTCTGCTGCCTTGGATCTAAGGTCATAGCGTTCCCCGGACGCACCCCAGGACAGGTACAGATCGTGGAGATTGGCAACGGAAATGTCAGCATCATACCAGCTCATGGGACGCCACTCAGGGCCTTGGAACTAAGTCCAGATGGAGAAATAGTGGCAACTGCAAGTGAGACTGGGACGCTGATACGGGTATTCTCAGCCGCCAATTGCACTCGCCTCGAAGAATTGCGCAGGGGGGTAGACCCCGCGGTCATCTACTCGATTGCCATATCACCAAACAGCGCTCTCTTGGCCGTCACCTCTGACAAATCAACCATGCACATTTTCGACCTTCCCTCTTCAGGTCGGTCTCGTAATGGCTCGATGGTATCAAATAGACCACATCGTAACTCCAACAGTTCATCCGCCACCGGCAGTGCAGACGAAGGGAATAAGCAGAAGTGGGGCATTTTGGGCAAGATACCGCTGCTACCCCGGGTATTTTCAGATGTCTATTCAATCACGTCCGCCCATTTCGAAACCGACGATGATCCTCAAACAGACCTTGGAAAGAGCGTGGCGATGCCAATACCAGGCATACCCGGTGGCAAACCAAGGAAAGGTGTCATAGGGTGGAGGGACGATTACACGATCCTTGTCATTGGCGCTGGGAGGGATGGTCAGTGGGAAAAGTTCATTATAGGGGAAGGAGAAGACGGCAGGAGGCACCTAGTGAGAAATGGATGGAAGAGATATTTGGGGAAGAATTGACGGATCGTGACTATATGAATATGGATGTTCCCGAAACACGGGCAAACGGCATGAGGAGTTTGGAAGGACGATGGCGTGGGCATCTTGATAAGTATGGCGCCATGTACCATATTTGCTGGTCTTCTGAACAGAGGGATAACTCTGCTAGAAGGCACTTTGGATACAGACCACAGACCCCAATGCAACCCCTCGATTAGGACTGCAGTTTGCTTAATTTTGTTCCTGCCTTGTCTGCATAATTTGCTGTCTCCCTTTTGGAGATTCCTCGTGCTCCGAAAGGTTCGACGCGAGAACTGCCCATGCTCTTTCTCGTCTGTAGACAACGACTTGTCGTTACCAACGTCTGGCAACCGAAGTGGCCACCGGATCCCGGCTCGACCCGTAGCTAAGAGTCTGTGGATTTTGATGTCCAGAAGCACACATAGACTGGTGGCCATAGTCGTAACTATATCTTTCATGATGACCAGGCCGTTCAAGGGCTTCTCGACCTCCGCCTACGACTATGACGAGGCCCATCACCATGGCCCGGTCTGCGTCTGTCATCCTTCCCCCCATCCGCATCACCCCTTCCTCTCTCCCGATGCTCACGTCGATGACTATGATGGTGATGCTTATGTTTACGCTCCTTCTTCTTCCCTCCATCCTTCAGCCTCGCCAGCGCCTGCGCAACCCCCTCCCTCTTTTCCTGAACCAGGTAATCCTTCATCGGATCATCGTCATCATGATCCCTCAGCAACTTCTGCAGCTCGACTTCTTCCTTCACCATCGGTCTCCTCTCCCCCTCGCTCTCTTCGCTCTCCTTGCCGGCCGGTCCGCCGTGCAAGCCCCTCTCCCGCTCCTCTTCTTCCTCGCCATCTTTCCGCTTGTATCTCGTGTGGTCCACCTTCAACACCCTCCCCATCACGCTCGCGCCGCCGAGATTGTCCACCGCAAGGTCTGTGGAGCGCTGGTCTTCATATTTCAAGAACGCGAACCCTTTGCTCTTTCCGGACTCTTTGTCGCGGATGAGGTTGATGTAGGTCGGTTCGCCGAACTGGGAGAAGATGGTTAGGATATCGCCTTCGGAGAGGTCAAAGGGCAGGCCGCCTATGTAGACGTAGGCTGTGTCTCTGCTCAGAGTTAGCTGTTGGTTCAGTTAGGCGTGGAGTAGCTTGGGTAGTACCTATAATCGGCATGCCAAGATGCGTCTGTAGAGCTGGATGGAGAGGAAGTAGTCAGTGTTCAGATAAGTTAAATCGGAGGACGGGGGCTAGTGGTGAGCGAGCGTACACTCCGTTTTCTAGTTCGCGCTTGTTGAGGTTTTGAATCTCGCGAATGGTATTCATGCTGACAACCGAGGTTGAGAGTGAGTATTAACTTGATGGCTTACCAGCCAGGACATGATGTCTAGTCGGTCATCAGAAGACTGATGGAAAAGTCAAAGCAGTGGAGAGAATGAGTGTTGGCAATCACTGCTATGACTTGGCTGGTGAAGAAGACAGAAATCTGCCCCCAGCTCAGTGTGGTGCTCCGAGGATGCCGCTTTTAAGGGTGGGGTGATGTAGCAGCCCGGAAGGCCAAACCCAAATCCCAAGCTAGCCACCTAGTCAACATTTAGCACCAAAATCAGTAAGCAGTACCTACATCCGAGCCCATATCCGATCCGTCACAGGGCAATATTTCTCTTTGCTAGTTTGGCGCCGTCGCGGAAGCTATTGGCCGTGAAATTCGGGACAAACGAAGGGACGGGCTGCTATTAAGGCAGCGCCAAGGACTGCCTACACATATGTATCATAGCTTGTTCAGATTGCGAGAAGACACTCGGTCTAGGAGAAATGCCGTTTCTGCATGGTACCGGACTATTTCAACGAGCTGAGCGGTTCGGTACAAACGTTGATCCTGTAGGGAAACTATATCGTTTGGATCTGGCGTATTTGAATGCCTGCAAGCTGTCGAGCTGCGTCCCACTTTTATCCTTGTGGGCCTTCAACCCCTAATATTACAGTCTGTTAGCGCCTGGGCGCCCTCAAAAACGACCTTGATATCACATGTCCTGAGGCTTCAACTTGAAATCCCGGGGAATGCATGACACATAAAAGCATACAATACAGGGACCTCTGCTGCCGAGGTTGAACTTCATTCGCCATGTGTGTGGGAAGATTTCAAAGTTTTCGACGCCTCCACCGACCAAGATATATCTCGGAGATAATACTCCAGTTCCGAATAATACTCCAGTTCCGAGGCCAGAATCCTGTATTGAAATTACAGACAAAACACGGAAACCAGATGGTTCAAATACAGCAAGCAAGACGAAAATAGAAGCTTGAGTTATCCATCGTCGTTCAGCCGATTATGGCATGTTTCTCCTATCGTCATTCATTCCAGATACATGATCTCCTTTTTTTGCATCAACAAGGTTTGGGGTCGAACAGCAACATTCCGTCTATCACGATACGCCACTTCTACTAGATCCTCTCCGTCAGAACGTTGTTATTCGTACAGACATAACAGCATGTATTGCGACGCTAGTCGATCAGGATGATCTTCCGCAAGCACTTCTTTCTTTATTACCACGACCTGCTCGAGGAGCTCGACTGCCTCTTTGACCTGTTCAGTTGCCCGATATGTCTCTGCAAGCGCGTGCTGCGACGCTAGTCGAGAGAAATGATCTTTCATAAACACTTCTTTTCTTATTGTCACGATCTGCTCGAGAAGCTCGATCGTCTCTTTGATCTATTCAATTACTCGATATGTCTCTATAAGCGCGTGCTGCGACGTTAGTCGAAAGAAGTGCTGCGACGCTAGTCGAGAGAAATGATCTTTCATAAACATTTCTTTTCTCATTATCACGATCTGCTCGACTGCCTTTTTGATCTGTTCAGTTGCTCGATATGCCTCTGTAAGCGCGTGCTGCGACGTTAGTCGAGAGAGATGATCTTCCGCAAGCACTTCTTTCCCCATTGCCACGACCTGCTCGAGGAGCTCGACTGCCTCTTTGACCCGTCTATCCACCTGAAGATATCTGCCAACAGCCATACGTAAGTTGTACCTTGCCTCGACATCCAGCCTCTTGGTGTTTCTGATAAAATGAAAAGCATGAGGGAAGTATTCTCGCCAGATAGCCCGATTGGAACAGTCATCGGAAGAAAAGATCTCTGTAAGGCGGGCGGCTACTCTTTTATTCAGTTTGTCTATGGCACCATGCTCACTCAACCAGACCTTGGTTGCTAAATGGACAAGCCGGTGCATATCGTAACTCTCGCCATCGCTCCGTCGCGTCACAAAAGCATATGCACGGAGTGTCCCAATGGCGTGCACCATTCGCTCCTCTGGTTCAACTAGAGGCAGTATCGACCCAGGGATCGCTTTGTGCTCGATGCACGACATAAAAGACAAAAGGTCCGCCGCGACCGGATCCGACCGGCGAATGTGATTGAAAGATACAAGCCATGTAGCGGCCACAGCGTTCTTCGAGTGCTCCGAGTTTTTATACCGTGTCTCATCACGGAACTCTCGACTCAGAAGGCTGATGGTATCCTGTTCGGTATTCCGCAGAAGAGACAGATACTCATGAAGTAAGATCTGCATCGCATTGACATATGCCGCCGCTTGCGCGATTGCTAAACGCAGATGTGTTAGCTCCTTCAACAGCTCTGTGGCGACCGCTTGGTCCTGCAGCAGCTCTTTCTGAATCAACGACTGTTTCAGGAAGGTTTCTGCCTCCTTATGATCCATCTCTTGCATTTCGACGATCTCATTGCCTGCTAATGACACCGCTATCGCTCTATGGCGGGTGGTGAATAAGGTAAGCCCATTCTCGCTCTCCGGTAGAAAGTCTGTGACAGCTCCAGAACCGCCCAATGTCCCAAACAGGACCTCTTCGTCGTCGGAATTGTCAACAATCAGAAGCCATTTACCTGCCGAGCCGCCATTCAAGTACCGCCGTACTGACTGCTTGGGGTCCTCTTCAGTCGGATTCAGCGCGATTGAGCACTGAGCCGCGATATCTCGATACGCTTGCTCAAAGCTTTCGCCGCTCACAGCGGGCACCCAAAAGATGGAGTATTCTGGCCACCGCTCCTTGACCGTGTACGCAAGCTCCAGCGCCACCTGTGTCTTGCCTACTCCGCCAAGGCCCACCAAGACCAGTTTCTGGCAGTCACTACTGACGATCAGTTTCTCTTCCAGCTCTTTCAGCTTTGCTGCGCGACCGATGAACCGCCGATTGCGAAGGAAGGGGATGCAATAGGAAGAGGGAATGGCGCTGGCTTGGATCGATCAGCGGCCCGTGGGCGGCAGGAGATGGTTAGGACAAAAGAAATACTAACGAGTTACTACTTCCTGCTTCGCGTTTGATGCTTCTTCTCGCCGCATTTGCGTGAGTGATCTGATTGGCAGATCTGCCGTGCGAGATCCTCTCTTCAGAAACTGCTTCAGCACCCCAGCGATAGCGCGATAATTCTCATCTAATCGAGTTGTGCATTTGGCCATTTGCTTGTGATCTGCATCAATACTCTCGAGCGTCTCAAACCCCGGCAGATCGAGCTTCGATGAGAAATCATCCACTACCTGCATTCGGCAACCACAGTCAGTAACTCGCTTGCAGCATTCCCAAAGGATGGGAAAGATATACCTTCTGATGCAGTCCCTTCATCCCGGAGATCCCTCGCCCCTCTTGGAAGGAATGTATTTTGATTTTATGATGAAATACGACCTTTACGAAATCCTCATGTACATTGTCCAGCACCTCGCTGTTCACTTCTAAAGTCTCGACAATCTTCTTGTGCGTGTCTTGCAGCGCCAGTCGAGCAAGGTTCGATGCAATCTCTCCCCAGCTTGCTAAAGCGCTACCCCGATGTGGCGTTCCCAGGAAGATGACAAGTCTCGTTCGCTCGCAACACGCTGCAGATCTGCACAATGCCTATAAACAATGATCAACACCACGACCTATCGAGCTCAACCACAGCGCTATATCTCACGTTTTTGGTAATAATCCCGCCGAGGCTGTGGGTCACAAATATGATCGGGTCCTGACAATCAATAAGTCTGGGTTTTCGGCCCTCCAAAAGCATGGATTCACCTCATTGTCGATGTCGCGCTCAAGTCGGACCGCAAGGTCGCGACCATGTCCCGACACACCCTCTGCGCACGGTGGTCTTCCGCAGAGGGAGCAGTGGATTTGAAGATCGACGTAATGCGCTGGCGCCGACTCGACGGGCCGACTTTGCTTGGGTGGCGACTACTCGCCCACGTCTGTAATGGATGTCCTCTTAAGCCGTGGACGAAGATGATGCTGCCTTCGGTCAACACAAGTGTGTCTCAGATCTGTCAGCCTTCCATACTTTACCGTCTTGCTTCCCTGAGAATGGCTCCCGGCCTCGTTGCCATCAGAAAGCTCCGTCAACCCGATCCGGTTCACGTTCACCATCTTGGCCCGGCTTGACAGGGGGTTAGTGGGCCTTAATCTCGCACTCGCGTATAGCATGTTGGTTGCATGCTATTTATGGATTTGGTAGACGTGTCCTTTGCAGGGGACAGGTCTCATTTGGGAGCAGCATAAGTAGCTGCATTCCATCTGCGTTTGGCTCTTCATTCGAATTGATCTCTTTCAGAGCAATAGCATTCTTTCGTCCCGCCCACCCACACCTGTTTTTACATGTATTCACGGCGTTTCTACATGTATATAGCTTCGTTTTTCACTCCAGGTCTATGCTTCTACAAGCATGGGAGTTTTTCTAGCGCTGGGGTACGAGAACACGCCTGCTCAGGCCTCTGTTGGCTCAGAATCCTGGCGTTGGACGGCCCAATCACATCTACGAGTTCTGTATAGCCTCATGTTGCCCAGTTGAGTCTTTGTCACGTGCGAATTAAGGACACTAATCGTCGGATCACGCTCCCGTCGGACGATTGGCGCGTTGAAGTGTCATAACATGAAAGCCAACCTGTCGAGAGATGGACGAGCATACGACGGGACACTTTGGTGATCACAAAGCAGAGTAGGAAGCGGGGCAAAGGCTTGGCGTCGCTCGACTATTCTATGATACGTGCTCTGTCATCCAACGAGTGATTCGCCTAGGGATCGCGCGTCCCCAAATCGCTACCTAATTTTAGATTAGGCTACAGCGTTTGAAGAGCTTGACTATTTCTGCTTTCATCTTCCCTCCTCCTCATGCCTAAATATCTATCCCATTTTCTGTTATGGCAATATCCTCAAGCCCAGCTATGCAGGTGTACCCAGGTCGTGGGCTTGGCTTCCTCAGTACGTGAGAGTATGCTTTCAAACAAGCTGCCTCTATGGACAAAGAGAAGAGAAACAAGCCGCTCTCCGCCACGTTCCTGACGCCCGGTATTATATCCATTCCTGGTGCGGGATATTGGTGTGACATCGACTTTCAAACATGGCTCAACCAGAGATCAACTCGGTACTGAAGACTAAGGCGGTGGTGTGACGTTGATGTACGTTGGTTCGCCCCATTCTCCCACTGACGCGTCATATGCCTCCTCAGCGAACGTAGTCCCGTTCATCTGGTGGTACAAATAAGTAGTTTGGTTGTCGAGCGTGCTTGCACTAGCAAGTCTTGCGAACGGAAATGTGTTCTTTGGCATGTGTAATAAAGTATCCTCAGTTACTGGTTGGCTTTTGTTGATCCAAATAACACCTTGGTCAACGTTATTGAGAATCATTGCCATGTCCGATTGTTGAAGTGAATCGGAGAATGGGCCATTGAGATGTTCACCGCTCACTAGTGCTTGTTACCCTAAATTTTGGAAATCTGAGTCCAAGAAGAATCATCAGTACTTACCTAAGACTTGGACATCCGAGTCCTCGGAATTTGCCAAGGGTGTGTAAGATGCAGTTCTTAGTACGTAGTAGGCTGGAGGAATTGTTTCGCTTTGCCACAGGAGATATTTTAATATTACGCTAAAGTTAGTACTTTCTGCATACTGGCTACTTGCGAACGGACCATTTTGACAGATAAACACTGAATGATTATCACAGGCTCTCTGCACGGCAGGACTGTTGTCGATCCAACTAAAGTTGCGAAAATCACCTGTATATATAGGGTTATCAGACGCGGTGGGGTAAGGGCACAAATGTATTGAGCACCCGTTAGCGACTCTCGACAGAACAGCCAGGATCCCGTTCGGACTCTCGTAGAAAATGACTGCCATCGTTGTTGTGACATCCGTATTTGAGACGGGATTCGTGGCGTTACTGATCGCTTGTAAGTTTGAGGTGACTGATAATGACCGCGTATTTGGTGCTGTGGTGTACATTGAAAGCGAGCCGTCATTCTGCCAGGCCATCAAGCTATCAAGCGTGAAGCAACTACTTAGGTGGTTGTTTTGCGAAACGTAGAATACTTCGATCTGTACATCCAGGTCAGCTTGACAAGGCATCAAGGGTATTCAAAATTGTGGCCCAAACCTTCACTGGGCCGTTAGGTTTAAAGGCAGTGACTGCCAGAGGTGTATGGTTTTTCGCGCTTGCAGTGATATTCGATTCGGGACTTAAACTCCACTGATTGGTTGATGCCGTGCGAATGACGTATCGAATGCAACCAGTACTATCCTGAAAATATAGATGTCGGTCATTATTAGGAAGAATTGCAGCTGCCAGTGATGTATCATTGAGAATGTATTGTGCAGTAGATGCATTGGTAGGTGTACGTGAGGTTGATGAGTCGGGAGTCGATGGATCGGCGACTGGTTGTCTGGAAGAGTAAGTGAATGGGATGTGTACATTGCGGGAGGTAGTACTTAATCCCAGAAGAGCCTTTTCTTCTAGTATGCCAAATTCCAATACCAACTCCGATTGCGACAGCTGCAATGAGTACGAGCGCCACGAGTAGCCAAAGCCATTTGAGAGTAGGCTTGGGGGCATTTCGAACGACAGGTACTTCGCTGGACTTCTCCATATTACCATTGACTTCAGGTAACGAATTTCTGTAGAGCACCTGCGGCGCTGTGCCAGGCAGAACCTGTGTTCATCCATGATCAGCACCAATTTCCTGCTGCTTGTTATTTTTACTTACCTCAGGCGCAAGACAGCTTGCATCGAGCTCAAACGCTGTCGCATCATGGTCTCGTTCTGGAGCTCTAGCGGTTTCATCGTGCCTAACAAGTTCCAAAGTAGGGCGGCCATCGTGCTCGACGAGCTCCAACGTGGGATGGTGGTCTGTCATCTTTGACAGCGGCTCTCATGTGAGCAGCGCTCTTCTTGCACGGTTTCAGAAGACAGAAAAGTAAGTTCGAGACTGGCAAAGGTGTGGATGGGGAGGGTAAAAAGAGGACGGCGGTCATGAGGACAACTATATCGTTCTCAAACAAGGCGCCACTGAGCAACAGCAAGCTCGTTTCAAAACATGACCACCCCTCAAACGTGGATCATGCAATGCAAAAAGTAGGTGGCAAAGTGCATAGGCTTATGTGGGGAACTGTCAAGAACCGACATTGCCACCATTACTAAAAGCCAGTCTCGTCCTATTCATCGAAAAGAAACAAGCAGAAACGACGTCAAGTTGTTTAGTGACGAGGACTACGATAGTCGCTGTGAACACAAGGTAGCATGTTATGATCTTAGCAACTTCTGAGGCTCCCACATGACTCGCGGGAGGCACAGCGAAGAACACGTAGAAAATATGCATGCCCGGCAGCCCGGTGTACTGCGAAGAGAGTCAGCAGGCGCGGCTTTAGGGGCTCATCTCAATTTACAGGGAGCGCAGCACCATCGCAGCATTCTGTAAGACTCTGGAAGTATAAATTCGTCTTTTGCCTGATCCAAAGAAAAACAAAGGTAACGACAACAAAAAAGTCACTGGCTTAGTCATCAGGCATACCCCCTTTGTGCCCCACCAGTCGCCAATTCGTCTACGGCTACAAGAGACTCCAAAAACTTTCGTTGCTGTACCTACATCCGAGAATGCTTGTCTCTACAAAGCTGATCGTTGCGGAAGCACCCGTGTGGCGTTTGGAGTTTCGATACCTAATTTCCAATACTCCTACCATACTGCTAACGAATATTCTGACCCAACAGTGACGGTACTGCGGCAGCACTGTTACACATGGAATGGCCGGGGCTATTGACAACCAAAATTTCGTAGCTTTTCGGTGCTTTCGGAGCCAGAGCATGTAAATCGAAGCCTTTCGACCATACACGCAATAGGATGGCGGCTGTGAATGGGATATTACTTCATTTCTCACATGACTACATAAAGTAGATGGCAAGATACTAACAACTTGTCCACAAGATCTTCCGGAAGTATTGAAAGCAGCTTTAGTGCGTGAGCTAGTTCGACAGGATGCGTAAAGTAAAGCATAAGAAAATTTGAGTTCCATCTTAACGAGTGACTCTTTATAACAATACCAACGTCGACTGGATTTTCCAAGCACAGCCCGTCCATTCTTAGACTTGATCGTCCAGCCGGCCAGGAACGTGGTTTTTCACAACAGCATATGAATCTGCCGTTGAACTGTCAAATCAGTCCTTTATGTCTCGAAATTAGAAGTATCAAAAAAACTCACACCAAGAGTAACACCCTCTAGATTCGGGTGAAAAGTGCTTTAATACAATGCCCGCGCACTTATTAGTTGAACTCAAAGGCCTTTATGGTCTCTAATTCTACGAGTCATCAGGCTCGCGATTTGTTCGAGATGAAGAGTTGATTTGACGGAGTGTAGTTCAGAAAGTTTAGTCTCGATACTTAGATTTTTAAATTTTTAAGATAGTAAACTTTAATTTTTAATCGTAATTAAGTTATTAACTAATATTTTATAAGTATAGACTCACGAATGAAATTCGTGAAACGTGTTCTTGAATTTCGAGGGTTGATTTCGAGGTCGCGTATCTTCGAGAAGATTTACTTCGAGGTTAAGCATATAGTGTACTGGCCGAAAAGATGTAATATATCCCGCGAGATATCCTATCCTAATTGGTTCAATGTCATATCATGATATAAGATCGAAGGGGTCAGATATCATATCTTTATAAAGGTATAAAACGGTATTTAGGTGAGATATCCCACGGGACGGTATAAACCTGGGATATCTCATAAGATTCTAGATGAGATATCCCATATCATAACTGATCTATACAGCTGGACTGATTCAGGATCATTTATGAAATCACTGAACCAGTCCAATATTACCGGTCCATTGGACGATCCGGATTAATAGTTAATGGTTTGCCACCAAACCATTGGGAGCCCTGCATCCAGGCCACCTGCTGTCGACACCATCAAGGCTGCAAGTGCAGTTGATCGCCAGCACCTCCTCAATCTCTTTTCTTCTTGGGAAGAGCAAAGCGCTCACTCTGAAATTAATTCTGACGAGGAGGCTCAGCTTCTACAGAAAGCGACGACGACGAAGACATCCCGGACTTGGAATGATGGGACGCATCTACGGATCGCCAAGATCACGTACAAGATCGCCAGCAAGTATGAACGAGAATTTCACAAATGCGCCAAGGAAGAAGCAAGGAAACGCGCCAAGAGGTGGCCAGAAAAGTGTCATGGACGTGGTTGTGGTAGTCAGAAGTGCGACTCTTGCTACGGTGGCTTTGAAGAGTGATCCTTCTACGATCTAAGAGACTACACCGTCAGTCTAATGATGGCACTCTGGCTACAGCTTTCTTCTATTGTCGGTCGTGCACATACTCAGTATTTCTTTACTTCCACAACATTATTGTGAGATATGCTCTCTAGAGCTGGTATCATTAACTTGAAGCTATTGTTTACTTGCGTCCTGGACTGACTCGTATCTGTCAGTATGCTTCTCCGGGAGGAACAATAGGCAACTCTTACTGCTCACGACAGTTGGATGGAATTCTTGTCTTGTCTTTTCTTTTCTTTTTCCTTTTTCTGGGTGGAAAGGGTGTTTGCGCCGCGATGAAGTATCCAAACAAATCAATTACGTTTTCACGTCGCGACTTATGCTCAATATCGAGAACTTGATAAACAGGCTCCAGATCTCTTTTCATTCTGCTTTCTACGTCGAACTTGATAGCTACTTCCACTGCTTCAGCACTGATCTCACAGCTTAAGCACAAATCCTCTGCCTCTCTCTTTGCTCTCAAAAAGTCTCAAGGGATAGCATGTATTTCTTTCTCATCTCTACTGTCAACAGCATTCCGAGACCGACGATCCTGAATAGCTGCTTTACCGCCTAATCCGTCAGCCACATCGTTATATCTTCCTTCTCTAAGTGGACCTTATTCATTCTTGGGCTAGACATTCTCTTCGACGTTTAATGTCTGCCCACCCACCGCGCAGATGCTACTAATACTATAGTAGAGCCTTGGAAGGTATATGATGGTACGCCCTCGAAATCCGAGGCGTAGACGAAGACTTACAAGTAGGCTCTTGGGGACGAAATCAACCGAAGTTCATGGGCATGAAAGGGATGATCGAATTCTCGTGCTCCTCTGCGTAGATTCTTTTAGACGATGATTTCCAAAAGGTTAGATTTATTTACTTGGGGCCTCTTTGGCGACCAAATTCAACCACATTTTCAGCCCACATTTTCAACATTTCAGGGTCATGAAAACACGTACTATGTTTGATAGCTATATTCTCATAATAATTGCTTATAAATCATCAATTTTCTATTATCAAGAGTCAAATATATGGAGTATATCTAATTTTCTTAAAAACATCATCGAGAGCATATTTGCTGACGAATATACGCTAAGCGAGGTCTATATCGCTAAAATTCCAGGTTATAATAGAGTCATATATGATACTATAATGAAGAATAATAGCTAGAAAAAGGTATCTTTCTCTGACTGCTGTTAAAAATACCTCCGTTATGATTAGATATTCACTAGCCGATTCAGCAAACTTTTTGCTTGCTTATTCTATGACACCCTGAGGATTTATACTTTCACTGATTTAGCTACAATCAGGTCGTCAAATGGAATCGTGAATATATTCTTGAAAATGTGGAATTAAATTTGGTCGCCAAAGAGGCCCTAAAGATGTGACTCGAGATCCGATTCACTAGCCGTCGGCCTCCAAAGCTTCTTCAGGATACAGGCGCTTTAGTCGCATACCCGCGATGCATCGCATTGCCTCAAAATACATATCCCCCAGTCCTAGAGTACAGCATCAAAGACTCCAGACTGCTAAGCTCGAACCTACTACCTCGCCTCTATGATTTCCCCTTCCTCAGAACACCCTTTGATCGAATATCCGCACTTTACGCGGTACGTCACATGACCTAAAAATAATCTTCTTTCTTACATCTTATGAGCAGCTCCAGAGCGTAGAGCTCAACGTTGGTATATGTCTCTGTAGATATCTGGTATAGTCTCTAAACTCTGTGGCTACCATTTTTTCCAGACTTGTTCCTTGTCAAACATTACATAATCTCCATCGGAAAATGTCCATCGCCCTGTGGCTTACCATTCTCTCGTCTTGCTCTGCAGTCTCGTCAATGGTGGTGGACACACCGCCGACCTTGACATTGATGCCGTCTTTGAACTCTACAGGTTTATCGTCCGACCTGCCATCTGGCGTGTCCGATGATCAAAGAGCTCCCGAGCTCAAACATGCGTTACCATTCATGACAGGTGGCCAGATGTCAACCAATCTGGACAGTGACAATATCTCATGGCGATCAAATCTGTCAATCGGATTCGAGGCGATCTACAGGTGTAACGCAGGTCTTTATGGGCGTCCCAACGCTCGCAGCTGCCAACAGGCATTCGACGATATACCCGTAAATAACCGAGACATCACCTTTGGCAATCGAACTGCGGACCAAACGTGGGATGTACCTCTCCCCTTTCGATTCATCAGCCGTGAGTCTTTGCTCGCAATGATTGAAGAGGCAAAACCTTGCCTTTCCCATAAGCAAAGCTAATGTGACTATAGGAGATGGCACGTGTGTTCTTGAGTTCGACCAGACCGAGAAAGGTTCCATAATTAGCGACGAGTCGACTGGCCTGAAGATGAATTTGGCGGCTTCGGATCTCCTAAAGAAGTGTTCCTCGGCTCAAGCACGAGACAGAGGTGGCATCGCAACAGGCTTGGGTAAGTTCACAGATGGGCACACCGCCCGGGACCTCGGAATCGTTACTAAAGACTCGTAGGCGAGGAAGGCCGGCTAAGCTTAGTCCTTCGAGACTACAAGCCTAACGTACAATGTGAAAGCTCTAGCTTTGATCCCACGCCTGGTCTGCGAGAAGCTTGTCAGACTGCGCTTAATATGTTACCTGTTTGGACATTCTCACAGACCTTTGGAAAGAACGGAACCGCCGGGGCAGAGATCGGGCTCCCAATGTCGTATTCTGATGGTGAGAGACTCGCATGGGCACCAGCTCATCCCAATTATGTTGCATTCGCTAATTGGACCTGTAGCTAAGTCTAGATGCTTCGTCACGGTTGATATCAACAACGACGGACCTCCAGTAGCAGCTAAATGGTATGACATCTGGGCAGGTGCAACAGCCGTCATGGGTATGTGTGTAGTCGACGGCAAAGCTGGAATTTCCTCTATGCAAGGTATCTCTTTGGGTCTGTATTCATTCCCGACGCAAACTTACTGACCCATAGTAGTGGGCAATTCACGCATCTCAGTGAGGATGCAAATTCCGTTGGTTGGGACTGCTTTGAGCGGTACGCAGTGACCCTAATTCCTTGCAGAAGAGGGTCACGTCCTGCTTTGAGATGGATGGCCTAAGTACGGTCGAGGAACAGTCAGAACACATGAGCGTAAAGACGTCGCTCGTTTCTCCGCTGTATGTTGAATTCTAGATTCATGAGTTTAAGAAGCGTTGTTATTGGGGTCAATTCTACACGATCGTCAGATTACCTCTCCTTCCGTTCGGGCAAAATCTTGAGTGTGGTACGATCTGCTACATGTCTCAGGCATCTCGAGTCCCATTGTGCCACATCAATTCCTTCCTTTGCGATGCTCCAGTCTATGCGCGGGGGCTCTTAGCCCTGCACAGAATCACTCTTCTAGAAAACAAACTTTTACTCGCGAACACGTCCGTGCCGCCGATAGTCTCCAGTCTGAGACTTTTGGCGAGACTGCTACGCCCCCCGAGTTTCAATCGTGGCATCGCTTCTCAAATTTCCAAACGACAGACCGTTCAATTATAGCCATTTTGACAGGTTTGCCCGGCCCAAAAAGCACGCCGATTGAACTTTTGCAGCAAAAACAACCTTTAAGTTATAGAGAATCTCATAATTCGGAGCTTTCCGCCCGTGGTCGGAAAAGCTTAGGACAAGGTGCCTTTCCTATCAAGGAAGCAACATACGATTATCATTTAGGTGTGTCTCATATTGCCCGGCAACTAATGTTCTACAGTTTAAGGAATCCTCAAGTGATTGACTTCCCAGTGCAAGACTCTACTCATAGCAGCCTGGGTGTCCAATACGTCCAGAACACAACCTCGCTTCACCTATTGAGCAACATAGGAATGGTATTATAGCCTAATCTGGGCCACGGAATATCTACCCTGCAGGCATGTAAAGGCAACGGTCGCCCCACTCAAAACAGTGGTTGGACGGATGAAACGGCTAATAAATTTCCTAAGCGACATGCGACAAGCGATCAGGAACGGAAAGGTAGAATTACAGGTGCCAGGAATGACAAAGTATAATTTGAACACCAACTGGGACTCCTCCACACCAGGCGAAAAGTGCTGGGGGCACACATCCCGTCACATCCCACGCGCGTGGAGTGGTACCGTGGGTGCGGGATGCCATCTTGGAGTCTAGGTTTAGGGAGCGTTTCATGCCTCTATGACGGCTCGTCTAGCTCGAAAGGAGGATCCAAGCCGAACAAGCTTGTGCCTAGAATCTGTTGGAGATGGATGACGGTCTCAGTGCACGACTATCTTTATAGTCAAGATACCCTTCCTGCTTTTCGTATAACATCATCGTTTCTTTTTTGAAGGTATTCAGTGTGGTCTGCTCTTTCTAATCGCGTCATATATTACTCTTTCGCGAAGTGTGCAGGCACACAGGTAATTGAAGTCATGTCTCGTCCGCAGCCAGGATTCTTCTTGTCCCATTTTGTCCTGTACTTGGGCATTCTTCTCTGGGTGGTCGACTCTTCCCACATCAGTTTTTCTCACGTCATCAATCCTAGAATTCCAGAATTGGTACCCGTCATGTATGATTACTACTCCGATCATCAGCTTCTGAAACAATGGCTGACAGTACCGCGATAGCAGTGGAAAGTGGCCCGACATTCCTTTTACTGTCGCAATCAACCAGACCACCTCCGCTCCGGTATGGCTTCGTTTCTCATACGGCGGACGGACAGGGACAGTGCAGCAGGGGCTTGTACTTGATATGCTGAGCGCCAATCTCGCGACGACTTTCGCTAACAGTAATTCGACTGTCGATATTCCAAATTCAAGTGTGGAAAACCAAGACCAAAAAGTTTTCATATTTCTCAAACTGAACCAGCGGACGTTGAGTATGAAGTCCTACTCAGCGGCCATGGAGAAGTTTAACATCTTTGTCAAGCAATGGGGAGCTAAAGAAATGGACTTTGAAGTCGGTGGTGGGCCCCAGAATTCGACAGCCCAGGGCGTCTTTCAGGTAAGGCTGAGCCGAAACCCTCTCCCAGGTGACACTGGCAACACTACAGCTGGGTGGAGAGTCTCGGACAATCTTAGCCTCGTGGTTTCACCTCCAGGACCTTCAAGTGCACTTTGGGCAAACAGGTCAATGCCAGCTGGGTTGCCGGGGCTCACTGCTTCAACCACACTGTTAACAGCGATAGCCTCGACGGCGGTTGGAATTTCAATGACTGCAAATGCAACCTTAACAGGACAGTCAGCAGCAGTGTTGAATGGCATCGGACTAACCGCAAACACAAATACTAATCTGACAAGATGGTCATCAGCAGCCATCTCCAATAATGTTTATATCTCTGCAACAGCAGATGCCACTTTGTACTCTGCAGCCGCAGCATCCAATGCAAGTGGAGTCGCTGTGTCTACAAATTCCACGTTGACGACACAGTCCGTAGCAGCTGGGGGGATGGTGCCCCATAGAGATGGCCGTAAGCTAGTTCCCTAGTCCCTCATGTCCTGAATTTCCATCAACTCAGAGTGCTAATACCAAGAAAACACAAGACGGTTTAGGCGCTGTAGCTGGGGCTGGAGCGGCTGCTGGGGCAATCGGAGTGGACCTTGGTAGCGGACCTGCAGCAGCCTTGCCAGGAGCTGCTCCCGCTGCTGCTGCGAACGCAGCCGCCGAGAGTCCAGAACACGAAAATAATGGTCAGGAAGCAGACCCTGAAGATGAGGATGAGGATGGGAACCAGTCTCTGAGCATTGGCAATCAGCCTCAATCGCAATCGCAAGCCCCGGGTTCCCAGACCGGCAATCAATTGACGTCGCAATCGCAGGCACCCAGTTCTCGACTATCAATACAAGTCGCTAGCACCATTGCAACCCCACAAGGTTCTCGCACGTTTGCTGCAACAAGCTTCTTGACCACTGCTGCACCTTATAACACCTCGAGTATTCTAGTCTCGAACATGACCATCACACCCTGTCCAACCTGTACCGCTTGTCCAGGTTTTCAGGTTAATGTTGCTGCTCCACCCTCAAACTCGACTAGTGACGATGACAATGATGATGGCGACGACAATGATGATGGCGACGACGACGACGACATCGATGACGACAGCAATGACGGAGATGGCAACTCAAAGAAAAGGGCATTAGCACGTCGTTTCTATCGTCAAAAGCGAGAGACTCCCTTGATAAGGAACTGGGTTGGGAGCAAAACGCTACAATGCTATGTCTCTGTCTTCACGAGGAAGCCAGCGTATCGTAAGTATTACTTTCAAGACATCCCAATGCTTTTTCCGATAAACTCTTCGTCGAGTGATGAGACCTGTTTGAAAAGCAAGGACCATGTTCCTGCTCACCGAACAGGTCTATTTATAAGGGGAAATGCTGACCACGAAATGTTTAGCTGGACCCAATCTAATCGCAAAATTCGATGGGGCTCCCAACGTCCCAGCCTCCATGACCGCGTTTTATGAGACTGCAAAATACTGGGCAGTGCCTTCAGATGTACCCAAGGGCTCATGCGAGGCTCCGTCATGGCATTTGAGAAAAACTCCCAGTATTTTGTCAAAAGACCCTGCTATCAACCCAAATGCCTGGGTGCTGGGCGGCTCCGGAGCCTATGGAGTAAACATAGACCACGTCTACGAGGTCCAACTTTTGAACATGTTCTTTTACACAAGACTGTTGCTGAATCCCGGAGATCAGTATTATATCAGCTGTGACGACATTAACAAGGTTTTCGACGTAGTCGACGACCCTAGCCATCCGGAGCTTGGTACGAGATTCAACGTTACCTTCAATAATCTAGCTTCATACGAGAACCCGGATCTTGTGGGAATGTCTGAACTAATGAATTTGAAGAAGGCAATCATTTTTGGTTATCAATTCAAGGTTGATTTGAAGAAGAATGATTCCCCTATGGTACTCGGTAAAGGATGGAGCCCACAAACTACTACCCAACAATTGGCCCAATTTGCTCTTACCTTGAACCTCCTCCAAAATGAGACTATTTGGTCGCTTTTCCAACAAACTAATTCTCGAATATACCAGGAGTTTCAGAGAATTGACCATCTCATTCAATACAGAGCCGACCACGACTGTGCGGACAAATTTCTCAACGCCAAAGGAACGCCACTTCCCGCCACTTGGGCCGACTCGTATTCGTCCTTTATGACTGCCAAGATCATCACAGCAAACAGTAGACTTCAACAGGCAGCCACCAAAGCTGTGAGCGCCGTTCCAACCGACGGCTCGCCAAGATTCAAAGTTCCGCCAGGAAGCCTGTCAGAAGTACTCGCGACATGGGCCCCTTGGCTTGCGACTTTTACCAGTGTATTCCCTGTTACCCAGATGACGTTGCCGGCTGTGACCGAGTGGCCGACACCGCTTCCAGTAGATTTCGGACCCGGCGATTGCGCCGCAGCGGTGCCGGCAACGTCTTCGAGTTCAAACACCATGGGTACTTTCGCCCCCAGTAGTCCCGAATCTACTTTAGCTCCTATAGCAACAGCTCTAGCGGTTTCTTCACCATTTGTTTCCTCACTCCTTTCAGCCGCTGCCACCTCCGCCATCAGCGCGGCCACCTCAGTGGCAGCGAACGCCTCAAACGGAGATCCCTGCGGTCCACTGCATCAAGACACGCCTGACTACCCCAATACCTGCAACGCCAAGGTAGATCTCGTGCAGTCCCCTTCAGCCTACGGGGTGAACTGTAGTTCAAGGAATCCATCCGACGTGCACCCATCGGAATTCAAAGCCGAACAGATCGAAATGGCCTGGGGAAACTGCATGTCGTCAGTGCAGCAGATTTGTCGTACAGTTGATAACTCATCCAACGCTAACGGCTACTGGATCTGGAGCTATCAACAAGAGGGCTGCGCTGTGGGCGTTTACCTGCCATCTTTCAGCGGCAGTGCTCCTCCTCCATCGCCAGAGAGATGCCAGACGCTCATTTTCGAGGCCATTGTGGATAGCTGCTCAACGACCACGATTCCAAGTAGTATGGGAAGTGTGAATGTGGTGGGCAACCCGTCTTACCTCATGAGCGATATTTCGCAGGGCGCTCAGGTGAATGCTGGATATCCTAGCTACATCGTTAGCCCTACTATGCCTGGATGGATGGGGAATCCACCCGCGCCGTGGCCACTTCCAGATGGAGGAAACCCGTGGGCGGAGGGCCAGCCTAAAGTATTCACACCAACGATCAATGTTAGGCGAAACGAGGGAGCGCCGGTTGGGTAACATAGTCGAGAGCAGATTCAGTCAATGTGCAAGCAGAGAGTCGGTCTGAATCTGGTTGCTCTGAGAAGGGAAGATTCGGTGTCTGAGCTTAATAACGCACCATTGTGGAAGATCCTATTCCTAGCTGGTCTAGGCGCCAACGGATGATCCACCAAGTAAACTTTGTTTGAAAATCGTAAGGCACTCCCACAATGTGATGTGTATACTTCATCCTCGTATTATCACCCAATTGCCTCCGCTCGACCCTCCATATTGTCATTCTCTTCTGCATCAAGCTACGTTTCAAAAACCGCTTCCGACTTCTCTGTCCAGCCGGTGTTCTGGTCCAGAAAATTCACCAAGCTCCCCAACATCTGCCAGAGCCAGAAACTCCATAGAGTAGAAGTACAGCTTTGGAATTGTCATTCGAGAGGTCTTTGAGCGGATTTCTACTTTCTCTTTTCGGCAAGCTACTATTCTTTGCGAGAACCTCCTTCAATTTATCCGCTACATTTTCAAGACAATTTTCAACAGCAACATAGAGTGCCTGGTCGACACCAGTAATGAACGGAGACCTTGTTATATAATTTCTGGAATAGACGTATGCCTGACAGTATTCAAGGTGCTCTACACAGTGCACTGCTATGATTAGTAAGATAGAATCCTTTTTCACTGCAACTAATTCACGATAGAACTTGAACAGAGGACTCTTCTGCGTTTTCTCATCAACATCTTAACGAAGATGCTTAACAAGTTGCGTATCATCTCGACTGATAAAGAAGCGATAGAATTCGGACAATCTGAAAAATTGAAGATTTTCTGTCCCGGCCCTCGTCGTTTCTTTGATCGTGAGATAGAAGATATATTCACTGTGGAATGCAGTCTTTGCGCATAGCTAGCTGAAGTATCTCAAAACACCTCATCGGTGCGTTAAGGTACAGCTCCAATAAAAGAGGAATAGAGAGGCTCGCGCCCGTTGCGAATGGCCCATAAGATCGGAGCATACAAGCGGATTCAACACAGTAGCAAGCATAAGTAGATACTCTACAGATTTGCGTCAGTAATTGCTGCTGATTGGAGAAAAAGGCGTGATCTAGGCGTCAAGATATGCGAAGACATACTATAGGAGGCTGTTTCTCTATCGTCATTTCCATTCCAGCTGATATTTTCAATTGCCATAGGTAAGGTTTGAAGAGTCAACGTAGACTGTATATGACTCGAAGGTTAGTAAGAGATGAAATAATATTATCATAATTAGAAGAACTCTAGTAATATCGTTCTATAGTCTGGGAATTAGCTACGATCGAATACAAAGGGACGAGATTAAAGTATAGAGAACGTAATAACATTTTTCAAACATTCAAACAGATGTCCAGGTGATTGCAGGCTTTTCCGAGTTATACAAGATATACAAGTTCGGTCGCCAAATCAACACTATCATGAACTCACATGGAGATGTTTCATGAATGCGTCCTTGTCTTGCCATTCAAATCACGATTGGCTTTTTTGTTCTGCTGGCAGATCATCATAAGCAGCTAGTAATCGCTCTTTATGGTTTCTGTTGATGTTTCATACCAGCAGCGAACATGATTTCATCTAACCTACCTCTTATCTCTCCTTCAATGAATGAAGGATCTGCCATCTCTCCAAAACAATCCAGATGGATTGAGAATCCAAGTTTTCAATCCCTTGATAGATGACACGAAGGACATGTCGTCGGACTCACGACGAAGGTGTGCCTAAGAAGATAAGATTATTTCTTTAGCTGCATAGTCCCCAGCAAATGTACTGCGATTCTTCATCCAATTACACAAAGCCACAAAGACGAGTACTTGCCATCAACAAGAATTTCGTCAACAACATCGGTTGTGTAAAGTCTAGGTCGCAAAAGCAGCTGGGCCCCGACTCGAAGGCATCCAGATGTGTTGGAAATCATGAGAGGAGGATTGATTGACTATCTATGGAGGAGTATTTGGGTACCTACCTTAGATGGAAAAGGGCTAAGCGACACAGCTGAGAGGACCTGCACCATCCTACAGCGCTGGATCGGTGGAAGCGCGGGAGATGACATCGGCTTCGCCTCATGAGGGACAGACGAGGTCGGCTTGGCGGTACTTTTGAACACCGACGAGCATATTGTGGTGCCTGTCACGCATCAATTGATATTTGCCGGGTGGTCGGTCCCAGAGCTGCCGCTTGGCTTTGTCCGGGTATGTGGAGATAGAGCCTGATCCGAACATCTTCGTGCACGAGTGGGATCGTGGATCTGATCTGTCTTTAACTTAAAGCATTGGGCAAGCAGTGGATTGTTAGTCCTTTGTTGGAGTTATGTAATTATGAGCTCTTGTGGAAGTTGGAAGAGCTTGAGGTCGACAGATTCCTCAATCGGCTTCAGCCATCCAAGTAGCGGTCCTCTAAACAAGTTTCAAATGTAGTCGGCACACACACCTTTCTATAAATAAATGATCATGGACTTGGCGGCTAAACAGCCGACGAATGTCCACTTTGAAGCAGTGCACTGCATAGTCGATAAGCCTAGATCTGGATTATTCAGTCTGCGCCTCCCTACCTCTAAAAACGTTCTTCGTAACGTTGTTTTTCTGTTGCCGGAGAGGAACGGGAGGGTTGGGAGGAGTGGATTGTTGTGAGTAGCATGAGCTGGGTGAGGGGGAGGATTAGGGGTGCTAATGCTGGTAGGGTGGTTGGGAGATGAGAGGTGGATGGAATGCGATGCAGAGGGTGTATTTTGATACACAACTCTTCAGGGAATTTCTTCTTCCACGGTTGGCGGCTGGTGGTCGTTACTGTTACATTACGCCTGCACATGTATCAATCGGGTGATAGCGAGCGCATCGCATTAGTCGCGATTGTAAAGAAGAGGACAAGACAATTCGTCTTCTTTACAACGTACAGAAGCTGTGCGTTCGAACAAATGCTGCTCCGGTACGTACAGGTCATCTTTACTGAAGATTTTATACGGTCGTGAGATAAGTCTTTGATGTGGAGAAGAGTGTAAGATGATTGACTCCAGCAGAAATGACCTAGGGTGGTGAGGGAGCAAACCACGTGATCAGTACAAGCTCCTCTAAGATATCAGAAGATTTTGTTCTTAGTCCATAAATTTTCTGATATTCCGAGAAGTACTCGTAACGCCTTACTCAATGAGCAGTAGCCAAACCACCTTACTGTGTCCAATAAATCTCATAGGTCGGTCATAAGTAACGTTTTCTGCACACAATGTTCCCGAGGCTGCCTCTTCGCGCTTCGACGTTGGGTTCGAGCCGCTCCAGCATCACTAGTTTCTATATCACCAATAGCCGAGGTTGACTCGATGTGAAATGTAAAAATGAAAGGGAAAGATTTGGAACATTGAGTGCAGCTTCAAAATATCACGAATCACGGGGACAGTAGAGTGTTCCTCCGACCTTTCTGCGATGCCTCGGATGTTCCTCCCTGGTGCAAATCTGGAATGCGCTACATATACCCGCACCAATCAAGTTGACTGGGATTGAACGTGAGACGGGCGTCAGTGAAACGGACCGAGGAACGGACCTGGGACGAATGTGAAGCGGACGTGAGACGGACCGAAAATGATGGGACTGGTGAAGTGAATTATGAACCCGCCTAACACTTTTCTTTCTGCTTCCGGTCGTTAGACACCCCCAGTTCTCTGACTACAGCCATGCTGCAATTCACTAACCTTTCACTGCTTCGGCCGTGCCATCGAACCACAGCTGCTGAGATTACTATCAATAGATCAAGTACCAAAAGTTGCTATCACCCTCCACCGATAGAAGCAGTGAAGTTCGTCACATAGATCACGTATCAGCACCATTCGGTTGCATGCTCTTTTTCGAGAAGCGACGCCCATGGCTCAGTGATGAGCTGAGTGATCATCTCGGGGAGCGGTGAGATCATTTTACGATGGCTCACCTGGATAGATCGAAAAAGCTCTCTGTCTGCATCATTCTGAAGGCTGAGATACGAGATGCGTGGATTCTTCGATAGTCTGCAGCTAACTGACACTATCCTCTCCGCTTACCAGCCATGGATTGTGCCGGAACGATGACGAGGAGTTTGCTAATTTTGCATCTTGTACTTACGTCCTCTTGCATAAAGAGAGGGCTCCTCCTTGAGTAGATCTAGCATTCCATTTCCATTCCATAAACTCTGACATCAAACGTCACAACTCTCGCTTCATCTTTCTAACCTCCCACCTCATCATCGTCTAAAATCCTTCCTCTCAACCCTTCAAAGAGATCCCAAGCTTTTGAACGACAAAAGCTCAGAAAATCATAATGCTCTTCAGCGCTCTCCTCCTGCTCGTTACTGGCGCCGCCGCCTGGACAGTTCCTGAAGGCCAACCCAACGGCGTCTACAGCGTCTTCACCGACAACTCCGGCGTCTTCATACACACCCTGATCCGACTCATCACGGATACCAACGCTACTACCGAGTTGACCACCCGCAGCGCCAAGTTCTACCCCAAACGTCAAGGGTTAAACCCCGGCTCGAACGAAATCGGTTGCGGCGGCTACGCTCTCTCCAACAGCGACAACGCCGCCGCATCCGGAGCCCTCGAGGCCCAGTGCGGCAACGGCGCATTCGTGCGCGCTGGGTACGATTTCTACTCGATCGCTGGCGGATCCGTCATCTATTTCTGCAATTACTCCGGGCAAACCAACCAATGCTTTCGCTCCGAGGCGGTCGATGCTTTCCAGCGCATCACGGCCGAGTGCGGGGAGGGCGTTGCGGGCTGGGATCAAGTCCCAGCTCGGAACGACCAGTACGGGTATGAGAGGACTGGGTCGAAGTTTGGCGGAAGAGGGACTTGAGTCCGCGTGGAAGGAGGTGTGCTCATTTGCAGTGGTGAGCTTTAGTCCTCACGATTGAAGGCTCGTGGAGATGGAATTATCATCGCCTCTTGTACCAGCGGGCAAGACTTGTGGGAGTGGTATTGAGCCACTGGGCGTTCTGTTTTGTGGCTTGAAGTACAGCGTTGCAATCTTTACATAAATAGACCGTTCTTGACTGCTTGTTGTTACTACGGTTTGTCCATCTATTCGCCTTCTGTTTCATCTCTACTATTCAACACAGCCGCGAATTCTACTTACATGAGTCTACTCAAAGGATTAATCAGTCCAGTGAAATAGAGGAGATACTTACCTAGCGACGATGAGTGTGAATCCGGGCAGTACTACTTGTGTCAGAGGGCCTTCATCCCCCGTGTCCTCTTAAGTAGACAAAAGGAAGAATCTCGAAGGAGCCTTATAAAGTTATAAATTTAAATTTAAAAAATTTAAATAATACAAATAATATAAATAATAATAATAATAATAATAATAATAATAATAAAACTAAATATTATATAATTAAAAATATTATTAAAGTATAATGCGTTTATAGCGACTAAAAAATAAAGATGAATAATAAATAAGATGTTAGAATTAATATAGAGTCAAGTCGTATAGCTGTATTGAATAAGATAACTAGATAGAGAACAACTATGTATTGGAAGGAAGGGAAGGCCATATATATATGGCGAGGTGAACCTGCCAAGACACGCTAAGTCTAAAAGGGAAGTGTCAAAGGCAGATGTGTGTCAAAGAGATACAGGGACACAGGGATGCGAGGTACGCTCGTAACACAAGACAAGTTTATCAACATTCACTACTAACTGAGCTTTGAGAAGATTACAACACATCTTTTTTTCCTTTAACTTTTCAAAAGATGGCGCAGCAAGATGAATTTAAGGATTCGATTTGGTCAATCTGATCTTTACGTCTAGATACAAATCGACAGTTTGTCATACCCAGCGTATAGATTCAAGTCTAAAAAATACCTGAGCTAAAGGTAGGTCTCAGCCTCCTGGCTAAAAGGCTTAACGATCCTCACACAAAAGATTCTGCAGAGGGTTTCCGAGCTCCATGCTGCTTGGTCTGGAGGAATCGTCAGCGTCGGTTGATACCTCACTTATAGTGCAAACTTATCTTGTCTGATGAGATATCATGCGTGACAAGAATCCCGGGTCCCTGCAATGGGAACTCCATATCTCGAGATCCCTCGAAGCTACGCGCGCTATACGGAGAATGGCGTATATATGTCCGAGCGCCAGTGAACGTTCGTGCCGGGGCCGCGGGCAGGCCGTCATGGCGCCTTACGATTTTGCTCCAGGTAGATCGGGAAGTCGAGGCATGATAAGCCGGCGATTGCTGTTTCGATGCCTGGTGGGCAACGAAAAGTGCGCGGAATGCAGTGATGGAGACCACGATGATTGCGACGGCGGCTTCGGCTTGAAGCCAGAATATCGCCCACGCGGAGTCAACTTGGCCATGGTTGATGTTTCCTCCAGCGACTTTGATGACCGCCGTGATTGCCGTGAAGATGCTGAGGCACAGGATGCCCCAAAGTGCCAGCTTCCGACGGAGTGTTATTTTGACATTCCAAAGTAAGATCACTGGGATGGATATGACTACTACTTTTAGTATGCAGGGCAATGCGGATCGCAACGGGTAAGACCTACGCAAGGCATCCGAGACAATGTCCAAGGTCACTGATGCTTTGAAAGTCCCATTTTGCCTAGCAAGAGCCGCGGGAGTCACGCACTCGACTAAATAGAGATCTTATCAATATGAAATACTCGGAATCTTGGTTAGAGGTAAGACTGACCGAATATTCTTTGATCGAAGTATGAACACGAGATGAAAATGGAGAACATCAGGATGGCCGCGGTAGGGATGAGGAAGACAAAGATGCACCACCACCAAACGAAAATTTTCTTCTGTTGCCTCAGGAGGTCCCGGAAAAAGAACAAAAAGGAAACCTTCACACTAGCGATCGTAGTTCCCAACAACGTCGCGGCCGCATCTTGTATTTTCTCGCTATGAATGAGTTGGGAAACAAGGTCTGCTGGGGCAGCGCGTAGGCCAGCCTCTACATTCTCCTGCAAATAGATGTAAGGTAAATCTAAGTATAGCATAGCTGTCCCAGAAACAAAAGTGGTAATCGCGAGGAAGAAGAAGCCATCGTCAACGGCGACACCGTGTGATCTGTAGCAGCGAGCCAATATACGGCCTCCTGCTACCATCACTGCTATGCCCAGTAGAAAGCCAGCTGAAATCTATTATCGTGTTAGCTTTGTTGAGATGCATTGAAGGTTGAAATAAAACCTGACCTGGAAGGCTTCTTGGCTGATCTTTGGAGGTTTGCTAGGCTGCGAAGAGTTAGTGGACATTTTGGCTGTTAAGCACCTGTATAGCTAGTGAAGACTTGTAGCAGATTCCTGGGGATAGAGACAAGGATTATTGTTGCGAGGGCAGTAAAGTTAGTGGAGGTAAGTCAAGAAACTCAGGATGACAATGCTCGGGGGACACAACATTATATCTTGGGGTACCTGGCCCGTAACGTCACTTTGCAGAGGGCAAACGGCAAAGTGCTCAACCTTATGCGAGAAGTACTCTCACCAGCATCACCGTTGGTGCCGTTCATTCAATTTTTTGACATAGCCTTGTATGCAATGAATGAGGTAAAACGTTAAGCGAGAGCAGTCCACTCCGTCTTTTTCATGCGTGCCATAGAGCTTTCTAGATGAAGATGAAGAAGATGGAAATGATGGGCACCGCAGGGATCGACACGGAGCTAGCTCTAAGGCGGAGATGCGGCACCCCGATGGAACACAGCAGAGTGCAGACGCCCAATTGTAAGGTACTTTAGGGAAGATCAGAACTAAGTTCATTATGCAGGTGTATCCCATACTCTGCAAAGATTGTCAAATGATGACTCTGTAGGAGAAAAGGATTTGCTATCTTCCAATGCGGATGGGGAATGGCAGGCCGTCATCATCAGTCCTGTATCACCTCTCAATCTCCTATGGATACTGACTTACAGAACTTTTCCCTTCGTACTCTCACTGAAGCATCTACCCTTCGGCCTTGGGAAGTGGGCTAGATGCACATACATGGGCTGGACTTTTCATGACAAGCATGCTTTACACGATGAGCTTGGCCCTCTTTTTATTCTTGTCACGCCCAGTGGAAACGAAGTCAGCGTCGCAGATTCTCGAGCCACGCACACCATTCTCTCGCGTCGAAAAGAATTTATCAAGCCAGCTGTCATGTATGGGAAGTAAACCAATCGTAGTTGTAGTAATCATTTCACCTACTGACGAGAGAGATACAGAACAGCTCAATGTCTTTGGTCGCAATTTAAACACTGTAACTCAGACTTTGAAGTTTGGTGTAACTGTGTCCATAGCTAATAGTGACTGTAGGTCGAGGGCGAAGACTGGCAGCGTCAAAGGCGGCTTACGGCTCCCAATTTCAATGAGAGAACAAGCTTGTTGGTATGGAAGGAAGCTCTAAGGCAAGCACATGACATGGCCAAGCTTTGGGCAGAGCAGGGAGCAGAAGGTACAAGGGAAACGGTGGCAGACACCGCAACGCTAGCACTACACGTACTGACCTGCGTTGGATTCGGTCTCTCTTATTCTTTCCACCATGGGGTCCGCGACTTGTCTGACGGCCATAGCATGACCTACCGAGATGCTCTTTCTCTGTGTCTACGCAACATTATAACTTTCGCCATATTTCCAAAGAAGGTTCTGTCTCTGTCGTTTCTTCCAAAGAAGCTGCGGAGCCTCGGCGTCGCAACCCAGGAGTTTCAAAAATACATGGAAGAGATGCTGACACATGAACGCAACATGGCGGCAAAACGTGAACAAGGGACTGGGAATCTAATGGGCTCACTTGTGCGAGCCTCAGAGGCGGCTCAAAAGTCTAGTGATATCAACGACTCCACCCGTCTAGGCCTCACTGACGAGGAGATTTATGGCAACATCTTTGCTTTCAACCTTGCGGGTCATGAAACGACCGCAAACACTATGGCCACCTCGCTCGTGCTCCTGGCTGCGAACCCTGAATGCCAAGATTGGCTCGTAGAAGAGGTCCATCATGTCTTAGGGGAGTCCGGTGGCTCAGAAGATTGGAAGTATGATGAAAGCTTCCCTAAATTGAAACGATGTCTTGCTGTGATGGTATGGCCCAAGTCTCTCCCCACTTCCGGATTCCGAACCATGTAGATCCACTGACGCGAATTAGTATGAGACTCTACGTCTGTATGGCTCTATAGTCTTCATCCCCAAGTCGACCGGTTTTCATTCCCAAAGCCTCGCTCTGGGCGACAAAACGCATATATTTCCTCCAAGTACTGCGATCAACATCAACGTACAAGCTCTCCATACTGATGCTCAAACTTGGGGTTCGGACGCCCTCGACTGGCGTCCGAGTCGCTGGCTCCGAGCTTCTACTTCCACATTTAGCAGCAACGATAATCATACATCGTCGATGGCAAAGGAAACTTTCATTGAGCCCGAAGCTGGAAGTTTCATCCCCTGGGCAGATGGTCCACGAGAATGCGTTGGCCGAAAATTCTCGCAGGTAGAATTTGTGGCGGTTCTGGCGAGCTTGTTCCGGCAATACCGCGTGAGGCCGGTAGTCAAGCATGGAGAAAGCGAAGCGGACGGGAAGAGGGCGTTGATGCGTATGGTTGATGATTCCGCTATCTCAGCCATCACCCTACAGATGCTGGAGCCTCGAAGTCGCTCGCTCAGATGGGAGAGACAGAATTAAGATATGTTATGGCTAGAAATACAGTGCTGAGACAATTGGTGATGATCCTAGTTGAATCGTACGGTGGACTTGAATTATTGGGACACTGAATTACGAAGGTTGAGATCCCCCCCCCCTTCCAGATAAAAATCACATGTTTGTGCGCCCAATGCCACACCCCTTTCAGCGTTTGCCTAAAGGATCGTTCTTGTTGATATCGCAAGAGCACAAATTCCTTGTTTGGTGACGGTCTATCAACAATTCTATCTTCAGAAGTTCTATGACCTAACCCCGTCGCTGTGACTGATGACTCTGTGAGAACCCGGCCAAATTTTCAGGGCGCGGATAGAGCACGAGTCGATGGCAGTACGGAGGTCTGAATCAACTCCATGAGGTTTTAGGCTGACCCGTACGGGGGGCCCTAGAAATAGGACGGGTTCTGCTAACCGTTACGACTGAACCAAAAGGTGATCACTGAAGATAGGTCACTGAATGGACTTATATATCAGTAGTAGACTTGTTAGCGTACGATCGCTCGCTTATCTACTGCCTTAGAAAAAGAACACGTCGCGCCCCCGCGGATCAGAATAAAGACTTATTGTCTTAAAATGGTAGGACTTACGGCACGGGAATCGAACTCTTTACCTCTCGTCGTTAAGCTCATTATCTCGGGCTAGCCCTTTCGAGAATAAGCATCAAAAATAAGACGGGTTCTGCTAATCGTTACGAGTAAGTTAAAAGGTGATTACTGAAGATAGGTCACTAAATGGACTTATATATCAGTCGTAAACTTGCTAGCGTACGACCGCTCGCCTGTCTGCCCTGCACCAAAAGTCCTGCACCCACGCTAGCACAAGCCCTAGCCCTACTCTACTTCTTGTGGATAAACTTACGAGCTCCTCGGCCGTCGCTGAGGCGGATGTTGGCGGAATTATCTCATCATCAATTATCGAGAACGACTTAAACGATGAAATCGAGATTTTCATCGTGACGTTAAGGAGGTTATTTGCTGTGAACGTTGCGGCGTGAGAGAAGTTAAGTGAAGACGTGCGAGATGATAGAGGCAGGGTTTTGGAAAAAGGAAGAGTTCAGGCCTGCGTGGTCAAAATTGGGGTTGAGTTGTTATTCTTTTCGCCTCGTGCATCTCACCACTGTAACATGAACAAACCCAGCCTCGACCTACTTAATTCCTTATCACCAAGCTACCTAATGACCTCAAAATTCATTTATGACTGCATCTGAGAACCGACGTCCTGAGTTGACTTGGTGGCTCGGTCTCCAAGCTGTTTTCAACGCTCCTGGGCGATAACAAGAGTCTCTCAAGACCTTGGTCTTATGGGATGGCCCGATACATTAGTTCTCGGTCCCATCCTATCTCGTCTTGTCTTGTCTTACACGATGGATCTATCCTGTTAATATGTCAAGATGGGAGAACGAACATGGTCCCTCAGATTTGGGGGCTGGGGACGGCGTAGCATGTTATTAACGGGCATGGCATTGCGCAATAAGTCGGAAGGTCGGGAAGGTGCTCTCTGCGGGGTGCTTTTATTAGCTAGTCATATATAGCATAGCTAGGTAGGCTTGGCTAGATTTCAGCCTGATTCATTATCCCTTTTATCTGCGACGACTGTCTCTGAGCTACATCCTATTTCTCAATAGTTACTGGCGATAAAGGATTATCCCACTGAGTACGTGCGCGAGGGTAAACTTGTTGCTTGTGGCGATCTGATTCTTGGAGATAGTGTGTGAAGTGTTTTGATGAGGGGGGGGAGGAAAAGGGGGGGGCACGGACGGGACTGAATTCTCTACGTATGGGGAGACATTTTCTACCGAACGGTAGTATAAAGCTGGGTACAATCATCTTGCTTGGTGAATGACTCGGATCAGCCGACGGCAGTCGAGTTATGACCGCAGTCCTGCAGCTCATGCAGAGATTGATTGATTGATTGATTGATTGATTGATTAAGTCATACCGGACACCATACGGGTTACCCCGCAGAGGGCTTTACAGGCGTCTAAGGCCCAGCCGGATGTATCTACCCCCCGGAGTCCCACCCCCGAGATGAATTGCTACTCTATCTAAAACCTGCCCCCACATGATGATGATGAAGAAAGCCCCCGTACCTCGCTGCATGGTTAGTGATCCCTCAGTGCCCCGTGATCCCTCTGTGCCCTATAAGAAATGATCCCTCCGTGCCATGCCAAAATGATACGCCATGAACCAAAGTACAAAAAATCGCGCCCAGAGCTTGAGACCTCTAGGTGCGGCGCCAAAATGATGAACTTGGTTGCCCATGGGGGTCTTCAGCTTGACTGAAGCCCTAAAGGTGTCCTCTTGACACCCTCCCTCATGCATGCTGAGCCCATGCAGAGAGTCACGCGCATTAGCCCGGCGGTGTTTGACACACGCCGCTAGGTGCTGCGGACCTGTACTCGATTCAGCTGCAGCGTAGGTTCGAATCATATTATACAATCTCGTAGTAGTTACATAATAGAATCTTTTATATTATCTAGAGGAATTGAACATGTTAAATAGAGCTAGGGCTTATACTGAGTATTGCACTCGATAGTCAATCTTTCTATTCAAGGCGGGATATTAAAAACTATCAAGACTTTTTCCATCTATCGTATCATCCTTCATTATGACCTTCTCGGTTATTAAGTTATTATCACTTGAACAGAGGAAGAGAGTCGCTACTTAGGCTATTTCAGAAGCTCATTTAATTACTTTTAAAATCGACGAAGTAGTTAACAGTAACGAAGTCGATAGACTCCGTTGTCAAGACTATATCTTTATAAGAAAATTCCTGTATAGTAGCTGCGCGTCTGTGAGACAGTGCGACGTCGTTGAGTACTAAACTACTAATATCGATTCTTGATAGCGCTATAACTGAGTTAGCTGAGTTTTTTCACTAAAATGAAATTGCAAGCATACTTCTTAATCACTGGATCACAGCACCTAGTTTGACGAAGCATTAAGCTACTGCGCAGGAGGCTTATTTATCGTCTAGGGTGGCTGTGAGTGGGTGACTGTCTGGAGCTGAGTTGCGTTGCTGTCATCATATCAGCCCCATCTCCTGTTTCAGCTACTCTGGCATTCGCGGATATTACTTCTTTACAAGCAGGTCACCAGGCAGAATTTACGGACAATGCTGTCATCATGTCAGCTTACTTCGTTACTTCTCCTCAACCAATCCAGCTTCCACGGAATAATCACTCCTTTTCAAGTAGGTCACCAGATCGAGCTCACTTAGTACGCAGGGGTCTCCAAGGCGCGACTCCACAGGTTATAAAGTCCCTGATCTTCCCAGCCACCTCAACTTGGACAGCAGATCAAACTTATCCAGCTCTTTCATCAAAACGTCAGATCACTCCCATCCAATTATCACTCTCAAGAACTCAGTGCTTATCACAAGATCTCAAATCTCAAAGTGCCATCATGCATTTCCTTACCCTCGCCACCCTGCTTGTTGCTGGCTCCGCGACTGCCTTTGCCGCCGCTGAGCCAAAGGCCAATGAGTACACAAGTGCGTTCATGAAAACCTTCAAGATGCTTTCGTAAGACAATCAACTCATAAACTTTTAATATAGGTATCGACTGGTAAGAAGAAGCCATTTCGAGAAGTGCATATAGACCACATACCCAGATATCCAGCTGACTCTATCTTCTCGATAACAGCTCTGGTAACATCAACTTCGGGTGCGTGCGAGTTGACTCCTTCTCCACGCCCCATGGAATTCCCGAATATTCCCCTACGTGACACACATGCCTCATCCACACAGACCAATTCGCTAACCAGAGTTTCTCAAATAACCAGACACCATGCCTCAAACCTCGCAGTCGTAAACATGGACCCCAGCTCCCACTCTGTCTACCTCGCCGGCGCCACCTGGTCGGGCTATTCCGGGGCTTCTCCCAACACCGGCAGCAGCGGATGCCAAGGGGAGAACTTGGGGCCCCTCCCTGGCGGATGCTCAAATCTCGATACTCAGTTTGCGGCGTCAAGAATTTACTGCGTCTCCACGTAGCTAGAGTAGCGCGTGGGTGCCCGTCCACCGTTGATGCTCAGAAGGGAATGAGGCGCTGAGGGTATGCGTTCTTTATTCTGGACTGTTGTCAGATGTGCAGTGGAATGAAGGGCGTAGAATGGGCTATACGACTACTGTTGAGATCGGATTACTATCTTTAAGGTCCCCGTTGTTGATTGAAATGTCACGACACACTCCGCCCCCATTTCGATGTCAGATACTCAACTAGCAATCAATCAACATCATCCACCCATGTTCTGTGAAATCAAAGATGAGCTGTCGGAAATGAAATTTCCGTTTTTCGAGAAACAGCCTTCTTAATGAAATACTTTGCATCTTTCCTTAAAGGCTTTGCGATTTTAGGCGTCAAATCGCATCAGTGGGACCTTTGGTTAGTGGGTCTCATCTCATAGGCTCTGAGGCTTGATTAGGGAAAGTGTGATAGGAGGATTAGTTCTCACTTGTAGAGTTCCTTATGTAGTTGGCGCTCAGGGTCTCGCAAGTGTCGCAGTGTTGAAGGAGAAGAAGTTCACGAGACTGTGCTCCGGTGCAAGTCGCCAGGTCGAGAGAGTAGCGCGATAGATATGTCACAGTGATCTTCAACCATATCATGTCTTAAGTGTAATGACCATTTATAAGAGTGGGCAAGTGTAATATGATGTTGAAAGGTGTAGATCACTACCTGCACGAGAAGTAAAGTGAAGCCTATGCTCAGGGCTCCCAACGGTCCGGACTACTGGTATTTTCACATGAACCAGTCCAAAACGAAGCTATACAAATGGTCCACGGTCCAATTCAGCACTTGAATCGTTCAGATCATCAACTAATAGTCTAGACTATTGATCCATAGTCTCCAAAACCCCCTCCTCATCCAAATCATTCACAATAACATTAACGGGCTTTGAGGAGATCACAGACCTCGCGGCGATAATAAAGGGGTTCGTGCTAATAGAAGAGATCTCTGATAGATTAGATTCATTATTGCTGAGTGTCATAATGATGTGATTGTTGAAGAATAAATTGAAGAAATATAAGTATAACTTGCTGAAGTGACGTAAATAACACTTTTCTCCGCTTGCTATTAAAAATACGCTTATCATGATCAGATCTACACTCAAAAAGTCAGTCTCAAGATTAGTCAGCTGGATCACCAGGACTATTAGTATGGACTACTGGTCTATACAGCTGAACTGGTTCAGGATCATTTATGAAATCACTTAACCAGTCCAATATTACTGATCCATTGAACGGTCCGGACTAATAGTTAATGGTTTGCCACCAAACCATTGAGAGCCCTGCCTATGCCAAGCCGCGTTACTCGTTGTAATCTAGTAGAGTAATGCAAATCACACGTTTGTGCGCGCAATGTCACCTCTTTCAGCGTTTGCTAAAGGATCGTTCTTGTTGACATCGCAAGATCACAAATTACTTGTTTGGTGACGGTCTATCAACATTTATATCTGAGCGCCTGCGTTAAACTTTTAGGGAGGTGGGTGCGATAGGGTCCTTAGGCCTCACGGTGAGCTGGGGCCAGGTGCATTTCCGATACTCTAGGTCTAAGCGCCGGACCCTTTTGCTGGCATGGTGCAGGACTTTTGGGTACAGACCTCCGTACTGCCATCAATTCGACAATAACCCTCAAGTCGCCGAACACACGGGCACGTAAAGATCGCCTGAAATTATTGCTGCTGAAACGGTTCCGCTCTCTTATTATGACGAATGTAGTGACCCTTCTGGGCGCGATTGCAGCAAGCTCCCAGATCCCTTGACAGCTTGTCTCCCCTTCTTTTGCAATCTTTAATTCCCACCTACGGATCCAGGAGGCTTCATCATCGATCCGCAAGCAGTTGGTACACGTGGAGCAGTTAACTAGCATCGCAAAATTCACGACACGGAAAACCTGGGGTATAAACAGAGTCGGTGGCGTGGGTCTATCTTACGAGCTTGCTTACGCGAGATCGAACGATGACGACAGCTGCTGCAAAACAAGTGTAACCCCGGACGGGTAGTTGTACTTATCGTCAGGTTCCAAAAGGCCTCGGTCGCAGCTTGCTTGAAGAGAAGAAGGTTTTTTTTTTCCCGAAGTGTCGGTCTTGGGTCAAACCCCTCAGGCAAAGCTGTACCGCTATTTTCTTGAGTCAAAATCCTGCAGATGGATTGGATGTAGTCGACACAGTGCTCGTAGTGTCTCTCGTACATCTCGGGAATCTCCCGCTTTCTGGGACTGGACATCGGGCGAGACGTCGATGTAGTGTCCTTTCCGGATACAATCCAGGCAGTGAATGGCATGGGTTCCCATTGCTGTGGCCAGGTATCCCGCCGCCGGCAAATTTTGGGTATCGCACCGATGTTGGATTGTGACCGATACGGAGGATATCGTCTGCGGAGACGCTGATCGGGCTGTCTGGCAGCTCAATGTAAGTCTAGCGATCTGCTGTTGGGAGTACATTGCTTACATTGTATGATGTTGTACTAGGCCTGATGGAAAATTTGGGGTAGGAGGACCTTTTTAGGGTGATTGGTAACTATAGTGAGTATTTGAACCTGACGTTTTGAAAAGCCTTCCTTTATGGCTTCCGGTACAGGCGCCGACAGCAAATTGGTGTTTTATGTCTCGTCTCCAGCATCCGACCAGCAACTCACGGTAGGTGTTGAACCTCTCCACACAGCTTTTTTCCGACACGTTTTGGACACAATCGAATTCGAGCGAGGTATCTCGCGCGCTCAGTGTGACACCTTTGAATTCGACAATAGTAACCTCATCCAGTATATACGTAAAGGGAAGGGGAGCACTCGTTGGGGAAGTGTCCGTTCACCACTTCACGGCTGATACAACAATTGAGGATGTGCTGAAGATGAATCTTGTTGCGGGGAGTATTTCTCATCGCATACACTGCCTCACGGTGGGCCGAGCTGATGGCATTAGGAAAGGTGGTCGGGTTGGATTCTTGTTGAGATGAAGGGGTCCTTCGCCTCGTGGACCGGTCAAGTTTAAAAAGTTGCCGGGTGCTGACTCGGAGGGAGGCGGATCTAAGCCCAAGGCTGGGGGAAAGCGGGTCTGCTCTCTATGACGAATATACAACCGGGCGCTCGTTTGGGAGAGACACCAGTATAATGGTGATATGCTATGATCAGGTCCTTGGTCGTGAGAAGCAGAAGCAGAGCCCGAGATCGTTGAGATTTCAAGGCGATGTATAGCAAGCCCCTTCTTTTGACTTGCTCGGAAGATTCGGATGCCGTTACGCCGTCCTCCGTAAGATTGGTCGTAGAAAGGGTAAAATGATAAGGAAATCTGGCATTTGACCGAAAGCCAGCCAAGCGCAACGCGAAACACGATTGGTAGGTGCGAGAGCTCGACGCAAGACTTGTCACTCGTAGAAATTACAACGATGCCGGATGAGGTGCAATTATCCAGACATTTCTTGGAAGCTGATCTGTATATCCATTTGCCGTATCTGTCCCTCCAATGTTTAATGAGCTAAGCTCGCTAGCTACTTCTCGTTTTCGAGGAAAGGCCTCGCGGTCGGCTGGAAGGCATCAAGATTGCGAGAGTCCTTTGGCAAATCAACAATGATGTTCGTGCTGGCAACTGAGCGTCACGCTGGAGATATATCGTTTGAGGACTGGGGTTGCTATACAGCGACCGAAGTAATACCCCAGTGGACACCTTTGCTTAGATACCATCCATCCCAGTAATTCATCTATTAGTGTTTCACTCCAAATAGATCCTCCCCCGTTTACCCTTCTTCACCACTCCCAAAGCCTCCCCATACATAAGCCCATCCACACAGGCCCTCTCAATCAACCTGTTACAACCCTCCCCTTCTCCCGACCGGATAACGAATGGTGTCCATGCACTCCGAATCACACAAATCTGATCTCCAATCCTCCCATTTTTCGTAAGAAAAAAAAACCACCGCCCCAAACAACTTAATATCGCAGCGCGAAAGAAAACATCTACATCCGCTGCCTGGGCGTCAGTGAACGGCTTACCCATCGAACGCGCAGTCACAGGCTGGCGCTCAACCGCGGCCTCTATCGCCAAGCCGGCTTTCATGAGGTTGTACACGTCATGCTGGTTGCTGGTGCACTTTTTGCCATTCAAGGTGTTGGCGATAAGAGCGCGCTAATGCGCTTCTGGAACGTCTCTGTCTGACGACTTGGACGATTAAATCGAGTTTTCCACCGCCGACGCTAACGAGGTTGTTTGCTGTAAACGTTGCGGCGTGAGAGAAGTTAAATGAAGTCGTGCGAGATGATAGAAGCAGGGTTTTGGAAAAAGGAAGAGTTCAGGCCTGCGTGGTCAAAATTGAGGCCATTCTTCGCAGGATAGAGAGTTGAGTGGGGGGAAGGTAAGTCTGCGGACCCCCGCGGAGTTGGGCCACAAGGAAGGGGGACCCCTGTGAGTGGCTGGTTGGGAGACTCAGAAGGGGTAAGGAGCTGGTACCGGCATTGTTTGCTGCATCATGCTTTAATAATGCTTCGGTGCCGAGCGTGGTTATGGCCCGAGGGCCTGAGAGGTTGGAACACCAGGATGGGAGAGGCCTTCGAGAGGCGGGTTGGAAGACGCACATTGTAAAATAGTGAGAGTGGGGTCATTGCGATGTCAACTTTTTGCTGCCTCGATATAGACTTTGACGGCCGATTTGGTCACGTCAACTCTGAGCGATTCTCCGAGAGCATCGGAAGCCAGGCCAAGGAGGCCGTATACTTTATCGGCGTCTCGAGAGACGGAGAAATTTCGGCTTGCTTTCTAGGAGGCTCATGAAGCTGATGCTTTGACCGTTAGTTCGCCACAGTTGGAAGAGCGATATTTTTTGCTCCACAGCCAAGCCTCTGACGAACGGCTATGAAATCTGCATCAGGATCTCACGTCAAGTCTACACTACTGATGCAGACGTCATGCTCCCCGCAAAGTCGACTAAATTTATCCAAAATCGTAGTCTTGTTCCCGCACATGAACACAGTATTCGCAGGAAGGACTGCTTCTTGAAAACCCCACAACCTAGTGAACCAGGGTCGAGAGAAGAGATCGCGATGCCCACGCCAGATCTCATCGGAGCGCTTTGGTGAGCCGTGCGATGTCAACCTGTCGACATATATGCCCAAAAGGCCATCGAAATCACGGAGCCTCGGTATGAGTTCAGGTATCGCGTCAACCCAGACAATGATGACCCTGATGGCTTTTGTGTAGATTGTTCGCTTGTTTGGACATTCTGGCCAACAGGGCTATCTTGATCAACACAAATGGCGTTGATCAAGATATAGTTGGATTTGTTACTCGAGATGAAGGTATGGTAAGAGCTTTTGGACGTTTGAGGGCACCGCGAGCATAGAGTCATTGCAAAAAAAGAAAAATGACCCGATCTCGTGAATGCTCATCCCAGCTGTATGATAATGCATAGAGAAACCTGGGGTGTTGTCTTTCGAGAACCGTCCACGAACAATAGCGTAGTTGGTCCTCATCCGTCAAGCCCCGCAGCAGACGGATGGGAATCTGAAGCAGAAAGCAGAAGGAGGGTAGACAAAAGCGGCCGTAGCTCGGCATATGCGTCACGATCTTTCGAAAGTACGAGAATACCAGGGGTGATTTTTAGGGTCGACAACGTCGCAAGGTGGTGTACGCTACAAGCATGGCCATAGTACCCACAAGGCTGTGCCTGATAAGTGGGGGGGGGGTTTGCAATAAAAAAGGCATTTGCTGGACCTTTTGCCGGAAACCGAAAAAGAATGAAGGACGTGGTGGATCGGAAAGTGCGGGTTCCTAGAGTGTAGCACTTCTTTGCTATCGCTTAGGAAGTTGGGCAAGCTCGGAGGACGTTTCGGAAAATCCAGAGCTCTTATTGGGATACGGTCAGGGTAAGCAGGCCACTTTTCGAGGTAGAACGATTCGGAGAACGAGTTTGGAATCGTCGGCTAGCCTTCTGTGTCGGGGTTGGTTTATTTGGTCAGCGAGTGCCTTTGGGAGTGCTTGGCCAACACACAAAAGACTGTTGTGTGTTTGGTGAATGAAAATTTTCGATGCCAACGTTGGACGAGACACCGTGATTCCAGAGGATATCAATATGCTTTTACGGGGGGCTGTTTGTACCTTCGGCGACGTTTGTCGGTGCTTGCTTTGGGGGAGGTGTGGAAGAGCATGAGGCAGCGAAGCAGTGAAGTAAGAGATATTCGGTCCTATGCAGATGAGAAAAGGAAGGCCTGCCAAGCCGGCAATTGAGACTGCCGGATTAGTTATTGAGCTATGTTTATGAGTAACGATGTGTCGACGACATACACCTACGTCGCATCTCTACGTCAAGACCATCTCCTGAATTTGACCGGACTATAGCGATACACTCCAGTACATCTTGGCCTAACAAAGCAACTCTGCTCCTTCCTGACGGTCTCCCTTCGGCTTCAGGCTGCTATGTTGAACTGCAGCTACCTTGTTCATCGCGCACCCCCAATTGCTCGATAATTTCCTGGATAGGCTCTAGATCAAGGGAAACATCACTCATTTCTCCTATGGCACTGGCAGCTTGCCCAGCCTCCAAATCCGAAAGGCAGGTATCTGCAGTTCCGAAGCCAGTGGAACCAGGAACTGAAGGAAGAGATCCAGGCGTATGAGGTGATGTAGCCCCTGAGCCAGCCACCGAGCCGACGCCGGCCTCACTCAAAGCCTCTTCCACCTGCTGTCTAGCTATCCTTTGCATTTGCCTGCGAGCCCAGGAAATATAGACGTTTTGGACGATAGCCTCGCGACCTCGCGGGACAGCTTCCCTTACGCTCGTGGCCACGTTCTCGGCTCTATCCAGGCGTCCGACTTGCTCGCAGCGGGTTAGGATACCACCGATGGCAACAACGGCCCCAATGACAATAGCTGTTTGAACGACATTCTCGGCCGTGACGTTGCCGTTGAATACGAGATCGGTAATGGCTGCGACGCCACCGCCGACAATGGCGCCGGCCCCTGCGCTGAGAATGACGGCCGTCCAATAGCTGTGTTTGTTAACCAGGAGATGACGGAGCTCGGAATGGACAAGAGCTTCAGTCTGTGCGGTGCCTGAGGCATTTTGACAGATGAGGCCGTTATTCAAAACTTGATTTGCTTCTTCATCGGCTAGCTGAGCGACCACCGCTGTGTGATTGGCGTAATTTGGATTGGGATTTTGCCTTGAGTGTCGCAGGGAGTACAAGTCTGCAACCATGTCGCGAAGGTCGGTTTTGTTGGTCGTGGTGCCATTGGTGAATGTGTAAACGCCTATGTCAGTACCGAATTTAAGGCCGGTACCACAATTTGAAAAGTCCACGCTGATGTTGTACCTAATCGTCCCTGAACCCGTATCATCTTCCCAACATGACTGGTGAAGGCCATATGAATCGGTGTAGGGGCCGTTTGCATCGGCATTAGCGAAAGCTCTCTTGTTTTTTGAACCGGCAAAGTTTGTGTTCTGGGAGAAGTTCCCTGTATTATCCGAGAAAAGTTGATCTAAGAAACTACTCAGAGACTCTCCCGGAGGCTGTAGTGGAAGTGTTAGAACGGCATCGGGAGACGATGATCCTGAGGCAGCGGCATCCGGTGCGCTTAGAAGATTGAGAGAAGCTGAACCCGTGGCAAGAGCGATGAAATTCGCGACAAGAGCGAGAAGGCACTTCATGCCGAGGTCGATCTTATCTGATGGACCAAACGCAGAATGCAGGGATGGAAGTTAACTCCAAGGGATATGTAGCGATAGCGAATTGTCTCAAGTGGTCAATCACAGAGGTACTTAGCTCTTATTTATGAAGTTGTGGTTGCGCAAAACATACGCTCCCTGTATATTCTTCCCGCATACCTCTAACAGTAACGACTGTCGTGAAAGTTGGCCCGTACAACAGTGGTCCCGAGCACTCTCATGACACGAAAGCATTCGATGATTGAAAATCATAGGTACGGTAGCGGCTATTGGAAGATGAGTAGAAGCGATTGCGTAATGAAGAGTGACTTGAAACTTTGAGCAAATATACGATTGGCTGAAGAGAAGTTAGGCGGATAAAATTTTCATGCATAACACAAAAGGCTGGCTTACTATGTAACACCCTGGCAAATGCAATACCCTAAAATCCGATCGATTCCGGGGGCGGGTCCTGGGGGATACCGTCCGGCCGTCCGGAAAACTCATCTCAAACCAGGGATCCACCCTAACCCGAAAGCCCGACGAGTTCTCTCGGTGTCTCGTCCCGTTGGTCGACGTAGACCCGAAAGAATTCGAATAGACTTTGTTGCACTTTCATATGACTTTCGCAATACAATTCCAATTTTCAACACTCTTAATGCTTTAGAATTCGTATTCTATGCCTCATAATTTCATTTTTCCATGTCTTTATAAGACTGTTATGAAAGAATTCTCGCCCCCGGATTTTCGGATTTTAGGGTGCCAGGAGTGTTGACTATTGAGTACGGCTCGCGCCCGCGGCTCCATCCCGAAGGCAAATCTCCACATAACCCCCCCTTAGAGTACTAAAAACCACCAAGCGTGGGGTAACCGTGATGGCTAGAACAGAAAAGGAAAGCACCGCAAACACCATTGTACCAGCGCCAATAGGAACTGAACCTATTACAACTACCAAACCAACCTCCAACGAGATCATTATTATTAATGACCTTGATATATATGGTTTTTGCGATGCGGCTCTCCAAGAGGCTCTCAAACAGGGGTTTCCCGCAGCGCTATGAGATAAGTACATCATGAACGCGCAATCCACACAATTATTGATTAAGGTGTGTATATTGGCAAGAAGAAGAGATTTCGAACATCTGAAACGAACCGTTCAAGAGGCGTGGTAGAAACTACCCTATCAGTCATCTCGGGTTTTTTCCCGACTATCGCGACTCTTACTGTATGCGCGTCGCTTGCGCGTGGAGCGACGCCCCTTTCGACAGATCAATCATCAAATCAGATAAAAACTTTTCTAATCGATTTACTAAACTTGCTTTGAAGTTGATACATATACTTCAGGCACAGGAAGAGATGCGAATATATACGTAATTCTTCTTGAAGAAAAAAAACCCCCAAATATAGCGCATGAAGTTGGGGGATTATTTAGTCGTCAGCAAATCACTATCGACGCACCAGACGTACTCCACCAGTTTGGATCGATTGCGGTCATGCACCCACGGGAGCGTTGCCACAACATCGAAAATGGCCGACCTCGTTGCCGTCAAATCCGTCTCATTGCCGTGGAAGAGGGTTGGCTACAGTGATTTCCGCGAAGATGGAAACAAGATCCGTTGCTCAATCTGTGTAGTAGGGTAGGCAGAGATGAATTTTCTCGCGTCCTTCCGCTTCTTCCAAATTTTCTCCCGTGTTTGTGCGGCCTGACACGGTGTGTTCGAATCTGATTGACTTCTCTAAAAGCCGAAGGAGTGGTAGTGGCTAGCACAGTGGATGTCTGTCTAATTGGACACGTCTAGTGATGGGAAAGATGATCTAGATCTTCCAAAGCAAAAGATCATGGTCCGGGATCTTGTTGGCGAGGTATGTACTAGTGAAGATCGCTGATTCGATGCGATCGAGCAATATATATTGTGCCCTCCGCGCTCCTTGGATATCTTGTTCTTTTAAGGTTTCGTTACTTCCATTCTTTGATAATTATCTTGAACTCAGAGTCAGAAGCTTAAGCGCTCGAGTTTCAGCAATGTCTCAACTGCACAAGCCTATAATGTTCATCCTCATATTTATCGCCGTCGTATTTCTCGTTGCAGCTCAGGGTAAGATCACCGCGACTGATCTCGTCCTTGGTGGGCACATAGTCAAATATACATAACCTAACGTATACGCCACGACTCCAGCACAGCGCATGTTTGCGAGGCAGTACCCACGCTAAAAGCACAGGATCAAGAGAGCCTCTCGCCAGTACAAGAGTTCCTTATCTCAGAGCCCACTCCACCACCACGTTTCGCCCTCCACAAATCTTCCCTCCAAGAATCGGCCTTGGCTACTGTTGCCAACCAAAACACCATATTCGCCCTTCTCCACTATCCACGCATCCCTACTCTCATCCCAAAAGCTGGTCGCGTATTTCTTGTCGATTTCTATCGGCACCTCCCTGGTTTCCCCCGCCTTCAAGAACACCTTGTTGAAACCCTTCAGCTCCTTGGGCGGTCGGCTGATACTCGGTGCATAAGCCATTATATACACTTGCACTACCTCTGCCCCAGCTAGGGAGCCAGAATTCGTGACATTTACGTTGACACCGATGGTAGAAGTAGTTGTAGAGACATTCAGAGCTGAGAGGTCGAAAGTGGTGTACGAGAGGCCATGACCGAAGGGGAAAAGTGCTGGACGTTTGACTTTGTCATAGAAGCGGTACCCGACGTAGACATCTTCGCCATAAAGGACACGGCCGCGCTCGGAGCGATAGTTGAGGAATGCTGGATTGTCTTCGAGGCGGTGGGGGAAGGATAGGGATAGTTTACCAGACTGAGAAGTATCAGCTCAAAAAATCATGCTGGTCGAGGATGCGGAGGTGCATAATTACAGGATTGATGTTCCCAAACAAGATATCAGCAATGGCATTGCCGGTCTCATTGCCGCCGTACCAAGCTTGCACCAGAGCACAGGCTTTGTCGACCCAAGGCATGGTCACTGGTGTGCCGCTTTGCAGTACGATGGCAGCCTTTGGATTCGCTTTGAGGACTCTGCTGATGAGATCGTCACTGTAAGGCGGTAAGTTCATATCAGGTCTATCGGAACCTTCGCCCTCCCAATCACTGTTCAAACCAGCAAAGACAACCACTTGTTCAACCTCAGAAGCCAGCTGGACAGCATCAACGATTGCTTTTTCCGGATCGATGCGCTTGCCTCCGCCCACGCGAAGGCCGCCAGCTCCAAAGGAAACGGTTGCTCGGTTCGAAGACTTTGCTGTGGGGGCAGTGCCAAACTCGACGCGTACCTTGTACGGCTTCCCAGCCTCGAGGTCCATTGATCCAATCTCTTCAACAGTGCCAGAACCAAAGAAGGCGGTACCAGGTCGCTGATCATGTACATTTTCAACGACCAATTTTCCATCAATCAGAAGCCGGCCGGTGCCTTGCACCGTCAAGCCAAAGTCATACTTTCCTTCTTCCTCGGGTATGAAAGTACCCTCGACATCAACGTAATAGGTCGCGCTGGTGTAGTTCGGAACCTTGTAGTCCATCACGAACATGTATGAATCAGTGAGGTGCAACGTATCGAGAAGCTTTCGATCCGGAGCATCGACCGGTTTATCGTACGCTCGGAAATCGAAGCCAGGTTTGCCATCCAACGTGTGCAGCGATTTTCCCAGCAAGGGCAGTTCTTTGTGGCTGTAGGCCCCCTGTGAGAAGCGTACGGATTCACATTGGTTCGAGACCCCGTCAAAAGGGGTCACGGCATAGTATGGCCGCAGGGACGCACTACCGCCTCCAGAGTAGGTCGCAACTTTGCTGTTCGGACCGATGATAGCTACGGTTTTGCTCTTGTCGAACGGAAGAATAGAACTTTCGTTCTTGAGCAGCACCACAGACTCGGCAGCGACACGCCGCAGAAATCTCTGATCCTCGGGTCTGTTCAGCTCGCACTCTCTCGCATCCTCAGCAACGCCGGACTTGGCAGCTTCTTTAACCGTCTTCAGCACTGCACGCACCCTTTCATCTAGCACATGTCGCCGTACTTTGTTCGAGGTCACGGCGTGGCTGAGCGCGGCACCACGCCACTTCGTAGGTCCAGGCATCTCAAGATCCAAGCCAGCGTTGATGCCTTCCGAAGTGCTGTAGGTGCCATACCTTTGAGATTCAGCTCTTGATCTCTCGTTTCGCAAGGAACATTTACCAGTCACTCATCAGCAGCCCTTCCCAGCCCCAGTCTTTCCGTAGTATATCGAGAACCTTGGAATTTTCAGCGACATGTGTCCCATTGACTTTGTTATAAGCTGTCATAACAGCCTTGGGTCTGGCATTCTTGATAGCCAGCATGAAAGGCATAAGGTAGATCTCCCGCAGTGCCCTATCGGTAACGATACTATCCACTGCCAACCTTTCATGCTCCTGATCATTGCAAACAAAATGCTTCGGCGTCGTAATGATGTTCTCTTCGTGGACTCCCTTACAGTATTCGCCGGCCAATGTCCCCGACAGAAACGGATCCTCCGAAAATGACTCGTATCCACGACCTCCGAGCGGGGAACGCTGGATGTTAATCGTCGGTCCCAACAAAACATGTGCACCCTTCGTCTTGGCCTCTTGCCCTAAAAATCTGCCAACAGAGCGGAGCAAATCAACGTCAAAGGTTGCTCCAAGTGCCGTCGCACATGGAAGGCATCCTGCTGGCGTACCGTTAAAGAAGCGGGTACCCCGAACACCGTTAGGTCCGTCGGATGTACGTATAGATGGAACGCCAAGTCGAGGGATGGGAACTGTATGCCAGAAGTCTCTGCCTAGCCTGTAGTCAGTGGTTTGTCGGGCGGCTTTGAGTTCGGATGATTAAAAATGCAAAATCACAGGTCAAAATCGTACGTTCTCATCTCAATTTTAGGGTGACGGCCTCAGAAATGTGCTTTGATGCTGACCAAGACGTTGGGTAGGGTGCTTCCCTTTGAAGGTAGAGAGCCCCTAATGTGAAGCCGCGACACTTCCACAGCTGATGGAAAATGCCAACTTTATCTACAGGGCCACGCACAAAAGGTGGATCATGGGCCGCGCTCGATACTCATGCTCCCACAAAATGCTAGGACTGGGGAAACTAACCAGCAGTAAGGGACACTTCTTCTTCTAGGGTCAACTCCGAGAGCACCTTTTCCACATCTATCTCTGCCATTGCGGCAACTTCAAAGAGTGACGGATGAAGGCAACAATGATGGCATCGTACTATCTTTTTGCTAGGCACGCACTAGCCAAAATCGTAGCTTTAATAACAAAAGCAGCCTGGTACCATGAGTATCTGTCATGGAAGGAGGGGATGTTGAGCCTCTCGCGCCCCTCTTGCGCTCAAGTCTAGGCCGGGGAAACCTCGTGAAAAGTTCGGTCGATACTCGGGCTGTAAAAACACCATATAAAAAAGGTGTCAACGTTTTCGATCTTCGTATAGGTGATTGCTGTGCCAAAGGACGGGTTGCGAGCTCAAAGAAGGTGGGAGAGTCATCTAAATCGTTCTATGGGATTGCAACCGCAATGGTTGCCGCTCATTTTCATAGGGAGACGAAATTCATCTACTCCGTATCGCATGCGATATGTAATCGGGCCCCTGCTTAGAGTAGCCAAGGCTGCCGTCCAGGGTGATGCCTCACTCGCGACCTAAGTAATTACGCCTAGTCACGTAATGAACACCTTAGCTCACCCTATATATATTTTTTTAGGTGGCAATCGTAAAGAAGGCTTCAAGGCGGGATGTGCGGCCAATCCTGGCTCTCAATCAAAACTCAGCCTACTCATCAATTTCGGGACATCTTCCTCTGCGTCTGCTCCAGCAGCAGAAGCTCCCTCCTTCAACAAGGACAAATGATTTCGCTTGCTAAGTCATTAGATTTTGCTTCACGCTAAGACTCTCTCCTACTGGATTAGCAGCGAGATCGACTTCTACGCGATCAAGAATGTTCAGATAGTACAAGAACAAATCATGCTGCAGTATTTGCTTTTCAGCTTCGTGTGCCTTGACGATCGTTATGAGGTGATTAAGTTCATATTGCGCACTGATTGCAGACCGTTGACGATATTCGCAAAGCTCACATTGGCTTGATCAGGCTATCGCCCTGTTGACAAAGCAAACACACCAGAACTGAAGCTTTTTTCTTCGACGTGGATATCCGTGCCTCCGGACTGCTCCGAATACGACTCCGACCCCCAGGCATTCACCCCGGGGCTGCACCCACAGAATGTTTGTTTGAGTTCCTCTTGAAAAGATACTGCTTCTCAGGCAAATTCGTCACGTGTACGCGTGGTTAGAGCCCGGTTGTCTTTTGAGTCATCAGGAACAGTCTCTGTATGACATGCGGAGTGTTTGATACCATATGCTGACCGCGTTGATCTGTAGGCGCGAAAAACAGACACTGGTCTGGCGAGACGCAGTGACTCGCACAATCAGCTAGAACAGATCATTGCACAACCCAGGCAGCCGCCGCTAGATGAGCGGTCAAGAGTGTAACATTCCGGAGTGATGAGTGCCCGGATGTACCGGAAGATCGGCTTTCCCTCGGATACGAATCTGGTAGCCGACGAATCCCAAGGTCTGGAATATGTAGCCCCATCACCAAATAAAATCTAAGATACGCGACATCTCGGTCCGTAGATAGCTCCTGTAAATTGCTCTTCGGGATTGCTTTGTGCTCAGCGTCATCCTAGTCTGAGGACAACACGCCACCTGATTGCATTGCGGAAGGTTGCTCTTGCCGAACTTTGACACTGCGGAGACGGTCGAGGTTGTGCTGAGCATGTACACTTAAATCTGCATCTGGGCCGTTTTATCTTATGGCTTCAAGTGGACCGAAACCAGAACCACTTCAGCCAGCTCGTATTCACCGAGGAACGCGCAGGCAATCGCCATGATGGTTTCTTTTCGCCTCCGCCAGACCGACAACGATCCGTCGTCAAGATCTAAACCAAATATCTGCTCATGCTGTGCAACGGCCGTATTTGTATAGATTTTAGCGCTTTCGTACCTCCATTGACGAGGTAACTTTCAGCAAGTAGACCAGTCGCACAGCACGTATGAATGAGGTCAACATGGACAGAGGATGCAAATTCAATGATACCCTCGCCGACCTCCATGGCTTGAACTTTCCTTGCTTTTAATATGCGTAGTGTAGGTGATTTCCGACATCAGCTCGATTTTGGTTGACTCGACGAGGTACCACTGAAAACGAGGTCAGCTTGACCTCTGCCAGCAATAATTTCTGGATGTGTGTTTCTAGCGGTCGGCAGCGGATGAACGTCAGACTGATTCGTATGCTCCACAGGGCGGTCACCTCAGAGGCGTCACCGAAAACAGAGATAAGTTTTTCTAATGCACAACCGATGAGCTGCTCTGCCAGTGTCAACTCTTGACTGTCGTAGTAAGATGCACCAAGAAAGGAGGAAGAGGGAGGAAACCATGGCTTGGGTTTTTCAGGTCTATACAACGGTCTGCGTGTGGCTGTAAGCGTAAGGATGGGATCTCTAATTCCGCGACGTAATTTGCTGCCGCAATATTGTAGCGGGTGCCATCAATTTGTATTTTGTTTGAGAGTCAACATGCGAAACGATCCACTCATGTATGATGATGGAATGGACAGAGAACCCATCCGATTCTTCGTTCCATCGTACGAAGGAGAAATCGTACAGGGATTTGACCATTGCCTCAAATGTAACTTCATCGCGGGCGATCTCGTCAAGCCAGCTTGGACTTAAGTCTTGGAAATGAATAGATGAAGGGTCGTCAAATGATAGCACTGCTCCTTCCTTGCACGCGTCTGGATCGGCAAAATCATATGCGACGTTTAGAAACTTCCAGAAGATGTCCTTGACGTCGAGAAATCCACAGGATGGTAGGAAGGCCGCTGCTTCGGGCTTGCGAGATTTCAAAGCTTCCAGCGAAAATCCCAAAGCGACTTCGATCGATGCACCTTTGTATTCGCGCCTAGCAACATTTTTACATGAGCAATTTCCTGTCCCTGTCATACCGTTCAAGATAGGTTTGCGTCGTCGTATGATTTTCGTATATTTATTTGGCGGCCTGCATTAAGCTAAAAGATACGCTCCCAGCTTGTGTACGAGCTTGTCCCGCTCCTGTTTGGATCAGCTGATATCACGAGAGGAGGTAGGTGAATAGAACACCTGTCTCGTTGTACGAGCGACCAGATGCTTTCTGCGGAATCTGGAGAGCTTATTCAAGTTTCATTTCTCCAATTGATAGGTTTTGGGTCCCAAGGTCCCGTGCAAGGAACGATAACGGGCTAGCGATAATGACAGTTCCGTGAGCCACAGACGGTATGTATCTAGATACGTCGTATCCGCCGCCTGTTCGAGACATTTCCAAGGTGATGGCGGAGGAAAAGGTTGAGATTTTAGGGGAGAAAAAACTGGTGATCGCTAGTTCTGGCGCGCCCCATGTGACTTTGCAACCTGAAGCAGCATGATCGGTGTAATCGCTGGCGCCTAGTGCAACCCCGCGTTGTTGAAAGTCTTGTGGGTGGATGGATGGATCAGGCAAAGCTCGGTGTTGATCCACAGGTAGAATGGAACCCGGTATCATGGATTAGTAAATCAGTAAGCCTTATTCAATAACACGGAGTAAGGGTTTGATTTCAAATGCAACGTGTCCCGTATTTCCCTCCATGCCAATCTCCGAAAGGGTATTGAGGAGAAGCAGGTAACCGATAATTGAGTCTTGGTGCAGGTGACCAGAAATTTCAATACAACTCTGTGACCCGACAAATCCACTCTAAAGTGTGAAGTGTCAGCATCAACACTCAACGATTTTGCTCCTAGGCACCCATTCTAATTACGCTTCCACAAAGAAGTAACAGCCATGGAACCACCGTTCCCCTCCCCAGTGCCCACCTGGCACAACGATACCTACGCCGCCATTTCGCCCAAGCGCGCTGAACTTAGCAGCGCCGGTAAAACCGTTATTATCACTGGTGCTGTAAGCTTCGCTCCTGCACCACACTGATCTCTAGCAGCTCTGACAGATCATGCACCAAGGGAAGTGGTATTGGCCGCGAGACCGCCATAGCTTTCGCTGTCGCAGGTGCCAAAGGCCTTGTCCTGATCGGCCGTACCGAGTCCACGCTCGCCGAGACAAAAGAGGCTCTGCAAGCGAGCTTCAATAATACCACCTGCTTGACCTTCCCCGCCGACATCACTGACGACAAGGCAATGCATCGTATCGCCGCTGAAGTAGGCACCTGGGACATACTCATACTGAACGCCGGCTACACACCTAACTCCACTTCCATCGTTTCAGCCAATCTCTCCGACTACTGGACATCCTACGAGGTCCACTCCCCCACCGTTCACCCCTTTCTTCCCTCTCTACTTGCCACCCAGTCCTTCACATAACTAACAGTACCACTATTTAGACGAACGTTAAATCTGTCATCATCGCCGCCACTACCTTCCTCCATACCGCCAACAAAACGCATGCAACAATACTTGGTGTCACATCCGGCGCCCTCGCCTTTCCGCCCGCGAATGCGCCCGGTCTTTCGGCGTATATGGTCTCCAAGATGTCGATGGTGAAGACGCTAGAGTTTCTCGCTGTGGAAAACCCGAGCGTTTTTGTTGCCAGTGTGCATCCGGGGATGGTCGATACGAAATTGTTTCGAAAGTCGGGAGCGACGCCGGAGATGGTGCCTATGAATTCTGGTGCGTTCATTTACACCTCATTGCCTAATCGCATGAAGTGCTCACTTTATGGCCGGAGGGCCTAAAGTCTTCCCCTTGTTTTCACGCGAACTATATAGCGCTGATCTGACATGTCGCTTTTTCTAGCTACACTGTCCGCACATTTCATGCTATGGCTCTCTAGTCCCGAAGCGGCTTTCTTGCGAGGGAAGTTGGTGTGGGCCAATTGGGATGTGGAGGAGTTGAAAGCTATCGGATCGAAGCTACAAGAAAGCTCCCAAATGACCGTCGGCGTTGAGGGGTGGCCATTTGTCAACAAAGCATGAACAATGTGGTAGGGAGGATCAACTGATACACACTCTACATTGACGTGATCCACCTAGTTTCAGCTATGTAGTAAAATTCATTATGATTGCATGCGACATAAGCTTTCTTCGCGGTCCCAACACCCCGCATCGCAGACAAGATGCAGCATCATTCTCTGGAATCGTTACAACTGTTGGCGTGGCCCGGCAAAGACATCGTATCCATGTCTGACGGTAACCGCATCTGGCCTATCGCACTTATCTTCCGGCCTTCCCCGTGCCCTCAGGGTTCCCGCAATGCTGATATTCGCTGAGTTTGTCAGAACATGAGGTGAGAAACTTAGTTGTATTATTCTAAGTGCTACGGAAGAAAGGGCGATTACCTTATTAATCCGACACGTAGACGCTGGGGCTCGGCACATCACGGGACCTTGGATCCTAAAAGGGAGCTCGCCCCGGTCCTTCCAGATCATTCTGAAACCTCTGTGCTTCTTTGCAAAGGATGATTCGAACAATTTCAGGGCTCAGTCTCTATCTGGGTGTCTCCAGTGATCCCATCGAGGGTGAATTGACAAGTTCCTCAATCTCGTGGTAAGAAGAATGTCAGAGTAGTCAAACGATCTGATGTAAAATCACGCCATCTACTATCAGGCAGAGTCTTAGATGATGAATGAGGACAGGTTGTCACAAGAACGCTGTTGTCATAGATTCCCACCAGCCGAGAAGTGAGCAGTATTTCCGATATGCGGGGGAGTTCAGCGGTAGAAAGGATGGCTATGATTGGCACCAGTACTGCAGTCAGTCCAAACATGTCGCACCGCCAGGCTACGAGGCTATCAAGTTTACAACCGCCCCATCTTCCAGGGCACCGATAACTCGTCTTGGAACTCCGAACACTGTCCGTAGTAGACGATGACGATAATTTGGAGCCATCATCCTAAGGAATGCTATCCGACAAACGCCGAGACGTAAAAAATCCTCACCCTAATTTGTTGCTCTCGGACTTTATCGGATACATTGATCGCATCTTTCTTGTTTCTGAGCGTGCTCTTGGCTTTGTTCTGTGAATCAGCATGCGCACCTACCGCGCGTCCCCTTCAATCGAAAACATCACCATTACGGTACCACAAGGTACGACCGAAGCTACTCTGTACTCCGTCTAAGTGGACGGACATGGCCACGTTCGTCGTGGCCAATTTCGTCGCCCATGCCGCCACTGTCAAGTCGGTACCTGGTGAATTGGCCATGTCAGCTTCTTGGACCCTCATACTTGCACTTCTTTTCCCTGTGTCAACAAAGGGCTCAGTGCCATCTATCAACGCGCAGTGCTCGCTGATACGCCACCGAAGGCTGCAGCGAGGGCAAGAGCTCTGCGTATGGTCGTCAGTACTTCCGAATGGAAACCTCAGACTGGAGAAGTTCTTGAAGTTCTTGACTACATGGGTCCGCGTCAACTTGAAAAAGCTACCATGCAGAAGCCAGATTTTGAGTTTAAAAGTACGAAAAGAAAGAGGTTCGTTGGTGGTAATGAATGGGACTGGACTCAAATCGATCGTGTATCAGCAAAGAGTTCGAGTCGCAGCGATGAATTCAAGATTATGCTCTTCAAATGGTTTGTTCGATTCAAACTTTCAACGTAACGGAAAAGAGCAAGAGTTCTCCAAGGTTCCCGCATTGGTGGTCGAGGATAAGGTGTATGCGGTTATGAAGAACAGCGCCTTTAGACCTCCGAGCTCCATTATGGGAAACATGGATTGCAGAAAGGTTTACGGCATCTGCCAGCTACCTGAAGGATATGCTCTTCCCATCGTTCCGCCGGGAGCCCAGGTTGATGAACACCAGTGCAGTGGGAAAGCTCCCTGCAATAGCGAGCTGAGTTCGAAATATCAACTTGCCAAAAGTTCTCACCGCCACTTTTCAGACCTTATACGCTTCGGCTACTTTCTACCGGGTGAGGGGTGATCAAATCCAGCGCTATGCCTTTGCTGCCACCGGACTGACAGCTGCACCCAATCTTGTCATGTCGATCATGAATCTGGCCAGCACTGTGCTAACCCCTGACTACTCTGCTATGTACCTTGTGAGCCCTGAAGCTATGGAGGAAGCTCAGCGGCGTGAAGGCTCGAAGGTGTCGTTGGCACCATTGGTGGAAATGGGACATCGAATGAGTCATTTGGAAAGGTCGAGTTCGAGGTCAACCATGATGGTCGTATATTTATGCTCAGACTTAACCTCGAGTCCTCTCCACAAGGACCTACGGAAGTGACGTTGGCTGGAGAGAGGGCTGATAGTCGATCCTCGGACTGGAAATTCCGCTAATTCTGCGATGGGCCTTTCTCTCGAGTCCTTCTCCGAATGTTTGGTCGGCCCAATCAGCCCTTTCTTTTGATACCTCGAAGCTCGGAACTTGCCGTGAAAAGTCGAGCTACAAACGAAACAGGGACACTTGTCCCTGGCTTTTGCGAGCGTGGCTGTAGGATCAATCCCACTAGCGATCATTGGGGTTTTATCACACTTCGAATCTGGTCAAAGTACTCCTACGCAGCGTGTGTGGACAATAATGTGGTTGGCAGTTGGAATCCCCTTCGGACCTTTCTTCGACCTCAGAATTATTGATGTTCGCATGATACCTAAAATCTTCCCATTTATGGCGCTGCCACTAGAGGGTTTTGTAGGTGTGGGTCAGATGCTCATGCAGTATGGAACTTGCATCTAGCTCCAAAAAGAGTGATCTGTAATGTTCGCTGCACGCGGTCTGGAGAGATTTGGGTCACTTCACAGCCACTCGGGCTTAGGCAGGCTTAGTGTAGTATTTGCTCGACTTTGGAGTTAGGTTGAAGCCCCTCTCCCTAAATCGCGGGTCCCATTCACACAAAGCACGCGGCTTAGCACGCCATGTCCTTTACGCTTGATTTCGCACAAGGAAACAGTCGCCGCCGAGACCTTTCCTCGCTCACTGCTCTTTGAAGAAGCTGGATCTGGCGTAGTAGTTCGGGTGAACAAATGTGGTTATTTCAACCCGTCGATGAAGAATCAGGGTTCAAGTCACAGAGGGACTTTAAGAGGAAAATGCTGCCGGCTTCATCATGTTCATGAGCCTCCGGATCCACCTTGCACCCGTTTGAGGTGAGGTCGTCAGTTTTGTGCCTGTGAAATGGAAGACGTAGCAGCATTCAGGAAGTGAAGCAGCGTCATCAGAGAGACACAATGTCCACGTCAACTGTTGGCTTTGTACTGGGGATACAGCAGAGTTCCTGGTTTGCGGGAAAATGAAACAGTGCAATTCTAGAGATACGTTTTCTCGGATTCCTACATTCTCTGAATACCGTTGATAGAGAGGCACTCCAACGCTCGGCTTCGGCTAAGCGTTCTTGCGAAGAACTCAAAAGTGAAATACGCTTTGAGACGACGTTCTTCTCACAGTGCTGGGCACAAAGCTGCCTTACCTAAGTCTTCTGAATGAAGCTGTTGCAACGCCTTTTCCCCAGTGAACTTGACTAGGTTACGAACGATGGTCTCTGAATGCACGGAAGCCAGAATCGCGGTTCATGAAAACATATATAATCAGGACACCGAGATGTTCGACGAGAGCTCAGAATCCGAAATGTTCCATATGCCACCTTTAAACCCATTCTCAGTATTCCAGATGACATTCGGCCCTCGTAGAGGACGCCTTCTCCAACTCGCAGTTTTCTGCAAGTACTTCTTCAGGTTCGCCGCCGTCTTGCCTCTTTGGACAACAAATGGTGGATTTTGGAAGCCGAGGAAGTAAGCTGACAGACCAGCAACCTAAGTATCGAGATTAGATTGGACGCATATATTGATAACCATAATGCGACGTACCATGGCAGCAGCGAACGACGTGCCCGAGTCACGAGAATAGTCCCCAAATCTTAGGCATTCAATATTCTCGCCGGGTGCCCAAACAGAGACGCGAGGGCCACCCTGCGAACTAGGCGCCGGGTTGCCAAACTTATCCACCGATCCAACCACAATCAATGGCATATCCCGACTATCGAAGAGCGGCGGTAGGATATCAACGTTTTTTCGAAATGAACCCCGGCGCGCATTACCAGCAGGCACCACAATTACTCCATCGCCGTCGTTGATGATGGTCTGCATATCCCTGCGCATGTTTATCCATGGCTGAACAGACTCCATCTCTGGAGTGTAAGCGAGTTTTGAACCGCTTGCGGCTACGATCACGGCTCTCCTTCCAGGATTGGCGAGTATGTCATCTCTGACCGTATACCAAGCCCAGGAGACGTCGCCCACGAACTCAGAAGACTTAGGAACGATAAGGCGCGTGCCTTTTGAAACGCCAAACTTCGCTCCAGCGGCTTTAGACGCTACACACGATCCATGATAATTTGGATCAGAGTCAGTGGGAGTCCACCTGGTAGGATATCCTGGCCCTCCTATAGCCCCATAGATAAACCTTATCTGGTCTGGGGCGAATTCCTGTTTATATCTTTTAGCTACAAGATGATGGGATCATAGGAAAGATGCTAACCGGAGGTGTCGGCGAGACGCTATTGGTAACTCCATTCTCGATGACGTAAATGACTACTTCCCGCCCACCACGAACGTCGTATGTATAGCAACGTGGGTCGGAATCAAAGACGCGGGTCCTTGGCCAAGACACGATTTTTAGATCTGTCGGCGCATCTTCTTGGCACTGCAGCGGCCAATTGACGCCAGCGCTGGCATCTATGCTTTCAGAAGCATTGGCTAGGCGTAAAGGCTCTGTATTAGATACGTTGTAGCCCGCACTTTCTTTGTCGGCGACAACCTCATTCAGAATGATCTGGGCCTGTCATCGAGTTAGTGTTGTCGTAAATCAAAGTAGTAGAAAAGCCGCTCTGAGCTCTCACACTCGGATTCCGCAAGGACAGCCTTTTGTACTCGCTAGCGTTCATTTCAATGATCCAAAACTCCACACCACTCCTAGAATTTCTGAAAGTATGAACAGAGCATCGAGCGCAGAACTTATCAATATCTTCTTGAAGTCTTGAGGTCTCTTCGGGTGTTCCTGGGTACACCACATATTCGGTAACTGCAGCCGCTGGTGCAGCTACTGCCGATGTGTTCTGAAGGGTAGCAGTAGGCGTGGTATTGTTCACTATCAGAAGCTGTCCTACACAGCCGATGACGAAGAAAAGCAGTTGGCCAAAACGCACGAACGAGGAAGTACTACCAAGACGCTGGATATACATCGTATGAATCTGTTCGATATATACTACTGGTAAGGGGTGAGTATTTTTGTTTGCTGTCACTGGCGCAGAGAGTAAAAGACGAGGAACTCAAGGCCTGAGCGATCAAAGAAACCCTACTTAAACAAAATGTAGCGACATTCACCACTACCGACCTAGCAAATTATGCGTCAATCTTTTTTGATCTCTTCCGCTCAGATACCACGGGTCCTTAATTCTTGCCGCATCACTAAGGAGATGAGCGCATAGCAATGAAACATCGGTCAGCCATGGCAGGAGCGCATATGCATACAGAGTGATAGATACGTTGTGTCTAAAACTGTTGTGGAAACAGTATAGCCTATGTTAGTACTAGTACTTAAAAATAGGCTGTGTGTAAGAGCGATTCTGCTCAATTGTTGGCTTGAGACATAAGGCGAACGTCATGGGTTAATTCCAAGTTCCATCCCAGGATTAAATAAATATGTGGATATGTGGAAGGAAACTTGAGGGGATATCAAAACTGTAGAGTGAGTCTTCTGAGTAGTCCTGCATGTTTCATCCCTAGCGTGAATTGACTGACTAAGCCGTCACATGACTTGGTGACTCTCCATTCCCTCGCAGGTCCCTACATCATACTTGCGGACACGATACTTAGAAGATGCGCGAAGCACAGCCGGTTACTTGCCTCGCGATAGCTTAATTTGATCTGGCAGCCCATTGATGACTCTAATAGCTCCACCATGAGTCGGCAGTCGAACTTCAGAGGCCTAGTACCCACGAATCAAAGTAGGAATGACAACCCTCAAAGCAGTGGAGACAGCGAGAAGGCAATGTGGTCGTCCATGCTGGACAGCGTTGCCAATGGAAAGAAGCTGCCAGAGAAAAGTTTGGTAGTCCTGGGTTAGTCAGATGTGGTCGTTGAGAAAGGCAGAGGCTGAAGAGATGATAGGAGGGACTCCGGACACACAGAAAGAGCTCCTTGAAGTCTTGGCCTCTGATGCTCCCAAACGCCCTCAGGACCGATATAAGAGGAAGCCGGTGGTTGCCAATGAGTTCGCTTTGGGATATACATATCAGGATGTGCTAGATGCAGATCAAGAAGGTGGAATCTCTCGGGCTTCCAGATCTTGAGGTGTATGTCTAACAATTTACAGACACACTTGCTAGACTATCAATATATTTCCTGTCGGAGTCTTCGCCTGCATTCGCTCCCCTCTTGAAACCCTTGTTCACGCCACAATCCATACCAGAGACACTCCTTATTATATTACTTGACTGGAGCGAACCATGGCGCTGGGTCCGGCAAATAAGAGATTGGGTTACGATGTTACGGGGCATTACTTCGTCTCTCGGTGATGGGCCTACGGAGTCTATGGAGCAGACTATGAGAGAGTGGCAGCAACGAAAAAGAGGAACTTCGATATACGATACTGGGGGCTCGAGTACAGGTAACGAGGCCAGTGTGACTCTTCCATTGAGCCAAGGGGAGTGGGATGAGCCCTTGGGGCTGCCGCTGTGTGTTGTCTGTCACGGGGTGCGTACTTTCATATAAATCGTTGATACTTTGCTCGGGGGCTGCGAATAAGGCTAATGATCCTTGAACTCAGGCAGACAAAGTCGATGCCCTCGAAGTGGAGCACGGCTGGAAAGAAGAGGAGTTCGACTTCGTACTACAATTCCTCCGTACCATATTAATGAAACGTAAGCACCCATAGTGAAATCCTTTCAACCAAGTTGACAATTATAGATGGTGCATCCCTAATATACACCTCAACATCCGTACCAAACTCCCTCCCAACCCTCATTCACTCCACACTAGGCATACAGTCTCAGCTCAAAAAGCAAACCCTGAAGCACAACGTAATCGACAGGGATAAAGTTCTTGTGCCATCAAACTGGGATTCGTGGGGCAAGATACGTGTCTTACGCGAAGGATTCGACGTCGAAGGCACAAGCAGTGGATGGAGTATCGATCTTCAGGCTCCAGCTTCTGCAGCAGCCAACGGGCATACGGAGACCAACGACGCCGAACCAAACTCCTCAATAAGCCCAGAAAACACTGTCCTTCCTACCTATGAATTCACTATCCCTGATCCTCACGCATACTCGTCCAGCCAAATCAAGAACCCAGGAATCGAAATATCAACTCCAACGACCCAAGCATTCCTCACAACTCAACTTGATATCCTTGAAAAGCTGAAAGCCGAGGAGGAAGCTGCCGCCGCTTCCTCGAAAATGCACCTCAACAATAGCACATACAGCAACACTACCAACAAGTCCCACGACGAGCGCGTACACGAGCATATAGGCCCGGTACAGGTCAACATGGGTGGTATACAAGTTGATGCTGACGACATGCTTAAGAAGCTGAGGAGTAGGAAGGAGGGAGCGGAGAGTGGCAGTAGGACACCAGAGGTGAATACCGAGAAAGCGACCAAGAGCCCGGATGATATGAAGACGCAGAATGAAGCACTGAATTCATTCTTTGCCGGGTTGATGAAAAGAGGGGCTAGCGGGAGTCCGAGAGGTACGCCGGGCAAAAGGGATGCGAGTAGGGATAGTAGTGGTACGCCAAGTAAGAAGGCGGCTGCCAGGGATTGAGCCTGCGTACTTCGAGAGCAGGAACATGTATGGTGCACGGACTTGACTGCAAGTTGGTACCCAGCCCGTACTTCACACTGGTTCACATTTACAAAGCGAATGAACGAAACAGTGGCACAGTTGATGGCTCTCCAAATGAGTTAGATCGGATTCCTTGTATCTAGTCTAAGGTAGATACTTACCTATTCTCCCTCCTCCTTAGGCCCTCCCTCACGCCTGACTCTCGCTCCCTCTTTCAACTTCTCCCATCTCTCTCTATACCTTCCAACCACCCCCTTTAACTTCTCATTTTCCCTCCCCATCCTCTCCATCTCCTTCTTTGCCTCACGAATCTGCTCTTCCAGCTTTTCAACATTCGTGCCGGTGCCCGCTTGCGATGCCGCAGGCGACGCTCTCATACTAGCTTTGATAGTCTGGTGGAACGCGAGGGACGAAGCCTGAGCGCCCATTTCGAACTCGTACAATCGCTTCGTGACGTTATCAAGATAAGAGCGCAAACCTTCATTCTCAAGCTGCAGTTCCTCCATCGTCTTGTTACTACCCGCCACATTCGCGCCCGTCTTCCCACTCCTCATCATCAGCGGACTGGGCGGCCCAGGCGTCTCCCTCGCATCGACAAATTCATCCATATCTTCACTATTCCTTGTGCCTTCTCTTTCCAGAGTCAGAGCTGGAAAATTGTGTCGATCTCGGGCCAGTATGCTGGCATAAGGCATCGTGCCGCCGGTTGTGGGAACGACGTAGAAGCTTTCTGCAGCGCCGAGATTTGTATTGCCGGGTTCGTCGCGGATGGCGCGGAGCGCGGCTTTGGAGAAGAGGCGAGAATACTCGGGTTCGGCGGTGGCGCGTTCGGAGGGCTTGGTGGGTTGCTTCGTGGGCGGTGCTGGTTCTGCGGGTTGAGGAGAATCGGAGTTGAGGGGGAGACCAGCGAAGGCGAGGGGAGCGGAGAGCTTGGAAAAGAGGGATTCGAAGGTTGAGTAGAAGCGTTGGAAGGGCTCGTCTGTTTTGGTGGGAGTGTGTTCTTGAGAGAGGGTGTCTGCTGCTGCAGAGTATTCTTTGCTAGATGGGGCTTCTGGTGTCATCGGCACTTTCTCTGTAGCAGGCGATGATGCTATGTTTGAGGCTGCCTCTCCGAGGTTCGACCTCCTTGGTGGAGTAAAGAGTCTGCCTTCCGCATTGAGGTTGGCTAAGACTGGTGAAGAGGCTTGGCCGCTTCTACGCTGTTTGTTTGACGGTATGCCACGCGCCGAGGCTAAGTTGCTTGCTATCGAAGAGCTGATGTCGCGCGGCGGTCGATGAGCAGCCGGTAAACTTTGCGACGCAGGACGATATGGCGAGACATCCTGCGCTGGTATGGGGGCTGGCAATGAGGGCCGCTGGGGAGGAGCAGGCTTTGGATCGGGAACGGTCTCCAGGTTTGAAGTGACAGGATGAGAGTTGCGGAACTTCAGTAGCTGAGCGAGCTTCTCGTGGTGTTGCTCTAGCAATTTCAGGGTGCGAAATGCCTAGCCGTATGTTAGCCCTGCAAATTGGCTATATCGTTGCGAGGCAAGCACCTCTGAATTATCTGTGCCTTTCGCAGCAGTCGCGAACTGCCCGGCCGCCAGATCATGCTCGTCGATAGCAGCAGAAGGGGTGTTCGTTTTGGAGGCCTTGCGGGCGTGGGTTTGCGCCTGAAGATGTAGCAATTAGTGAATGTCCCACATGGTGCGGAATTTGGATGTACCAGAGTCAAAGGTGAAGCTTCCATATATATGAGAAAACGGCATCAAAGAAGCAGCTTGTGATAAAGTAGCAGAAAGTGTAGTAGTGATGCGGCTCTGTGGGTAGCTCTGGAGAAGGCGCGTTGAAGATCCGCGTAGGAACACCCTGATCCGCTGCCAAGCTTCGAAGACCAAGGGCATCGTCATCGACCGCGACAACTATGCAGTGCGACCACTTATTCTCTCGGTTCCGCCTTCACTCTTGACCTCATCTAAACCTACGCGTCTTGGTGGTCCTTTCATTTACTAAATAATGATATAGCTAGATCATTCCTACACGTCTCACCCTAAGAGCCCCCTTCAATGGAGACCACGGCTACATCAAGATCTCCGGCGCCATCAACATCGGAGCCAAAAGGCTTCAAGGGACTCGTTGCCAAAGCCAAACTCGGTCGCAAGGATGCCCAATCCACCACCTCTCTCAATGGCTCCAGCGTCTCCGATGAAGCCAGCGAACGAGGCGGGATTAGAAGTTCCGTGGATTCGTTGATGGACAAAGTACGCGACAGCAGAGGAAGCAGTCTCGACGATGGACTTCCTTCAGGGCCAAGCAATCTGTCAAAGCTGATACCAGGCCGCGTCAAGAAGAAGAGAAAGAAGCGCGAAGAGGCAGAGCAGCAGCTACAGCAAGAGACGGCTGACCCGCGTGGGCGCAGCGCCGATGGACAGATTGCAACATCCGCGGTGCCAACACCGCTCTCTGGCTACAACAGAAGTCGAAGTGCACTGGGGGAAGATGAGGAGGAAGATGATGGAAGTCTGATCACCATTGAATCGGACACTGAACCGTAAGCAGGCCCACTCTTCTAGTCTTCAAGGCACAACAAGGCTTGCCAAGCTTTCGGCGACCCTGAGAGGCGTAAGCGCACGTCCGCAATCCGCAGCGAACATACCTCGCAACTTCAGCTGCAGATGCAATAACATCTAAAATATAGATCGCGAGAGTCATCTTGCAAATCCACCCTATTTCATTATCATTGCTTCATTTGCTTCTTCCTACCTAAGTCCTTTGGCTGTGAAGTCTTGTCCTGGAGTAGAATTCGGCCCCGGACCGTTGATACATGGGTCTTTCTTTGCTGATCTGGTACCTTCATTCAGACCTACTGTCGCGCCTCCTCCTCTCGTAAGCCATCAATCGCATATTGGCTTCTTGACCTCCTCCTCCCCCTTGATCAATACCACTACACACGGCGACGCACCCAGCAATCTTCAACTCGAGAGCCCTACTTTCCAAAGCCCCAAATATCAAAAATCCGCCACGCTGCCGGTGACAGGCAGTACCACATCTTCAACTACGAATCTGGCGCCAAACCATGCCGCTACGATGGACTCTAGAGATGGTGGAAGAACTCTAAGCACTAAAGATGGCAGTAGAACTCGAGGGGTCTCGCCGGGTACAAGAATAAAAGATGTATTCACGGTCGGATCAAGGAAAAAAGATTCGAGTCCGCCAAAGAGCCCAGATCGCCCGTCAGAGATATCTTCAGGGAGCGGAAATGCTCTCCAGGCTTTATTCAGCAAAGACAAGAGGAATAGCATCAACTTGGGAAGATCTTCCAGGGCTTCCGACAGCAAAGAGTCGGTAGCTTCCAACTTGCAAAGCCCTTCTGCCAGTGTACGAGATATCCCCACGATTGTCACAACTCCCAATACGCCTACCAGCGCCTCGCTCGACCCCCCCGAAACGCATGTCACGCCCCCGACACCAATCGACCAACGCCGAGATGTACCAAGTAGTTCGTCACTGAAAAACAAGGCTGCAGGCGCCGCAGGAATGAATTCGGATACCGCTGCATCTTCTGGTAATACGATCGCTCACCGTCGCGTCAGGTCCGACTCAGGCACTTTAGCATCAAGCAAGCTGTCGAATGTCATGTCTGCTCCGCTAACACCTATGGCTGAAGAGAAAACTCCAGGTGCCCGAACCCCGTCCCAAGGCTCGCAGACAGGAGGGTTCTTCTCGTCGGTCTTTTCAGCCGCTCAGAATGCAGCCAATCAACTAAGCAGTACAATTGCGAACAATCAGACAAGATCACGAAGCTCTACACAGACAATCGAAGAGGATGGCGATGAGCACACCGATGGAGTGACGGGTGTGGCTGTAGAAGATGCGCCTGTAGACGAGCAGAAGAAACTCGCCGTCGAGACACTAGGTGCTGGTGATTTGAGTCTGAGCCACTTGGGGATAGTCTCCGATTCACCTCTTGCGAGTAATGGTTCCACCACTACACTTCCGAATGGCTTGACTGAAAAGGGCCAAGAAGGCTCGACGGTCCAGCGAGAAGAAGCTGCTGCTCAAGCAGAGAACGTTTCTGCTGCCCGTGCTGTCTCCCAGGCATACAGCCTAAAGCCAACAGAAGAAAATTCGTCAACACCCGTTGCTGAAGACGTTGCGCCTGTTGGCAGACCAAGATCAACCTACGAGTCGAGCATTATGACGGGTGACAAGACGCCTCCGAATGGGAGCATGTACGAAGGGAATAGTGGTTTCCGACGTAGTGGCAGCGTTCGTAGCCGAGTCGGTACCATCGCCAAAAGACATCGGAATAGCTCTTCTGCTACGGGTGGTACCATTGCTGCCGCCATCGCAGCAGGGAACTCAGCCTTGGCAAATCCAGCGGCCTCAGGTAGCACTGCCAAACCTACCGGCTTTGCTGTAGCAAGCAAAAAGCGCAATCGTGATTTCCACCAGTTATTCCGTAGCGTACCCGAAGACGATTATCTCATTGAGGATTACAGCTGCGCTTTGCAACGGGACATCATCTTGGCTGGGAGAATTTATGTGTCTGAAGGACATATATGTTTTTCCAGCAACATCCTTGGTTGGGTGACCACACTGATCATCAGCTTCGACGAGATTGTGTCGGTTGAAAAAGAAAACACCGCGATGGTGTTTCCCAATGCGATCGCCATCCAGACCTTACATGCAAGACAGACTTTCCGAAGTCTACTCAGCCGAGAAGCGACCTACGATCTTTTAATTGGCATTTGGAAGATCAATCACCCCTCACTCAAGAGCTCACTCAATGGTGTAAGACTTGAAGGCGGGACGGGTGACAAGACTGAAAAGGTCGATCCTAGTGGTAGCGATGAAGCTAGTGAAGTCAGCGACGAGGAGGAAGAAATCTATGACGAAGACGAAGACGATGATGAGGGGACCGGCAGCTTCACTGAGGTGCCTGAGGGCAGTGTTGCTGGCAGTGAACTTGCTCTTGATCAACAATCCAAGGCAGTCATTCGGAAGGCGTCGGCGATGGGCGTGGCAGCCGGTGCTGCAGCCGGTGGCGGGCCTACTCCGAGCGAGTCAAAGGCAGGCGAAAAAGCCGCAGCCGCGAGTGCTGCAAGTGCCGACTTTCCGGGTCCAGCAACACACGCGCCGACCGAGTGCGATGACGGAGGATCCCACTATGAGAGGCCTCTTCAGGATGACATTATTCCAGCTCCCCTTGGCAAAGTCTACGCTATGGTTTTTGGCGCCGCATCTGGAGGTTTTATGGCAAAATGGCTTCTTGATGAGATCAAAGTAACGGACCTCACAATGGAGGATGACAAAAAAGGTCTCTCGGAAGAAAATAGGACCCGCAACTACTCGTATATCAAGCCGCTGAACGCTTCAATCGGTCCCAAATCAACGAAGTGTGTCGTCACGGAGACTTTGGACTCTTTCGATCTGGAGAAAGCAGTGTCCGTAACGCAGTCTACCCAAACCCCTGATGTGCCCAGCGGCAACGTCTTTGCTACGAAGACTCATTTTTGTCTTATGTGGGCCCCTGGTAACGCCACGAGGCTGGTTATCAATTTCACGATTGAATGGACTGGCAAGAGTTGGCTCAAAGGTAGATCTCTACGTATAATGTACTCATGCAGACTTGATAACTAACACAGCTATGACAGGGCCCATTGAGAAAGGCGCGAACGAGGGACAGATATCATACTGCAATGACCTAGTCAAAGCCTTGAAAACAGGCGTCACGTCTAGACCGAGAGCTGGTACCAACGGCTCGAAGCTCAAGTCGAAGGGCAAACGCAGAAAGGGAGATGTCGACCCTGCGCGGACATCTCCAGCGAGCGTGAAAGCTGTCGCCATTGGTGCTCAACCGAAAGACAGCTCTTGGGGACTATTCGAACCTTTGCATGGTATTTTAGGTCCCGTCGTCGACATATTCAGTCCAATGATCAGCTCGAACATGGTCATTGGCTTTCTCCTATTCATCATACTCATCAATTGGTTCCGTGGTCCTCGGTCCTCTGCATCGGGTAATAGCTTAGCCTACATTCCTACTGCACAGAAAATCGCGGCGTACGAGGAAATCTGGCGGAAGGAAGAAAACGACTTATGGGACTGGCTGGAACAGCGCGTTGGCATGCAAGACGTATCATACCCAGAAAGCAGTGATCGAGAAACAGTTGCGCAAGCAAGAAGACAGAGAGAGCAGACCCTGAGAAACAAAGGCTTGCGCTCGAAGCTAGCGGATGTGAAGATGAGTGAAAGAGAGGTTGATCATGCGATCAGGGTTACCGAGGAGAAGTTGGGGGTACTCAAGAGAGCGGTTCAGGAGAAGAAAGGCGTGCAAGACGAGATGGATTCGCCTTCGCAGGCGGCTGCTGAAACCGATCGACCTGAAGCAGAGGTGGGAGATCAATGATTGTGTAGTTGAGCGGTCAAGCAATAGCGAACCCTATCATTATTCGTATTAGTTGACGTGCGTCGCAGTGACGAGATGATAACCACCGTTCGCTTAAGGCAGCACCACATCTTATCCACGGAGGTAACACCTCTAGCCGCAACTTCCATGGTTGTCTGCGCATATGCCCACCGCATATCGCTATTCGACATTATATGCGAACAGGGTTCAACCCGTCAACCTAGTTCCATCATCGTCCTCCTAGTCTGCCTTGCAGTCCTTAGTTCCCCCTTAAGCCTCGAAGACTTCGCTACAGCGTTCAGCAAGCTATCGTGAAGATGGTTGCCTTTGTATTTGTGTCTGGCACAACAATTGTGCTTGCATTGCTCGTTAATTTGCTCTCAGCCTTGACCATCCCTCTCGATAGCCAAAGTCTATCTAACCCATCAAATACCACGCTCTCATGTCCCAACTCTCCATCGACGTAACCGCTCGTCCTTGACCAATCAAACATTTTCAACAACATGATCACAGCGCTAATAGCCCACACAGGCTCAGCTTCCCCCCCGCGCCGTTCCGCTACCAGATCCCACCGTACTACCAGTCCCAAATGACCATCGTCTTCACGGACTACGGCCCCACCGTTTCGGAGAACGACGCTAAACGAGCGCTGCTGGAAGGGCAAGTGATCATCATGCGGGAGATGGCGCTGAACCCGCAACATGCCGATTTGCCTGTAGGACTCTCCCAGCCCCCCCCCCCCCGCTTGCATCTCTCTTAGCCCTTGTTGTCAACGCAACCGCTGACAAAGAGTCGATGCTATCTCTCCCCAGGTCGGACGCACCCGCGTGTTCACCTCGGGTTCTGTGACGGTGACGATCGAGCCGCAGCCGCAGTTGAATCATGCCTATCTGGGACTGTGGCTGGCCGGCGCGATGCAGGCGGGGGCGGAGTATGGGTTCGTGGAATGCGAGATGCAGTATGTGGACGAACGGGCGATTTTCGGCCCCGGGGGGTTTACGCTGGGGAGGGGAAGTTTGGGGGCGTCTTAGGGGGACGCCGTCACGGTGAATGGCTTTGGAGTCACGATTTTCTTCACGAGAAAGTGAAGTCGGGTTCAAAAAAATGGAAAAGAGTTCTAACGGGTGATGATGTTCGCCCGGGATTGAGGTGTGTGGGATTTAAAATTTACTCCTATGTGGAACGCGGTTCCCATTTGCTTATGACATCTTCCTTCATTGCGTTTCCACACATGTGGTCTCCTTTTTTTCGCGTTCGGGGACGGCTTCTGGTCATACACAGCCCGCGTGGTCCTTTGCCATCCGAAAAGCACGGGCTGGTCGCGATGGGCTCGGACGGCCATACTCGGCCTGGGACGCCCGCTCGCAGGCTTGCCCCATCCTTCCTTCTGGGAAGGCGTTGTCCTCAGAGCGGCCGAATCTCCCTACGTCACGGAGTCAGTTACCTGGATCAGAAACAGAACCCGGATCGATTGGTTTCGCTCACAGCAGCATCATCCCCTTCATCCCCTTTGCTACTCCCTCGTCCGCGAATCGCGCCGTCCGGGCGGAGTCGGACGCCATGTCCGTAGTTTGCGCAGTAGTCTCCGTCGGACCTGATGAAGCGAGAGACGTGGTAGGAGATGGAAATTCCACGCTGGGTGAGGACGCATCAGCAACAGGCTTGCCGAAGAACCTGGCCAGCTGCACGTCTGTGGAGTCGAGTTCCCCCGGCATCGGTCCTTCCTTGGGAGGTTTGATCTTCTTGACGAGCTTCCGGACGGTGCTGCGGAGCTTGTGAGCCCGAGCGGAGGAAGACTGGATCGGCATTTGTGAAGTCTTTTCGAGCTTTCTGTTGTGTGAAGGGGCTGATTGGACGGCTATGTCGGTTGGAGCTGCCGAGTCTCCGAGGGCTTGCGGTTTAGTTGGATGGATTCTCGCTTTGGGAAGGGGGTTACTCAAGCAATTTCGGTAATGGTTGGTGTCAAGGCAGAAACAATGTCAAGGGGCATCCCGTGTCAATGAATATATCCGTTCTCTGACAGCCATGTTCAGCCCGTCTTATTGTTTCGAGGTTGGTCTTACTTGTGAAAATAATCAAACCAGATAGCCTCGGCTGCAAATTACTGTCGTCCTCGCTTGAGCCGCCCGTATAGTATCTTCAATTTAGGGCTTAGGCCCTCGCCGTTCCACAACCTGTATTGATTGGTGGGTACTTTCGTGTCAAGGTGCTATCTACCGGCATTAGGCGACCTGGTCGGTAATCCGCATGTCAATTTTCCTTGTCCGTGTCATGCATATGCGGTTTCAAATTTCCGTGGCCCGCATATACATCATTTCGGCCTTCAGTCTGCCGATCAAGCAAACCAAAATGCCCTCATCCTCGTCGAGCTCACTCACCTCCGGGTAGGCATAGGATCTAACCGTCGCATGTTAAAGGCGCCGTCACGTTGACTCGAAAAGTGTGCCGGACTCAGCTGCTCAGACACATCCGGCCTCTTGCATCAGCTCATAGTTGCCTATTTCAGAGGTGCGAGTGAGGATCATTATGGACTCTGGTACGTCGATGGGTGTGCTTGGACAGATGAGGTCGGCGAGATCTAATTGTCAGTAGAGGTGGTCGAGCGCCGAACGCGGTAATGTGGCGGGTGGATGTGGGAAGGACTTGATTTGATGGTGGGATCATGAATTTTTTGGAGATGATCACTCGATACTACATCGTTTGGTCTCATGACAACCCCTTACCCTCTTTTAGAAGATTAATGCCTTCCTCCTGCAGCTTGAACTTCTGGATTTTCCCGCTCGCGGTCTTAGGGTAATTATCGACCCAGAAGACGTATTTCGGTACTGCGTGTTTTCTTCATCAGCTTCATGTTGATCTTTCCTGCAATCGGAAACCTAGGGAAGACATAAGGCGTACCCAAATGATGGCTCAATTTCTCTCTTACCCAACCCCTTACCTCCTCCGCGGTCACACTCTTGCCTTCATGCTTGACCAAAAAAGCAGCAACCACCTCTCCATACCTCTCATCAGTTAACCCAACCACACTGACCTCCTTCACTGCCTCAAGCCCAAAGATGCAATTTTCCACCTCCAACGGATGAATATTCTCCCCTCCTTTGATAATGATATCCTTAATCCTCCCCGTAATTTTAATGTAACCGTCTTGATCCATCTCCGCCTCATCGCCTGTATGCATCCACAACTTGCCATTAGCGTCAGCCCTCATCACTTCAGCTGTTTGGTCAATAGCACTCCAGTATTTCTTCATTACTAGATAGCCATGCACTGCTAGTTCTCCCCTTTGGCCTACTGGAAGGGTCTTTGTGGGATCCGTGGGGGATACGACTTTGGCTTCAACGTGCGGGAGAAGCTTGCCGACGCTGTCTATCCTTTTCTCCAGAGGGTCGTCTGTGGTTGTCATAGCTGAGACTGGGCTAGTCTCTGTCATGCCGTAGCAGATAGTCAACTCATTCAAATTAAGTATCTTATGCAATTTCCGCATCAGCTCGGCTGGGATGCTGGAGCCAGCTGCGATGCCGGTCCTCAGGTGCTCGAAACCTGTGTATGCTACTTTTTTATTTTGCAGCAGCTCCAGTTCGGCAATGAACATTGTTGGGACGCCATAGAGAGCCGTACACTTCTCTTCTTGCACAGCCTTGAGTGTGGCATAAGGATCGAATGCTTCCGTGGGGAAGACTATGGCAGAGCCGTGGGTTGCGGTGGCCATGTAGCCTAGTATGCAGCCAAAGCAATGGAAGAGTGGCGGCGGACAACAGACTATGTCTTGTTCTGTAAGAAGCATACGGTCACCGATACTCTTGCCATTGTTGAGTATCGAGCGGTGCGTTAGACAGGCGGCTTTGGGGAGAGAAGTTGTGCCTGATGTAAATTGAATGTTTACTATCTCATCTGGATGGAGGAATTGCTTTGGTAGAGCACCTAGGCCTGAGCCTTCAGAGAGGACGTCATTATAGTTTACAGTAGGTCTGAGAAGCGATGGGTCAATACGACCTTCTGAATTGTCGACAACGATCACTTGTTGGAGAGATGGTACGATTTCTGACTCGATCTTTCGGACTTGAAGATCAGGTATCAACTGCTGGAGAAGCTGAATATTTGAGCGGGGCTCTTTACGCGGAAGATTAGTCTCGGTGCCGATAATCAGATGTGATACTTCAAGGTGGGCCAAAGCTGCTATGACTTGCTGGGCATTGAAACCAGGGTTCAGTGGCGCCTAGTGTAAATGAGCTCTGTGTGTACGTCGACTCGGGAGAGGCTCAAGTGACGTCCAACAAAAAGTAGGAACTCACAAGTATTCCGCCAATCTTAAAGAGGCTGTATGTTGCCTCGCACTTTGATCAGCTCCGTAGTCTGTTGCCTCTTTCAGGGCCTCTTACAATGGCAAACTCAATGTTGTTCCCTAAGGACACAGCGACTCGGTCGCCCTTTTTCACTCCTCTTTGCAACAAACCCTGTGCAAAATCGGTACTCTTCTCGTCAAGACAGTCGTATGTCAGGTACATTCGTTGATGGCGCGAAATGACTCTGTATCACATGTCAAGTACATGTATAGAACGTCTATTTCTAATGCTCACGCTTTACGGTCACCATATTGAGAGACGATTGAATGCAAATGCTCACCCACAGTTTGCTCGAGTAGCGGAGGCTATTTAAGGTGAGTTATTAGACAAGCAGAGAAGCATTTAAAGTACCTCTAAGGGACCTCGACAGTATGACTGGGTCAGGAGGCCTCGACGAGACAGCCGAAAGTAAATTCCAGCAAGGTTGATAAATGATCTTGAGGCTGGCCGCATGGTCAATGGGCATCGTCGCCATGAGCTGCTGTAGCGTCAAACTTCAGAAGAAGATAAAGGTAGAGACCGTCGGGCTTTCGGGGGCAGTAGTGGAGTAGTGTCACCAGGCGGGGCACTTGGCTCTTGCAAAAGATCCCGAACGTGCTAGGCCCGATCTAATGATTAGCGTGATATGTTGTACGTTGAGTGCATGGTTAATGCTTCTCCGTAGAGTATTCAGATTATTGAGGCTACGATAGACCTAGAGTACTGATCGTCAGATTCAACTCGCTCGATTCCCCTAATGGCGCAATGCACGTATACGAAATAACTTCATGAATGCACCCCTCACAAAGTAACCATAGAGGAGGCCATGGACCGGCTGTATGTAGACAGACGAGAGTGCCCGGAAGATGTCCCCCTGATTCCATGATTCCAGTGGCAGTTGCATATAAGCGACGGTGGACCCACCGGTGCAATTTCCGACATGGGATCAAGCGGGGCAATTACCTCTCTTCGCAACACACACTATCAACGGCCGAGAAGATAAGGGCGTAGTATTATACGTGTCCAACGTAGACAAGACTGGCGAGGCAGGACTGCATTAGCGAGCAGCAACGAAGCTTTTACGGCGTCGATCTCCGTACTTCAAGGTAGCGTGGTTTGTTCTCTGTTCCTGTCAAGTAGTCTCCACATTTTGCGATATGCAGTCAGCTTTCTAACGCATGCTCAGCTGAAGCTCGCCCCAATCATTCGCTCGTCCTTTGTTTCGTTGCATGTGCAAACTCCCGGACTTGATCTCTTTCTCAACCTCGTTATCAGTAGGACCAACATTTGCACTGTTCATTCATCATGAGGTCTGCAGGATCTACGGAATACCTCTCAGCCTTGTCACATGTTGGAGCATCATATACTCTGGCCATCTCCGCCATCTCTTATCGATTTTAACAGATGAACATCTCTCAATTGAAGCACTATAGACAATTTGGCTTTCTTTACTGTAAATTTGCGTCTTTGCACTCACCATGCTATTTACTGTTACGCCAAGAAGCGAGATTGTCATGGGATCTGTCATGCCCATACTAGGCGTCGTTATGGTGGCACTTCGTCTGTGCTCAAAACGCCGCATTCGACGTTGTGGAATTGACGACTGGCTAGTCATTGTCTCTGCGGTATAGACCATGTTCAAGGCAGCTGACTCACTGACTGACTGACTGACTGAATCTCAACAAAGATCTTGGCCTTGGGCCTTGGCGCGATATGGATTACTGGTATGCTTACTGCAAAGTGAGACGTATCCCTCAAATAGTTACCTCCGTACTTCACAGGTGCGAGTCTAGATTGCTTTGGAAGGGCCTCACCTGCCAACGACGCAGGCTTCTATGAGGATGATAGACTCTTGGTTACTGCTAAAAAGGTATAAAGGTCTAGACATGATTATCAAGGGGACTACTATGCTGATGTCTTCAATAGCTTAATTTCGTTTTTGATATCGTCTATATGTTGGCTTTGGGGACCGCAAAGCTATCTGTTATTTTCTTCTACAGAAGCATATTCTACGGTAAAACTTTCAACATCGTATCCTGGACAATGGTAGGTGTTATCATCGCGTGGACCCTCGGTTCGCTCTGCCGGCTTGCTTTTCAATGTGACGATCACATCCATCTTCTATGGTCGTCAGCGGCCAGTATCGCTCGCTACTGTAACAAAGGCTCAGCCAGCGCGCTGGGTTTCTCCATACCCGACGTCATTACGGACGGCTTGATCTTCATGATGCCGTTGCATTGGGTAACTAGTCTTGATTAACGGCCTAGAGATGCTTACTTCGCTAGACTTGGAAGTTACACATGCCCTTCTGGAGGAAGGTGGGCGTGTCCGGGGCATTCCTTTTAGGCGCGACGTAAGTTGTTTCAAGCACTCTTTGCTTCGTATCCCGGGTACTTTCGGCAAATCAAGTAACACCATATTCCAGTACTATCATTGCCAGCGTTCTCAGGCTCAACGTCTATGTGATTCTATACCCTTGTATGTACTCTTCGAACTCGACACTCCTTCTACGGCTAAGCCTCGCCCAGCGCACAACTCGAGAGCGAACCAAATTGGTATATACTTCTATGCCAGCGTACAGGCTATGTTTGATAAGCTAATCCGCTCGACAGCCTTTTACTCTACCATTGTGTACTGGAGCATGCTCGAGGTAGGTCTCTCGGTAATTGCGGCATGTCTGCCAACCCTCGCCCCGCTCTTCCGTGACGTTCCTACCAAGCCAACCATTAAGTTCATGCGTACCTTCTTCACCCTACGCTCGCACTCTTCCGACACTGTCGCGAGTGCCTCCGAGACTCGCATTGTGCGAAAGACTAGCGCTGAGAATGGTTGGGGATCCGAGTCGTACGCCATGGCCGATATCGACTGCCAGCATAGGGAGGAATGAGGCCAAAGTAGAGAGTCAAACGGACAAATCTTCATCACCATCGGCATCAGTCGGCATTCTACATTTGGTGGTGATGAAGTCTAAATGGGGAAGAGTCATAAGTTGCGTAGTTACGTATGCGTCATTTGTATGAAGTCAGGTCAGGAGAGATCAGTCAACCCAATTTTGGTCGGTATTACATGATCTTGCGAGGAATATCCATCATCGGACCTTAGAAAAGGGGGTAAGTCTCATGAGCATCCTTTGGTTGACGCGGGAAACGCTGCCCTCGCGACTTTGTACAATCTTTTACAGTAGAGCGCTATTTTTAGTATTTCTTGAATCGCGTGGCCAACTATGACTGACTTGGTTGCCATGTTTTCATTGACTTCGACTAACGTCGCCAGCTCGCACTGGCAGCATCGAGGACGCGCTCGGCGCTAATCCGCAAATTTCCAGATACTACCCCCCCCCCCAGCCGCTGAATTATACCCCTTTGCCTACGGCGTTGGCAATAATATCACTTCATTTCCCCGCCATAAATCGATCGTACCCACTACTGACACGTGAGACCTCCAAAATCCACAAACATTTCGGCTAAAAAATACCACCCGCTGTGTCCTCACCAATGTTATCATCACAGTCTGCCATAGAATACTCAATCCTTGCTTTCTATTGACTTGTTGCTTCTGCAGGCGCCAGAATAATAAGAAAGAAGTGATAAGAACGCAGCCAACGTATCGGAGAATGGAAAATCAAGAGTGAGTGACTCGACCTTGGGGACCGTGAAAAGGTGGATTCTGGGTATAAGCTCCAGGTGCAGTCGGGGTTGACTTTTTCTGTTTTAAAGGTATGAGGATATTACAGTAGTAGTTGCGAGGCAGGGGACCGAGTGTTGGGACTGGAGCCGTTTTCTGGATTCCGAGCTGACGAGATTGAGATGAATTTAGGTTAGGGATCATGTTATCAGCCTTGAAAATTCTATTGCTACTAACATAATGCTTACTTTGGGTGAGATCACTATAGGCAAAACGTTTCTTTGAGTCATACGTCAGTACGGTGCTTTTCAGCTCTATAATTCAGAAGTCACCGCTTTCGACTATTAAGTTTCAGCTCATTCGTAACAATCTCAATCGTCCCCGCGAACCCTTTGCCTGCAATGTACATGTTGGGTATATTCGCACCGATCTATACTTCTAGGGCATCCCAGATTCGGCTCTAAAAGCTCTCACCGTCTGCTTCGACCTACCGTCTTCTCTCTTCATTTTAACGCTTCTCCCCCTCCTCGCTTCAAGAGGAAAAAGAGGCTGATACAAGTCTAACGCTCACAATCATCACTGTCATATCAGCAGCATTAAAATTCCGCAATTACCGCAAATCCAAAACGAAGAAACCCTTTCACCCCTTACCCTGCTCATTCACAAAAGCCTACACATTAATCGAATCATTCTTCGTCATCGTCGCTGTTAACAATGCGAAACGATCAGTCTCAAGATCTAAGGTTGCTTCTCCAAATTCCAGATTAATAACGATTCAAGAAATCGTAACGTCGACCGCCACAGCACTCACTATCACTCCATCTGCTACAACAAAGGAAGACTATACTTTAACATCGAACTCATGAATATTAACATCGAATAAAAGCGTTATCTAAGGTGTCAAGAGCGGAATCGTGCTTGATCCCACTATCACTTCATAGGTGGCACTATGAGTATAGGTGGCACTATGAGTGGAAGCCATGGCGGGCCAATAGTGATATTTATGTCGCCATTGATGGGTGTACTTAATCCCAAGCCCCAGGTCAGACATGCTGGATCCTAAACGTTAAGCGGTTTAATATCTCGAGGGAAAATGCCTCCGCCAGTCGGATCGGACCAAAGCTCTTCAACTGTGAAAGGCTCAATTTCGTTAGGTTCATCGATATTCCAGTACATATCACTAGCCTCTGGTCTCCATGTCGGCAACTTACCGGGCGGGAGCGTGATGATTGGATTGGTCAAAATCGGGCCAACGGTAGTACATTAACTACTGACTGTGGCTTTCCTCATTAACTGAAGATACATCGATGAGGAAGTACTACAGCAAGCGTCAAAATCACGAGTAATTTGAAAGACGAAAACGCTTCACTTACAACGTATGTCCGCTGACCACAGCAGTACTCCCACTAACAACAAGTGAGTGCACTCGCTTCTCTAGATTTCGAGCTGACAAGGTTGAGGTGAAGTTGAACGTCTAATTATTATGGTAATCGATAGTGGACTTGTCCGGGAAGTAGTAGAGCCTTACTTCTGGTATATCCAGCGAGCAGTTTCCGCAACACGTACCAATACCGTCAGTGTCATCTGGATCGAAATAACGAACAAGTCCGGGTAGTTTTGCAAGAGATAGTGGGAATCCTCTTGTACGCTGTTGGGCACAAAACTGGGGCTTAGCCATGCTGCGCGCAACGGACTTGCCCGCCCGAACAGCTGCCAAAAGCGCTCGCAGTGAATCCTCAATTAATAAGACGGATTTTCATTCGGTGCTCGATTTGCATATTTATTTTTATATTGCCCCACCTTCATGCAGCCCAGATGCATACATAGCCCTATGGGCTGGCCAGGAACCTATGGAAGTCCAGCGATTCAGATACTCTCTCTTGCAAACTTCCTGAAATCTGACCGGGACAAGGCCACAGGATTAAAGCTCAGAACTTCGGAGAATCACAATATTACTCGTAGACGATGATCCTCAGCAGCAATATTTTTCCAATAGGAGGCAGGCTATGACCCAGTTGCAAATGAAAGTGGCAAGTGTCGAGTTTTAAAAGCAGACTCAGAGCCGAAAGATGTTCTAATAATACTTTATGCTGAGCATCGAAGCCCCCTCCTCAGTCTAGGCCCTTGGCTTGACAGCGCTGCCACGGAACGTACTCGATTTCACCCCCAGATGCAATTCCCTGACAGATGCAACCACAGATTTAAATCATTATAATCTATTGCTTCACGATAACATACTAGTAAAATTGACAAAACTAAAAGTAAATCGTTAGAATACGATTTTCACATTTTAAAGGATTTTATTAGAGGGCGACTTGTATTGCTACACATATTAGAGCACGGACAATGCTCCTCCAAATGCTTTCATTGTATCCGTCTCTGAGTTTGAAGTCGTGGCCACTGTACTCTTGCCGCGAAAGAATGCATGAGAGTAATCGGCACATGTATAACTCGTGCTGCAGCGCTTGCAGTGTGCTCATCTGGATCTTTCGGTCTGCGGAAGAAAGGAGGAAAAGCAAAGGACAAGTCGAGTCTGTTTGAAGATACAATCTACAACCAGATTTGAAACCCGGTAAAGAGGGTTTGTGGGGTCACTCTCCATCACAGCTCTAAGAGGATAGGCTACGCAACCAGTCTACTCATCATCCGCCAATACAACCTCAATCAAGCTCTCCGTTGCCCCCTGCCCCTTCCAGATCCCACTAATCTTCAACCCCAAACTCCCCAACAGATCTCGCCACTGCGTCTCTGTTCGTTCGCAACTCCCAGCCATTGCCATCATGGTCAGATCTAAGCTCGTAATCTTCCAATCGGCGCCTTGATCATCAACCACGTTCTCATTGATCAGAATCTTCGAGTGTCCTGGTTTGAGCGCATCTTTGAGCTGCGTGAGTATCTTGCGCGCGCTGTCATCGCTCCAATCGTGCAGGACCGAGTGCATGTAATAAGCCTTGGCGCCCTTGACCGGCTGCGGCCTGAAAAAATCATGCACAGTGCATTCAACACCTGGCCTTTCGCCCTCTTGGATCGAGGCGATCAACTCGGCCTGATCTTGCAGGATTAGCTTCCCGGAAACCGCGGGGCGTTTGGCGTGGAATTCCGCCAAATCATGTCCCGTCGCTCCGCCCACATCCACAATCAACACCTCCTTCTCCCCCACTCCTCCCAAGCGCTCAGTCACGGGATAGAAGCCCTCGTCCATCCAATGAGGCCGCCCCATGCTGTAGCCAGCCATGTGGTTACCGAAAGCCGTATGCATGCGCGGATTGGCTGCAAACCATTGAAAGGGTCCTAATTCGGTGTCATGGCCGTACTTGAAGATGCTATCGTCTGTGGGGTTGATGTGCTTGGTGTTGCGGAGGTAGGCGGGCAGACGGGCGTAGGTAGGGAGTTCGGCGTCGAAGGTCAGAATTACGCCGTCGTAGAAGAGTTGATCTGTGAGGGCGCGGGAGAGGGTGGTGGGGGCGTACGTATTTGGGGCGATTTCCCGGATGATGGACATGCTGGCGAGGTGCTTAAGCATGCGACCTGGATGATGAGGGGAGTTTGTCAGTCCTCGACGCTTACTTCAGATCATCTCGGCTCTGCGACAATCTGGGTCTCGAGTCTTGCGGGAGAAGCAATTATCCACGTCTCCGTTCAAGAGCGACTTGTCTATGATACGATCATCGAGTGCTTTCTTAATGAACTCGCGGACGTCATCTTTGTTGCGTTCTGCAGTCACTCTAATCGATGGACCGGCCTTCAGATCATGTGTTTGACGCCCTGAAGTTGAGGCCAAAGCTTCCAGCCCCGCTGATCGGTCTTTACTTGCTCCCATGCTTGCTCCCATAGACCTAAGCTTGACTAGTCGGTTAGAACCAGGCGAAATATCTCTAGGTCCTCAGGTTTAGGATGAGAATCACGGTCTTTCTGATTGGTGTACTTCCTCAACCGGTTATCTGTTTTTGTGACCAAAGGAAAGGCTTTGCCACGCCTAATATTGTCTTTTCCCTTGGACATTTGATTTATTCTCGAGACTATCCAGGGCCAGTCAAATGGTATCGTCGTAGAACTAGTACGCGGATTAATGCGATAGAAAGGCAATAAAAGGAGCTGTCTTTCGAAACCCCAGTCGTCACGGTAATGCGACGAAAAGACTTAGGTATGCCATAGCCACGAAAGGTCTAAGGGTATACGGAAGTCGATGAGCGTTCAGACTGATTTATAGGAAATGGAGCTGAACATGAAATCATACTGTGTCGGGTGAAGATAGTTTTAGCAAATCATCTACGATTGGTGCTTGCTCACCGTTTGAGCCTCGACATGACACGCTAAGATGCCCAGCTCCTGGCACGGACCCCGGCTAAAATCCAACATTTTGCCCCTTGGAGCCTAAGTAGTGCGTTTCACCGCAACTTGTCCATGCACATGGGTGCACATTCGAAAGCGCCTTTGAGGTGAAGAAGAAAATAAATCCGAGTAGGCACTAAGCAGTATGTATGAGTAGAGAAGAAGGCATCAGGGCCCTTGGAGAGGGAGCAACAGTAGCACTCACGAAGCCTAAGCAGCGATACTTTGATAGTGGTAGGGACGGGCTGATTGTTAGAGCGTCACTGGCAGTGACGAAAAAGGCGAGACAAATCGTGAGAAGAATCGACTGAATCATCGATTCAAGATTGCAATGATGGGTAAAAGTGATAACTGAAAATAATGGTAATGGTAAGGATGGCGGGTGATGCACAACAGTCAGATCTACTTTATAGTCTGCAGTTTGTCTCTAGATCGCAGATGAGGCACTTACTCCACCTGGAAAGGATGATGCCATAGACATCTGCGGAACAAATGCAGGCTGTGGATATAGGAGCGGCCTCGGTCACGCTTGTCTTCCAGCGAGTCACAACAGAAGATGGCGGGAGAATGGTGACGTTGGCTGCATTCTAGACCAGAGACTGGTCATGCAAATATATGGTGCTCCGCAAGCCGAAAATACATATGGGTAAGAGGGTTAATTGATAGAAGGCATGATCCCCAAAACTAATCGGCGCGCTCGTGTTAGGTTGGGGCGGCCAACTTATTTGGACCCGAGCTTCACCAGCACTCCAGAGTGCTTTACACGTACGGCAGGTAAGAAAGTGAGAGGCATTGCCTATAACCAGCGTCTTGGCCTTCTCTCTCTTTTTGCATAACTTCCATTACTCCTTGTATGGGTCACGTAGTATCGTGAGATATATTTATTTGTCTTATAATCAGTTTAATATCTTGGTTGATGTGTCTTTATTCACACAGCACATCTTAAGTCGGGGCCACCTTTCCCACAAAATTACACCCGACGTGAACTAGATACCACCTTCATAAATCAGCCACTACGTAAGGGTCATTGCCAGTGAAGCAATATCAAGAGCTTGTTGGAGCGGCAGGACAATTGGGTTACAGGTATTTCATCAGGCAGACTTCTATACTGAGTCTGTCACATCAATACGAAAAGGAGCGACAATAGTACCAGTTTCAGACAAACATCACTCGACCCCTGGTATCGACCGCCTCTACTGCTGTACTTAATCACACATTATCATCTCCTCGATGCTCCCCTGAGCTACCTCTGTCGCCAACATCGACAAAGCTACCAATGCTCTCTACCGTCACCCTCTTCTGATCCAGATGGCCGTGAGTGTTCAAAGCGCAGTGACTATGCAATCAGCAAGCGCTTGGTTTCTTCGCTCAAGGAAGGGGAAGCTCACGAGTTATAGTCATAATCCTTTTCATCCCAGGACTTCAGGGTGTCTGTATTCTCTGAACCAGATTGCACCCCCGAGGAACTTGAGCCACTCTCCACGGCTTGTTTTCCTGACTTCTTGCCCGAAGAACCAGAGCCACTTCCCACTGCGGTCGTAGAGCCTTCTGATGACCTCGGCTCCTCCGCCCCAGTGATGGTTCGGATGGCCACGCTACGCAGATTTCGCATAAAACCTTTCGTAGATGTTCCTGCGAACAGTGGCCGCAGTAGAGGCAGGCACGCGCCCACAATACCAAGAGCTGACTCAATAAATACCCAAAGCAGACTTGGTGTCTCGTACCATGTTATGTCAAAATCACCTCCGGCGGCGGCGGCTATTATATGGTAGAAGACAACGAGCTTTGCGATTCCAGAAACGACTGTCAGGACCCCAAGGAGGAAGATAGCCGTCACGCCGACTTTGTGCTTTGCCGGCATTTGGAGTGCCCAGATGCAAGGGATCGGCAGTGCCAGGATCATCATATCCGTGAGCACGTCGGTCCACGCCTGTGCTAGGTACATCATGTTCGTGTTGATGCACGAAGAGACCTGGGCTCCGGAGGCCTCCCAATTCGTAGATATCGGATAACATTGAAGCAAGTTCGCAAAAAAAAAGGCAACGGTCCAGACGCTGATGATACTGATCATTGTCCATACAGCCGCATTGAAGGTATTGCCTCGAAAGACTCGTTTGTAGAAGAGCAGCACCGATAGTTTCGTGAGACCGAATGTCAACGTGGTACTCAGCTGCTGGGCGAAGTTGACTTCCAAAAAAACTATGTCGCGCCGTGTCCAGACTCCATTGCCCTCTGCATCCAGTTCCACATGCCTAGCAAGGTCTCCGTCGGCAGCTCCAATATAGATGCATATTGCGGAGACGATGGTGAAAAGCTGTATCGAGGTCATTCACTGACTTTTGACCAAGATCAAAACACGCAAGAACACAAGAGCGAACTAACCATGGCTAACAAAATCGTGTAATCGTCCCAGCCAAGGTCAACCTTCTTCAAACGCCTGGCGCAGAAACGCAGCACGATGGCTACCAAAGCCAATACGGTCAAGAAAGTCGTCACACCGACCATTTGGCCTGGGGATTGTACCATGGTGACGGAGTCTTTGCGATGATTTTAGTTCGCAGAAGCAGATCAAAAGGCCAGAAACTTCTGAAATCAATTGACAACGATACTGGGCTCTTTTCGGCGTATTTCGCTCCAGTCTGAAAATCCTGGGTGTGGAGTGACGGCTCGAGGACGAAAAGGCGGAGAAAAGTGGCTAGAAGGCACAGGACCCTCTCTCTCTGGTGCCCGCTGTACCGAGTAGTAGTCCTAAATTTGGATGAAAACCTCTTGCGTGCTCCCGACCAGGGCCAATACCAGCACGAGCAGCCATGTTTTTCTGTGGATTGACCCTCTATCTGCGCAAGAAAATGCAGGTCTCCCTAGCGTGGAGAGGCTCTGAAAGTGTATATGTGAAACGCGGTCCAACCACACGCATCAGATCGTTCAAGCTGTTTCGGCTAGAAAACGTGGATGTCTCCTTCGGAACCAGTATGTCTCCAGGGTATGACGATAGCCCAGGGTCTTACGGCGCTTATGCCGGTGCACTCAGGGTCAGAATGATTCCTACTCCTTGATTTCCTTTGGAACACGCCAACTCGATTTTTCGCAGCAAAGATTTGCAAATTCTTTCCTCTCAGCATTTCGGCTCTTAGTCTGTAGTGGCGCCATTGTGAAACGCGACGGGAAAGCACCAGAATAGTTAATGTGTTTCATCCAATGGAAGGAGAGCGACTAGTGATATTAGCGACAGGCGCTCCACTTATACGCGCTCAGTTCAACGACCATCCAAGTCTTGCGACTCCACCTCCTCCACATTATGATCGAAAGCTTGTTGAATTGCCCGAAGATCCAATTGGAGTATTGGTACCAAGGCACCTTCAAGTGGGGGCTTTATCGACTGAAGCCACCTCAATCTTTGATAGGTGGTTACTTGGTCGCAAATCTTCCGCAATGAGAAACTTTGGGGTCTGCTGCCATGCATATCGCCGAATACATAATTCAATGCATCATTGTGCATCGGAGAGCTTGAGTCATAGTTTCCACAAGTAGGGATTCCGTTGAGTCATACAGTCAATTCAATGCCTCCAAGCTATCAGGGTTCGGAAATGCCATAGCGCACTACCCTGGGCCTTGTCAAAGCAATTGCGCGCCTTGGACAAAAATCTGTGCAGAGTTGGCTGGTACAGTATGTATCGGTCTTCATTACGCATAGAGTACAAAGAATGACCGCGCATACGCGGAATTCCTTGCCGTGTTGCTATTTACATTTCCCAGGGCTTCGATGCCAAGAGCCTGCGTATACCACCGCGCTCACAAGCCGTTTTGGTGGCTGGTGCCATCTCTTACTGAGTTATCAACTCTGGCGGTCCCTCAATTTCGGAAGGATCGTCAAGGACGCAATTCCTGCCGTGTTCCTGAGTTTAAATCACCCCGATTTTTCATTGCCCAGGAGCTCGTTTCATTGCCGCGGTACCGCACGAATGAGATGCGTGGATGGATCAACGTGAACACAAGCCTAGGAGAATATGAGCTGCAGATACCGAGAGGACCCGATTGCTGCACAACGTTCCGTGATGATGCCAAGGTGCTGCTATATGGATTAGCCTTAGCGACCGTGTAAATTTTCTATACCCTCGTTCACGGCGTCGCATCCACCAAAACGGCACACTCTTGATTAGGGATGTAGCTATGACGGTAATTACCGTCAGTAAGGCCTATGACAGCCCAGTAATTTATTGTCATGTCTTAGTAGTAGTAGTTTTCAGGCCTTTGATTGGTCCAATAGTCAAGACGCGGGAAAAATGCCAAGACTTCTGAAGAAAAATGTTCGAGAAGCCAGCAAGTTAAGATTCGAAAGGACTAATATTCAACATTATTAGTCCATGTTTGAACGACTTGAAACCGTCTAATCTTTACTACAGGGTGCCTCAGAGGCGAATACCGCGCGAAAAGAGCGCTATTTGGCCCTAAGTTTGGTGCGACAGGGGCTTGCTTAATGGAGCATCCTTCCAAAAATCTACTACCAAATATCCAGTAAGGTATATAACCATATATATACACCTAGCTTACTCATCTATGACTGTCAAAGCAGCTCTATGACAGGTGATTACACGGTAATTACCACTAGTTGTAATTGACGGTCATATGAACCTGCATCTCTACTCTTAGTGAATGGTGATGAGGCCTTGCAGCGGTGAAAGGCTTTAGAGCGTTTCAAATGGATACCAATACTAATCATGACTGATAGATTCCTGAAAGAAATAGACTAGAACTACCCCATCCCACTCTAATGATTCTAATTACCTACGTTCCCGAGCCGGCAGATCAACCTTCTGAGATATCCTGGAATATTAGCTATTGTGTTATTGTGTACCTGCAGCATCCCCTCTTCTCCTTCTTGTCGCTCCAATCATTATTCCCGAATTCCAACAACTCTCACTTTAAAGTGTTGCGCCATCCACGTAAACGTTCCGCCAATCAGATGAAATGGCGCATCTAGTTCGGAACATCGATTTCTATAAAGCATCACCCACCTGCCCAACTACGAGCACCACAGCGCGCCTCCTCCAACAATACTACTAATCCCCCTCCCACCCACCATCGACTCTATCCTTCCAAACTCAATCACAATGCGCCCCACAATCTTCTTGTCCGCCGCCCTCCTCATCTCACCCGCCTTGGCAGCTCCCCTCGCAGCTCCCCAAGACGTCCACGGTAAGCCGCATTTCCCCCCTTCAGAGCCAACCCTGAAAAGACGTAGACGTTTCGAATCGATGACTAACCTCATCTAGGGGTCAGCGCCAACATGAATTCAGCGCAGGCTCAGCCCGCGCCTGCTAGTGCAGCAGCCCCCTGCACCAATTCGCGTCGGAGCTGGGTACCGTTCTGGCGCCGACAGACCATCACCGGCGCCAACGACTGCAGCTTCATGATTGCCTCGGGTACGACCCGCCACTTTCGGCAATAGGCCGGACTGAGTTCGCGGAGGGATGGCAAGTCTGTTCGAACGTGGACAGTGTGCGAGACATCTGGAGAGCCAGCCGGGAATATTCACTCTGCGTGTTTCCGTTGCTGCGCCATAATTTTTTAGCAACGATTCCATGCAGTGGAGGAAGCGTTCGGAGCGGAGGGTTTTCATTGATATTCGACGAACCCAAGACTACGAGAAGCGAGGTTCTGGGATATTGACAGTTCGGGCCAGCTTATTCGGGTACAACCAAGGTTCTTAGGTCGATAGATCCAGCCAACCCCTAGCAATTCGTCCATACATATAAGCGCAGCTGTACCCTTTAATTCTGAATCGTGCCGCTCAAATCAGTTTTCCGTTAGTGCTCGGAGAGCTTTTCTAGTAGACCGATGCTCCATCCGCGCATGTTTTCCCGTTCCTGGATTGTACTCATACCTCTCCATTATAAAAATGTTGTTCCGCTGCTTAACATAACGTCAGTCAAACGAATACCCTGATTTCTCCCACCAAGACCAACCATCGCCACCACCAACTCTACCATCGCCACCACCAACTCTACCATCCCAACTCTCACCATGCATCCTCTCCACCCTCCTCCTCCTAGTCACATCCTCAGTCTTAGCAGCTCCAGTCCCGGTCCTCGATAACAGTATACCTCCTGCTCCGCCCCTACCACCCCCCCGCCAACCCTCACCTCCCAAACCCCTCCCCAGAAATAGCATTGAAAAGCCCCCCCCCTCTCATTCAAACCACGCACCAACTCCACATCCCCCCTCCACGACGGCAGTGACGCCGCAAACGGTGAAACCCCCGGCCCTGGGCACGAACCAGGACAGGCCGGCACTAAATGATGTTTGAAGCCGTCGCAGCCACCCCCCCCCCCCCCCCCCCCCCTTCACGGTAGCCAATGACTTTTGACAGTCTTAGGTTAGCGCATGGGGGTTTCCACACGGTGTGTGTATATATGTAATAGGTAAGCCTACACAACTCACACCGCAACCACACACACCACACCACACACACACCACAGAAACGATCAAATCCGTGAACCCGGGGCACCGAGACAAAAAAAAAAAAAAAGGCGGGCAAGCGTGCGGTGGTGGCCCAACCCGCGCGGAGGAGCCCCCCAACGCACCGCGCCCGGTTCAATAAATAAATGCCTAGGGTGGGGAAAATGGCAGCTCGTAAAGTAAAGCAGACGGGTAATTTATTAATTGCTCCTTGGATTGCCATTGGTGACGGGACCGCGGGGTGGCTAAATTTGGGGTGAGGGGTGGGGGGGGGGGGGGGTTTTGGAGAGGAGTGATGGTGGGTAGGTAGGAGGATAGGCTGGGAGGAGGGAGCGAGGGAGAGGGGGGGGGGTTGATGTGTCCTTGTTGGGTTCCTTCTTCTTCTTCTTCTTCTTCTTCTTCTTCTTCTTTTTCTTCTTGCTCGGTGTCGAGAGCTGTGATGACAGGGAGGGAGGGAGGGAGGGTTTCGTGCATTTCGCCGCTACCCCGTAAAGACGAGCTTCTACAATGCATGATGTTCCTGAAAAAATGGGGCGCATAGAAAATATATGAAGATTGGATGGAAGAAGAAGTTGCTCGAATGTGCCCTGGTGTGCGTGTCCGCAACTTACTGATGGTCAAAACTCATCGAGCATAGTCTTTATGAGGTTTTGAGTGTACGGCAGGTAGTTGCTCATTATAAATGTGTCCCAGAGATGAATGTTTCCGAGGGCACTCTCCGCTGCGAGGTTATAGGCCGGTATCCTACTACCAGCTCTGGAGCTGATATGCAGCCACCGACATGTTCGGCCCCCTCGACTACTTGAAAATTCGCCCTTTTCGTAACGAAAAACTTGAGCGTCAGCAACATGAATCAATGCAAATGAGTCATCGACTCGCATTATTTTATCATGACCTGCAGAATCCCTCACCGATAGTTGGGTTGGTATTTTGAAACTTGAAAACCCCCTGATACCGGGCGCTTTCAATCTGGATACCCCTTCCAGCAACGCCGTCATCATCTGTTGTCTTGGTTATCTTTCGCGGTCGACGCCACGTTCATATGATTGCCCTGGTAGCCTAAACCTTTCCAAATCGCACGCATTTTGCTTTCCACGTTGTCTGCAACCTCCCTGAGCTCTACCAACAAGTCGTATATCTCGTCTTCATAATCTCCATCGCCTTTCCTCTCGAGGTTACATATGAAAGCTGTGACAATGCCGACTTCGACGTCAAATTTTTGGATGTCGGTTTCGGGATTTTTCTGGAGTTGATTAGTGCGCCCTAGCTTCGGGCTTCGGGCTTTATGGGGTTGGACCATGGCATGGGAGTTCGTTTGAGAGTAGTAACGAAGTACTTACGAGTGTGAAAATGGTTTTCTGGAGGCTGGAGATCAGAGTTGGTGCGCGTTCCACAGTGAGTCCTGGGTGTGGGGATGGATCATCACTCTGTTCGCGTTCCTGGGCGGGGTCCGGGTTTGAGGACATTGTAGGCGAGCAATTAGGATAGGCGGAGGGTTCGTTTTTTTTTGATGAGAGAAAATTTGGACTTGTGGTATTTATGCACAAGGGGGGACAAGGAAGTCCATGAGATCTGAGCTACGGAATGAACGTGCGCTGGCTGAGATCTGTATTTGGTGACAGCTGTTGGTTGCAGTTGCCAGATCCTCGAGAACCTCAAGTCTGCGAGGACAAGATCCAATATTCATCTAGAGGGGTTTTCATGGAATGTCAACAGCATCAGCGTGCTAGCGACCGCATAACGAAAGATACAATGTAGAAGGGTTTCTTATATCATCATTTGGGTTGCGCAAAGAGCTTACTCTATCCTTCTCATCACAGATGCTCTGAACATTCTTGCACTAGAAATAGAACTACGTCATCGTAACCTTGCGGTTCGTTAATCCAATGTCCCCCATCCTGATATTCTTTCCACTGAACCTTCATCCCCAATACCTTAAGCAGCGCAAGACTGCCGGTTCAGTTCGATATCCACCACCTAATCATCTACGGCATGGCAAAGCAACACCGGTGTGCTAATAACCGACTGTGCCGACATATCAGGCTTTGGACCTTCAAGTCCGAGGGTTGTCCTGTAGAACCTGCCCAGTTCCTCCTCGCGCAATACCAAGTTCTCTGATCCCTTATTGCCGATCTCTTCCATCTGCGCCCTGAAAGGCATCCACCCGCTGACTCCGATGAAACCGCCCAGCTTGACCTGCCCAACGAGCATGGCAAGCAAACCCGTCGCGCAACCTTGACTGATACCCAAGATATACAAGCGGCTTCCGTCTCCATCGAGAAGCTCAATCTCATCGCGGACTAATTTCAGCAGGAAGCCTATAGAGTCCGTTAAGCCTTCCACTTGCAACTCCTCTCTCGCGCTCGGGTCAGTGAGCGAGTAGATGGATATGCAGATGGAGTAGACATGCGGAGACTGACTTTATGGTAGTCGGTAGAGAAATGACTGATTTGTTTTAGTGCTGTCAAAACTTGGCCCTCAAGCCATCCCGGCCACCTTGCATTCCTAGCCGCCTGACTGATTTTTGTCTATAGAACGTGGTCCCACATGCTTCATGAATGTTTCAACAAATGGTACCAATAAGTGGAAATGTGCTGATGATGTGTGTTGATGTTGATGCTGATGCGTGTGATCGCAGATGGTTGGACAACAAACAAACAAGGCCAGGATTCACTAAGCTTTTTAGTTGCGATGAGTATGTTTACCCTGCTCCGCGAGTAATTGTCTGCGCTCGATATCGGTTCGCGGAAGGGCGCCTTGCCCTTCGGCCGACGAATAGTGCAGGAGTAGTCGTCTGAGACCTTTGTTCAACAGCCAGCTCTTTGATTGCGAAAGTTTCCACCAAATTCTTGGCGGCCAAGTAGGGCATAACCACTGTAAAACATGACACCCGGCCTGATTGATCGAGTCTTTGGCGAGATAGGTAGGAGAGTTGATGAGGCGAGACAGCTGATACAGCATCAAAGAGTGGATAATAGAAGCACGACGTGGAACTGTCAATCATGGGAAGGCGCTGTCTGCGTTCCAAAGGGCTGGGTTGACGAATCTGTCGCGCGAGAGGAGCTGGGAAGGCTTCAGCGAAAACGACAGCATTGGTAGTGGTGGCACGCTGGTGTCCGGAGCTCTGAGTTGGCTGTCCCAATTTCCGTTCTAGGGCTGAGTTCCCTTACAGATTGCACTAACATAGGGAGAGGCTGTAAACTATGAGGATATGGGTATTGAAGTCGAATAAAAGATGTTGAATCCGGAAACCTGGGCTATCCAGCGAAGAGAGTGTCACAGTCAGGACCACAAAAAAGATCAAAGGTATACTTTGGGGGGAAATACAAATAAAAAACAATGTTTCGTTACGCCACGCGACTGCCAATCTCAATATGTGGGCTTTCTGAGGCCGGACGCCACGAATGCTGTGCCAATGTCACCGGTCTACGTACGAGAGTCAGGAAGCCATCTCAAAGAAGTCCAAGTTTCCCATTATCGATCATACTATTCCACGGAGCTCTCCCTCAACCTGCTGAAGAGACGGCCAGATTGTAGGGCCGAGAGCCCTGATAGTCCTCACGGTGCAGTCACTACCACGTCGCTCGAGGTCTCCCACATCGATCAGCCGCTCTCGGACAGGGTAGATCTGTCCGTACAGACGACCGATATCCTCCCCGCTGACCCCGGCCACCCATGAGATCTCCATGAGACTTCTCGGTCGACGGATCATGTACGCCGCCGTGTAAATGCAAACGGCGGCGATGCGTCGCCGCGAGTGGCCCTGGCCGTCCCTCGAGCCCGCCAAGAGACCCGCCATCGATTCCGCCAACCCCGTGACGGCGGCGGCGCGTTGCGTGAAATCGAGCTCGGAACAAAATGCCCGCGCAAGGGCGGCCGCGTCTGGGTTCCTTTGGTTTCCGTCGAGGCCCTCCCCCGGTCTGCCGTAGCTCGTGAGCGTGTAAGACACGTCTCGGGGGCCTTCGACGGTGGACCGTGTCGTCCGTGGACCCGGCGCCAGTCTTTCCTCGCTGATGTTTTCATGCTCGAGATACGGGCGGGGTTGCGCGGCGAAGAACGTTGCACGGCATTTGGGGCAACTGTTGTTGGTTCCCAGCCAATTCGCGATACACGATGAGCCTACATGGTGGTTACAGGGCAGGCGGATTTCGTACTCGGTGATCCCGGTCGATATGTTTAGCGTGTTGTAATCTTCCAGACAGATCATACACCGCTCACCCGGGCTGGAGTTTACGCGGTTCTCAGGTCTGCTAAGTAGCCGGGTGAGAAAATCTTGAGACATGTTGAGGATAGAGGACTCGTGTGTGTCTTGGGGATGGTTGAAGGTATGGAAGGGCGTTTCGAAAGGCTTGATGGTGATGTTGCCGGGTTGGAATGAGGATCAAAGGGAGTCACAATATTAGCAGGTTTCAGTGAGTGGAATATAAGTAATTCTGACGCAAACTGTTAAGAGCCGAACAAATGTGTTATCGATCGCAGTGTGTCTCCCTATTTGCCCTTTTATTTGGAAGGCGTTAGGCAAGGAAGGACACAATGAGGCTCTTCTCCTTAGAAATGTCGCCCCCCCCTCCCCCCCCCCAACGAAAAGCCTTGACTGTTCCCCTTTGAATAATCTTAGGTTCCACCTATACTTCTCGACCTCCACGTCGATGGCAGACAGAGCCTCACGAGTCGTACCCCACATGAAGGGGACCTCCATAGCAACGCGACCACTAGTATGATTTCCGTCTCCATTGCACTGTTTGACGAAGCTTATGTCGTCATTGGGTTGGAAAGCATATTCCTACTCATGGGTTTTCAATATCCTGGAGACCTTTTTTTTTTCAACTAGACAGACTACCCAGCGTTTCCACCTTTCTCATGCGACCCGTCGCCCAAAAAAAGACCGTCCTTCCCTGTTTCATGATCCCCACACCGCCCGAAGGCAGCGACACTGCCGGTTCTCGTCCCACAGTTCCATGCACCTCCAGCACAAACCCGCCCCGCAACGGCAATCCACCCTGTCGCAGCCACTGGTCTTCTCCACCAGGTTCCGGCACCTCGGACACTTCCTGATGTCCTTGTTGAAACCCCAGGTCTGGAACTCCGCCGTTCCGATCCGCTGGTACATGGCGCAGGTCATGCCGCTGTGGGAAGGGGCCCGGCAGGTCGTGCAGACGGGCGTGGAACATTCAAAGCAGGTGACGACGGAGCCGTCGGTGGAAGTGCGGTAGGTTTGCCGGCAGTGCGAAGTCGGACATTCCTGGAGTGTTTCGATCGTCTTCAGGTAGATGGCGAAGGACTTGTCGAGGAGTTGCTCGAAAAGTTCGGATGGCAAAACGAGGTTGAGTTCAGGGAGCAGGAAGGTTCGTGCACACTCTCCTGAATTGCCCAGACACCGAATCGGGATTTCGTCCTTGCCGACGGAGTGACATTGACTGCTGAAACAAGAGCGGCAGTACAAGTGGCCACAAGCGGTAAGGTAGGGGTCTTCGGCCTCAGTTAGACAAATCGCACACTCGGAAACTGTAGGGTCCTTCTTGATCCTGAACCTTGTATGGCGGTCCTGCAGGAGTTGTTTTCTGATAGCCGTCATATCTGGCGCATTGACCGACGCCTCGTAACTGATCTCAACAGCGACCTTTTTGATGGCGATCTTGGTTTGCCGAACACATTTCGAATATCCATCGAACTTGCTCTTGATGCGTGCGGCGAAATTCGGATCCTTGACCTGGACGTGTGCGACGTCGGGACATGCATCTGGGCCAGTGATGACATGTATCCGCGACAAGCCTACAGGCTCTCGAAAAAGTTCAAAAATACATGTGGCAAAATTCCCGGCGGTGCGTTGTGGCATACCGCATGAGATTTGGATCGCGCTGTAATCCGAGGGATGCTGGATGCTCAAGACGTTTGCTCCAGGGCCGAAGTTGACGAGTGCTCCTTTGAGGATGCGTGTCTCTACCTGTCCTGCTAGTATATCAGAAGTCATTGTTGGTCTTGTCGCCATGATGCTGTTCAACAATAAGGACTGGAAGTTTTGTGGAAATGACAAACGAGGCAAGGACTGAGGTCGATATCCAATAGAGAATCGGGTCGTTGGATATGGGACTGACCGTGGTTTCGATGTATTGCAGTGACATGTGATGTCAAGTGACACGCATAACCAAACCTCGTGAACAAAGACGTACCTATATCTATATTGAAAAAGTGTTATGTATGAACTCACACGCAAGCGTACGGAGTGACAGCTGAGCTGCTAGGAATGCAAGTGCCTGTGATTCCCGCTCGTGAGTGAAGGTGGCCACACATAGCGTCATCTCCGGGCAATCGTTGCCATTTTCGAAAACAAGCAATGTGTCACTCACTTCGGCAGTACGAGCCATAACACTTCTTCGCCACTTGTGAAGTCCATCCCACACACACTTTCCAATTGTTGCGGTCCGTGTTACGAACGATCACTCTGAAAGTGGTTGCAACTGAAAAAAAAAAAAAAAAAAAAAAAAAAATTCTGCTTCCCAGTTCTCAAATCGCTCCTGCCTCTGTCTATACCATGATGGAGCAAGACAGTGTTGAAGAGGGCAGAGGGTTTTTGGTTAAGATCGGTAAATTACCTATGCCGTAGTGCTTCAAGTGGGAAGCGCGGTAAGACTCCAGGAAGAAATCATCATCTTGTCCCGGCGGCACTATCTTTCTTGTTTCTATGAAACGAGACTGCGGCTTGTTAAACAGTTGCTGCACAACCTGTACTCTCGAAATTTCATTGTCCCACATGCCGTCCTCTTGGATCTCAACGCCAAACCGAAAGGTCTCGGTGCTCCTGATTCACCCCTAGTTGTAGCATACCTTTGTGGATCGCCCTAAAACATGAACAAACCAAAAATCACACCCGATGCAGCCTGGATCATTGAGGGGACCATGCCAGAGTACATTGATTGTCATATACACACATCGCTCATCGCTCATTCCTCACATAAAAGACCCATGCACCTCCTGCATATGCCCATAGCATTTCGGCCCGTCGTCAAATGTCTCCAGACAAACCCAACATATATGCGTCTGGCAATTCCTGCATTCCCTGCACGAATTCGGAGTTAGCATTCCCTCAATTGGGATAGTTTTGGAGTCAGAAGACATGTCTCAGGAGGCGGAAAGGATCTCCGTCTCCGGCCTCCGAAACTTGGTGAATAAGGGGGATATTTGTTCGGAAAGGATAACTCACATGTGATTACACCCAAAAGATTTCTCAATCGGCACTTTACACACGGGACAGTCCTTGACATCGTTCTCCTGCTTCCATTTCCGAAACTCCTCGTCACCCTCCGTCCGGACGCGCTGGTACACTTCGCACGTCATACCGTCATGGCAGGTGATTTGGCAGGTAGTGCAGATGGGAGTCAGGCAGGCGGGACAGGTGAAGATGACGCCGTCGGGGGAGACGCGGTAGATTTGTTGGCAGTCTGGCGTAGGGCAGTACTGAAAGGATTTCGGGTTCGTGCGGACGTGCGTGGTGAATGAGTCCTCCAAAAGTTGTTCGAAGGCTTCAGATGATAGCGCCGTCTTGATCGCTTGGACTTCAAGCACCTGTAAGCAGTTTCCCGAATCGCCGAAACAGCGCACTGGTAGATCTCCTTCGCCAGCTGAGGAGCATTGACTAGCGAAGCAGCTTCCACAGTAGAAGTGACCACAGGGCGTACGAAAGGCATCTTCTGCTTCCGTCCAACATACTGCACAGTCGGGTTGATTGATACTACCGTCAAGGGCCAGATTCTCGAGATCGCTTGCGGCGTCTTGGTCTAGAAGCTTCCGTGCTGTCTCCAAGTCACGAGCCGAGCCAATGATAGTAATGATCTGCGGTCGTCGCCGGATATCGAGGCTGGCCTTTTGCTTTCCCAGTGTCGTTACAATGCGGCGGAATCCCCCTCGTAGCGCTTTCTTGAGGTCTTCAGCGCTTAATGAGATGTAGCGGGTCATCTCCGTAAGGCTATCCAGCTTTTCGACCAGTGCGCTTCGAATGTGTTTTTTGCTATCAGCGGACCCGTAAAGAGAAAGACGATGTTTCCTCATGTCCCTGTAGATATACCCTTGCTGTCTGTGACTCAATTCGTTGAGGTACGCCAGGCCCCCAGGGGTGGCAAAGAAATCATCCCATATCCCGAGGTCTCCGTTCATGGCCACATCTCCAGCCAGGATTCTCTCAAAAGCACTCTTTGCTTTTGCAACGGCCTTGGCATCTTCTCCATACAATCGAAGCGCAATGAACTTCTGCGTGGAGTCTACGGGCGGATATGCCTTGATATGCACATGTCCAGCGTCCCATATTTGAAATCTGAGGTATTCAATGTCTCCTCGAATCGCACTGTACACAGCTTTCGGGACGTTGAACTTGACAGATATTAGGGGACTAACGAAGAGTTTCGAGTTTCCTAACTGGGGCATTTTCCGCCCGCTCAGTTGATTGATAGCTTTGCGCGCGTGTTCTCCCGTCTGGAAACGTGCAATCGCTTTTATCTGAGTAGCGCTCATGGTGGAATTAGGCTCCCAAGCCTCCAGGGGGCCGACGCCATTGAGCAGGGCTTTCACGTATCCTTCAACTTTGTGTAATGACGCTGAATATGAAACCTTGCCCATTACCACGTTCACTGGTGTGAGATGGCCAGGTATGTGTCGTTCAATCATGGGCTGTGTCGTGGAGGCGTCTAAATTTCCAAGCTGCACGGAGGTGATGGTGGGTCTATGGTGTCCAAAGTGATGTTCGGGAATTTGAAGAGTAGCCTGGATCCTGCGTCCTGCAATTCTGAAATCTCTGTTGGTGATGAATTCTCCAGCGGCTCTAGCCTTGCCAATGTTGTTGTAATGCAGCCAAGCAGTTCGTGAAGGCTTGTACCAGGTGCAGCTTACAGTGTTCATCTGCAGCCGATTCGCTGATGACTCGGACTGACTTCCGACCTGCAGTACACTGACTGCGATTTCAGGAACATGAGATCCCTCCAGCCTAAATTCGGCCCTCGATTTCAGTCTCTGTGCAAACGCGGAGTCCTTGATCCTGACCTGAGCAACAGTGGAAGGAGGCTTCATCATAGTCTTGACGCGTATCAATGATAGAGGGACAGTCTCTCCAAGCGTAGCCAGGAATCCTTGAAAAGCTTCCGCATCACAGTGGGGCTGCAGGGAAGTCATCTGAACAGCAGAGTAGTCTGATGGAAATTCTGTGTCGTGAACCTGGGCTCCAGGGCCGAACGTGACAGATGCACCTCGCAGATTGCGTACTTCTAATTCCCGCGGAGACTGTTCAGATGCGGCGGTGGGGCAAGTCTCAACTTTCATGTTTTGAACATTGATTGGATCGGGTGGCGCATTGACGCCTTCCGGTTGTGTCTTTTGTTGATCATCATAGGTTGATATCTTCTCGTTCAAGTGTTCGTAAGGGCAGTCTATGCCCTTGTTGCAATGCCCAAGCAAATGGAAGCGGCACGGAGTCCCATGCGTCCTACCAAGGTGTCGAAGACCGCCAGTAGAAGCGACTTCATGGCTGAAGGTACAGGCCTGTCCACGGGCACAAGTACCCAGAGCGAAGAATTTGCATACCTTTTTCACCATGGTAGAACTCAGTCACAGCCAAGACCCAAATAGATAGACAACTGACAGCGCAAGTATGAGCAAGTGATGAAGCAAGTAGGTTGATGTTGACTTATATAAGGGAGAGAACAAAATGGTCAAGGTTTTGAGTGCTGAATGAATGAATGTAAGGTACGCATGCGGGGTCTTGACCCCGTGACAGCCTCAACCAATCGCATCCAGGAAGATAGCTGGGCACTGCAACACTTCCTACATGAGTGAAGTCTGGGGCCGTGAATGGAAGTGTTCCGCTCCACACCCTCGGCTTGATGCTACTCCAGTTTTAACCTGTAAAGAAGATACCAGTGTTTAAGCTTGAAGATCTTGCTCTTTAGCAGATACTCGTTAGACAGTGTTCACACATAAGAGTAGGTATCAATCTTTGGCGATATACCACAAATGGTATCGAGAACCACTTCACATGCGCTACACCAACAACTTTGAGCCTGCTCAACACACGAGTAAAATGTGACACATCAACAGGAATCACTGCCTCACGATTTCACTGGAGTGGGCCACAGAGAATGGAGGTATATATATCACCTCAAAGAGGCGGCCCAGGGGCTGAAGGTAAACACATTGAATTGCTCGATATGAACTGTACTTGCCCTTAGGCATGTCGTGCTTGTATCAAAACGCCGCAATCAAATATCCCTATCGCTTTAGTTCGAATCTCAAGATTTCAGGATCCCATATACTAGAGACCTGCAAAATGCGGTCGTAACCGTGAACCTCCCAGCGTCATGATCAACCCTCAGATGTCCTGCAGGCCGACATGGCATATGGACGACATAAAGCAGCTCAACAACTTATCCATACGTCTTAGGATAAGAATAACTCTGCTATCTATTTGCGGAAAAAGAGTCATAGAGGCCGTAGTACAAATCACTGGGTATAATGCATCACAACAAGATCAGGTAGTTGGAGGGCGCGATACCTGTTGCATCGTCAGTAATAGTTCATGGGTTCATGCGAAACACTCACCTGTCTCGCCGGTCTCCTTCTTCGCTTGCCACCATCTTCCACTTACGTCCGAAACCTCCAGAATCTCGTGCTTCGAGAAGCTAATCTCGTTCGCATCGTCTGGGTTGGCTTCGTACGAGTATATTGCCTTTGCGCGGTATGGGTATTCTGTAGGGGATGTAACGTCGTTTCTTGGGTCATGGTGTTCGGCGGCCATTCCGCCCATAGGTGCTGCTGTGCTTGGTGTCTGGTTTGGTGGTGATATGGATCGGGCGCCTTGTCCAAAGCGTTGCTGTGAGCTTTGTTGGCCTGCCAGACCACCTGGGTAGCCTGATACGGGTGACGAGGTCTCGAAGCCGTTCAGTTGTGCTGAAGTGTACATTTGAGGTGCGTGATTTCCCGTGTGGGTTGTTTCTTGTGGGCCGGGGGCGTAGTGTGAGCTTATGGGTCTGCTGTTGCGCGTTGAGCCGCGTTGCTGTTCCTTGTGTAAGGCAAAGGAGTCGATGTAGCCTCGGTGAGTAGCTTGAGGCGTTGAGCCGAAGTAGAATATCCATACAATCTGGGGGATGTTAGTCGCCGCCATAACACAGCAAATGAGGTGACTGACCATGACCATGGAGAGCAAGATAAACCCAGCTGCTGCAGCTTCCTTGTCGCCCTCTGGAGAGTACACCAAATCATTAATGATGGACGTAGAGTAGGTAAGACCGGCGGCTAAGAATCCAACAATCTGTCCAGAGTCAGCTGTCTGCGCGCATCGGATGGAACGGATTACGTACAGCAACATGGTATGTTTGTGTCGCATCCGACCCGACTACCACGAAAACGCCCACAATGACGCAGAACAGATATGCTATTGTCCACCATGCGAAGTTTGGGAAGCTGCTGCCTTTGACAGCGGAGATGATGGAGGCGATGAAGGTGATGAGCCAAGCAAGCTGTCGGAGGTATCTGTCAGCCTGATTCTCGTCCCATGGGGCGTGAAAGGAAACGTACGTATGCTATTGATATGGTCGCAAGCGCAAATGGGTCTCCAACAATATGCCCTGGAAACGTTCAGTGGGTGCTTTGTTTTGCATTCGACACAGCGTATTACCAAAGCTAAATCTCCGTAAGCCTCCTCTGCCGGCGTTGGCTTCCAAGTTGCCATTCATTTTGTGAAGTGATGGCGAGTGATAGCTGTCGTAGGACGATGGCATAGAGAACCCCGATCAAATGTCAAGTGTCCTCCTCGCATGCAATGAGTTTCCTTCAGCACAGTTTGTCTAGATCGCGCAATGTCTCAAGCTTGTCACTAGATGAATCGATCACGTCGTGTTGTTGAGATTTTGGGGAAGGAGTGTGGTTGTTGGAAAGGGTTTTTTGAGGGTCTGCGGCGTGTTTGAGGGGTTTGATTAAGTTGATTCTCGCACTGGCCAAGGAAGTGCGAATTGAGGTATTGGCCGACTGAGTAATGCAAGAAGCAGTATTAGTAGTGCGAGGTAGGGTGAAGGAGCGTAATGGGCGGAGAGCAGTGGTTGGCTGGTGGTTTGTTGAAAAGTTGTCGAAGTTGCGACAAGAGGAGTGGTCGGCTGCCGTTTCAGGTTGGGTTGGTTTTTGGCAGCCAACTTCCAAGCGCCTTCCTAAATTTAAGTCCCAGGCCAGGACTTAGGACTGACTCACTGAGACCTCCAAGACCACTGGAACCGCTGTCCAATGAGTCGACTCGTATTGTATTATGGTCTGTCCTCAGACTCCTCACTCAATACCACTAACTCCCCGCGAAAAGCGAAAATGCGGCCTCGTGAATGAGTGAGGCTGTGGAGATTACAGGGCTGAGCTGTACTCGTAAAGTATCTATCTAATCTTTAGACCCGCGACAACGCTAATTTCAGGAACGAGTGGAGCACTCAGCACTGAGAGGAGAGTGGAGAGTGTTCCAGACAGGCACAAACGGTCCTCTTATTATTACATGTCCTTTGAGCCACAATAATGCGCACACAAACCACCATATTTCGCAGGCATTGTCTTTAAAAAGCCATAATAATCTAAAAGTGACAATCATATCTTTTCTTTCTTCCAAATCTATCTCAACAGCACAGCCGGACTGGGCACCTTCGAATCTCCCATCCGATTGCCTTCTATTCTTCCGGGCGGAACCGTGCTCATGCATGCGCTGCGGTGCTGTCGAGCGGAGAATAACAGCACGAATCGTTGTATGCCCCTTTGGAGCCCTCGTAGGAACAAGGCGTCTGTCTCGGAAATTGCCCGAGTTTCTCTTTGCGCGTAGTAGACTGTCAATGCCTGATCTGCTCTGTCCCTTTCGCCACTGTGCAGGTCGAAAAAGATATTCTGGTAAAGCCGTGCGAGTCGAGCATAGCTGGCCTGATGCAAAACTCAACACAGCCCTGATATCCCCCCCCCCCACCCCGAGCTTCAGCCTTCTCCGTCGTCGAGGACACCTATCAATCTCCGTAAGCCTTATCCTCTTCCACCTCTTTCGCCATCCGGCCTTCCTCCCTCCTGACCCTCTTCTCCACTTCCACAACTCTCCTCTCCCACTCAGTCCAGCACTCGCTTTCTCCCAGTACACCCAGCTCATACCACCTCTGGATTGCCCTCGCACTCCGTCTTCTCAAGTCTGCCATATCCCTTGCCTGTTCATCTTGTAAAAGCTCCAGCTCTGACAGGCGTGGATGTAAGGAGACCAACGAAGCAGAAGCTTCGGCTGGAGGGATCGGTAGGTCTTTGATGGCGCTGAGACCCGAGGCGGTGGCCTGATAGGATGGAGCGCAGGAGTTGACGATTGCTAGTATTTCCGGTGTAGATAGGGTAGTGGGCACGTCGGTGGTTGTAGGATGGAAGAGATCAGAATACGAAGCCCCTGTTGTTTCGTATTAGCTAGGACGCCTGATTGAGGAGGAATACGAACTGAGCCTGAGTAAATCTCGTACAACTGGCCATCTCGAAGAAAGCTTGCCCAGGTTGTTTTCCAGTCGGGCCAATCGGGCCTGAATGGTGTAATCCTGCCCTTGCGCTGTTACTCCCTGGAGAGTCTCGAGAATGTCCTCCACTTCATCATTGCCGCCGAGGTACCACTGGACCTTCTGTAGGCGGGCTTCGAGAGAGTCGAGGGTAGCAAGTGCAGTCTTAGTAGCGGTCTCGCTCATTGTAACCCCGAGGCTTGAGCCTCAATGATATTCACACGCTTATTAACATAATGTATTTAGGTGAATGCAAACAAAGGGCGAATTTAAATATCGGAAATAACAATTAGCGTTCCCGTGGTGCTACTCTATTGCTTGGCAGTTGGCACTTGCCAGCGTGCGAAGGCTTGTGGCCAACTATAACACACGGATACTTGTACTGACTAGAATTATGATTCAACTTCAGCAAGGGGGCTGGCTACATGTTTCTGTTGAGGATGTTAAGAAGTTGGGGAAACGACTGAAGCTTCATGTTCCTATTGGAAATAGCTTGATATCTCTTAAGTATTGGACCGTCAAAAGATCGGTAATATCTGGCTCACCAAGTGTCGTCCTTCTCCCTAAAGTTCCCGTCTCTTTCTCCTGCGGAAGTCCCTTTATTACAAGACTACTACCTCAATATTGAATCTCAAACTTCGGCTCCACTGGTAGCAGCCCTATTCTTGCCCTCGAAATTGTGGTCCAGAGCTTCTGTAACGTCAATCTCGGCGACACCAACGGCCCTTTCACCCTTGTTCCCAAGTGTGTTCATCGATTCCTCGGAGGCATTCAGATGTTTGAAACAAATCCAGAAGAGCCCAGCAGCTATGATAGTAGCGATGCAAAGGGCAGTATACATCCACACCAATCGCGGATCCTTAGCAATTGGTGCAAGTGCAATCCCAAGTGCAGATCCGAATGCAGACTGTAGGAGGAAGATGGACATGACAAACGATTTCATGGATGGTGGCGCTTTGGTGTAAGCGTATTCTAGTCCGGTGATGCTAGCGAAAATTTCTGATATAGCAATGAAAAAGTACGCTGGCGTTTGCACCGCTACATGAATCTCATTGGGCAAGTGGGAAGCGTCGCAAGCAAGCGGAGCATTGTAGCATGGTGGAGAAGAGTAGATCAAATGCTGCACAATGGCTGCGTATGCCATGGCGAGTGCACCGAAAACAAAGCCCCATGTAATGCGAGTAATCGGTCGGAACGGTATACCAACCTTGCGGAGGCCGGGATAGAGAAAGTGATCGAAGATAGGAATGAGAAAGATGAGAGAAAGAGGGTCAATATTCTGCATGATGTCGTTGGGGATGCCATGGAGTTGCATAGTACCAGCTGGTATCAATTTTAACAAGGTCCTTTGCTTTGTCAATGGATTCTTGAGGGCAAGACTCACCTTGTGAGATAAAGTTATTCAACATTTGCGAGTAGGCGACCCAGTAAATTGGGTAAAAAAGAAAGACGCGACATGCCGCGAGCCCACGCTTGAGCTCATCTATGTAGATATCGTCCCATGGCGTTTTGTACTTGCCTCCGCGCTCATCTTGGTATAATGGCTTCGCCGCCTCTACAACTTTATCAGCAACGAGCAAGAAAGAGATGCTGACGCGGCAGCAGCGGTCGACTTGCCCATGTTGCCCCCGTTTCTCAAGCCAATCCACATCGCTCTGAACGCGTTGATTATTATCGAACCCTTTGGAGGATGGACTACGTAATATCTCTCCCCTGCAATTAAAATGGCAACCCCAAGAGCAAAAAAGCATAGACAGAGAAGATACGCCGTCCAGAATCCTGTCGATTGTTCCATCTCCGTGGTGGCAATAGGAGATAGACAGCCCAGATTGATGCACAGATAGAAGATCTTGACTTCGACTTTAGCATGTGACAAGATTGAAAATTGCGTAGGGGACCCACCATATAAATACGCTGAATGGTAACTGCAGGATCGACGATTACCCTCTCACCACTCTTCAAGACCCGGATAGTCATCTTGGTTTGGCGATACTGTTCCGCAACTAGAGGACTTACGTTCGCCTTAATGCCCCCGGTACCTAATCCGATGATTGCCTACCAATGACATCTAACATCAGCCTTTATTATAAGAGCCTCGTGCGATGTTCTTACCATTGCTGCAATCAAGCCACCCAAGGCTGCGCCATGCTCAATTGCCCAGGGTAGGGACGTGCAGAATAGTATGAACACTCCAACCATGTAGACGAATGCAGAGTACAATATTGTCTTGTATTTGCCGAGATACTGGTCCGAAACAATCGCACCCATGATTGGTGTACCCTGGAAGACGGTCAGTATCCAACGACCTTGAAATCTGAGACAGTTTCAACGAGACCGTACATAGCACCAGAACGTGAAGACTGAGAAACTTCTCCGTTAGTCGCGTTTTCTACACTTTCGGCTAGTAGCATTTACAGTTGGTTAGACCTGTCGCCCCAGTTTGGCCCAAGCCTGTGAATGCTTAGCTCCTGAATATTCTTTTACGGCGAGCGATCAAAGGGCTGTACCAATTCCTCCACGAACGGGGGTATCGTGAGGGCGATACTGAATGTAGTTTTGAAATGGGCCGGAGAGACCGTAGTATGTGAATCGTTCACACAACTCAACCAGCGCCACGATAAAAGCGGACCATGGCAAGTGATCTGCGACTTTTCTCAGGGTTGCTAGCTCTTGTTCAGTAGGTTCGTCGCCCTCGAAAAATACAGTATCTCTCGCAGACGGTTGACGAGGCTCGTCGTCCTCCACGGTAACTGTTGACTTTGCGTTCGTAGTCTCAACCTTAGCGCCTGCAACTTTACTACCACTAGCCGTATTGTGCGTGGACCCTTTTTCGACTTTCAATTTGTTGGACTGAGACCCTGCGGGTCCTAGGCTGCGGTCGTTCATCTCGATGGGCGTATACTCGAAGGATGATGGGAAGAGATTGTCAAGGGTTCTTTCCCTCCAAAAAACGAGTCGTCTCGAGATGGACTGCACCGTCGCATACAACAGAGTTGGTTGCCAAGGCCTGTCATCAAGAATCGCAGGGACTTTGGGGGTTTCTGCATTGTCGGCGTGATTGTCGCAGTCTTAGACTGGATGAGCGCAGGCCGAATATCGATGCAGAGGAGATCATACCTGCATTCAAAAGGCCTTCCATGACTCCTGTAGCTTCCTCTTCCAATAGGCCGCCTTCAACAGATTCTCGGTCGGGATGAGGCATACCCTAAATAAGAATGGGATGCCGGTCAGAATGCATGGCGGGATACACTTTCAAAGATTCTCGTACCCACTCACAGGCAGCGCGCTGCGATCCACAGTCACCCGCCAACAACAACGATGTTTCCAGCCTTTTCTGCGTCATATTCTAGCGGACAGACTTTCAAGGTCGCTGCTCATTAAAGGAACAGGTGCAATTGGCGTTTATTATGGTGTTTACCCATAGTCGCTCGAGGCGCCGCGTTGTCGATTTCAGGGACAAAGATGCAATCTCAGCAACCTATAGCAATGATGATGCCTTTGTATTGGCTGTTGCAGCTCGTTGGCCTTTTCCCCCTCGCTGAGAATGATGATTGAGGACACGTCAAAGGCTCACTGTCCACGATAGAAAGTCCCTTGCCTCAGTTCTCAGCCGCTCCCTTTACCCCAATTAGCTAGCCCCAAATTTAAGCTCGAGACTAACGATTTAGTGCCGTCCCTCACCTTGAGTCTGATGCTGCCTAACATTGAACCTGCGGTTTTGCCTGGCTAATCGGAGTCCCTACTGTCGAGCAGAACAGAGGGTTCAATGCACTGATCCAGGGTAACTAATCAACAAGAGATGTTTGTTTACTCTTTGTAGACTAGTAGCCATGACTCCCCGAGAGCTCCCAGAGGCGGAACATTTCTTAGAGACTGTGAAATAAGTAGTATGAGCACAGCCAATACAAGAACTACGAGCAAGACAGCGGCAACTACAAGTGGTTCTACATTTATTGCGAAAAGGCGGACGAATTCATGGCACAACAGCCACACGCTGTGCTAGTATCCGGGCAACTGTTACTTGGGAAAACCGGAACGACATGCGGGAAAATATGATTCACCCGAGACACAATAAGCCGCGAGGGAGGTACTACTTCATGTGCAAGCAAACAAGAAAGACTTTCGCGGTTGGCAATAAGTAATTTCGGAGGAGTGCATTTCTCATGATACGAGACCCTTTCGCAGCTTATAAGAACCTGCCTTTCAGCACCCTGAAATTTCTCTTAAGTGTCTATACTTTTTGCTAATCTAGTAATGAGATCCTCATAAGCCTTGCCTCGGATCGTAATCTTGACCGGGAATGGCTCGTCTACGGCATCGTGGCGCAATCGGCGACTATCAAGCTCGCCCTTCTAGAAGGAAATTAGCCAAGTCGAACCTGCGATCTGCAAAGAGGTCTTACAGCGGCAAAGTCAAAGCAATAAACAAGTCGTGAGTAAGCAAGGAAAAGTTCTTGCTGAGCAATTTTGTAGCCGACACAAACTCGCCGCCCGCCGCCAAATTGCCAAAGACCTTGAGTGACATTGTCTTCCTTACCATCAAGCCATCTTTCTGGTCTGAATTCGGCTGCGTCGTCACACTCTTGGGACACTGCCAATGAGTTTATCACAAAGTCCGTGCCGGCAGGAAAGCGGTAACCTTCGAACTCAAGGTCCTGCGTTAGATGGTGCTGTGGGATCAAAGGTACGGTCGGACGCCAGCGCAGACCCTCCTTGATCATAGCAGAGAGATAAGGCAAGCTTCCCATATCTTTGAGATCAGGTAGACGCTCGGCAGTGTTGCCACAAATGCTGTCAACTTCCTTCCTTGCCTTCTGCATGGTCTCTGGATAACATACGACTGCCATGACGAAGACGTTGAAAGTCATTCTCACGTTATCGCTACCTGCTGCAACTACCGACGTCGCGAGATACATAGCCTCTTCATCATTTCTGGAAAATTTCGCGCTGGCGTGTAAAAGCACATCCTTGATAAACGAGGGTGGCGCAGTCCCTTCAGCGATACCATGTTTGACGGGCTCCCACCAATCTTTGAAGACGTCGAAATGGTCCTGACCCACCGCTTCCCAGTGTTTTCTCCAAGGTTGAAATTTTTTCGGAAGTTTGGCAAGTACAGGGAAGAAGTCAACGAGGCTGGTATTTATGCTGCGGACAAATTCAACAGTGACGCGTTGGAAATCGTCCAGTTGCTTCTGTGTCTGCCGAGATTGTTCGCCTACCACGATGCGATGGATGACTGAATAAGCGTACCGGTAGTGGTGTAAGTACCAATGATGGGGTCGTTCAATATAATTGACCAGCAATTGGATGCTCTCTAAGTCCTGCACTTTCTCATATTGTTTGAGCGCTGTCCCACTCAGTAAGTGATGCATTACTTGTCTACCCTCGGACCATTCTTTGGTTTGGCGTAACACCGTTCGCTTGTGGCGACTGGCAAGTCCACTGGCAACCGGGAGATAAGGTCGTTCACCAGTTATACTTGCGCGCTTTGCAATGATCTCTTGCACCACTCGATTGCTGTTTAGCATCACCCAGGTTCTATTCCCCATGCGCAGAGTGGCCATCTCGCCATATTGGGACAGAGAAGTCAGCTGTAAGAGGTGATTAGCGTTCACTGATTCCGGAAACACTTTTAGAACCTACATAAGCGGCCATTCCAACCGTATCACGACGGACTCTGCGCATTTGGAGCAAGTTGCCCACAACAATCTGGCCCCGGGGTCCAGCAGGGTAGACCCATCGCTTCCCAAATAAGAATCGAGGATTTGGCCTACGGAAGTACAAGACCAGCACCATACACAGAGAAAAAAGGAAGACGATGAGGCTGGGCTTTGCAGCATCCCAGTAAGGCTGAATCAGGAGGACAGGCATTTTGAGGATTGTCAATAGACAGAATTGCGGGATCTCGACGCCAAGTCTTTCGTGGTGGTAAAGTCCGTCTCAACTTCAGGCAAGATGTTAAGTCACTTGCTAGGGAACAGAGTCTATCCTAATATGAGGCTTTTCTCCAACCATTGAGACATGTCCTGTATTTTTGATACTCAGCTTACGCTTTTGCAATACGGCTAAAATAAACTCCAATTGCTGCGACTTAATTGCACTAACCGAATCCTTTCACTGGACTCCGTACGTGAGTAGACGGGTCCGGTGCTTGGAAACAGCCGCTACGACTTGACCAAAAAAGATCAAAAATCGCACCCACCACACCCAAAAGTCGGAACGTATGTAACGCTATCCACACGGGCTGCTGACGGAATCCGCGCTTTGTAGATCACTAGGAGAAGGAGGCTTAGTGTGAAAGTCATGCGGACACGATCGCTGAAATAGTTTGTGAACAGCGCCGCAGCCTTGTACTACTACAAACTACATGATCCGATCTAGCACTACGATTAACCAGTAGGTGAGAGGATACAAATACGACCCTAGACTAATTAAATCCTCGCTCGTATAGGTACAAAAAGGTGGTCAGTGCGAGGGAACCCGGTAGACTGGATGTTCGTAACCCACTGCCCTCAAATGGAGGTTCAGGAAGCCTTTCTGTTTTCCACCTTCCTACTAGCGCCTCGACGAAGCTGGTGTGTTCCCACAAAATCTGCCACGTAATTTTCATGCGAGGCTGATATGTGTTCGAGGCGTACGGCCCTAGCTAACATATCATAAATTCGTTATCCTTACAAATTGTGATTCCTCGTTCCCGTTACGTCACGATCAGAAGCTCCAAGTCGAAATTGATTTGTGCGACCATCTTTTTGGGACATTTCTGTGAAACAAACTTTATAGTGTCTATAGAGCCTTCGAAAAGCCTTCCTTGCACCTACCTGCGCTTCTCAAATCAGCATGGCTACTGCACTTCCGCAGCCACTGAGTGGCGATGTTGATGATGGCTGGCGACTTGAGGTCGGCAGCACAGTGACCTTCCTTTGCGCCTGCATTATTGTCAGCTTTCGCACTCTTGCGCGAGCCAGATATGCGCGTATGGGCTGGGACGACTTCCTGATGCTCTTCGCTTTAGTAAGTGAACCAATGCACTGCGAACCGCGCATTTTAGCTTTAAGCTGATTTCATTCCAGGCGCAGGCGCTTGTTGCAACAATTTTGGATTTCGTCGCTGTCCATTGGGGACTGGGTAGACACCTATACTATTTGAGTCCAGAGCAAAGAGTTCAGCAGCAATACTACAGTCTTCTAGCACAGGTATTCTGCGTCAATGCCTTGACCTTTGCTAAAATATCAATCTGTCTCTCTTATCTGCGGGTTCTGCGTGGCTCCTACAAAAAACATTTGAGATGGGTATGCTATGCGACAGCCGGTCTGGTCTTTGCCGTCAATAGTGTAGTTATAATCTCGTTCTACGCTCAGTGCGACCCACCGTCAAGATCATGGAATCAAAAGATCCCCGGAACATGCTGGAAGCCTCCGGCCGAGATCAGCTTGGTTTTGCTTCAAGGATGTAGGTGCTTAGTGCTCCAGGCCCTGGAAAAAGCTAAACAGTCCCAGCTTTTTCGGCGCTGACTGATTTTTTCCTCTCGGCTCTACCATTATTCATGTTTAAGGATTTGAAGGTCGGTAAAAAGAGCAAAGCGATCCTGTGCGGTCTCATGGGGCTTGGAGCAATGTAGGTCGACAACATCTCAGCTCGGTGCTCGAATTACTGCTAATCGTGGCTTCAGTACCGGTATCTTTGCTATAGTGCGAACTGTTGAAGCCGGATCAAGCGTACACTCGCCGTCTAGAGACATGTCCTTCTCGAGCATCCTCGGCCTGATGTGGGCCGGAATGGAGCGCAACATCGCCATCATGGTTGCCAGTGTACCACCGATGCGTCCTTTGGCTGAGCCTTTCATCAAACTCACGAGCCGGACGTTTTCCTATGGACGGAAGCCGATCTCTGATCCACAAAGCTACGAGATGGGGGGTTCCAACAGATTCCGAAAAATCATCAATGTCAGCGACCGCCGATTGGCTCCTGGAAACAGCCTGTCCGCGGCTAAGGCAAGTAATGATTCTCAAGGCATGAACATCAGTCAGGAGCGTATCTTGCCTATCCAGACGCATGAACACTTTTGAGCACTCAGTTTGGAGAATCTTATGTGTACGGGTATACTTCGAAGCCTAGAATTTGTCTCGCAACTATGCTAGGAGAAAAATTGATTCTCGAGATTTATGTCATTCCTCTTATCATGACGTAGGGCCGAGAGATAATTGTTGGACTAATGCCAGCTCTCGAAACACAGTGCAGCTTGCTTTGTATACATCACTTCCTGCATACCGCAATCCAAGCCGTCATGGGCACTCCAATCCTATCCCCAGATCTGATACAAAACTCCTCATGCTCATCAAGAACTTGAGTAGTGAAAGCCGGAAGCTTGTATTTTTCCTCGTCAGTCCAATTCTTCGCAACCATAGCCTGACAATTCTCGAGCAAGACGCTCTCCAGATCCTTTCTTCCGCTACCCCACATTCCTTCCGTTACTGAAATCATTTGAATGCTAGTAAAGCCCCCTTCTTGCAACGTGTGTTTCAGTAAGTTTCCGTCACACCACGGTTCCATCAGTGGCAGTTCCGTAATAGGATTTACAGGCTTGATCCTCTTCTGCGCCTCCCATAGTACAGGCTTGAATCCGAACTCCTTCCATAGAGTGAAGACGGCGATTCCTCCCGATTTAAGCGTACGATACACTTCCCTGACACCGAGAGTAGGATTCGGAAAGAAGAAGATACCGAAGTTCGTAATAATCGCGTCGAAGAAATCCTTGTCGTATCGCAGCTCCTGTCCATCCATAATCTCAACGTCAACGACACTCTTCTGCAATTCTGGCTTTTCGGCGACGACGACCTTCATAGCTTGAACCATAGGCGGCACTACATCCGCGGCATAGATACGGGCGGATGGTAGTACTTTGGCTAGTACTTCTGAGACGGCGCCCGTTCCACAGGCGTTGTCCAAGAGAATAGGCTTCGATGGTAGGTCGGTGAGTAGTGCTGGAATATGGCCCGCCACTGCACGGCAGGCATGTCCGACGCGATGTTCATAGCTTGCAATGATGGAGACGAAGCCTGCTAGATTGTTGTCCAAGGTGCCAGATGCTTGGGCCATGATGTGTGTTGGTGTGACAAATGATGCTTTGGCCACTGAAAAGGACTTGGAAATTATGAGAGATGTGTTGACAGGAAAGGGTGAGGACCGTGGATCAAGCGTTTCCAGGTCGGTATATCAGCATCCGTTCGTTATCGCTAAGTATCGGCTGAGATTGCTGCCTTGTTACGGCCGGTGCGAGTGGGGTTTTGATGCAGGTTCGGTTGCCTACTTGTTCCGCATTGCACATACACCCTTGCGCGATAGGGAGGGAAAATTTCCCGGAGCCGGCGTGCATTCCAGAAGTGCCGGGAGAGTTGACCAATCAAACTACTCAGTTCCCCGAGTATAATTAGAGGCCGATTCGAGAGAATGTGCTTCCAGCACACCATTTCAGCCTGCGGCCAGCACATAAATAGAATATATGAATCTGGAGCCTTGCGCATATGCATGTGCACACATGCATACAATAACAAATCCATCCTGTCCTGTCTCACAGAAAAGCCCGCACACCCATAGCAATCCTGGCACATTGTTATTCCCTTCCCATCTCAAAATTGCGTGATATCTTCTCTTGACTGCGAAGTCGTTTGCAAGTTGTGGTACAGTAGATCTGCAGATTTTGAGCATTGCTCCTCCTAGCTCCGGATGACTCGTACTCAATGTCACCTACTCCCTAAACCCACGCTGGCCCCCCGAAGGATTAAACAGACTTCTTTATACCATTATCTGCGTTCATCAATAGAACTTCGATTCAAAAAATTCCTGAATATTCAAAATCTAGATTTTACGTTCTATAATTTCTCTTTTCACTTATTTTTAATTACTGTTGTGAAACGACGAATTATGAAGTTTTCGAATTTGAGGGTGTTGCATTAGTAGGTGTGTTGCATTAGTAGGTGTGTTGCATTAGTAGGTGTGTTGCATTAGTAAGGTAGGTGATAGGTGAGACTGAGTAGTGGCTTGGCGAGCTGGGCACATTTCCAGCGCAAAGATCTCACTGGTGTAGATCATGAATCACGAGTCTGCAAAAGTGCGGAGACTATGCCACATGCGTGCATGTATGTGTAAGATACTACATGCCTGGGGAACTATCCATGGCGCTCAGAGCGATCTACCGTATATTATTAGCCAGTGATTGAGGTTGACTCGTGGACTTGACTGGACCAACATCCACGTTACCGCTCCTGTGCTCCTGTTTTCTCAGCAATCCTTGCTACAACTCTCGATCTTATATGGCTGCAAGGCTACCAAATCAAAGCAGTTCACCGAGTCTGCTCACAATTCAAGATTGAGAACCCGAACTCTAGCCACCACGATGTCTCAAAGTAACGATGCAAGCTTCGTTTCCAGTCTCACTGCAGACTGCAGATGGTCGACTTACTACACGAGAATTGGGCATTCTCGCTCGGCGGAGACGTGCATAGAACCCTTCGTTCACTCTTCATTCTCGTGAGTGACTGAACTTAGAGTATCTCGGGGAGTAGGCGCAGGGCGAGTCAATGATTCGAGAAGCATATTACAGTGGTGTATCTCACCTTTTCAGTCGACAGTCAGTCAGCGCTAATGTCATGCCGTGCCATGCCACGCCATGTCAATATGTTCCTACAGGTTATTCCTTCTCAGAGTGCGAATTGATGTGCTTGACGTGCTCGATCCTTCTAATCAATAATTAACACTAATGTGCATGCAGTCCACGTAAAGACTGCGTTTTTGGACCCTGAAAATACTTTCGCATATCTTTACCCGTCAGCACCGCGTGTTTCGGCGATATTTCTATTTTTTCCGAGTGGAGATCCTCGTAAATGTAAGATTTTACAACATATATGGGTGGCTTCTCTTCAGCTGATCTCCCCGCGAATGGACGTGCATATTCTGCGCGCTGACACAACGGCTGAACAGAATGTGGGTCCTAAGGATCTGCATGAGCCATCTAGCCTTGTGCGCACCCACCATTCCGATCATCGGGACATGTTGACCATGCACGACTAGTGTAACGCTGTAATGTCGTGATGACCGCACGGACGTTAAGATTTGTAACCAAAAATATCAGCATGCTGGCCATCGTTACATCCAGTTCTTTGTATTCTTGTTCATTTGAACCTCTTCTGTAATATTACCACATTAATACCCATCCTGATATGCCAAAGAAACTTGCCGCAGGCAAGCTCCACATTAGCTCCCAATTCCGTTTTGCTTGCGATTCGGAAGAACTCCCTTTCCTAAGACCTGCTTGAAGCTTCATTGAGTATCAACCGTATCCAATGAATATATGGCTACGTATCAACACCCAGCAGTATCGCCAAATTATGGGAAGAGGCTCCTGCCTGCCCTCGTCGATGAGATCGCTGCCACTGATCCCGAACGAACATTCGCGTCAATTCCTAAGAGCTCTGATATTGGAGATGGATTTCTGGACGTAAGCTATTGCAAATTTGCCAGGGCTGTGAATCGCTGTGCCTGGTGGTTGACCAAGGAACTTGGAGAGCATGTGGAACCAAAGATCGTCCTGTACATGGGGCCGTTGGACCTACGATATCTGATTATCATTCTGGCGGCCGCAAAGGCAAGGCATGTTGTAAGTCTTGAACACATGAATTAGGCTCCAATGAGCAATCCTGACTGCTTGCAATTAGGCTTTCTTCAGCTCTCACCGTAACAGTCTTGAGGCGCATCTATCCCTTCTGGAGATATCAGGATGTCGAACTGTTCTACTACCAGCGCGACCACCTGCCATCATCAAGCAGATCTTGGAAGAGAGACCAATGAAGACCATCCAAACGCCAGGGGTAGACTTCTTCATGAACGATTTCGACAATGTAGAATTGTTTCCCTTTCCTTTGTCATGGGAAGAGGCAAAGAACAAACCCTTCTGCGTTCTCCATACCTCAGGCTCAACCGGTATCCCCAAGCCGGTGTTTGTCACCTACGGAACATTTGCATGCAATGACGCTCATCAGCTCATTCCATCACTGGGAGGCAAACCAACGCTCATCAATTTCCTCAAGGGGAAAAGACTTTTCCTCGCATTGCCTTTATTCCATGCCGCCTGCCTCACTTTTAGTCTTGGGTTCAACATCTTCTCAGGAGTTACCTGCGTGCTGCCGCCACCAGAGCCGCTCACAGCAGACTTAGCGAACCAGATCTTCACACACGGCAACCTCGATGGAGCTCTTTTGGCCCCGTCTTTGATAGTCGACTGTTACAATGATGACAGATACTGTGTGAATATGATCCAACGTCTTAAGTTCCTATCTTACGTTGGGGGCACACTGCCAGAAGAAATAGGGAATCCTCTTTCATCCAGGATTAAGCTTATGACATTAATGGGCTCCTGCGAAACCGCGCTTCAGCCGCTCGAGATGAACGATGATCCCGCGGATTGGCAATATCTTACGATAAGCCCTTTTCTCGGGCACGTGTTTCGACCTGAAAGAGATGGACTCTATGATCTTGTTATTGTACGCCAGAAACAATACGAGCCATTCCAAGGTGTATTCTCAACGTTCCCAGACAAGCAAGAGTTTGCAATGGGCGATCTCTTTGAACAACATCCCCAAAAACCAGAGTCGTGGATTTTCAGAGCCAGGGCGGACGATATCATCGCGTTTACTACTGCTGAAAAACTGAACCCGATCACTATGGAAAGTGTGATTACTGCCAATCCCAATGTCAAATCCGCGGTGATCGGTGGTCAGGGGCAATTTCAAGCCTCACTATTGATCGAACCTCGAGTCTATCCAAAGACTTCTGTGGAAGAAGAGCAATTGTTGAAAAAGATTTGGCCGACCATTGCACAAGCAAATCGCGATTGCCCCGCTCATGGTAGAATCATGAAAGGCTTCGTAATGCTAACCAACCCGAATAAGCCCATGCCAAGGGCTGGAAAAGATACTGTCCAACGCCAGGCTGTCCTAAAGCTCTACGCAGAAGAGTTCAAAGCGCTCTACGACAGCATGAGACCTCATATCAGCACCGCAAGCAGAACAATAAATGATATCTCAAAGATGCCGCCTGATATAAGCAAGCCACATCTCGTGGCGAAGGAAATGGTTTTGGAGAATTTAGCAGATCCAGCCGACTCTGTTCCGAACAGCACCACGACGCATGCCCCAGCTGATCTTGATGCACGTATAGAAGAGACCCTTAGCCGCATTCTTCCAGAAGCTCTAAAAAATCTCCTTGAGACAGCTTTGGCTGGAATGCTATCCAACCTCCTTGACAGCAAGCTCTCGCCTCACACGCCCATCCAAGTTCCCGACACGCCGTTAGGCACACCAAATCAGAAGCCTACGACAACCGACTACAGCAACAATGTGGCAAGAGAAAATTCGGATGCCACCCCTTCCTCAAAGGCCTCGCATGTTAACTTCGATTCCTCCTACGACCTACGTAAGCTAATCTACGATACACTCGCTGACAATATGATCATCGAGAATATCAAGGATGACTCGGATTTGTTCCAGTGCGGACTCGACTCGGTGCAATTGCCTAGTTTGTTGGATGCAATCAATGCGTTCTTGGTAAAGTTCAAGCCTGGTGTAGATCTTGTTGATGCCAAGGTTGTATACGATAATCCGACAGTAACGAAGTTGATGACGGTTGTAGAGTGAGCGAAAGTCGAGATGGGGGACTCTATTTCTGCCGGTGACATGTACTAAAGACTGAATTGATCCGAGTTACCTGTCCACTCTAGTGATGAAATCCAGAAACTTGGCCAGCGGTTCCAGGAAATAGCAATAATTTTTGAGAGTTGCATAGAGATATAGCCATGAGCGCGTTGGATTGTGGAAATAGTAGCAAGGTTTCAAATGCAAATTGATAAAACACACACACAATAGAAATGGAAGAGTCAGAAGAAGGAGTGAAAGCCTCTACGGGACTAATTCGCTCAGTCATGAAGAGAACTTTTAGCTGGATTATACCGTCTACTCACCCCTCGAAACATGCCAATGGCTTCACCCACTCTACCCGCTCTCTATTTTAAAGGCGCATGGCATATTCTCCAAGTAGCCCCACGCAAATGGTCACCCCAGTAAACCAAATACACCATTTGAACCACCTCCAACAATCGTCCGGCTCCTCTAACCTTACTGCCCAAATCATCCACTCCAACACGAACGCGGTGCCGCCTACGGCCGCGCCCCAAAACCATCCCCCCAATCCTAGCAGATACCCTGTGCTCGCCAGCAAGGTAATCTCCACCACACTTAGTACGTACAGCACTTCCTTCGTACGCCCCGCACACGCGACCGCCATGCTCATCACTCCCGCTTTCAAGTCGTCGCTCAGATCTTGGTGCGCGTAGACGGTATCGTAGATCATGGCGTTGACCACGTTTGAAAGATACATGCACGCCAACGCCGCCCGGACTTCTGGGCTGGTCCGGGAACGGGAATCGAGAGCACGAGACGCCACGCCCACGCTTTGTCCAAGAGCGAGCGAGAACCCGAGCACCACTTGCGGGAAGTTTGTGACGCGCTTGCAGAAGGGATATATCATCATCATTGACGCAAAGAGGGCTGCGGGCACGTCACACTCCCTCGGCAGCCAGGAGAGAATGAAAACCCAGACTGCCGTTTGGGCGATCGTGAATAAGTGTGCGGTGCGGGTGCTGATGGCTCCGCGGGCTACAGGCCGATGCCGACACCGCGCCACCTGCCGGTCGAAGGGCGCGTCGAGGGTATCGTTCCAAGTGCAGGCTGCGCCGCGGAGGAAAAGATTCCCCACTGCGTGGATGGCGCACACGTAGATGAGTGAAGAGACGGAAGGGATTGGGGAGGAGAGGACATTAGCGATGAAGGTCCCGAATAGGTGTGGGAACAAGAATGCGTAGTAGCCCGCTGGTTTGTGTAGACGCATCAATTCTGCAAAGGGGACGAGGGTCGAAGGTAGATGAGAGACAAAGCTTTTGGTTGGGGGGGTGTATGGGGGAAGGTGCTCAAAAGGATCATTTTGCATGGGTTTGGTGGAGGAGAGGGAGGATAGGGACCGAGTGGTGGCTGCGGTCTTTCGACCTAGACGTTGCCCGTCCCGGGTTGTAGTTGCGGTGGTAATCGCACGTGGGATCATGTTTCTAGCGTCAACACTGTCAAAGAGTTCAAATTGGATGAGATTTGGTAGGGACGAAATTGAGGAATTGAAAAACTTCTTATTCGCATGATAGGACTCCTATCTGACCTCAGCGTTCCATAGCCCTTTTGCGACCTCCCCTAGGATTCCGCTTGTTCCTGCGTACCATCCGTATTGCTGAGCTAAATTGGCAAAGCCTCCGTCAGACACCGGCACTTTCTATCTTACGCTGCCGCACGCATGCATGACATTTGAACTCACACGGACAACAATGACACACAAGGTATGTGCTTAGCACTGCTCCAGCTGCAAAGATAAGGCGAAGCTAGATGCCTTGTGATGCCTTCGGATGCCTTCTCATACCGGCTAAGGGAGTTGCACGGAGCGCAAATCCTTTCAAGCCCAACTCATGGCCGGTGAGACGGATGTGCGTGGGTGCGTGAGTGCGGTAATCTCCATGGGAACAACTTGGCTGCTGTTGAGCCGTAGATTATTAAAGATCACGTCAGCTGTTCTTGAAACGGTGGTGAGCGACAAGACCGGAATCTAGACCCTCCTCAAGGTATTGACGTATGAGAATGATTTTGGCAAATCAACTTGATATGTCCAAAATATATATATGAATGGGTATTTAGATTCGGTAAATGTTCGACCTGCAGCTAGCGGAATTTATGATACTGGTCTTAGCGTGCGATGGAAACATTGGTAATGAAAGCGTGCCTTAGGTATGATATGTATACTTACAACATTCAGCCGTTTCCTGGAGTTGATCTTTTCGGGCTTGTAGCATCTTTCAGTATCTCATCGCTTACAACATGTATAATCTTTTCAAAAATCTCTACTCTGCAATCTAATGTAATTATTTCCTTGCATTGGTGTGTATCAAATCAAGATGAAAGATTTTTCTGTGCGAGGCGCCTCGAATCTCACAGAGATTATGGCAAGAGTCCCAGAAAGCATCTTGAAGCCTTCCACAGATCCAGACGAGATTGATTTGTCAATTGCAGAGAATGGGGTCATCCGTCGCGAGGTACTCGATGTGATGAAGTTCTCGGTCGAGAAACGTCTGCAAGCGCATGTAAGAAGCGTTCGAACTTTCTCGTTGGGGCGCGCTGACGCCTCAGGATCTTGATTGGCCGAGGGGCTTTTGGGGCGATCCTGACCTGCTCGAGATTCTTGCCGGGGTGTTCAACACATACTTCCATCCTCACGCTGTCGTCGAGCCAAACCATATCGTTGTTGGGTCAGGCGCTGCTGCCTGCCTGGATGCCATACTCTACAATATATGTGACCCAGGGGATGGTGTTCTTGTACCTTGTCCTTATTGGAGTAGGGTCAAATGCCAGAACCTGTGGGCAACTACTGCTAATGACCTTACATAGATGGTTATGATGCCTTCTTTCTCACTCGTGCTGGGGTCAAGCCGATCAGTGTCCTTGTGTCCCCATTCGAAGAATCTCTTGGTCCGAATTTAATTGCCGCATTAGAGAAAGGATTCCAAAGTTCCACATGCCCGATTAAGGCTATAGTATTGTCGAACCCACACAATCCACTGGGGAGATGCTATTCGAAGACCATTCTCGCGCAGTGCCTCAAGTTCTGCGAGCAACATGAAATTCACCTTGTATCGGACGAGGTGTTCGCCTTGAGCGTGTTTGTATGCCCGGATTTGGCGGATCCATCCACCTTTGTTTCGGCGCTCAGTCTGGATCCAACATTGTTAGGCTGCGACTTTGAGCGAGTGCATGTTGTATGGAGCATAAGTAAGGACTTGGCCGCCAGCGGTGTCAGATTAGTATGTCAATTCTTGGCACGGGGATCCTCTCCGCTAACATTCCCCAACAGGCTTGCATAGCAACACGAAACAGAAATCTCCGGGATGCCGTCGCTCTAGTTGCATCAACAAACGTCTCGACACTCTCAACGGTCGTCTCAAAAGAGCTCTTGGCCTCATCATGCGTACCTTCGCTATTGCAGCTGAGCTCTAAAAGGCTGGCAGAAGCTTATGTGACTTTGACATCATTTTTTAAGAGTTCTGGTATTTCATACTTTCCTTGCAATTCCACAACCTTCGTGATGGCCAAGTTGGCGCCCATAGCCCAGTCTTGGAGAGACGAAGTAGACGCCTTCCGCCGATATCTGCAGGCTGGCGTGCGAGTCGCTCCTGGACGTGCTTACCATATGCCTGAAGATCAAAAAGGCTGGATGCGTGTGTCGTTCGCAGTGGATAAGACGCTCTTGGCGGAAGCCATTACCAGAATTGGGAGAGTGTTTCAGGAGTTGAGTCTAGGAGAGAAGGCCAACGACCCCGATGTTAGTAAGAGTTGAACACGCCTTTGGATGAAGACAGTCCAGCACCAGAAAATGAAGAGTTCGGAGTAGAAATACATGCACTCGCCATACAGACAGCATATGCAAGAAAGTTTTGGATAGCCTTATCTGCTGTCAGAACGCCTTGAAGAACGTTTGTACATTTGAGAAGCTTTAGGTAGTAAATATCATGGTGAGCGTAGTTTTCCACCCCAGAATGAAATGCTTTGCCTTGCACAGAAACAATGCAAGGAGGATCTCACTGACATTCTGAGTGACCCTTCCCAGAGTGCGATATTATAACTATTCTTTTATACCGTACACCGTATTTTACTTCGTGAATAAAACAAAGATGACTTTTCACCCAGCAGGAAACATTCTTGGCGTCTGATCCCGGCTGGCGTCTTTCTCTGAACGCAATACTGTCGTGTGGCAGTTGGTAGTGATTCACTACTCCTGTTGCATAACGGGGCGCAGATGGACCATAGTGGCTGCTTTGGACGTGCATGCAATTAGAGAAGACGTTGCAGATAGATGTACATTGCCGCTTCTTTCAGGGTTGCAGCCTGTAAGATTGCAGGGATCGCACAGAGCGGATCTGCGCTACCGGTAGTCATATTTAGATGGATATTTGTCACCTTTCGAGGCTGATAGTGTTGAGTCAGCTGAAGGATGCTGTACCTAGGCAACCGAATGAGGGGTCTAGTAGTAAGCAGAAAAAGGATTCGCGGTGAAGAGATCTGGGGATCTGCAATTTACTGCGCCTTTGCGTCATCCTGGGTCAAAAGGGTGGTATGCGGGAATTATGGACCCGGAACCATCGAGATTTCATTGCCATCAGGTTGGTCCCTCTGAGCTTGACAGATTCAAAATTTCTACTCATAGTTGTGGATCACGATATAACTGCTGCAAATGAATTTGCTGAGGACATCCTCCATCCACCATCACTATCTTCTTCTCAAGACCATGCAAGACATACCTGATTAAATCGTGTCCCAGTCGATTCTTCGTAAGGCTCGATCGTTGCCCTCAGCGGTGCTCTCACAATCTTCCACGCAGGAAGACACAGCTCACGAAACGAGACCGGCACAACATTTAGTGTATGTTCCACCGCTCGGTGAGAAATCTTGACTTGACCGGAAGCGACGGAGACGGCGGACAAGATCTTTCGATATGGTAGAAGTCCCGGAGAGTCATCCTCGAACCTTCTAGATAAAATGACGAGATCTGTTCCTAGCCCATCGAGGCTTCTTCCGGCGCCCGGGATTTGCGGGACAACGCTCTTGCCTTTCTTTTCTCCATCGTTGGCAAGTATTTGTCAGCGTTCTTCCTTGAAGACAGAGCTTCTCGAACAATGAACAGGCAGGAGCCATCGAAAGGTTTACTTCCCGTTACAGGATGGCCTAGAAGACGTTTCTTCAGCACCACGCACAGGTGGGCAGTTGTCAAAATTTTCGCATGGCCGTCAGTCATTGTAGTTGTCACCTCAGAAATAGTGTTACCAGGTCAGCCAGATCTGACGACTGACATGGAAAAGGAGCTTGGAGTGACACGCTGTGGCAACCAGCATCAGTACAGGTCCTGGAAGCGACATTCGTCCTGGATATCAGAGAGGATGGAGTACAATCCAGGTGGCTGCAGAGTCAAACAGCACAAGATCAGGCTGTGCAGGATGGTTCAGAGGTCTGAGGGACGACAGAGCCAAGTGCTACTATCTATTATGTTGCTTGCATCTTAGAAAAGGTCGAGGGCCCGAGTCTGCGGTTTTTGATCTGACCTATGTTTTATGGCTCCCAAATCATGCTTGTAGCCGGGATTAATGAGTTGTAGTAGAACACTGCTCGGTAGACCGTAGAGCCGATGACCTGCCACGAATGGTTAATACTCCCATGACCATAAGCCTAGAGTTGATGGCAAAAGAAGTGGATAGGGAGTGGATAGAGTGGACGATTCCTCACAGCCAATCAATAGCGATGCCAGGATACTGAAACCACCCCATACATCGGTAGTAAGCTCGTTGGGGTTTAAAGCTGGTGGATCCCTTTCCAAAACTTTTCCAGATAGCGGACGCTGTTCCTTTTCGTTTCTTTTCATGAGACATCAGACCATAAGCTCGTTGTAAAGCTATATTGCTGTTCAAGAAACAAGCAGCAATGGAAGCACCTTCTCAAAGCAAGGTTGCTCAATTAGCCTCCGTCATCGCCACAAATACCACCAAGTATGCCCAGTGGTTTACAGATCATAGCTTGCCATCGCCTTCATTTGAAACCGAGATGTCAGTGAAATTGGAGCTTCCAGATGAGTTTTCACAAGCTCGCCAAGCTATTATTGAAAGTACAACAGAGCTTCAAGCTCTTGTGTTGGGACCTATGGGGCTTCTGCAACATCAGATGCGGGAGGTGAGTTGATCAATACTAAGAATATTATCAGTCTAAACGCATCTTAGCACAATGTTCTCATCGCTTTCCACGCTATCTACCGATTTGACATTGCTACAAGCTTCTCAACAAATGAGGAGGTCTCGTATAGGCACATTTCAGAGGTGTGCGGTCTGGATGAGCCAAATTTGCGTCGTATCCTTCGCTTCGCTATGACTGTGCACGTATTCAAAGAACCTCGCAAAGGCTTTGTTGCGCACACAGCAACGTCGAAACTGCTTGCCGAAGTACCGATGGTACGCGAGTATGTCGGAATGGTGTGCGAAGAATTGTGGCCCTCTGCCACTCGCGTAGGTTTTCTATTGCGAGCAGCTGGCTCGGGCTGACAAGGATCTATACTAGACTGTTGACGCAATGGCAAAATGGCCGGGATCTCAGGAACCGAACCACTCGGTAATCTTAAGTGTTCTGGCAGTAGAAGTCCACAAACTGACAACTGCTGCGAAGGGTTTCAGTCTTGTCAATGACACTGAGAACGACGTATTCACAGAGCTCAACAAACATCCCGCCCGGTTCAGACGTGTCGCAAACACAATGACGACACTAAGCAACAGTGAAGGATTCGAGCCCGAGCACCTCATAAAAGCGTTCTCCTGGAATACGATTGGTGCAAGGCGCTTCGTCGACATTGGGGGCTCACATGGCAAATTCAGTATCAGTCTCGCTCAGAAATTCGAAGACATAATTTGCATCGTTCAGGACCTTCCTGAAGTCGTTGCCGAAGGGGCTTCGAAGCTGCCGACGTCTTTGGCAAGCCGAGTCAAATTTATGGCACACGACTTCTTTGCCGAGCAGCCGGTCAAGGGGGCGGATGTGTATTTCATCCGCTGGATTTGTCACGACTGGTCTGATAAGTACTGCGTCAAAATATTAAGGTGCCTGATACCAGCTCTCAGGGACGGTGCTCGCGTCATTGTTAGCGAAATGATTCTACCACCACCAGGGCTAGTGTGCCATTATCAGGAATGGATCGTTCGGTCAGCTTATATCAGTGCCACATCTTCCCGCCATTGCTAACATGACCATCAAAGGTCCCTGGATCTCTCCATGCTGGAGCTAAACAACTCTAAAGAGCGTGAAGCAGAAGACTGGGTGAACCTATTCGAACTTGCTGACAAGCGCTTCAAGTTTGCTAGCATTAAAACGCCCTCCAAATCAAAAATGTCATTCATCGAGGTCATCTGGGCGGGTGGAGGAGACGACGAGGGAATCTCTGAAATGTCTCCGCTGGCTGCTCGTGGCAGTCAAGACCCTTAGCAGCTATTAGTGGTACTCAGCCCTACCGCCTTGTGCATTGCAGAATTTTTATACACCGATGATTTATCTCTCTTTTCGAGACCTATCCTTCATTTTCGAGGTCCACCCCTCAATAAAGGCAGGGTCCTCAAATCCTAGCTTGAAATTTCATTCTCTGTTTAAAGCTTATTCCCCACACATAATCCATCCATACCTCAGGTCGTAGCTCTTCATCTCTTAGTCAGGGTCTATCCCCTTTCCTCACGGCCTATCCATCACTGCCTAGGTCCATTCCTCAACCCCTGCCTTTCCCCGTCTTTTTACCAATTTTTTGGGCCGGCGCTGTCACTGAGTCTTGCTCGTGGATAGGTTGTTGCTAGCTTTGCCAACAGCGTTTCGAGGACAGATCACGTCGTACCGGAGACTTTCCATGCCTTCCTGCTCCAAGCCAAGGCTCGTAAGAGAGTCGGATGGATAGCACCGGAGTCCTAAATCTCTTTCTCGTCCCTTTTCCGGACACATTACTCATACCCTTTACTTTCCAACCTAGAACTTACATCTCACCTCAATACGTACAATACACTGGCCCCCAGCTTCAATCCGGACCAGGCATTTCGCCACCACCCCTTCCCACCACTCTGGCCGTAGCGCTCTGTTCCACAGCATAGCATGGGCGGACGATGAGATACTACTATAAGGCAAGCAGCAAGTGTATGAACGGACTGAAGACTGGCGGTACGCTCTTTACATGTGACAGAGGAATATATATCATCAAGACATGGTAAGGTAGAGAGATTTAGGTGATAGTATCGGCGCGAAACTTTGTGTAATACTGCTGCTGTGTTAGGAACCAGGTGGAGGGGAGAAATGTTGAAGGGGGACTCAAAAGGAGGGGCGCAGGGCGCAGGGTGAAGGGGAGGCTGAGTCGGTGGGAGCGGCAGTCTTGTGGGTTTGGTTTGGAAGGTGTTCACTATCAAGAAGGCGCAGCAGGGTTTAGAGAAGAATGGAAGAGATAGGATTGAAGTCCGTAGGTCAAAAAAAAGGTCAAGTCGAGTAATACCTTGCTGCTACGAGCTAGATGTCAGGTCAGTGTGAGAGGCGACGCAGCAGTATTTGAGACCTGATGTCATTCATCCGGTACGTCTTCTCCTTTAGGTGTTTCGCATGTGAGGAGCCTGCAGTGAGCTGATGCGGTAGTGAAGACTGCATTCTCGAGGCTCGCAACAAGACCATTTTAGCTCTCCTCGAGACCTGCTCCAAGCTTGTCGAAAGCTACGAATCTGATCACATTCTCTGTAAGGCAAACAATATACACGGGGCTGGGAAGCACTGCGATACTCTAGTGTACGGATGCCTGATCAAAGAATTGAAAAGGCTTGGCCTATGGCCTGGCCCTATCTCTCCAGGTAACGTCCACGGGTGTCTCTCACAGCTACTGGATGATCTAGAATCAATGACATGTTTTGTCCTGGATGGTACTCTTGCGAATGCTCATGTCAGATGCAAATATACTATTTTTCTACGTCAAGAGATCGAGGATATCGAGTCGGACATGTCTTCCGGAAATAATGATCCGCTACGAAAGCACATTCAGGAGCAGGCTAAGAAGTGAATGTAGTCAACACGCATTACCTTCTTATTCTATTCTAGCGCCTATGGATCCACGTACCTGTGGTATGAGTCAAGGACTTCGTTCGGTCGTGAGAGAAAGTGGCCTTCAAATGCTTTACTGAGGTATCTTCAAGGCGTACTTGACCATCAGGTTTCCTAGAGATGTTTCGAAAAAGATCCTTGGAGTCATGGACATCCACGCTTCTCGAAGAGCATGGAAAGCGCGAGGAGGTACCGTACTCGGAACCTAACTTTATCTGAAATGAGAAGAGAGGACGCGAAGTGGGAAAATACCGGGATGACTTAGTCGGAGTAGCGTTGTATCTGTACTGGCACTAGATTACAGCAGATCGTTAAGAGAATACCAGGCTTGCGTCGGCTAACCATATTCATATTAATACTCATATTCATATCTATATTCCTACTAAGTGTCTAGTCTAGCTAGTCTACACGAGAAAGTCTTCAATGTCGCTTGTATGTAGACCATTTCATTTAGCCTCCTATTAACGTGAGCCGTTGATTAGCAATTTCTCCTAAAGTAAGGGACGGAGGTCGGCACCAAAAGTCCTGCACATGCGCTAGTATCAGCCCTAACCCTACGTTCGTAAGGCAGCCATGGAGCTAGGGATCCTAGATTTATTTCTTCAGGTGCGCATAGGCTAAACTTAGGGGTATGTATACTTTAGGGTTTGATAGGGGTATGGGCCCTTAAGTGGGGGCTACGTTAGGTATGAATCCGAAGTAGCTCTAAGCGCATTGTCCAGGTAACCCTTCAGGTAGGGGCGTTATCCGACAGCTGGACCCTTTTCTTGGCATGTGCAGGACTTTTGATGCCGAAGTCCCGCGCAGATCGGATAAATCTTTCGGGATTCAAGTTGCCAGCTGCTGACTCACCAACTGGCTGTGGATTTTGAAGGTCTTTGTTGAATAACAGGCCATCAGGCCGTCTAGATAATGCTCTAAGGAGGTAAGAATACATGGAGTGTGAAACCCATCAAGTGTGTGCCGTTGCCAAGCCGCTAGTAGATAGGGCTGATTGCCACTATCTTCAACAGTCTTTTTACATTATTGTCATGATCGTCAACACATTCTGAGGCTCTGACTGTCCTCGAGTTCCTCTTCGTTTAGCTCTAATGCTCTAACATTGTGGACCGAGAATGAAAAGGGATGTATAATTTTCCTAGGTATATCTGTTTCATCTTCCCAATAATTTATACGCAACGACGAATCTCGAGCTTCCCTCTTTCACGCTTCGGTCCTACGCTGGGTGTCATTTTTTCTGATGTCGCAAATACTGATCCAAATCCAAACAGCTGCCTGTTCCCAACTCTGCTTGCCACATGCCAAGCTCATCAGCCCTCTTCCCCAGAGCGGCCAAGGACGCTCACCACTCTAACCAGGAGTTGATCAATAAGAACGCTTGGCAGTCGAATGATTCTTGCCTGTGTTAACGCTAACCCAGGCGACCTTACAATGCTCAACACGTGCAGTTCATCGCGACGGCGAGAACGCGAGAACATTGAGGGACTGCCATATGCCATCTGAGAAATACGTGGAGGAGATGGTGGAGTTTTATGAAATTTGAGACACTGCGAGGATGAAAATGTTCACGACAAATATCGTCGTCGAAGCACAGCCAGCAATCTCGAAGAAGCTTAGCCGGCGAGCTCCTGGTCAACCTAGTGGAAGTTCTGAAAGGGCTTTAAGCGTAACGAGACAGACATAATCACGGACGAGTAACCACGGTGCTTGCGAATTGAGGCCTCACCACCAACGCGCTATAATCATATAGTGGAAAGTGTGTAATCACCGTTGCCTTAACCATAACATGAAAGCCCCCCCCAATATATCCAAGAGAAGGTATGTAACAGGTGTAACAAATTGGTATATCCCCATCAACCAGCACGCTCCAGGACCCCTCGCTTCCCATCCGGCCTTGATACAAGGCGACGTTGCAGCATGCGAAAAGCATACCAGAAACCCTTTTTACATACCCTCGCTCACCACCTTTTAACGATCTCCCATATTTTCCAAAACCTGTTGTAGATACAAGCGCTTTCGTAATCAACCCACGAGGGGCACGTACATCTTGATGAGGCCCGAAGCCCTCAAGAACTCATCTTTGTCTATGATCCCGTCAGTGAAACCCTTGCATCTCGGAGTGAATAATGTCCACTCACGTTCCGTGTTCGCAAAAGTCAATGTCGTCTTCCACCGCTTCTTGCTCGTCGCCTGCTCCTTGAGACCGCGCGTCGCGGCGGTCATGTACTTGGTGTCCACCTCGACGCCGCGGTGGAGCAGCAAGGCTTGGAACTCGACGTTGTAGCTCATCGCGGAGTGTTCGCTTCGGCAGTGCGCTTCGAAGAGCGAGGCCGTGATCCACCGGTCCTTTGTTTCCTCTCCCAGCCTGACGGCCATCTGGATTTGAGACTGGCCTTCTTCTGCTGCTTTCTCCCACAGCTGAACGCAGACCCCTCGGTACTGTTCTTTTGGGTTCTTCATCAGGTGGCCCGTCTCAACGAGATGTAGCTTGGATAGGGGTCGGAAGAATTTGAGGGCCCAGCCCGTCAAACCATGCATGAATCTTTCCAAGTCATGATCACAGCCCAACTCCAGACGCGCTGCTTTGAACGCCTCGACCACGTCGCCGAATTCGGGGGTAGGGTCGCTTGCGATTGGCTTGTATTGGAGCCTGGGTATTGTGGAGACGTAGTGTGAGGTTTGGATACTCGGGAAGTCTATGGTGCTCAGCGTACCATTCCTGGTGCTGAGGACCCAATCAAGATCTCTGTAAACGTAATAGACTTCTGTCATGTGTGGACCTTTGGGATTTTTCTTGCTCAACGCGATTGAGTGATATTGCTGGTCTGGTTCATCAACATCGAACAGTCGATATATCCTGATGTCCTGGAAAGCGGATGGTAGCTCAATCTTGATGATAACCTGTGGCGGCATTTCCGTAGGGAGAAGGAGACATTCTTCAAATCTTTGGGCTTCTGAGGCGCTGCTGAACTCCAGATCGATCTTTCGGTTGGGTTCTTCTGCTTTGTAGATATATGAGTATTGAAATGTAAAATCGCCCAAGTCTTTCCTTATCAATTGCCCACAGTCTGACCATTTGATCGTGACTTTAGTCCCTCCAACTACTATCTTTATTTGGTCGACTGGCAGCCAATGGGAGACACATTCAGGCTTGGTACTATCAGGAGGCGTGTTGACAACAAGCCGGCGCGTGGTCTTCCAGCATTTGTCGGGCATCGACTCATAAACCCTTAATCCACAAGAAGAGGTCTCGCTGGATACTATAGCCCTGGCCCTCCCATTCCCGCCAATGGGCCGCGGAGTGGAGTCACAGTAAGTGGAGAGAGATGCCTGATAGATTGCGAGTTCTCCTGAACGGGGTTTGATATCTTCTAAAGCAGCAAAGAATCTCAGTGGCTGGGTAAAAAATCCAGCAGCGTCTTCGTGGCTCAAGAACTTGATCTCCGCCTCTTGCGTTGGAAACTTGATCGAGAAGAGCGTAGTGTCATCCCCAGCCTCAAATTTCTCCAGGTCTTCAACCACAAATTTCCGAGATAGATTTACAGATCCTCGCTGATTGCATAGTGAAATCGATAAATCACAATCGTCGGCCGCTGTCCAAAGCAAGAGCATGTATGGAGCACTGGGAGACTTCGATCGAAGGTAGCTGCTCCCAAGCTGCGCGTTGACGAATGTTCGGAACAGCACCATCTCTTGTTGCATTCCAGAATTATCTTGATCAATGTCAAACCACCGAAATGCACTGACAGGGTCATCCATCGCGGCAGGAATACTTTCCTCAGCCTCTATGGTTTGCTCAAAGCTTTCAAGAAGGTTGAGGTCGTACTTCAGAGGGGCATCCCCTTCAAAAGACTCGAAATTCCGATGGACATATCTGCTTTCCAAGAAGTCATTATGGAGAGACACCGACAAGTCCTTGATCAGTTTCCTGACAGAGACATAGGAAAGATCCTCGCCCGCTGCTCCAACAAGGACAATCTCTTCCAATATCCAGGAACTTTTGAGCAGGTCTGTATGTGCTTGCTCGGCTGAAACGGTACTGTGCCATCGGTTTTGGTGCTGCGAAACTTCCGTTCCCCTTCGTTTGACTTCACTCTTAGCCAGTATATGGGACACGATGCGCGACTTCACCAGCCACCAGTTCGCCAGCCGAAGCCACTTTTCCACTGAAGTAGGAGAGTTGACAGAGTCAACGCTCCTCCTGAAAACATCTTGGACATTCGAGACGACATTGTGCTTTTCTCTCTCCTGCAGAAGTACCAATGGTTTTTGAGTCTTGGTTTGGAGAGGCCATTGGTCAGAAACTCGGGGGTCTCCCTCTGAAAAAACTGGTATTTATTCAGAGAGTATCCAAAGCTAGGTGCAATTGAACACTCACGTATAGCAGAGCTGCCCGAGCTGGTTCTGGCTGTGGAAGCGCTGTAAGAGCGCGAGGTATGATTCAAGCGCTCCGGAGATTCTTGTGCAGTTGACCCCGTACTACTGAGTGTTCTTTTGCGGAACGGGTCATACCCAAATGCACTAGGCGATGGGCTTGATAGACTTTCTCTCAGGGTTTTCGCTGAATCTGTAGTCGCTGTCGTGACCATTCTCTTGATAGGCCGAACTCCGCAGGTACAAGGTGCAGCAGTCTCTGATACATCTCTGCTAACGGGGATCTTATCATCGTTGTCTACAGGAGAATGTTGGACTTCTTTACTCGATTGCTTCCTAAAGAGATTTAAGCGAGGTCCACAAATAAGTAGTGGAACAACCGTCATTTACCTGCCTTCCGACGTCAAGGTGAGCTGGAGGAGCACCTGTTGTGCCTTAAATTTCTCTCGGAATTCTTTAATTGCATCCTGGTCTTTGGCCCAAGAAATGCGCTTGAAGAAAACGCCACGGTCACTCCATGCTTTAAGTCACAAGCAAATCAGAACGTGTGCGAAGCTAGAAAGGTCATACTCACCCAGGTTTTCATATTTCGTTGTCAGGTCTCGGAGTTCGTATAGGGTGCGGAAGCAACGTTTTAGGACATCCTGCACCTCGACCCCATGTGACGGGTCATGATCTTGACCTGTCTGGGATCTGATTCCATACAAGACCTTTTTGTAGACGTCAAGGTCTTGTTTTAATGCGTCAAATTGCTCTGGTGCTTCACGTGCGACAACGATGACTTTAGAGTAGAGAGTATACGCCAGCTTTGTCAAAGCTATAGTGTCGCCGATTGGGGAATACGACATTGTGAACCTTCCGTCGAGAATCGAAATAGATTTAGTGATTTTGATAGCCTTACGGTTGACGAAGCCAATCCCAAAACAGCGGGTCGAAGGAAATGAGCATTCAGCGCGTATTTGAGATCAAATGCCAGCAATCGAAATGATGTAGTGATAAGACTGACGCGTCATACCTTGTCCCGTGTTTGTTCAGTTCATCGAGGCTATTAACCCAAGAACGTGGAGAAAAGGAGGAAGGCGTTCTCAGCCTTTCGATCGCGCAAGGCAGACACGAAAATAATATCCCTCGATCAAAAGCAGAGCATGAAGCGAAGGAGCCGAGCCTGGATTCTTGAAGATTGGTCAACAAATATGACACTGCGCCGGTGCGGCTGATAAAAGGTCATGTGCGGGGAAGCAATAGTTCGTAGCCTTGCATTTCAGCTTCTGTTTTCGTATTAGTATGCGTCTCGAAAGCGAGTAGGAACTAGGGAGTCAAGGCGTGCATGAGCCACAAACTTAGCGACGATCCTTGCCTCGTAGCCTGTAGCCTTGCGATGCAACCCCTAAGAGTTTCCCTATGTGTTACGAATTCGTACCTATAAGCAAGCATCTCCCAAATTTTGAGGCTTGAATTTCAAAATCGTGAATGCGGTACTCTCGCGACTTGTTTACCCTCGAACCAATCAAAAGCCTGGACTTCAACGCTGCACGCATTGCGTGCGCACTTGCTTTTCAAGAGTATGACTAGACCAGAAAAGACACAAGATGGGTTTTTCGCCTCAGAAGATGTGGATGCAGCTCCTGCAAACATCAACAGCGTCCTGGTTAATCCCTTCATTGGAATGCGACATGAGAAGATGAACGAGCTCATAGAAGCGTTCATACTTAATACACAAATTGAAGACATATACCACGAAGTGATACGAAAAGGAGCGTTCTTGGCTCAAGACGGTGAAGCATTCAGGGGCCCGCGCACAGACAGCCTTCGCCTTAAGCAGGACGAGCTCGAAGCCCTCAGACAAGAAGATCCCAAATCCGGAAATAAATGGAATCAGCCCTGGATACTGTACGCACTGGTCGGTAAGTACTCTCGGAATCCGCTTCAGGCCTTGCAATATGTCTTGGGGGTGGTTACCCTTTCAAATCCTTCGAAACTTAAAACCCACATTAGAGCAGACGACGCTGACTATGAAAGGATGCTGCTCCCTCGGAGCAGCAGTTCAGGGCTGGGATGAAACTGCAGTGAATGGCGCTCAACTGGTAAGTTGGCTGTTTCAACTTTTGCACATATGAGTTGACAACCCTTTGCCTGCCGAGGTCATCTTGCGACCGATTAGTATTACAAAGCAGGCATTCTAATTCGAAAACGTGAAGTTCTATCAGTACGCATTCGGAATAGGAATCGAGAATGGGAAAGATACAGGGATGAACGCCGGCCTCAGGGGCCTCGTGAACGCCGCTCCGTACTTATGCTGTGCTGTGTTGGGTTGCTGGCTCACAGAGCCTTTGAATCGAGTCTTGGGAAGGCGAGGAACCATCTTCGTGACCTGCCTCATCTCAAGTGCGACCTGTGTAGCACAAGCGTTTACATCTCAATGGTGGCATCTATTTCTCGCTAGGTTCTGCTTGGGCCTCGGAATTGGACCGAAGAGCGCAACCATTCCAATATATTCTGCTGAGTGTGTTCCAGCAAATATAAGAGGTGGGCTTGTCATGATGTGGCAGATGTGGACGTAAGCTCTGCCTCTTCTAATTCCTGGTAATTGGCAAACTCCGCTGATGGACAATAGGGCATTTGGAATCATGTTGGGATACATATCCGGCGTCATCTTCCGCAACGTTCTCCAGGGAGATTCAAGCACATGCAACAAACAATCAAGCAGGGAGACGCTACTGAGTGTCCAGTGTAGCTTGAACTGGAGATTGATGCTCGCCTCTCCCATGCTGCTGCCTCTCATAGCGGCTGCCTACGTCTTCACCCTCCCGGAGTCACCGAGATGGCTGCTTCTCAAGGCCCGACAGGGAAAGACTGCCTACTATGAAAAGGCTTTCCGCTCTCTTTGCAGACTCCGTCATTCCCGGCTCCAGGCGGCCCGAGACCTCTTTCTTATGCACCATCTTCTCGATGGCGAGGAAAAGATAAAGCAGAACCGTAATAGATTTGTGGAGCTATGGAGTGTTGACCGCAATCGTAGAGCCCTGGTTGCGTCTCTGGTTGTCATGTTCCTGCAACAGATCTGTGGAGTGAATGTCATGGCCTTCTATTCATCAGAGATCTTGAGTCCCGTGCTTGGCGATAAAGCTGGCCTTCTAGCTTCGATGGGCTTCGGGGTCCTCAACTTCTTATTCGCTCTTCCTGCGGTATACACAATAGACACCTTCGGACGCAGGAATCTGCTTCTGTGCACCTACCCATTCTTGGCTTTCTTCCAGCTCCTGACTGCCATGGGGTTTTTGCTTCCAGCTAAGAGTCACAGCCAAACAGGGCTAGTTTTGACCGGAATGTACCTCTTCAGTGTTTTCTACAGTCCAGGACAGGGTCCGGTACCATTCGTGTACTCTGCCGAATCGATGCCATTGTACGTCAGAGATCTAGGTATGTCAATGGCCACCGCAACTCTTTGGTTCTTCAACTTTCTACTGGCTGTTACATTCCCGAGGTTCCAGTACTCCTTTGGCAACACGGGTGCTTTCGGCTATTATGCAGCTTGGTGTTTCGTAGGATGGTTCATGATCTTGTTCCTCGTCCCCGAGACAAAAAACCTGACTCTCGAACAATTGGACGCACGCTTCAGCATTCCCACCAGGACGCATGCACGCTGGGCTGTGAAAGAGGTCGTGTTTGTCATCCAATACTATCTCCTTGGGCGAAAAGGGACAAGCAGACCAGTCCTGACCGTGCCGACAGAAAGTGAGGCTGAAATGGACATGCGCAGGCTTCCTCCGCGAAAGTTGTCCATGGAGATCGAACAAAAAGAGATACCAGATGCCGAGGCTTGATGTGGATAGGTGTCGGCTGGCGGTACCGAGGGAGGTCGCCCATGATGACATACAAATAGATATATGATTGCTAGGCGCGGATCTTTAAGTATTTGTTGGTAGAGTAGATCCACCAGTATTCCCCAAAGAGCAACCTTGACATGCCGGGGCCCGAGTTTCAAACGGGGCGCACCGCGGTGGCGAAAATTTCTAGTCAATTAGAAATGGAATACTTAAAGTGATTGTTGCGGCTTTTCGTTTATACACCATCTGAAAATCAAATCTCTACTGCAAACATGGTTATCATCTCAACCATCGCCCTCGCAGTCCTGGCCGTCTTTCCAGCGTCTGCATCAATCACATGTCTAAAATTGTCTATAATTCGGGACGACAGCCACAGCTAGGTAGACAAACCCCGCCGACGAGGACTGTACTTGGACTGAGATTGTAGGATCAAACTTTGGTATCGATCCAGTAAAGGAGGGGAAGTAGGTGCTAAAGGCCTTCAAAAGCGAGACTTATTTCTTGCTGACGTTGGCTGTGCTATCGAATAGCTATGCTTGTAATGGACGATTAGAGCGTCCACCTTGTATCTGGAGTGCGCATTGGCTCACTGACATGTAACCAGATGCGGTGCTGACTGCACGGGAGCGGCTATCGGGGACGTATAGTAAGCCTCTTGTCGTATATTGCACTCGCGACTGAATCTTGCCAGAGCTGATGTAGGTGAGATGAAGTACCCAGGACTGCTTTTCCCACGGCATCTGTTCATTCTTGAACAATGCCAATGGTGGGGTCAGGTGAGATGCACCCAGTTGATCGAAAGATTAAGCGAAGAAGATCGATGCTAATCATACTCTACCGGTAGAGATCCAAATTATGGCGGCGCATTTGAAGCGGCTATTGACGATACGGCCCTCGGATTTGCCCGTGGTTGTTCGCAGACGAATCCAACAAATCCCGTGGTAGCGCCAAATGTCACCCCTGCGTGTGGCTAATTCACCGGTCTTTGCCGTACGGAACCTCTCATGTAGAGGTCAAGATAGACTTTGTTCCACTCCAAATTGGCTCTTCATCTCTAGCTTACTCTGGTTTCTTGATATCTGTCTCGTCGCCTGGTATCGCTATATGAACGAATTTGTCAACTCTGTCAAGCAATAGCAGCTCCATCTTCAAATTCTCAAACCCGCCGGAAATTTGATTGTGAAAGGATAGTCAAAGTTCTCTTAGATGTTTCAAGCCGAAGATTAGTACGGCATGATGCCAGTCGCTTTACTATACTGTTGGGAGTCAGTCAATATATCTAGAGAATGTACACTGCCATGATCCTTGCAGGCTACGCAGAGCTACCTGATAACTAAGGTACTTATTATATAATAACATAGCAATGCTAGATATGTTGAACTATTATATAATTTTATGAGTACAACTTCGATGCTGAAAGTTCTTAGAAATATAGAAACTATATTCTATGTTTTAATTAAAAAATTCACGATTCTAATTATGTTATTGTTGAATCATAAATTATAAGGGATTAAATCTGGTGATTGCATCTACCAAGACATTGCATCTGGAGGTGAAAGTAAGTATGTTTCTACGGGCCGCCTTTTGTGTTTTTTTCAGTAGATTCCTCATAACAATTTTTGACACGGCGAATTGAATGCGACGAACAAGACATGACTGGAATCGTAAGGAGTGGCCTTCATTAGGTTTTAAAGGATTCAAGGCTGCATAGTCGGTGGCTCGGTCGGGACAAGATGCGATGCCATGGTCTAACATCCAATTTGTAATGCCCGAACCATGCGGCGCTCATTATTTCCTGCGTGGCTTGAGTGATGGATATCTATCTATTCTCTCCCGACTTCGTCTGCGTCACTGTCTAACTTATTCTTGAGGAAAACAGTAGATCTGTGGTGTGATCATAGGTTACCACAGTATATAGAAAAGAAAGCAAGTGCAGATTCTGGAAGTAAACATTGCGAGGCCCGACGCGGCTGGCTGAGAGCAGGCTTGGCAAAATTTACAAAAGAACGTCATGCATAGAGGGAAGTTTGTGCGGGCAATCGGGCGAATTTCTGAAAGCAGTTAACAGAAGGCCTACAGTTCCGGCGCGCCGGAGGGATGACCTGACAGTGTTCACAAAGTTTTCCCTAATAATCGTTCTTTAACGTGAGATGAGAATCGTTTCTTCATGCGTTCAGGGTTCGGCATCTTCTGATTGGAAGAGCCTATTGTTTCTAGTTGATACCCACAAATGTATGCACGAATGGAAAGGAGGAGTTTTTAAGTGTCACCTTTTCTGAGATTTGGGAACTAGAGTATGGATTTTCCTCCATGACTGTGGCTACATTCTTGTACTTTAGCGCAGACGTTTTCCCCGACGACCAACTATTGTTCCTACCACGGTCAGTGAACACGATTTGTCTTTTATATGCAAGAGGGCCAGCAAAGAGATCGACACTGATATTCAACGAGGAAATGACTATTTTTGTGTATGTTGTATGTGATTAACATCAAGATGCTAGGCTTGCGAGTAGTAGGTGTAGTAGAATGATGGCATCATGGAGAACAGTATAAAGTCAATTATATGCTTTCTAGCTATACTACGAATGTCATCTTGAGTACGGTTAGCTAGCTTCAGCTTGGCAGAACCTGGGTCCGTTGTGCGCACTACGCAATCACTTCATCCTTGCGAATTCAGCCGAGTAGTGTCCACGCTGCTATTTGGGATAACAAGATTGGCTGATGGAATAGCAGTCTTTAAACAACAATGTCCTCCCACTGGACATTGCGGCATACAAGAGGCGCCCACACATGGGATACCACCAGCAATATTGGCATTCGTGCAGGCTTGCGCGCACGTATCGTCACTCGCTGCACGGGATGAACATCCTAGGTAGGTGTCGTATCTAGGTCCGTCCATTGCGCAAAGGATGGTGTTGCTATGTTCACATGACGGCAGGAAAATATTCCCATTGCGATACGCTATCTACACAAGATTCCTGACATGTGATTCGTGCACTATCAATCGTCATGCTGGAACTCGCCTGTTTGACCAGAATTTGGTACTTGAGGCTGTATGTCAAACTGGTTCGATCATAGCTTACACCTACACAAGAGCCACAGGCGTTATTATTCGTTTGTGCGCATTGTTCCATACACGCCCTGAATGTTGCGGCTGTGGATGAGCTTGCTTCGTATCCGACGAAATCTGTGTTGCAGCTTTCAACAAAAAACTTGTCGTCTGAAATGGTGTATGTGGAACACCGGGACGATGAGATTGTTACAACCGATATTTTGGTAGTCATGCGTGGAGGTGGCCATAACGCTTCTAAAGTCAGTAACGGTGATGTCAAGCTCCGAAATTATGTCCACGGTAACAATGTCAATTTCTGATGACAGGGCGGTATTGATTGTTGTGATTGTCGTCAGGGAGGTGGCTGTCTTATCGATGGTGAGTACCAGGGGAAAATCGGATAAAATTTGCCGTTGTCGTGGTCGTTGTGTCCTTGACATAGGTGGTAGTTTTATAAAGAGATACAGTCGCTGTGTAGATTGTATTGCGCGGAGCAGGCTCGGTCAAGATGAAAGAGCAGGCACTAATCAGTTCGTTTGGTCTGTATGATCTCCACTGAGTGGGAACATTTCCGTAAGCTTGTCGAGCCTGAACGGGTGCGGAAGCCGAAGCAATGGTCACCGTAGTCGGAAAGTGGGCACTGGAGCGCTGATTACAACTGTAGACATTGTTGTGGCCTCGAGATCATTAGAGATCGTAACTCTAACAACATCCGTCTTTACAGTGATAACCTCGCGTTTAGTGGCAGCAAATGTTCTAGTCTCAAACGCGGTCCCGGTGTAAACCAATTTACTTGATTGGAATGGTTGGTGTAGAGGCGAGATAAAAGGTCTTGGTGATATATAGTTGCAGTCTGGGTGACTATCTTGAACATACCCTGTTTTTCTTTCTTTTCCTCTTTCGCGAATGTGTCGTACTATCTCACCTAAAGCGACGCTCACCTTAGATCTGATCGGGGTTGAGGTCGGAAAACATTTCTCATGGCTTGGCATTTATATGTTATCAGATAGTGTACTTCCTTCCTTCTAAGAATAGTACAAGAACCCCACTCTATTTGACTCTGAAAGCGTCAAGATCTTCTTGTACTTCTGGAGACCCTCGCCCATGCTGTATCACAGGGCCTTCGAAAAGCCAATTACAACCCCAACCTAGAGCACAAACTTCCTCTTGTGCTCTCGCAGCCGATTAGCCCTCCCATAATATATTCTCAATGCCACGCAAACCACGGAGATTGCTAACATGAAAGCAGCATTGATCCAATTACCACTCTTAAAACCGGTCTTAGCCTCTCCAGCCGGGTAGATCCACACACCCAAGATTAGGCCAGGTCCACCACCAACAGAGACGTTGAGAGCCACGGCAAGGCCCGTAGAAGCGGTCGTATGAGTGTTCGATGCGAGCAAGGAGAGCAGAGAGGGGACGGGTGCAAAGACGAACGTGGTGGAGATGACGAGGCAGATGTAGCGGGCCTACGGCGTTGTCAGAGAGGTAGTGACAGATCGATGCTGGGGAAAGAAAGAAGGGTGGAATTGTAACGATAGGAGCACTCCCCACATGTTAAGGTCACTTACCACATGAGCGTCAGGCGAGAGAGTTGCGGAGGCAATAAAGCCTGCTGCACAGATGAGGGCACATGCTGCTGCGTGGAGGGAACGACTATGAGTAACGGTGTTATGAGTAAAAAGTCCATCCCCAAGCAATAGCGATGCCAAGTATAATCTGACTTTCAACTCACGAATTGAAGCGGTCTGAATTCCAGGACACAATGAGCGACACAACGTATGCAACAGCGTATGGCGGGATCGTCATCAACTCCGCGGTCAGTGAAGTGTAGCCGAGACCAGCGACTATAGTAGGTGCGAAGAGCGATAGGCTGGAAAATGGTGTCGAGATGAGAAAGTAGAGCTTCCAAACGCTGGCTGAGCTTTCATAACCCTCAAGTGGATGGTGGTATGGTTGAAACTTACCAGGTAGTGAATATAAAGCCGCCACTCCGTCAAAGTCTCTTTCGCATCAGCCCATGTCATAGCCTTATCGTTCGCGCTCGAGCCACAGAATTTCAATCTTTCTATTGCCAACTCCTTCTCCTTCTCAGTGAGCCACCGAACCGATCCTGGATAATCTGGCAGTACGACCCAGACGACGAAACCCGCTACGCATGCGGGTATGCCTTCCAGTATGAAAAGCCATCGCCACCCTGATAGTCCATTAACGTTGTTCATTTGTCCAACACCATACGCAATGGCGCCACCAAAGGCACCGGCTAACGTGGCAGAGGATAGAAAAAAGGCGATGCGTAAAGAACGTTCCTCGGGTCGATACCAAAATGTTAGGTAAAAAACTAGGCCAGGATAGAGACCTTTTTTGTAAGTATATTAGATTTGTGGCCATCACATGAGTCACGTAGCCAGACATAGACTACTCACCAGCTTCAAAAATACCAAGAAGAAACCTTAGGCCTGAAAGTGAGGCGGCGTTCTTTACACCGCCAATGCCTATCGTCGTGGCGCCCCAGGCGAATACAAGGAAGGCAATCCATCGCTTGATCCCCGTGTTAGCGGTTCTTCTTCTCGCATTCATGTGGAAGCGTCAGACGGAGAAGGGCAGGAAGAGTATGCCAATGGCCACACATTTGGACTCAGCTCCTTCAAGAAGTAATTTGACGGCACTTCAAACAGACAGTAGCTGATATAGAACAACGTCAACGCAACGCTAGGCACGTTTACACGGCGTCAGCAACTGCATTACGCTTGGACTCGGCTTTAACTGGACAGTAGGGGATCTGGTAGGCCTACTTATATTGATAAGAACTCGTGCCTGTTTTCTGCAATAGATCGTCGCCAGTTTCGCTGTTCAAAATTTTGGCATTACCTGCAGCGAATAAGCACCGAGACTCAGCAATCAAAGCAAGACTCGTCAGACGCAAGGGGAAATTTGCAAGAATGCGAAAGTCTGCTCTATACCAATGTTCGACCGGTCCAGAAAACACAACAGATAGACCACGGAACATAGTGGGATTATTCTCCAGTCCTGCTTCCAAACTAAAGATTTCTCTTCCACCGATCCGCTTCCTGTATACCGATCGAAAGAAGAATTGCTGTCGCCAGAGCCGCCCTCGGGTGCCTGTGAAATATCAGTCTCCAGAATGCTGGTCATGAATATTCGAAAAGCTCATGTGCACGGGTGATATGATGCCATACCATCTTTGAAGTGTCTATACCGTCCATATCGAGGTGTTCCTTGACATCAAATCCGCAGTTCTTTTTTTTTGAACACAATAAGGGAGAAGGTAAGGACACTACCACAGTGATATCCATAGAATTGCAGCTCTATATCATCGACATCACCGTATGCAGGATGTCGTAACCCACATCAATCATGTGGTGGATTAGCTCGATGCCTTAGTTAAAAGCATATTCGACCGAGCATATGCGCACCGCAAGTCTAGAAATTCATGTTAATTCCTGAAAGCTTTTCCGTGGAACATTTGGATCACCTTGAATGAAAATACGCATAAATTTTATGAACCATCTGTCACAATGTTTCCACATTATCTCTGTAGTCCACAGATTCAATCTATCTATGCGAAGGGAAATTGCCCGCCTCACACGACAACAGCATAGTCCGTGAACCGATAAATGGCAGATTGCGAGACTAAACGCGTTCCATTGTCTAACCTCTGATATCCGCAAGCTGTTCCTCCATACATTTGATGTGGGATCCTCAAGGCGGCGAGTGCCCGATGGTTTACAGAGCCTGCAAATTGCGACATTCCTCCAGTAACTCTTTCACCATGTCGATCATCTCGAGTATGTAACCCGTAGAGTCCTTAGACCCTGACGGAACTGCTCCCATATACCGCGAAAGCGAGTCTCTGTTCGTGCGTGTGATGCCATTGGATGCCATCCTGCAAGGTGCAACAGCGTTAGAAATTCGTTTGACGGTCGAGCCGATTTTTGCCCCTGGAAAAATTGGGACTATCAAGCCTTGTTTGGACAGAGACAGACGCTCGAGAGGGGAGCTGGTGAAGAAGGCTAGCCTTACATCTCTTGGCATATCTTGGCATATCTTGGCATATCTCATCAAGAGTGTGTGCCTGACTACGTATCTACAATGTCTTCAAAGTCGACTGAATATCAGAAATAGAAGAGATGAGACGATAAATATCAAGGCGCAGATGCCTCGATACTCATCTCAGGCCAGTGAATTATCCTTTGCAGCCGTCTCAGGGTAACAATGAGGCTGGCCCTGCGCTTCACCTTGAGTGCCTCGGTCTTCCTCATCATTCTACTTCTAGTCGTCAAAATAAAACTCGAAGACATCTGGGACCAGTATGGCGTCTCACCCTATATCGCTCACTCGTGGAAGAATACCTTCCAGCATGACCATGTGTATAATATCCCAACCTTTGGCGGCGAGGCTAGCGATAAGGTCGTCATCATGGCCAAGACGGAGAAGGAGAATACGGACTGGGTAGCAGAATACTTGCCAGAGTATGCCCGACTCTGATTCATCTCCAGCCTCTCTTTGCTAACCAATAGTACAGCTGGCAGGCGGCGATTTACACCGTCAACCCCTCCCCCAACACCACGGGTACTACCCTCACGACGCCAATGAACAAAGGCAGAGAGTCCATGGCCTACCTCTCCTACGTTATTGACAACTACGTCAACCTCCCTTCCACCCTCGTCTTCCTCCACTCCCACCGCTCGGGCTTCTTCTCCGCCTGGCACACCGACACTCCTCTCCACGACAACGTCGGCGCCTTACGATCTCTCCAGATACCCTTTGTGCAAAAAAACGGCTACGTCAATCTCCGTTGCAATTGGAATCCGGGATGCTTGGAGGCGCATCGACACAATGCGCATGTCACTCCGGAAGTCTGGAAAGACGTATTTGCATCGACGAGCACGGAGGAGAAGGCGCAGAAGCATACGGAGGACGGGCAGACGCCAACGCAGGTAGGGGCTGCGTGCTGTGCGCAGTTTGCGGTGTCGAAGGATCAGGTGCTCGCGAGGCCTTTGAGTGATTATGTACGGTTTAGGGAATGGATTATGGATACGGAGAAAAGTGATGCGAAGAGCGGAAGGGTGCTGGAATTCCTATGGCACGTGATATTTGGAAAGGACGCTGTATAGTGGGTCTCTCTCCCTTTTCCCGAGCACCGGATGGAAGGCGAAATTGATGGAAAGTTGTCTTGCTGACTCAAACCTTGCAGTTGCCCTCCGGAAGAGAAGTGCTACTGCGATGTTTATGGGCACTGCTGAAAGATGATTGGAAGTACATGTTTGTATTTATATGCCCATACTCTGTAGGATGAATGAAGATATGATCGTTCTACTCTGCTCCAACTGCAAGACTCGGCGATTCGAGGACGATCCCCTATGTTTTGGAATCACAAAGGCGGAAAATGCAGACATTTCGGTACCGCATAAGGGGAAACAATCGCCGTTGCATACTCTTTTGCTTCTGGGTATCATACACGCCTAGCCGCTGTCTCATTTTTTGCATTCACGTCACTGCATGCCAAAGCGAGATTCTTTGATGTTCATGTGATGACATTCAACATCCAATACCACAGCCTTTACTGCAACCCACTCATCATTTCTGCTCGAAGTATTCTTCCACTCGCTCCAGCAAATCGGCCTTCTTGCCGCCAACGCTCAAGTTCTTTGCTTGCAACCAAGCTTTTAGTTGCGGTACTGTCATCTGGAAAGTGTGGCACAAGTCAGTTTGTCCGGTGAGAACCATTCGCAGCTGATGGCATACCTTCTTATGTTCTTGTCTCGTATAAGCATGCTTCATCTCAACATCGGTCGGACCGCCATCGGGAGTCGCAGTCTTCGATTTTTTGCTTCGGTCCGGAATGTCATCTTTCCCAGCAGGTGCGGAGCGTTTCGCTGGAACAGAGGTCGTCGTCTCATTTTCTTTTCGCCACTCCTCGTGTTCCTTGTGGAGCTCGTGACCCCAGTCGATGACATAAGGCCCAGCTCGCTTGTCGATTTGCTTATATTTTGGGACCGTCTTATCTTCTGGCTTCTCCGGAAGATCCTCTTCCAAAGCCATGGCTTGCAATATTCGGTAGTGCCATTGCAAAGCAGGATTGGGGTATTTTCGAGGATCGTACGTGGCTTTGGGAAGTTGCAGCTGCTGAACCACCTCCCTCATACGATCTATGAGCCCTTCAGGTGCGCGAATTAGGTTCGTCTCTGGATTCTGTCTGATATCGTCCGCAAATGGCAACGGTGTGAGCCACATGCCAGGAGGAATGATTTGGGCGCCATTTTCATCTAACTTTTCTGCTCCTGGGAGAACAGCAGCAATCACTGGTGTGGCATTTTTCCTTGCAACGAACCAAGCCATCCCAACCCTTTTTTCTTTCGAAAGTTTTTGCTGCAGTGCTGAGAAGACACGCGTTGAACCGACATAGTCATCTTCTGAAGGATAGATGAATATGGAAGGCCTGATGTTGGCCCAAAGAGGTAGCATTGACAGAGGCTTGAAACCTATGATCCGGATTCCTGGATCGCCAAAGTGACGAAGACTTGATACCTCTTCCGGAGTGAACGTGATCTGCTCTCCGCCGAATTTGTACGCTTTCTTGATCTCTACTTTCTCTATTGTTCTGGCGGTATCATCGGCCATCTGGGTAGTGATTCCAGTAGCAATTTGTGGCTTCTCACCCTCAAGCCAGACGTAGCAGCTGCGTTTAGGTTCTTGGCGTTTGAAGATGATGTACCCTTTTACGGAAATCTTGAAGCTGGGGCCAATCTCAAAGGGCATAGAAGAGAACAGAGCCCTCTTCGCGACGGCTTTGGAATTGATGGATGACAGGAGTGATGTGAGTAGAGAGATACCGTCGCTTGTTAATGATGGAGCGACTCCGCGGGAAATCAGTGCAGGAGCTTCTGGGTCTGTTGGCGAAGCATTGTAAATTATGTCCTGCAGCAGTTCAGTTTTGGCAGGAATCATCATAGAATTGAACTGGGATCATACATCGTAGAATCGCGACCTATTAAATTCATGGTCTAGCTTTGAAATGGGAAATAGCTCGATAATGACACCCAGATCATACAAGTCTTTGGCTCGGACTGCGGCTGAAGACTTTAGCGCCTTGTCCTTCGCGTGTGGGTCATCATTATCTGTGACGATGAAAAGCCGCCTCGATGTGAAATTTGGTGCTTTGGTAGTGAAAATCTGATTCGCGCAGAACAAGACGTTGGCCATGGAGACTGGTTCTGTAGACGGTACGAGAAGCTTTTCCCACTCCTCTTCATCCTCGACTAGATCCTTCAAGGCCTTGACATCACCTGCAGCAGGGATATCAAGGTCCGTGAGAAGGTAGCAATTCGGGTAAGCTAGCCCTCCACGAGCCTCTTCTTCTTCCTGGAATTTGGTTTGTTTTGTGCCGTAGAGCAGAACGCCCATCATATCGTTGGGATTGGAGATGATACGCTGTTGCATTAAAGCATACGCGCACTTCAATGCTGCTAAAGTGGGAGTTTCTCGTTTCTGCTTCTTCGCATCCGTTGGAGGTGGGGCCGTAAGCATTGATGGGCTGACTTCGATCACGAAAAGCACGGCATCTCTAGCAGACTTGTAGGCCTATACAACACAAGATAAGGTGTGTATTAATGATTTAAGCAATGCTTTGACTTACGGCTTCATCGACTTCTTCTTCCTCCTCCTCCTCCTCCTCATCGCCAGGCGGCTTCCATTTGTTCTCCTCTGCCATGCTGCATCAATTTTCTACCTTTCCGAAGCTACAACCAGTCTCATCGACAAGAAGACTGTATATTCGGGAGCAAAGTTGATGATATGAAGCCCGAGAAATACATTCAATGTAATTTATATTGAAGTCAAGGCAGACGCGACTAGCGCGAACCACTTTACGCCGTAGCACGTGACGAGATGTTTCTAGGCGTCATCAAGAGCGAATTAAGAGTCCGCCTCAATCAACCAGTGATAAATCCTTCTCCCAGGTTGCAAGATTGAGAAACTGCTTTAACTTAACGCCCGCAGTGGTCACACAACATGGCGCTCCGAAATCCAATATCTCAACTCTACAAGCATGTTTCACCATCCTCGATACCGAAAGTCGCCGCCATAAGCACACGGCATGCTGCTTCAAAACATCCACAATGCCAATCGCGATCAATGGCAACAGTCGTCCCCCCAGTCACCCAAGATGCGACGTCATCCAAGGGTCCTACAGCGATGGTATTCATGAACATGGGCGGCCCTTCCACAACAGACGAAGTTGGCGACTTCCTGAGCAGGTTATTCGTAAGTTCTCTGGATGAATTACTTGAGACTCTGTGTACCCTTCAAATAATCCTTGGCTAAATCCCGAAACCTCCACAGGCAGATGCAGACCTCATCCCACTCGGCCGCCTCCAATCCTACATCGGACCCCTAATCTCCAGCCGACGCACCCCTAAAATCAAGAAACAATACGCAGCCATAGGAGGCGGCTCTCCTATACGCAAGTGGTCGGAATACCAGTCTTCAGGGATGTGCAAGCTGCTAGACCAAATATCCCCGGAAACTGCACCTCATAAACCCTACGTCGCATTCCGTTACGCCAACCCGTTGACGGAGGAGATGTACACGAATTTGCTGAAAGATGGCTTCGGAGGCGGTAAAGGAGGACGCGCAGTTGCATTTACACAGTACCCGCAGTACTCGTGCTCGACAACTGGGAGCTCACTGAACGAATTATGGAGGTGGCGAAACCGATTAGAAGGCAAAGGCGCCACAGGATTGGACCCAGCGGGCTCAATAACATGGAGCGTCATAGACCGATGGCCCGTCCACCCAGGTCTCGTGGAAGCTTTTGCACAGAATGTAGAGACGCAATTAGCCACATACCCTGAGGATTCTCGGAAAGATGTTGTTTTGCTGTTCTCCGCGCACAGCTTACCCATGAGCGTGGTCAATAGAGGCGACACATATCCCGCCGAGGTAGCCGCTACGGTCTACGCCGTAATGCAAAGACTCGGTTTCAGCAATCCATACCGTTTGTGCTGGCAATCGCAGGTTGGGCCGTCTGCGTGGCTGGGCGCGCAGACAAGTGATACGGTGCAAGAATATGTAAAGAAGGGGCAGACGGATCTTATCCTCATACCAATCGCGTTCACGAGCGACCATATCGAAACGCTGTTCGAACTTGACCAGGAGGTTATACATGAGGCAGGACACCCGGGAGTCAAGCGGGCCGAGAGTCTGAATGATAGCAGGGTGTTTATTGAAGCGTTGGCGGATGTTGCAGTCAACCATCTGAGGAGCGGGGAGAGTTGCTCGAGGCAGATGGGGTTACGGTGCCAGGGTTGCAAAAGCGAACGTTGTTTGTGAGTAGAATCCTAAGTGTTCTGCACTCGTTACTAACCTACTCTAGGGAGCAGAAGAAGTTTTTCGTCGGTCAGGAAAACTTGCTTTCCGTCAGATAACACAAACATAACCGCAGAAAGAATTCACGGCTCATGCTCATGATAGTGTCATCCATTGCGGTTATATTCTTGTATATGTACAGCGCTTTGCTTGAAGGTGAAAATGCCTTAGCCGTCCTCCTCGGGGGCTTCTTCATCTTCCTCCGACACCTCCTCGCCAGCCTCCTTCGCTTTTTCTCTTCTTTTCTTCGCCCTCTCCCGCTTCCTGTCCAGAATCTTCCTCAAGTTCTTCGCCCCATTGAACACCCCACCAGTCCCGGCCCCACAAGCCGCGCAACTCGGATTCTTCCTATACCTCTGCAGTGCACAAGCTTCGCAGAAGTAGTGCCCACATTTCGTAATAATCGGATTCGTATAAGGCTTCTTGCATATGATACACGCGAACGGTATCCCCTCCAGTGCTGCATCTTCTTCCTCCGAGTCCTCAGCCTCTGCAAGGCTCTTTACTACTTTCCCCCCTTTTTTGCCCTTGTCTCCGACCTTTTCCCAGTCCTTATCGAGCTCCCATCCTTGTTTGTAGTCCTCTCTTGCGTGTAAAAATTTGCAACTATCCCCGAAGCCGCAGAAGCCAGTCTGTTTGTAGTCCTTGCACACATCTGGTGCAAAGTCTGTGACCGTAATTGTGCGGATATTCGTAGGTGCTTTTACTGGCCCGACGGTACGCGTAGGGGCGTTTGGATTTTTCTGGATGAAGGATTGGTAGCCGGCGGCGCCTTTGTACGTTCCATCACTGCTCGGCTCTGTGTCTTTTTCAGGCTTTGCGGGGCGGTTTCGAGACGTGCCGAGAAGAGATTTGGCATCTGGGCCGGACTCATCAAACCAATTAGACGTCTTGGTAGCATCATTGGTCTCCGAGATTTGGGCGGAGCGGTCGGCGGCGAACCTGGAGGTTGAAAGGTCTTCGGTCAAAGATTTCGACGCAGTCTTCGAAGATGAAGTGACGATAGCGGTCTTCTTACGCCGCTTGACCCTTCGCCCCTCGTCCTCGGTGGAGGTGTAGCCAGATTCCGAGTCAGAGGCTGCTAGAGGTGGTGTTGCGGGGCGTTTGCGGATATTCTTTGCACCGCGCTTTTTGAACAGCGGTTGGACATCTGAGGGCGTCTGCTCTTGGAGTACAGTGGTGTCCATAATTGCAGGGTTTGGTGGTTTCCCAGGACAGTGAGGGTAAGGTGGTTCCAGAGACTGGTAGATGGAAAATGGTAGAGCCTCGGCTGGATACTCTATTTCACCATTTGTAAGCAATACCTCAGTCCAGGATGTGCCTCAAGAAAACGATCCAATGAGGCTTTCCCTCGTCAGTCTCATCAAAGTGATTGTCGATGCATTTCAAGCAATGAGTTGTAGACAGTTTTGACTATGTAGTTACAGTTCTATTGTTTTAATAGGGCTGAACTGTTTAGCGCAATATTACGAGTCGCCAATCTCGTGCAGCAGGGCAGTTTCAACACGCGTACTCGCGCACTTAACAGCACGCTTTACTCGCTGGCTCAGATGTTTTGGAGCTCTTATCTTCGGCTTTACACTAGACTTCTCTAATATCAAGAGAACTACACGAGCAAAGGCTGCTTGGGTTGTTATGTCTGTCCTCACCTTCGCAGTCTAGGGCGGAGGCTATATTTTTCAGAAAAAGTACACTCGCAAGGACACTGCCCCGCAGGACCATTTTGTGTATGACTGAGCATCGAATGGCTTTGTTGGGCCGATGCTCTTGTACCTTTTTCACGGCTTCTATGACGCAGCATGGCAGACGTGCGTGTATTAATGAGCAACGATGAGTCTGAATGACAGTTGGGTTTCGCTAATTCAAGTCAGGTTTATGGGTGCCATTATCAATAACAGTCGCAAGCTCGTTAGCTTCGTAGGCTTTTACAAGGGAATTCAGTCAGCAGACGTAGCTATTATCTGGCGTTTAGATGAATTGAATAGCCCTTCGTCATATATGAACCTTTCCGCTTCATGCTGGGCTCTGCTTGTCGGCAGCTTGGTTATTGCGCTTTCGATCTTGATTCTGAAGATCAAGGACACTGTGTCGGTCGAGGAAGACCTCAAATTTACCGACGAGACTATCGAGGATGTCATCGGCTACAAGGTTATATACGACTCTCCTAGGCAGGAGAAGGTTTGAATGGTTTTGCCTTTAGGCGTCCATGATCATTTGCAATATTACCGTTCATTTCCACGACTTGCGCCTGAGGCATAATTAGGAGCGCATTGTTTCAAGCATTGATGGGCCAGCAACGGTGCGGTGATGGCTGAAGGGGAAAACCTCTAGTCTGAGTACTTCATGCTCAGGACTCCCATCGTGACTGGATACCAGATGATGGAACAGCAGCAATTAATGCAGTCTTAGTGACTGATTAACATACGTTCGTCATTGCACAAACACCTCACCCGCATCTCAATGCTGAGTCGCCGTCATACTGCAACTGGCGGCAGGCTGCATAATGCAAGCCAGACCATGCTTTCACCTCTTGTGGCTTGGTGAACATTTCATAGTATGAGATGGCCAAAAATCCTCACTTTTTAGCATGAAGCAGTCATGGGTAGGTATGAGGATAAGAGGTAAGGTACTCGACCAGACATTATTCGGCTCATATTCCAATAGATGAGTAATAAGCTTCATCAGTGAAAGTTTTTCCCGCTATGGTTTCGATCCTAAAAACATTTACTATACGGTAGGAGTGTCCTCAAATGAAGGATTGTAGATTCATCAGAGAGGAAATAACGATAGCGTCTTTGGTCTTCCCTTCCAGCCCCTCACAAATATGGGTCAAAGCCGGCTAGGAGCAGCATAAGAAATGCTTGAAATATTTCAGAACTACCGATTCGTGCACAGGGAAAATAAGAGTAGCGTAAGTGTGAAGCAGCATAACTTCAGTCAACAGTGGGCCTTTGATAAAGTCATATGCCAATAACAAAACGTTTTTCACAAGTTATTATAAGGCGATAGGCTCGGTATCTCCAAGCGTATGACGTGCCCACATTGGAGCGTCCAATCAATCACTAGTCCAAAGTGAAACAAAACTCATTAGTTCAGCTTCATCCACAACTTCCGGCAAGGGAACGTAGTCAGCGATCGTCTCCGACTGCTGCTCTTCCGGTTCCGGCGTCGTCATCGAGGCTTCAACGTGCCCGAACATCCGGTCTCCCCTAACACCTCCAGGGCGCACATCTACTTTGCCAGAAAAGCTCAGCAGCCGCTTCGTAAGGACTCTGTATTCAATAGCGAAGATCCTCTTGCCGACGCCCGTAAGCTTTGCTTCCATCCGTCGGTCGGTGGAGAGGGATCCAGCCGCGCTGACGCTGTCAGGGCCGGAGATGGGTAGACCTGCTGCTGCCACCAGAGGTGCGAGCTCAGCGGGTGCTATCAATCCCACGTCGGTGGTGCTTTTATCTCTGACCTCTTCTGAGTAGTTCACTTGATCGGCGATGAGGAGGGTCACCATCATGTACACAGGCCGCTTGTGGCCATGCCATTCCTTCAATTTGGCTTTTACCTCGTCCAGATCCAAAACGCGATTGCGATAATCATCTTCCTGCATTAATTGGATCTTATGAACCTTGTGGGCGCTGAAGGTAGGTGCGTGGCTCTGTTCGTTCAGGTGATTTGCACTCAACATGCTGGCCATTGCCAATTTTAGTGTCCTTGTCTTGGCTCGATTGATGACTTCCTCCACATCCTTCCAGCCCGGATCGTCGAGGATGTCTTTCTTTTGCATAGCAGTGTTGTGTTCAGCTGGCCTGAAGTTGGCTGACGGATGTTGGTAGCTAGGAACAATTCGACCGAGCCATTCTTGGAGATCTCCACCAACAGGAATGGTCTTGAAGGGCTCTAGAAGGTAAAATGTTCGTTCTGAATCCATCATGATTTCTTTCCATGAAGTCAATATAAACATGGACTCTCTCGACCTGTAGGAGTCCACCATATTCGAGAGAAGATAGATGCCGCCCTTGATGTATCCTCGACGCATGGCTCCAATGATGCTGTGAAATATCTCCATGAGCACAAATGTTTCATCGTCATAGACAGTCTAGACGTTATACAGGTCGATCAGGAGTCCTCCTCATCGTGACGTACTTTTGCTTTCACGGTTTGAGGAGCAATGGGTTCAGACCGTCGCCGAAACTTACTATCTCAACAAACTTGACATGAAGGCGAGCTTACAGCTCGCTACCCAAGAAGCGACAAAAATGCCGTGTGACATTCAAACCGGTGACAAGCTTGACTTGAGGTTTCTTGAGCAGTGTATGAGTCTTGTGGATGGAAGTGCATTAGCAATTTCAATATTGATGAGGGTGTATAAGGCATCCTGCGACTCATTCAAGCTGCTTTACCGCAAGTTGACCGATGGATCAGTTCTGAACGGGTATGGGCAGGATTACTGTGAAGAAGATCGCCATCGGGGCTTCATCGACGCACGTCATCTCGTCCGACAGGAAATAGGGACTTCTCGAGCTGCGCCTGTGGGTGATGATGACTTCAGACTCCTCGCGCCTTTCTGGAGGTCATTTCCTGCCAACCTGGCCTATTATCGTATATTCTTTCAGCTTGCCAAATCTCGAGTCAAAGATATCAACGAAATACCGAACGTACCAAGTTCTTGGCTCAAAGCAAGCATTGAAAGATTCTCCACAGGAGAGTTTGACGTCGCTGCCAGAGGCCAGGAATTTCCCGCAGTCAAGGTCTCCAGCTTGCGCTCCCTCGAGCTGGCTTTTCAACTTTGCGAGGAGAAAGGCTTTTTGTTCCGCAAATCCTTGATAAATGCAAACGGCAATGATCGTTCTGTACATATACATCCTCTAATGACCCTTGTGCTTCGAAGCCAACCATTCGCCCTGCCTGAATGGGCAGCCCACGTCGTGCAGGTGGCTTTTCACCGTTTTGTAAGCTACCAAACACGACATTGGTCTATGGAAACCGCGTTTCATGTGGACTCTAATGTACAAAGGGAGCTAGATGCTACCTTCGCAAATTACGCAACTGCGTGCTATTTTTCACTTACCATCAAGGCCAGTCTTTTCAACTGCATTGCTTTCGACATTATCCACTGGTCAGTATATCACATTCAACGGCGCGCACCCGCCGTCCTTGATATGTGCGATCGGTTTCTCTAGGTCTTTGGACTTCCGCTGGCCCAGAGTGGACCTTCTGCGCCCGGAACCTCTTTTCCTTTGCTTGTAAGGCGACCAAGAAGATCACGAAAATTGGCAGCAATGGTTCTGTGTTGAGTGGGCGAGGGATGCTGGAAATGTGTTGCCTTGGCGCGATCCATTACGCAGACCTGGCGGCTGAGTTGCTCGATGTCCAACACAATGATTCGGTTTTACTGGAAGGCATTGCGAAAAACTTGGACCATCACAGTGACTGCTACGACGTCAATCTCAAGCTGCTGGAAGTAGCTAGGACACGACTGGCGCGCCACAAATTTGGCGACCAAGGTAGGACAAGCGCCATCAAAGATATCCTCAAGGTAGATGATGGCCTTTTCAACTGGAATAGTAAACACGGGATCGGATTTCAGATGGGCCTTGTGGGTTATGATTTGCGCAGTAGGCTCGCTGCGGTCGAAGTTCCAGAAGAGATAGATTCACTTGAGCAGGAGCTCCTAGGTTTCTTGGATCGACAGCTAGACGGGATAGACGCCGCGGAGCGTAAGGCAGTCATATACGAGATTCTAGCCGTGGATTCCACGATGTAGAGTATCGGAAAGTTATTACTAGCTGTACGCGTAATACCAGCCTATAAATACTAATTATTAGCTATATTTTGTTACGCAATTGATTTACAACAAGCTATAGATAATACGTGACCTTTAGCATCTATACTATCTAAATACTATCCCTCTTCTTGATTCTTAGTCCTTCCTTGTAAGATACTCTAAGTCTTTAAGGTAGTGAGTAGATGCAGATCCGTTGGTCAAGCAGAGTAGCGTTCTGTTCGCAGAGTTAAAGAAGCCCTCGGAGACGAAGATTATATACTGGATAAAGGTCATATAGAGGGTTTGTACTACACTTTGTACGAAAATCCTATGCGAAAAGATTACGATTCAACCCTTAAAATGAGATGGCCGGCTGGGGCTGAGGCTCTTGATATGGATGACAGGCGCAAAAAGGCTCTGTACAGGGCTGCCCTGGACTGCCAGTCTTCCAACGGGCAGTAAATTGCATATGCGGTGGCTGTGGGACATGTTTGTGAAGGAATTAGCGCAGTGCCAGGCTGTGGGCCATCACATTTCCAATTGGATCCTTACCGTGACGGGGCGTTTTCCCGTGCATGAGATGCAGCCACCATCATTCCGCCTTAGTAATCCCAGGCTGCAACATGCAATCCGCACTGTGACTGAGCTTATCCGATGCTTATTGTTAGTTCCCTCTTGTCCTGAGGCCTCTCTTTCTTGGCTCCGGTCATGTTCAAACGGACTGTTGCATGCGAACGCTGCATATCTATACTCTCGTACTGAAACACTTATGCAAACCACTCAAGAGACGTATAGCAGCATGGCAGCACCTACTCCTCCAGCCAACACGAAAAACCTTCGCTTAATCTGCTTTGACGGCGGAGGCGTCCGCGGGTTGGCCTCATTGTTCATATTGCAGCAAATCCTGTCGAGCGTCGGGAACCCATTGCCATGCCAGTACTTCGACATGATTGGGGGCACGAGCACTGGCGCGTGAGTTATGATTCGCTTCGAACAAACTGCCATGCGCTTGTTACTGATAGTTTGCCAGCCTCATCGCTATCATGCTTGGCTGTCTCGAGATGGACGTACAGACTTGTATTGACAAATACATCGAGATCATGGCATACGTTTTCCAGGATGCCCGGCTTCTATCTATAGATAGACATAGAGACATCGTTGCAAAGTACAAGCAAGGTCGATTGAGGGAACGTATACTGGGAGTCATTGGAGAATCGCGTGTAATTCAAGACAACGCTCCTCAAAATTTGCGTATGAGAAGGCAAGATCGAACTGCTTTTTGTAAAGTGTAAGTCAACACTCTGCTGTCCCGATCGCACAAGGTCGCACAATCGTTGACCCTGATCCCAGATTTGTCGTGGCAACCTACCAAGCGACGGGCGATAGAGAGATATTCTCCAATTACCAAAGGCCCTTCGCGCAGCAAAGCGATTGGATAGACCAAGTGACGCTCTGTGAAGCCGCCCTCGCTTCCACAGCCGCCCTCTCCTTCTTCGACCCCATGCTCATCACCCACGCCGGAATATCGCACCAATTCCTCGACGGCGCCTTCGTCGCCAACAACCCTGTCAACGTTCTTTGGAACGAAGCCCAAACCCAATTCCTCACTGGTGGCCCACCCACCCACCTCTCCGACCGCATCCGCATCATGCTCTCTATCGGCACTGGCAAGATGGGCCCTGCAGCCATCAGCAGCAGAGCCACTAAGATTCTCGATGTGCTGAAGAGATTCGCCCTGCAGACGGACAACACGGCGCGGGCGTTCCACGAAACCAACATGGCGTTGGCGCTCGAGTACGCATACATGCGGTTCAATCCGCCCTACATGGAAGATATTGGTCTCGATGATGCCGATAAGCGGAATCTCATTGCTGCGCGGACGGCGAATTATGGCAATGATCCGGAGCAGACGCAGAGACTGCACCAGTTCCAGCGGGTGGCGGGGACGGAGCAAAGTATGTCACTTCCGGAGCACGAGCTCTTCGCATAGGATTGATATTTCGATTTGTTTTTGCCGCGGTTTCACACTGTATCGAGACGATTTCTGTACGCTTCACGCTTATGAGTCAATCCACGACTCTTACCTGTTCTATTTCCCCCTGGTAGCCGAAAAACTAAATATAAAAAGTTGAAGCGAGCTCTGACAATTGCTGCAGACCGACGTTTTTACGTGCTGAGTCGTGGGCCGATCTATGTGAAAGGCGTGGAAACGGAAGATCACCCCTCGTACTGGAGCTACATGACTCTCACCGCCCTCGAGGTGTATGAACACATATATGAAGACATCTTCATGACGTACCCCGAATACAACGGTTATGTTCCCTGTAAGTCATGGTGGGTTTCTGTCTTTGCATCGCATTGCATATCGTACGTCTTGAAACGGAAACCTGGAACAGTCCTAGCGACGCCTCCGCCCATTTGGCCCACGATGGCAGAGGAATATAAACGCTGACATTATTCCTAAAACTACAAGGGGCGGCCTTCAAAAATCAGTTCTATCCTTCCACCCCGCCACCAAGATTGATTGAGGAAATCTGGCGCCGATTGCTTCACGACAGATCGGCGCCTCTGTCAGAGACACTGCCGCACCCGAAGGGCTATGTCATCGCCATATTATATATGCTACATATCGAGTCAAATTACGGGCACCGAAAACCAAACGGGAAAGACCCGCGGGACTCCAGCAAGATCTTATTGTCTAAGCCAAGGCGGGCGCTATGCAAGTCGTTTGGGTTTTGGGTACTTTGCCAGTGTGGTAACGAGTGTGGTCGCATGTGGAACTTTGCAAACAATGACGGGCTGAGTCGAGGGGGGAATACAGAGCGCACCTGCGAGGTCGCGGAAGCCATTGCGAAGCTTGGTGGAATGGGTATGGGATTGGAAAAATATCGACGTTCGGAGGCGTGGCTGCGTACGAGGAAGGTGTGGCAGAGGGGTAGGGCGTGAGGATCGGGATGTATAAAAGTCGCGGGTCGTGACAGTATCCTGTTCCAGTTCATAGTTGTCGAAAGAAGGCCCCTTCTTGGCCAAAGTGCCAGTGGGAGACGAATCGATGGAAAATTTAGTGACGTTCACTTAGGAGACCTTGCTCTGATGTAGACCTCTGATCGATTGAGCCGCGATCATCGAACAAGAGTGAAGAGCCACCGATACTGCCCATGTGACGATCCTGTGAAAGGCTCTCGTGTGACAAACCACCCGCGCCGTGCCCGTGATTGAGTTTCTGCAAACGGGTCGGACGCTGCGCACTGGCGCTTGAGTACGTGCTTGCGTCATCTTGGACATAGGCAGGCGCCCGCGATCTGCTAGTGACGCTGATGCTTCGATCGCGCCTCTGAAGACGAACACGACCCTGTAAGCTGGCATCGGTGCGCAGGCTTACATTGTCTGGCGCCAGTCCTCGTTCAACGTTTAGATTCCATGCGTCAATTTGAGATCGGGTACCCGACACTTTTTGAGCAGATCTGTTGCATAGGCTTTCGCTGCCAGCTATACGAGCGGAGGGGCCGTGCGTTGGCCGATGACTTCCACTGAAGATGATGGAGGAAGATGGAGGTATGTGTGCTGCTTCGGGAGCTGTCACCAGAGGTTTTGAATACTCGCGAGCATTTTTCTGTGCCTTTTCCCGTTCTCGAAGTTCTCTTTGTCGTCTCTTCTCCCGTTCTTGTTCGTTCGCGTTTTCCATTCGCAGTCTCTTCCCATATTCTTTTGTAAGCCAAAGCTCGTCACGATGATGTTGGCGTCGTTTTCGGCTCTCCTCACGTCGATTACGCGCACGTCGGAGGCAATGTGTTATGCCGTTGCCCATAACGCATGCGAAAAAGCCGGAAAAAAGCAGGAAACAAATTATGATGAAGAGAACGAAAGGGATGCCAAATACAAGGATGAGATCCCCCGGATATGTTGCTACCGACTAAGTCAGCTTAAAAGTTGCTATGACAGGATGGAGTGGCATTTCTGACTGATGAAGCTTCCGGCGTCAGCAGTCGATCTCATCATGATGGCCATAGCGGAAAGTTCTTTCAAACTCCGCTTTTGTATTTGAGATAGTGATAGTCGTTCGAAGGTATTTATAACAAGTCGTAGGAAAATGATAGAAAAGGGCTTGCTGGAGTGATGCTGCTGACGGGCGGAGAACGCTGGTTGACGGCTTGGAAGTGCGAGAAAGCGTGGGAACGGTGCTGGAAATAAGACAGCTTGGTAGCGATTGCAATGTACCTTAGCAATAACGAGAGACGGTGCGCTGTTCAAAGGGTGCAGAACGAGTGTGGAGATGGTATCACAGAAACACAAGTCAAGGCAGCTCAAGACATAGGTAGATGAGGATATCATCAATTCGAGGTGTGACGCACTCGGACCGAGGTATTGAGGCTTTTTTCACCCACCGCCCACCACCCACACCAAAAATAAAGGAATATTCTTATCACATAATATGACATCACAAAGGAGTTGTTCAATGCCATAGGCTCATCAAACCTCTCGCGCCTTAGAGGGCTCGCCTCCACCCCAAAGGTGAACAATTACATTCATCTATCGCCCCGTGCCCATCGTGCGTTTGCATTTATTAAGAGGGTACGAGTGCATAGCAATAGCAAAAAGTTGTCGACTACTGAGAGCCTACTATTATGTTGTGGTATTGTACCTGCATCAGGAGGATCAACCCGAACTTCCGCCGACAAGCTTTCCAATTATACGCAACTAATTCATCAACGCGCCAACCTGCTCGACAGTACGGAGTAGGAACTTACAATAAGATGCATCACTGCGATTAAGCCATCCCTGCGCCGTAGACCAGGCCGGCTTCCATTCCAGACAATCATCCACACGAAGGTCTACCTACAACGTACCACATAGCCGTTCCATCGATACAATCGACGACCCAAGAGAACAGTCTCGACGGCTTCAAAGAAAACGTGCCCCCGATCTAAGCTGTCAAACAACTAACCTCCATCCATCTGCCCCCGTGAAGAAGGAGACTGCAGTTCCTGAACCCTACCAGACGAAACAGCGTTAGCCGCCAGCTCGACCCAGACTGATGAACCTTGGCCGTACCAGTGCCACTGCCACTGCCAATGCGGATACTTGAGGGAGAGAACTCAGATCGAGCCTAGATCATGATTGGGAAAAAGGATCGTCGAAGAGAATAACACAATGAGAGCGACGGGAGATTCGAGAAAGTCTACATACACAGGGATGGAATTGATGGACTTCACCTTGGTGATATACGTCATAGTATTCCTCTCTCGAATGGAATTTTGATCTAAACAGGACTTTCGTGATGATTTCTATCGCCCTCAATCCTTCGCTTGCAATGTGCATGCTTCTTTTCTCAGTCTCAGCGTGGCATGAGCAGTCTACTCCTTTTAAGCAATGCTTATACCTCTTGTCAAAGCACCTAGCCTTTCTCTTGTGGCCGCCTCTATTAACAACCATTTCCAACACCACGCTGATGCCGATGTTAATATGCTTTCTGCTGTAGCTTGACTTTTCAGATCAAGTGCCGCTGTCAACTACAACGAGCTTTTAATAGGTTGCTACCTAAGTCTTTAAACGGCGGCTTTGGACTTACTAATTTCAAGGTGCCTTGTATACGCTTCTCTAAAACTTCTGTGCTCATCAAATGAGCTTGCAGCTGGACTTCATAGACTCCAAGCCCGTGAGACCCGTCAACGGGACTGTAGAGTATTTCATCGTCACCATGGCAGAAGTATCGATGAAGCTTTTCGCTCTCTTTTAGGGCACTAATTATTGGACTCTTCATTCGAATTGATCTCCTTCAGAGCAATAGCATTCTTTTGTCCCGCCCGCCCACGCCTGTTACATATATACAGCTTTATTTTCACTCTAGGTCTGTGCTCCTACAAGCATGGGAGTTTTCTAGCGCTGGGGTACGAGAACACGTCTGCTCAGGCCTCTGTTGGCTCAAGACCCTGGCGTTGGGATGGCCCAATCAACTATCTTCGAGTTCTGTATAGCCTCATGATTGTCGAATTAGTCCATTTATTGAAGGAAATGAGAATACTGAGCGGTGAGAGAGGCGGCTAAGACAAACACATATTGTGACTATTGTTTCTCGGTAGGTGCCTTTTTGTTGATTGTACCCGTGGTCTTTGCCCCAGCACAGTCTTTTCTGTGTTCTTTTCTACAAACCCGCTAATGTTGGGATAACTAGTCCATCTGTGGAATCCAGTATAACTGCGAAACCTGCTCCAACTTCTACCTTTGCTAAAGTGTTATCTGTCTAAGGAAGTCATGTATTTCGCCGCTTATCTTTTCACACCCATTGGGCCTGAATACCGCACAGAAAGCGAGGCGAGCGTTCTTGAGAGTGAGGAGGATAACGATAAAGAAGAAGAAGGAGAAGGAGAAGAAGATTGAGGAGGAGAAAAAAATAAAGGAGAAAGAGAGGGAAGATACGAAAAAAAGAAAATTCCGGACCGGACAATGATCGAGATCCCGAATTTCGAGATGAGAGCGGGGTAGCGGATGAGTCTTTACAGGCCATCATAGAAGTAGTACAGGACTAGGCTGTACGCTATTGAAGATAATAAGTATGATGAATCTCGAATCGAGAAACTACGGTAGACGATGAAACCAGCATCTAGTGAAGGTGCCTAGCTGCTCAGATCTTCATTCTCCACGAATCACCGGCCAGTTGCAAACACAAATCTAGATGTGAAAACACCAATGATTACGAATTATCGAATTAGTATTACCAAAATCACTGACCACCAAAGACGAATGGAATGATTTGTTTTTGAGGTGCCATACAGAAGGAAGTCATGTCATCACGGCTCGAGTAGTTGAAAGGAGAGTGAGCTGCGGTCACAGCATGCCTTCAGGTCTCCCCTGGTAGATAACACCGAGCAGGATATTTCATTACCTCGAATTAGCAGTGCCAGCCATTAGCAGAAGGGGTCAAAACAAAGGAAACGAATCCTCCTTGAAAAGTCGTAGATGGTCAATAACCCGTAGCTCACCGCGAAAGGTTAAGCTTAATAGGCCCGTACAAGGTTCACATATCAAGTTTATGTGACTCGGAATATTGGCTTGACTTGAATGCGTTCCTTAACTCTGCGAACGTACCCCTCTGGACGGCTTCCTTGATTTGGGATTGTTGCATTTGGAATAGGTTACGAATTGATGCGTGGCATCTATCTAGTGGACAATCCAGCAAAAGACTTGCACGCTGTGACGAATGGTGAGAGGTGAAGAAGAAATTGTTGACTGCTAACCACAGGAACCCGTTCGTTGTCATTTGCTCAAATATCGACTGCTCGACTAATGTCCTGTACAATAAATTCAATAATGTACTCACTCGGAAGTTCGAGATTGCGGAGATTTTGATAAGGCTGAAGGACCCCTAAAATTCACGCCAAGCCAAGCCAAGACCATCAACAACACACCGAGTCACCGACACACGGAAACCAAGGTTTAGGGGCGAGGCCATCCGCGACGCACGCATCATCACAACCACTTTCTCCTCACTGCTGCTGCTAGGACCGTTGTTCTTTGAGACTTTCATTAACACGCAGATTTGTGCAGTTGATGCATGTGTTGAGCTATCGTTGACTGGGAAGACCCTGCGTCTGCTCGGCGGCCGAAAACAACATTCCAGTCGTCGCCAGTCGCAACCAAATCAGCCGGTGTTTGCCCACCGATAGTGTATATCGCAAACCACTTTTGAAAAGCTCTAATGTCGGTTCCTAGATCTGGCAATTCTGTGCGTCCTGCATTGCACGAGCCGGACCCCGTTGCCCTCGGGATGCCTTCAAGGTCCAACAGGGAAAGCATGGCGACATCAACTGGCGAGTACCCTCGCCAAGCGGCCCGTGTCGAGTCCTCCAATGGAACTCCGAACGGAACGAATAGACAAGATGACCCTTTTGCAACGGAAACCCCACCATCACATCCTCATCCACACCGCTTTTCGTCCTTCGACACCCAGCTGTTCGCCTTGAATCATCCATCATCGTCTCCTGCGCAAGCAAAGAGGGCACTGGAGGCTCACATGGCAGAGACAGATCGGAGGATTCAAGAGACCTCAAAGCTCGGCACGACGCTGGTGCAGCAGCGAGTCAACCTGGCACAACGACTACAGGAGGTGGGATCACAAGAGGAGGAGGCGCATATTAGTCCCGAACTACGGCAGAGGCTAGTCGAGATTGAGAGAGAATATAATGAAGTTGGACGACAAAGTGCAAGGGCATTCCTAGGTCCCAAGTCGGAAGCAGCAGGAGAGGGATCGAATGCCCCCTTTGCCCTGGATGGCAGGGCAAGTTTTACTTCCTGATGATCGGCCGGTTGCCTGCTGACTCCGAATTACAGAATCCAGCAAGTCCTACAAAGTTTTCTAGCCAGGCCACTGATTCGCCATCCAAGCTTAATGTGCCAAGAAAACAACGAAATCAGGCGTCGAGAACAGATGACATTGACTTTGCAGCCGAGATCAGTACATCACTCTTAGGGCAGGTACGGCATTTGCAAGCGGTCCTACTCGAGCGCGATGAGACCTTGAAGGCGGTGCAGTTGGATAAATCGAGGCTCGAGCTTGAGGCGGAGGGGTTTTCACAACGACTTCGAAGCCTAGACGAAAGTGAGCAGCGGTACAAAGACGAAAATTGGAACTTAGAAACTCAGCTACAAGAGACAAACGCAGGGAACCGAGAATCGGCCAGTAGAGAAAAAAAGCTGCAACAAACACTGGCTGCTACCACATCTGAGAAAAACGCTGCACAGAGTGAACTGGATCACCTTCGACAAGATCACAGCAGAGTTACGGAGGATTATGCTGCTGTGCGCAAAAATCATGAATCCGAGCTCGCTAGTCTACGAAGGAACGTGAATCTAGGCGAGAACGAAAAAGAGACTTTGCAGCGAAAGATCGAAGAGCTGACTTCTCAAAATCGAGAATTAGCCAACGGACTGGCCGGCCGCTTCAGAGATGAGGAGACCGAGCCAGAGGCGGACACTGGCGCGAAGTCTGAAGAATATCCGTTCGATTTGTCCGAACGAGAGCACTCGCCCCCCCCTTCACCCACGAAAGGCGTCCAGAGGCACTCTATGCTGGAGTCAGAGACCTTAAAGAGCTCTCTAAATCATGCTCATAGGATGATCCAGAGCCTGAAAGGCAATGTGCATCGTGAGAAAGCCGAAAAGCAGGATCTCAAGCGCATGCTTCAAGAGGCTAGAGATGAGTTGGAGATCCGAAGAGCCGAACCGCATGGGAAGAGACTGAGAGCGAAATCGCATACGGATATGAGAAGAGCAGGTCGGCCGGGGCTTGGCGCCACTAGGAACAGCAGGACTGATTTTCTGGTCGATGACGCTGAGCAGGACCCTCAGTGGGAAGATCACAGCGATGGAGACAGTCCTCACCGTGATTTTGCTCGAACAATCGCCCACGACAGCACCCCAGGAGCGAGTCGACTCGCGGAAAGTAGTGACGCCTATCAGACAGCTAATGAGACAGAGGATGCTTTTGAGACAGCAAATGAGCGTGACACCACTGACAACGATGCTTTCCAAACTGGAGCCGAGAGTTTGGCGGGAGACAGCACGGATGAGGCCGAAGCGACGGAGACAGAGTCTGGTGTGGCTCGAGGTGGGACTGTTCGAAGCAAGAAACCGCAACCTACCTTATTTACCAAGCCGGGTGACAGGAGGTCAATCCAGAGCACTGCCTCAACTTCTGAAGACGACGAAGGACATGCTCTTCATACACCAAACCAGAACCAACCTCAGCGTTACCGCTTGAAGGTCAACCGTAACTCTCGTCGGTCGCGGGTGACTAGCGAAGTCCCTGGTAGTAGCCAACAGTCAACAGCTAAGAACTCTCCAGCCAGCTTCATGCAAGGGGGAGGTGAAGTAAACCAGAGCTTGTTTAACGAGTTGGAGAACCTGAGCGGTGATGAAGATGGCACGCCAAGCAAGGGAATCATCAGCTCACCCAGGTCCACACAATCTCTCCGCAGAAGTGTTAGTGGGAAGAGGTCATCATCTAGCATGAAACAGGCTGTCAGTCCGTCAACCCCTGGTCCAAGGTCTAGCACCGTTGTCAATACAGGAGGCGCGCCACCCATCCCTAGAATGCCCATGGTCGATTCCAGTATGATGACGGAGCCGATGGAGCCTCTACAGAGTCCCCTAAGCCAAGCCGGTGTAGGCCACGCGACCCCAGGCCAAGCAAGTCCAGGACAACCAAATCTGGGTCAACCAATTTCAGGTCAGGCAATATCACAACAAGCAAATTCAGGTCAAACAATCCCCAATGCAGCGAGTCTAGGCCAAGCAAGTTCAAGTCAAGCGAGTCCGAGGTCAGAGTCTTCAGGTATTCTACCTATGAGCACCGCAGCTGCCATCACTAGTAGAATCTTTGGTGGTACACCTCAAACGCCACAAAACAAGGGTGTCGAATCCCAACCTGCCAGCGCCTCTAATCTTGGATCGGATTCGCGTTCGTCTTCATCCTCACGACGTCCAGCTTGGGACCAGCCGCTCCAGATGTTTGGCATGATTCCGGGATTCAATCAGAGTGCAGATACAACGCCTTTATCAACAAAGTCTGCAACAACGCAGGTGCGAGGCGTTTCTGGAGATCTTTCGTCCGATGATCAGCGGGCCAGGAACTTTTCGAGCAATTCAACTCAGCCTACAGAATACTCTGAGTCAATGCACGAGGATCAAGCGGTCACGCCTCCAGGTAAAGCTACCAAAGCTCGGGCTCCATTAACATTGTCACCTATTCATAGCCTGGAGTCAGCCCCAGTACAGCCTATACAGAGATCGATAGTAAACGAGTCAAACAGTAGAATTACGTCTACAGGCCCATCAACTGCAGCTGCAACCCCTGAAACTAATGAAAGCCCGCCAAAGGCTACTAGTACTGGAGGAATTCTTGGCTCTGTGTTTGGCTGGAACAAGCGTAAAGCATCTACTGGATCTCAAATAGCAGAAGACGAGACTCGTCAAGAAGTTGCTGCGAGCAGTAGACCTACCACTAGTGATTCTAAGCGTCCTCTCCAAGAAGTGCCAGCAAACGCTGTCACTCGAAACATGCAGTTGGTCAACGCCAAGTTGTCACCAGTGGTTGATCGTGGAGTCCAAACACTGTCGTTCTCCGATTTGCTGGAAAGTGTTGCAAAGAAACCAAGCATACCGTCAATGAGGCCCCTTGCTGATATAGGAGCTGCCTCTCCCGGTCTCAGTGAAGCTGGTAAAGGGAAGGCACCCGAGCAGTATTACAAAGACTCACTTGGGAAGACTTTCAAGCGACCGGTCAGTACAACAAGCATGCGCCCGCGAGCAGCCCAATATCCTCCGCTGCCTCCAGATCATCAAGAAGCTATTGCTGCTGCTGCGCAAAAGGCGCCGCCCGAGTCATTGGTGACTCCGACGGGTTCAACAACATCTATGGGTCCGCCTCTCGCCCCAGCTTCTGCATATCCCTCTCGAGCTTCCAGGTCTCGCAGCAATCGACCTCAGACCCCATCCCAGCAAGGAATGCCAAGTCCATCCTCAAGAGGCGGAACGACCCCCAGAGCCGGTCGATATTCCACCACCCGAAGCCAAGCATCTCGCCGATCTTCATTCTCTTCTTTTGCCTCTGAACTCGACGAGCGCTTCAACATCCGTACCGACGCTGGCATGCCAATGCCTCAAGGCCTCCAACCTGGAACTGATCCCCGCATGATCCAGGCAATTACCCAGACAATGATCGGCGAGATGATGTGGAAGTACACTCGCAAAGCAGGTCGCGGCGAAATGTCCTCCACTCGCCACCGCCGCTTCTTCTGGGTTCATCCATACACTCGCACACTCTACTGGAGCGACCGTGATCCGGCTTCCGCCAACCGTGCAGAGCTCAAATCTAAGAGCGTGGCCATCGAAGCAGTACGGGTAGTCACAGACGATAATCCCATGCCACCTGGCCTCCACCGTAAATCTCTCATTATCATTACACCCGGTCGCTCCGTCAAATTCACCGCGCAAACCTCTCAACGCCACGAGACCTGGTTCAACGCCCTCTCCTACCTCTTGCTCCGAACCGGCCCAGATGGCGCCAACAACAAAGCCAACATCGACCCGGGCGACCTTTCCGACGCCGACGTCGCCGAATTCAATCCAGGATCAAACAATAAACGCTCCTCCCGATCCCGTGTCTCACTCGCCAGTTTCCGCAGCTCCGCTACGCAGAACAGGCAAGATCAAAACCGCCTCTCAACGCGCATCCCAACAGGCGCTGCCTCGGGGGGCAACACCCAAAGTCAAGGGCAGCAAACAGAGGCCCCGCCTAACAGAGAAAGCGTACGCAGTCGCATCAGTCGCAGCCTTTCACGAAACCGGGGAACCAGATCCCGTCGAGACTCTATCGCCCCCAATAACCCCAGTACTAACAACACTGCCAATTCTACTACAGTGTACAACGCGCAAGACAACCAAGGAAGCGTCTCCAGCCGCATAAGTAGTTACTGGCACAAACCAGCCGCCTCAGTCCGCAGTTCCATCCGCAGCCGCTCAAGCCTACGTGATGAAGGGCCCCAGGAGCCGGGCGTGTTGGAAGGGGGAAGAAATGTAGTCAATGGGCGCATGGGCGATAGCGCAGAGGATTTGAGGAGGGTGATTGAGAACCAGGAGCAAGGTGGGAGGTTGGAGAATGTGAGGGCTTGCTGCGATGGTGAGATTTAAAAATCTAGTCTCCCCTTCCACTATCATCAGAGGACCCAGTTTCGTCGCAGTGCTGACGTGGTCTGGGCAGGTCGACATGACGTTGGCAGCTTAGCGAAGAATGGACGACATCACAGCCACACGGGCTCGGCGCATAGTGTGCACAGTCAACGCAGTCATCGATCGCCTTCGAATTCGCTTACGAATTTGGCGCATAGTTGATTTGGGGAAATGCCTTTCTGTCAAGGACGTGAAGACAAGGATGTAAGCATGCGGCATAGCTCACAGTCATAGCGAGATTGACTTTCTTTTGGTGTGCTTACTGTGGCGTTGCACGAAAACATGGGCGTTGTTGTGGATATGCACTTCGGTCTTATATATGGTACCAATTGTTCCTGTGGCTAGCCGAAAACTTAGGTCTGACATGATATATACACAATGTGCCAAATCACCTTACGGACATTCCACCATCCCTCTCACAACAGCCCCTCTTTTCGCTTGAATTCCTCATAAGTACACTCGACCCCATCCCTGCTGCATCCAAACAAATCCCACGCCTCCTTGCTCCACAAACTTGCACTCTCATCCTTCCCGCCCGGATTGTCCGGTAACCTTTTCTCCTTCCCACCTGAAACGGGCAAAGCAGATGGCGGTCGCATGGCCGAGGTGTCGGATATTGATTTCTTCAACGGCGATCGAGGCTTTGTCGGAATGACTTTTGTAAACGCAGGTAGGGAGTCGGGTTTCCGTTTCGGAGGGTGAGGTGCTATGATCGGCGCCTCTGGAGGTGGCGAGCTGGAGGGTTGGGAAGACGGGACCTCCACCGTCTCATCTGGGACCTTGGGGATCGGTATGGTTGGAATGATCTTAGTGAATGCTGGCTGATTGTTGGGTTTGCGTCTAAGCACTTGTTCGGGTGCTGTTGGCGGTTTTGGCGCCACAACATTCGAGAATGCGGCGAGTGAGTTGGGAGTCACCTCTTTCATTGAGGGAACGACTGATGCAATTGGCGGCTCTGGGGTTAAAGATCTGGTAGGATGAAAGTCGGGATGAGTTTGCAGGTCTGCAGCTGACACAGAGCCCTGTTCTGATTGAAGAGGAGAAGGTGGAGAGATGGTCTTTGAAGGCGTTGCTGGAAGGGAGGAAAGATGTAAATCAGGCAACAGAATCTTCGAAGTTCGTGGTATGATTTCCTTCGCTTTAGGTTGAACGACCTTGGTGAATGTGCACAGCGAGTTAAGATCTAGTCTTGAGACGGTGCTAGTACCAGTTGGATCTTCTGGGCGTAAGGGTTCTGCGGGAGGCACGTGAACTTGTGTTTGGAAGGCTGTAGACGAACCAGGCCGGTCTTCTGATGGTGTTTTCCGAACTGGGGTTGGAGACGATTCGTGGAGCGAGGTCTCTGTCAAAACGTCCTTGTCTTCGACAGATTCGGACGTTCCAGGTCGAGCGCGCGAAAATATAACCTCTTCCATCTTTGCAAGGGTTGTGGCACTGCTGTGAACAGTAGAGGGAGGTCTAGGTATCACTTTCTGTGGAGCTTCTTGAGGTAGTGAACGACGAATTGACGAAGGGACAGGCTCGGTACTACGACGACAGGAACCGGTCATTGAAGACTGGAGATCCTTTTCCTTAGGCTCTTTCTCCTCCATTCTGTGATTGTTTGCTGGTACGTTACCTATGTCGTCTTGGGAGAGAAAGAGATTTTCTGGTGCATCACCACAGAATACTTCGTGCTCATTCTCCCGGTGTATCTCCTTTGCACGATGCCTTTCAAGTCGAGCCTTCAATCGCTCCTGCTCTTCCTTATGAAAATCAGCCATGCGGTCTAGTTTCCGTTGATCAGGTCTGCTCGATGTACTCCGGTGGTGACTATTTCGATCTAGTTCCGGAGCGTCACCAGAAGACCCGATCGCAGGCGACTCCTGAGGCAGTAGGTCTCGATACATGAGTTTCTTGCGTGGTTTGCGTAAAGCTATCTGTAGCTTTAGCCTTTGTTTTGGTTGCTCGTTGGTCGACGTAGCGTCTTCGTTAGAAGCGATTTCTATGGCCTTTGCGATAGTGCTCGTTCTTGCGTTACCTGTCTCGGGCTCATGGTCAAGACGCTTCGCAATCTTTTTAGCTTTCGGCGATACCTGAGTATCCTGATCTGGCTTTCGCTTCCTTTTTTGCGCACTCAGTTCTGAGCTTCCTGATCCACTGGGTCTTTTCCTGGACAGTGGCTCAACCACTCGCTTGGAAGCCTTGTCCTCTTTGTCATTCGCACTCCTCTGAATTGGGGAAATAGGTGGTATACTGACTGCGTTTCCCGATGTTGACAGACCGGAAAACTGCGCAGTGGCTGGTCTACGTCTTTCTTCAGATTGCTTGTCAACAATTGCTCCAACGACAGTCCTATTCACCTCTTCATCAAGAGCGCGGATACCTGCGGGTACTCGAGGCGGTGGCATCGTGTTCGGTTCGGCCCTCCTTTTAAACTGCGGCTCTATTCGTTGACGCTTGGCTGGGCGGTCTTGGTCCCTGCTACTGTACTCACTTTCCAGGTGTAACTCATGAGGCGACTTCGTAGGCAGCGCAGCTCTCCCAATCCGTCCCTGTGGTGTCCCCAGCAGCGCATTTAAAGTCTTTGGCCGCAGCTGCGATGGCTGTGCAGCTGTAATTCGAGCCATAGGTACCGCTGCTGGCTGACGTGGGACCTCTTCATTGACCGCCACATCCGGTGCCTTCTTTCTCTTCTCGAAAAGCCCAGTAAGATCTTGCTCCATGCTTCCAGTAGCCTCGCCGACTTGTATGAGAATCCCTCTATCCAATTGGAATTCATCGCCATCTTGTAGTATTTCATCCTCCCGCCAGTGCATGTCACCGATGTAATTCCTGGACACATCGTAGACCATGATCCGCTTATTGAAGGTATGGAAGCGGAGTAGCCCATCTTGCCACCTCTTCTGTTTTCGCCGAAGATCGTGGGTGTAGAGGCAGCGGTATTCGAGTACGGGCGCTGTATTCTGGGTGGAGGGGACCGCGAAACCCGGTATTTGACGGACACCGGAGGATGTAGTTGTGGAGGCCATTGTAGATATAACGCGGAGGCCACAGCTATCGGGACTCTTTGGTCGGTATGAGTCATTGTCCAGCTAAGCTGCTCTGACAATTTCGATGAGCTCCAGCAAGCCTGAAAGCCTGAAAGCTGCAATTGAAGGCGCGTCGCGAAGTCACGTGATTGTCTTGGCAACTCTTATTTGTGAGGAAGCATACTACTTGTAGTAGTAATCCTCGATCTCACCAATTGAATTATGAAGCTGACAGCAAGAATGCTGATATTGATCTATTGTACACTAGTCTTCGACATCTACCTGTGAACCTGTCCAATTGAAGGGGCATTTTTCAGCTTCTATACGAGTAAGCCTCCACCCCATCAACTATTCATCCTCTTCCAACACACATCGGAAGCTCATTATCTCATTTCTAATATCAATGGCTAATTTCGGCTTCTCAATAGGCGACCTCATCGAAATTGGCTCTCTTCTCTATCAAACGTATGCAAAATGCAAAGACGCCTATGGAGAATTTCAATCCCTCGCGGGCGTATTGCAAACCGCCCGACTCCTTGTGGAAAGCGTTCGCAACGCCGTCGAGGATGTCTATGGCGATCTACCACATATTCACCAGAGGAGTCTCGCAAATGTAATGGCCGGCTTGAAGGTAACCCTGTTAGGTCAATCGAAAGAAACTCGATAAGTATCCTAATCTTCGGCCTGGGCAGGGCCCGCAGATGTCGAAGCTCAAATCCGGCATGTTCGAGAACGCACAGGAAGCTAGGTCGAAGTTGAACTCAGATATTAGCATGTTGAATGTGTGGCTGTCAACAATCATATGGTTACTCTGGAGTCCTCACGAAATGCACCCGTCTCACTATGCTGTGGTGTACATAGAGTAGATGTGCTGATAAGTGCGCACCACAGCGACTCAATGACAAAAGCAGTCATGTCAACTTACGAGCCATCCCAAATGGTTTCAGTCTTAGCTGAGCAGAAAGCATTGTCAAAAACTACTCCACATACTTCGCCGCCAATAGATCCAGACTTGTCCGTAATGCAAGGCCCTCTCAAAAATTGGTATACATACAGCGAAAAAAGAAGTATTCCTGCTCAGGGAATTTACACGTATGACTCCACATGCGGAAGCCTCCGCTCCCTCCAGACCTCTATAGTCAATTACAGCATTTCCATTCGCGGATCTAAGATCGAGGGAAATACGCAGGACTCACTTGGGACAGCCGAAAACAGCGGCAACATCGACCGCATTCGTAGAACCTCTCTTTTTTTGAAGATCTATGTGCGGACGCGCCAGGGAAAACCCCTTTATGTGTGAGAGTACGTGGGCTGCATCACGCCATGCGGGATCGTCGGAGAGTGGCATCATCCCGGCGACCCTGCGGAAAAGACACATTGGCGTGGGAAGTTTAGCATCTGGCTCAGAGACGATGGAGACGCTGCTTCAGAGGGGCTAGAGGATCGGATGCACACTCTCACTTCGAGCGGCAAGATTCTCACGAGGTCGATGACTGGGGTTGGTGTAAGGACTTGAGAAGCTCAACTACTTCACTGGACATGGTTGAATCTGAGTTATCATAGTAGCGTTGATTGCGGCGTCATTTGAGGTCATTATTGTGTAAACTTCAAGTGGTGGACTTCTTCGATATGGTCATTTTTTGTTTCACGGCTCTCTATCTGTCGGCTGTCAGTCGAGTGAATCAGCAAAGCCGACCCTGAGAATTGGATTATTAGGGAATGAAGTATAAACGGTACGCCCTTACCGAGATCCAGATCTCTATGTTGCCCGCTTATTCGTAAAATCCTCTTCTCAGACTAACATACAATAGCAGCGACCAAGCAACGGTGACGAGCCGGCGCTTAAGCTTAGGTGAATTCTTCGTGGTCATGCAAGATTCCCAAGTTCGTGCTACGAACCAGGTAAGAGATTCAACTATTCCCCTTAAAGTTGACGCTGTAAAGCTGATACTCTCTACGACGTCAGGCAGCCATCGTATCCCCTACGTCTGAGTCCAATGTGAACAGCAAACTGCTTTGGGCGAAGAGTAACTTCCTATGCGTCTCGGGCAAAGAACCGTCTCTCGTGCGATCACATATTTTTATTCCAATATCAAGATGTTCCGCTCCAGCGCGACTTTGTCACCAATGCATCGCGGCACGGATGACTATCCTCTTGTGGCAAGATGAGCTGTCCACAAGGGCCGAGGGCGCCAGGTCGGGTTTTGGGCTTGAAGTAGTGGCGATTCGTTTTATTTCCAGAACATTGTTGGACTTAGCGACATGCTGAAAGAGCATGTTTTACTTCCTAGGGATCGATTTTCGATATGCGATACACTGTTCTTGGTCTTCGAATGACTGAAGAGTGAAGACTGAGGACCGGGGGGGCAAGGCAATCGCATTTCTCAGCACGCCGGTGTGAGAGGCTTGGCGTTGGGGGCTAGCCGCAAAAGTCTTCTCCGACGACCGGTCAAACCGTCGTTCCTTTTTTAATATGTAGAGAGGCCTTTGCATCCCCTTAATATAGCAATCATTATATTGAAGAGAAAGCAACTCGACCGTATTGTGCTATCCAACCTACTTCTCGGCCAGAATGCTCTCTTGCTACACCTTGTAGTAGCCCGAGCGCCTGGTCTTGGGACGCAATAGCTTTTGCTACCAGGTGGTGCTGTAATATGGATTAGAGACATGCGGCTCTCTGTGGCGCCTTTCCATGCATGCGTTTGGTTGCCGCCGCCGTTTGTGCTTGACTTGTGCGTCTGAGCTAAAGTTGCGACCAAATTTGAAGCTTGCTGAGGGATGTGTCCACAGCGACCATGTGTTTGTCTTACCTAAGGCTGTCTCGTACAGTGCAAGGAGTCCCACGATGGACCTTGGAGAGAGCTGTCTTAAGAGACAGCTGATGGGACTGGAAATCGGCAGACCCGAGGTCTCCGTGTTAACAGGAAACAGCACTGGAGAGAGGTGATAGCGATGACGTTACTAGAGATCTAAGCGATCACTATCTAATACTTCTAGCGGCCAGTTTAGTTCCTCAGAAGCTGCTACTGCTGCAAGTAGTACCCCATTGCATATGCAACAGTCGTACGCGCGGTCATGACAATGTTGACTCTAGATAAGCGACCGGGCTCTTCCTCGTGTTGCGGAAGCTTGAGCCTGACAGAAATTGTTGTGGGAGAGACCCGAAAAGCGGTTGAAATTCCGTCCTGACACCGTCGTCACGAGGTGATAACGGCTTGGTGAATGCAAAAAAGAAAAAAGAAAAAAAGGAAATGGGATCCAGGCGGCTCGAACCTAGGACCTCGCGTATCATTCGAGAGTATCAAAAACCAAAAAGAAACAAAGGTGGCTTGCCGTCTTGAATAGTCTGCAGCCTAATCGAAGATCTGTTGTGCCTGGCCCCTGAAGAAAAGCCAAGAAGTCTGCTTTTTCTTTTTAACTGTTTTAGTCGACTCGCTCTTAAAGAGAGCAGTGTAATGAGCCACGAAATCACAGGGACCGTCGCTAAACCGGCCAATGCCGGTAATGATCGGGTTTATGACGCCGTAGCCTCGACTTTCAACTTTGGCGTTCCAGTGACAAGACATTGAAGCTTGGAATCCTTTGCGCTAAGTGACAGTTTTGGAATGAATGATTTCTTCTATTTGAATTTATATTCTTTCAAATCCCTATCTTATCTATGCATCTGATTCAACGACCAGCGCGCGCAAACAATAGGCATCGGTCATTCTTTCAACACCATGTTCTTGCTACCATCTGTTTCATCGTGCGCTCACCAACTTTTACCTCCGTCCACGCTAACAACTCAGACACAGTGCGACAGAATCAGTCAAGCATACATATGCAAAGTTATCTGGTTGCCAAAGCTGATGCCTTAGCTGATGCCTTCGCGACTCCAACTCGACGAGGTTTTGGTGGGTGATGAAACGTTTGAAATATGGTCCACATTTACAGTAAAAGCCAGGGGCAGACGAAAACAAAAATGCTCACGAGACTAATTGCAGAGAAAGTCTTGCTGAAAATAGAAGATCCTTTACATCAACGTCTAAACATTATGTCTCATTCTCATAATTGAACTCTTCCTAAAGTTATTGCCACAAGTACGTATGCTTAGATGCCCTCTTCATAATATAAGGACCACAACGCTGTCTTCTTCTCGCGATATGCTGATACGCTCTGGCAGGATGTTTCCCGCATGCACGGAAGATAGATAGCACTCAAGCCCAATCTAACGGAATCAAATCGCGACATATAGCACGCACCCCCCTATTACTTTCACTTGACCTTCTTTCCTTCCAACATATACCTTGCAGCGGCCCTTGCTATCATTTCCACAATCTCCACCTCCTGCGTATTCCTCAGCGCGAACATGATGACATACCCCAACGGAAAACCCAACGCCCTACCCCCAAGTCCATTTCTCTCCCCAGCCATTTCCATGCACCAGCGTGGCACCTGCAGCTGAAAGTATTGCATGCGAGGTGCCCTGGGCGGCGCCGTGACCACGAAATACCTCTCGTGGTAGAGGACCACTGTCCTGAAGTTCCCAAGTCAAGTGCTCGCAGTAATATAGCAATCGATTGCCTCAAGTTGAAGTTTGGACGATTTTCCCCACCGGCATTGATATGAGCACGGACGAGTCATTGTATCCCTCGCATTTTTCCCCATTGCAGCTTTCTGCGAAGCGCGATTCAGTGAAGCGCCAAAACAACGGTGTTGCAAATTCTGGTTTGTCCGGGAGATCGGTGCCGATGTCCCTGTTTCTGACATACCGAGGAGCGACGGCACGGATTCTTTGAGTCTAGCGGTGGCGGGAAAGAGTCAATATTGTCGGGCTTTGTAGGTAATCGGTGTTCTACAAACTCGGTCCAAGGCTTCAGAAATCGATCGTGGTAATAACTGTTAGATAATGGCACCTCACCGGCCAGAAATCTACGGCAGTCATTCAGGTCGATTTAGGAATAGATTCTAGGTGAACTGTGGGCCACAGGCTAGGTGAGAAAGTTGTAACTCGCAAGCTCTCGTGTTCCAGCTGCAACACCTGACTTACTGTCTACGTATCAAGGTTTGTCTATGTAACTTCCACATAACTATAGAGATTTGTGGACCGACATCTGAGGAACAGCGGTAAACACAACTCCAGCGCGGATTGCGAGTAGCGCACGCTTACAAACGCCATGGTGGTCTAAGCTAATATTGAGGTGACTGGTCCTTGCTTTTATTGGGCCATTCGAAGCCTTGCGAGACGACAAAAGCAGTTCATTGATCAGCCAGTAGCGTTTATTTACATCGTCACGAGGTGGGAGCTTTCGCCGCCTCCGTTAGCGTGCCTCTGCCTACGGAACCTATCTTCGCATAGTGGACATGGAATTCCGCCTCCTGATTTAAGTGTCCAGAGTCAGCATAGCTCTCACAGGACTGCAGAACCAAGAGCCATGATAACAATAAACCACAAAGTTACAAACGAAGGTTTCGTATCCGCAAAACCCGTAATGACAGGAGGTCTGCATCGAAAAGGAAGCAGAGGTTTCGGGCTCCCATACCATGTACCGGCCCTCCTCGACCAAGAAATCCCAAAGCCCTTGGACAATTCCCTGCAAGATCGCCCAAGTAATGCGGTGGCGTGGCTTGACGGATACGACATGGATCGCCGCACCATAGCCCAGATCATCGTGGAAAGGGTCTTCGGTTTGGGGAAGCGGTCCATCGCCGCTTCTCTGGATCTGGAGCTCACAATATCTGTTGACTTCATGTTAGTCTGATGGAAGAGAGGGCTATATTGGAGTTACGCTTACCTCCTTGCTGCATCGATGGTGTCCCGCATCGCTACCTCGTCGATATGGAAACCGAGGTAGAAGAACATGGTTATTTCGGTGTTGGGGACGACGTATTTGATGCCGGGAAAGGGGGAGGTGAGATTTGGAAGTGGAAGGCTATTGGGCGATGGTAGGGAAGGAACCAGGGTGAATTCACTGGTGGTGAGGTTTTGGGTAGAAATGTATGAGGTAGTAGGAGCGGACAGGCAGCCTCGGAGGAGGAGGAAGTACCCGGAGAAAAGGAAAAGATAAACATGGGAAGTAAAAGCAGCCATTCCTGATCCGGCTTGCAAGCATTCAAATGGAGTTCAGTATATGGCAGGAGGGGCCGAGCCACGAGCTGAAGGAGAGGTCTGAGCTGGAAAGAGCATCGTGGAAACAGAATCCTCGTCGCAAGTCGAGAAGTCTTGCGCTGAGGAGTTCACAACCAATGAAATCTCCTACTCCGCACTGTCTGAAGCGACATGCGGTTTCTACAGCCCACGGTGGGTGGCGGAACGCGCAAACTGTGGTAGATGTGTCGCATTGAAAATTCAATTCACACTCACACGAGTCGCTTGAATCGGCATCTGGATGGAAGCAATTTTAAGCTTCTCACCATCTCATCGCGTGACACCCGATTCGTCACTATCGGAAATTGTGAAAGATATTGTTCCAGAGTCGGCACATTTAGTATGGATCAGTGCTTTCCTTCGACCATAAGGGACCTAACGCCTTGTCTAAACTCCGCCGAGTAGTCTGATTCGCGGCAACCTGCATCTCCCCATAATCGAATCCCATATCGCACGTCCACAGGACAGCAGGACCGTCCCAAGCATACGTCGTGAACCGACAAGAAGTGGTAACCGCCCGGCGATTATTGATGCCCTTCTGCAAGCAGTCGCTGCACTGAGTGTAGCAATCGCTCGCGTCCTGGGAACTCGAATGATGGGTTTCCCCTTTGTAGAAAGGCGAATTTCGGGCCCAATGGTTTGCCCTGGTGATCTTTCAGGGCGCATTCGTAGCCGTCCCACGCCCCCGTGTTCAACTCGGCGAGACATGCGGTCATGTTGTGCACCCATTGGTCGTTATTTGCGAAGGGTACGACGTCTGCGGTGCTGGTGTCGGCGCTGCAGGTTGTTTCGGTACTGTCGTGGATGGTTTTAGTCCGTCCAACGCTGCCTCGAGGTGCCAGGCCTGGTGCACTGAGCGCGAGCGGGAGGAGTGAGCCCATGCCCCCATAGGAAGAAGGTGGTGTAGTGCATAGTGAGATACTAGTACCGTTTCACGCGTTAAAGCGAGCGCTTTAGGTAGACGTGGGTGTTGCAAGGACGGGCTAACGCAGCGGAACTTACTCTAGGGCTAAAGCTTTTGACTATTCTCTGACTACTCTCTGGAGCACATGAAGAAAAAAAACATGGAGAGAGGCCATGGACCGACTATATAGACGAGAGTGCCCGGAAGATGTCCCCCTGATTCCATCTGATTCGACGGTGGACACACGGGTACAATTCCCGACATCCGATCAAGCGGGGCAATTACCTCTCCTCGCAACAGTATGCGACGGTAAATGAAGGAGGACACGCACACAATAAGTAAAATTTAGCTGGTGACCCGCCCTTGTGAGACAGCACTGCCATGTTTCTACTTATACGAATGGCAATGACGGTATGGATATTCTTAGCCACAGACCAGCGCTTGCAGTTCAAGCTGGGGATGGTGCGCCTTGTTATTTGATGTGGGCGTGGCAGCGAAGAAGTTTCAGAACACTACAAGAGATGATACACTTTTGGCCTCCCAATTCTGTAGATGTTTGGTGAACTGGAGGAAGACCAAATGACCGATGCTAAACCTGTTGGATCGAAGCGTGGACGCGTCATGGAGGAGAACGCAGACAACGCTTAATGGAGACACATACACATACAGACTACGTCGAGAGCAGCAACCAGGCGGATACCATTTGAGTTCATGATGGGGATTTCAATTGGTGGTTACGCAGCTTATCAGCTACTATGAGGCTCACAGAGGCACATGGCTTGTATTGCTGTCAAAGTCCTTTTGCCAGGGACTTGTGGATCGCCAGCGATTATTGGCATATTATCTGTGAGCACATCCACCGGCACTTTCTCGCAATGAAAAGCCGTCTTCCACGATGGACACACTTACGTTTGGAGTGTGCGGTAGACAGGGTTGAGGGGGATGCAGGCCCCATAGTCGTGGAATTTGAGGAGGAGGCTTGTTCGGGGGATGTCGTAGAAAAAGGGGTTCATTGGGGAGGTTCGCCAGGGGTTGTCATCACACCAGTGAGAGGGTTTCTAAAAGCGGGAGGAGAGGGAAGACGCACTTTGATAATGAGGTTGAGAAGTGTTGGATTAGCCGGGAAGATTGTTGAATTGGGCTGCGCGTGACAAGCTGCTCATGGATGCCGGAGGATGAATTCGCACAGGAAGGGAAGCCGTAAGCGCGATCGTGAAGAGGACATGGAGTTGGAATGCGAAAGTGGCGATCTTGTGAACGAACGTGGTTAGACAATATGAGAGTGTAAGCATTGTGTGAGGGTCGTTGTCGCACGCAGCGCTTGCTGCCTTGCTCGACTCGCTCGCAGATTTGGAAGATTGCGTCGCTTCGGCGCTGAGGTTTTTACGCGTCTCATTGGACTGAAGAGCGCCATCCCGCCTCGGAGGTAATGTATCATCAGTACTCCGAAAACTAGCAATCACAACGAGGCTCGTTGCTTACATAGGCGAGAGAAGAGAGGGTCACTGTATCCCTTACTAGCCACCGAATGTGAGTTGATGTTGGTAACCGAGACGTGAAAGCAAGAGCTTATTTCCGAGACAAGTTATCTGTGAAAAGGATCTATGAAAACTCTCTCTGACTTTGAGCATGCAGTGTTTCTGTCCCCACGATTGACATTTTCTTCCTAGCCACGGCATGGCAGCGCCATCCTAATCTTAGATCCTGGGCGCCTTGTCCAAGCTCAGTCTCCCCAGCAAACCACGAGAAGAACATCATTAGCAACGAACACCTCCGCGTTCTGAATTCAGGCCTCAAGGCTACCTTATCATCGCCACTCGCATAGCCGTTTGCCAAATGGTGTATCCTTGAAGTTCATCTCAGATACGAATTCAAACTTAATACGAGTCTTTTGGAACGCTAAAGCCAAGTCCAGCAGGACTGGATCGTTTGATCCGTATCCCGTGGGCGCTTGGAACCACCAGACCACCTGCTCCAATCGAGGCATAAATGATTCTTTGCTGTCTGCCAATCGGTACAGGTTCGCCAGATTATTCTCTTGTGTCGTATCATTTGTGCTCTTGTAATTGGTGTTCCAAGAAGCAACCGGGAGATTATTGTTGAGATTTGCCACTTGAAGATGCACAAGGGGATGCTCAAGTTGGAATGCTTCCAAGAGTGGCGGTAGGATTTCGTGCAAGTTCGCCGTGCTTGGTATCATGTAGCTTGGTACTGCTAGTCGTCTTAGGCTTGACCATTGTGTGAACGAGCCCATTACCCAATTTTTCAAGTAGGGCGCCTGACTAATGGCAATCGCGAGCTCTTCGATCGTGTTTTGATGTTGCAATAATCCATGCTCAAAGACGCCGCTCCCGGGCTCACGGGTCCCACCCCACAAAGGTGAAGAAATTTCGATGACAAAGCGCTTCAGGCATTTAATCGAGCGCAGAAATTCTGCCGCGAGGTCGTCGTACATGTCGAAGGAACATTTCAGAAGACGAAGGTCCGTGACGGTCGAAGTACCAAGCTTTTCTCTGGGGAAATGATGGCGAAAATCAAAGTATTCGATGTATTGCGTCTCGTCAACTTGGAGCTTGCAAAGTCCGGGTAGCCAGAGCTGCTTAGCTACGATCCCTAATGGAGTTGCCCAAGACAACCAGCCGTTAACTCCCCAGTAGTGATCAGTCACTTGACTGAAATCGAGGCGAAGGGAAGTCAAAGCGCGATTCCCGTCCGGAATGCTCAAGTTGAGCGGTGGAGGGCTGAATGACAGCGTTCGCAGTTGCGGCACTTGCTTGAGGAGCATGAAGTGCGCCGCGGAGTTCTGGTACCAAAGTCGATGCTCAACTTTCAGAGAAAGAGTGAGAACCCTTTTGCTCAGGTCTTGGCAAGTAGAAAGAGTATGTATGAGCCGGTCAAAACGCTCGAAGCTAGGAACCATGCTGTCGAGGCGTCCATTTACTATCTTTGTGTTTCCAAGATCTTCTGCTGTGTAGCGTACATCCAGGTCGATGTTGCGATAAAGCAGAGGCTCGACAAGGGTTCGGAAGTGCTTAGATAGTAGGGCGACTTTTGCGAGTTGGCTTTGGTGAGGGATCTTGGAGAGAATCTCTTGTAGTAGCTCGTTTGGCAGGTCTTCTAAGTGGCGTGCCTTTATCATTTTTGACTATTGTCGACGTTAGAGGCTCCGAGAAATAGCACTTGGTATACTAGCTTCTACAAAAATTCTTCCTGGAGGCTGGAAGGAAACGAGATCCTAAGGGTTCGTAAAGGCGGATGAGCAAATTACTGGGAGCAATGATGCTGGTGTTGCTTTTAAAGACTCGTTTGATTCCAGAAACACTGTTGTGTTTGTCAAACCTCAGCGGTTCGGTTGGAACGAAAAAAGGCTATCACGGGATAAAAGAGGGCTTTTAACAATTTCTGGGTGTAACAATTATCGCACGATTGGCTGGGAGGAAAGTAGAACACCCAGATGTAAGCGCCCATGAAACGGACCGGCGACACATGATGGCCATAAAAAATATAACGGGAGCTGAAATTCGAATGTATTAATAGGTAGACAGCGATGCGACTGGATCGCTATGGAATTCCGTAAACAGTACTGCAAGCGTCTTGTCCAGCTCGACGGTGCTCCCTAATGCTACGTCTACTCAGGGCTAGAGTTATGCCATGGGTAGCATTTCGGTTTCCACGATGAAAGCATGTCTTACGATAACTCCTTCGTCGGTTACATCGTTGTTGAGTGTATCTTCTTCCAACCCAGCAATCCAGGACCAGATACCAAAGCCGTCCTGTACGGCTGACCGACGGATCCTATTCTCTGGCAGAATTCCGTACTCAGGGATTTCAACCGAACATGAAAATTCAACCCACTGCAACTCTTCAACGACAACACTCGCAACAAAGTGTTCAGTTCCCCACTTATTCTTCTTAGGAAGATCCAAAACGTTACAGCTGAAAGTCTCATTGTAAAGGCTGTCATTAAGAAGTTATTTTGTTGCGGTAAAAACCATTTTTTGATGTTCTGCCAAGACTGATTGAACCCCAGGCGCCAGAGGATGGGATACAATCACGGTCAGTTAAGCTCCCTCAGATAAAGCCAGCTTACAACAACACTGACACCTGTGGCAAAGTCATGGCGCATCTGCGCTACAGGTCTCCCGTTCGCCGCTCTCCCACAAACAACAGAAGAAGCCTCAGCGAATTGTGATTACTCCATCTTGCCCAGCACGACCATCAATCCGACCTCTGTTATCGGAGCAGTCGCCAATACAGTACCAGGCGAGAACGGAATAAGTTAGTGTAGTGCGTATATGAAATGTAAGTAGCTCCTTCGCTCCCACCTCGCCATCTCAATCCATCACCTCAGCCATCAACGACACCATTCTAACATGGCCATCCCCCAGCGCCGACGACCATAAAAATCTACCCGCTGATACAGAAGACTACTGCTTCTGTGTCGCAGGACCCAGTGTCTCCACTGCTTCAGCACTGCTGCTCACCCATTCAGGCACGAGCATGAGCGCGAGCGCAGTCACGGATTGTGCTTTTACCACGCAGCCGGTACCAGGCTGGACGCCCTCCACTTTGTCCACCTCCCCTTAAATCTCAATACCCCTCACGGATTCTGGAAGTAAGTCCACCAAGCGCTCTGTATCACCGTACCAACTGGTGAACCGGGGAAAAACTCTCCGTCGTTGTCACACCCGTATAAATTCCTGTACTTCAGCGAGTAAGCAGAGTGTACGCGAATGTTTTCCAGTACCTCAAAATCGTAGGTGAAAGACTTTAAACCTTTGATGCCTCGTTGAAGCCGAGAGAGACTGGTCCTGATTTGATTCACCAGATTCTTAACCAAGTCAAAGCGAGCACAGCCACAGGCTAGTACGAGTAACGGCCCGTTCCGAAGCGCCAAACGTCTCTGGTCACCACCTCAAGTCTCAAGAGGAAAATGCGAGATAAATCATCCCCAACATGTGACATAGCTCTGGGCAGATACCACTGCAACCGCCTTTCATACTACAGTCAAAGCCTATCCCTCTTACAATGTCCCATCAAGCAGATGCCAAACGCCTCTTCGACTCCCGCGGCTACACCGGCGCCACAATCCATAACCAAAACCCCGTCCACCTCCTCGAAAAGCCCGTCCGCGACCGCATCGTCGAATCTTACTACTGGAAAGAGCAATGCTTCGCCATCAACGAAGCCACCCTCTGCGACCGCGCTGCCGCTCTCACGTTCATCGGCGGCACCTACGGCCAGCAGAAACCGACGCCCTTTCTGTGCCTGGCGATGAAACTGCTGCAGTTGATGCCCGAGCGGGATATCGTGCTTGAATACCTACGGCAGGAGGAGTTCAAGTACTTGAGTGCGCTGGCTGCCTTCTATATACGCTTGACGTTCGAGGCGAAGGAGGTGTATGGGATATTGGAGCCGTTGCTGGGGGATTGGAGAAAGTTGAGGAGGAGGACGAGGGATGGCGGATATGCGCTCACGTACATTGATCAGTTTGTTGATGATCTTTTGACTAAGGACAGAGTCTGCGCAACGAGTTTGAGGAAGTTGCCGCAGAGGACGGTGCTGGAGGATCTGGGGGTGTTGGAGGTTAGGGAGAGCGCTTTGGGTGAAGAGTTGGAGGGATTGGATGATGAGGAGGATGAGGTGGTGGAGGTGGATGTCAACGGGGGCGGTGAGGAGGATCTGTCTACGCCAGAACAAAATGGGAACGGAGTGGAGCACAGCGACAGTGAGGGTTGAGAGGCTTCATGAAGGACGCGACCTTGCAAGGAAACCTTGCATCAATACTTGCAGAATGAGACTGCTCTCAGGGCCGTCCCAAAAAAAAGCAGCCCCCTTCGCTGGGGAACGTATCCAGGCTTGCGCTCGAACCACGTCGGGTCTGGCTGAACATTGCAAGATAATCAAAATGCCTCCTCATGCGATGACATCTATGTGGCGCTGAAACGGCGGGAAAAATATCCTAGACGAAGGAAACCAGTCCAAGATTCCATGGTGTGAGCGAATGGGTACCGTTTGATTGTGCCTGCATCGACTGCTCGAGGAGTGCTCCGAA